>OZ026521.1:45562503-46218409 GCA_964019695.1 Loripinus fragilis | reverse complement strand
GGCTTTAAAAGCTCAAAGGAAACGGGAATTGAGATTTGCAAGACAAATCTTATCAGAAATATTCAAACCGAAGTTAAACAATAACAATGTAAACATTGAGCAAGGTCAACTAAATTTTGATTGGTTTACGCATCACTGCGTTGTAACAAAACGATTTGATTGGCTAAAGGAAGAAACGCATATTTTATCGTTGAAACGCGTTGGAGGGCTGCTAATGAATATTCATGAGTTTCGAAATACGTTGATTCGCGTTTCATACGCAATTTAAACTCAACGCACGTACAACGCGTTGGAAACGCACATAAAACGCGAATTCGCAGGACAAATACGCGGGCGGTAGTGTACTGTCATCTGCCTCGAGGTTATAAACCCCTTTTCATACTCAACTCAGCGGAGCGCAAAATTTATCCTGCCCATAAATGTTAAAATGCCAACAGGTGTTGGCATTTAACATTTATTAGCATGATAAATACAACATCAGAAACTTCTGTATTTGTCGGTGTTTTAGTTTTTGTGAGCAGTTGAAATATTGTGCTCAGTTGAGTTCAGCATGAAAACAGTTTTATCAGTTACCTCCCATATTAACTGCATTGTTGCACTTTGCCTGATAAACGTTGTCTGCCTTTATCAGGTCATGATGACGTTGCACTTTTTGAATGACGTCACTGATGACGCTGAATCAATACAAAGATCGAAAATTACGTCATAATCGCTAGTTGAAAGAGTGAAACAATGGGTAAACTGATAAATAGAATACCAGGTTCGCGTCTTTTGCTATCAAGTTTACCAGGCTCGGCTTTCAGAACGCATGTTGAATCGCTCGGCAAGCCTCGCGGTGTTAACAAGCGTTCTCAAAGCCTTGCCTGGTAAACTTGATATCTAAAGACACTCACCTAGTACTCTCTATTTATAACCTCGGGGCCTGGCTGTTAGTGTCAGTGTCTCTTCTCCTAGTATCGTGGGTTTGTCTATGGTATGTGATTGCGGCCTTTCTTTGTGATACTCACTCCGTCGTGTCCCATCCCACGTCAGTAAACTATTTTCTTGAAGCGACATTTTCTTGTTCACTGGCACAAATACTATAATTTCACAGAAATGTTCTTCCTATGGTCCTCAACACAAATTGCCCAAAATTTTACGCTCCGCATAGAAAATGTTCATCAGTGCTAAGAACTGCTGGCCCAAATTCAGACTTATTTCCTCCAAATGTTCCCCATAAGGTTCCCCATAAGGTCATTTAACTGGTCATTTAACGAAATTTACCGATAGTTTTTGTTGTTCTCTTTTAGGTAATTGCTGTTATAAACACATTAAAACAAAAACGGTCTCAAAATAATGTTAGGTTAAGGAGATTTGGAAGTTCTTAAATTGTTATTTGTTTTATTCAAAGGGAGGTAATTTCAGTTAATTTCGTAAATTAAAGGCTTTAAACTGCAATTTCGCTCGTTAAATAAGCAGGCTTGGAATTTTTAGATGTTTTTTTCATCGTCGGACGTTTCTGGCTGCCATTAAACGTAAAAAGTGTCATGTTTTGATGGTGAACTTCCTGGTGATAATGGAAAAAGCTGTGTGCACATTAGGTTCAGTAGCCCATCAAGATAAGTAGATAAAATCAAATAATTATCATTTTTTGTGCGTCCGACGATTGATAAACATTTTGGTTTTTTTTTTGTTGCGACATCTTAACTGGATCGAGAGATACAGTACCATGAAAATCGGACGTTTCTTTTTTGTTTGAATATATAAATGTGGTAAAGCTTTGAACAATATCCTCCACTTTGCCAACGTTTAGCTGTTGCGTATTAAAGCTATTGTAAAATATTCAATTTTTGTGGCCGTTCCTTGGCTGTAACCAGTACTGGGCTGAGAGGTTTTGTGGTTTTATGTCAGGGAGCACCCCGAAGCTCAACCGTTGCAAGTTATCTTGACTTGCTACAGTTTATTTGCTCAGGACGTGTCATGATTTTCACAGGTGGGGTTTTCCAATTTATTTGAGGACACTTTTTGTTGGAATGTTCTTTGTATTGGCTCATGATCTGAACATTCGTTATAGTGAAGGATGTTAAAATCTGCAATAGAATTTGCATTGTAATCCACGGTGCGGATTCCATTATGCCCACAGTAAGTAAATACACCTATGTCTTTGCAATTGTGCAATCAACAGTTTGCTATGATAAGTATCACAGTTAGACACCATAACAACTTACGTCCATTATTATCTAAAACTTTACATTTATTTTTTTCGGTTTGTAAGTCAACAATCTGCATAAATGTCTTCTTCTTCCAAATATATGTCATAATCTAAAATGTCAGAATTGTCTCCGGTCCTGCTATTGAAATCCCAGTTATAAATATTTTTACCAAGAGATTTGTAGGTAAAGATTCCTCGTTCTAGTATTTCAAAGAAGTCAATATCATCATTGTTTATAACGTTTGAACCCAGGGGTTGGTTATAAATATGGCACATGTACACATCTTCATTCAAATCAAAAATATTGCATAAAACTTTTACCCAAAGGATTCCACTTTGCTTTTGTTCAATGTTTTTAAATTGTCAATAGATTATCTTGATAATACAGGGAATTGTCATCCTTTCATCTTCCTTTTTTGGCCTGCTAAGATTTATAACTCAAGATGTGAACGCTTTTATGTCTCTGTATCTCTCAATTTATATATTCCTTGCTTGCTAACCAAGTTTCAATGAAAAACACAAGTCATAACCGCTGATAAATTCCAGGAACTAGACAATTTTCTATAAAGCATCTTTACCTTCCACGTTATTTTGAGATCTCTTTAGTTGTTGTTGCTCCTGTTCAGCTTTGTACTCTATGCCATTTATGAATAGTTTTAGTTGCCGCGTACCAGTTTTACTGTTTTGCCATTCTGCTTCTCTTTGTTTACTATCGGTTATAACCCTTTTCTCGCCTCTCTCACCTGCTGCGGCTATTGCAAACCGACGCCGCTGTTGGGTTGTTTCATTCACCCACTTGTATGACACGTTTCGCACAGCCTATCTTTCTGTGGAATAAAGGAATTTTGCAACTATTGGTCTATGTGCATTCCATTTCTTAACCCCGACCCAGTGCACTATATCGAACGTTAGGGTTTCTGATATCACGTTTAAATGTCCATCACAGAGCTTTTTCACTAAGTACCTTCAATCTTCTTCTCCGTCAGATTTTGGGATACTGTAGAACATTAAATTATCTCTCACTGACCTACTCTCCAGGTTAGTAATTTAGTCAAAGTATTTTGTTGGAAGCCCTCCAAGACTTTACATCGCTATTTTAATGATTTAATCTCAACTTTTGCCTTGTCTGTTCTACTGTAGTCACTTTCGTAACTGATAAATGCGCACGTCGCTTCGACTTGATCTACTCTTGTATCTAAAGTTTTGACCTTTTCCCCCAGATTAGAGAATTTGTTTTGAATTAACTGTGTGTTCTATTTCTCTAATTTGACAAGGGATTAACTCATGTGTTTGACATTATCTATCAGATTTTTCGCCCAGCTTTGTGAGGGGAGGGGGCTAGTAGCTTGTGGTGGGGGCATAGTAAACATCTGCTGTGACTGAGGCATCTCTGTGGGTGAAAGGTTGATAAATAATGTTGAGGGTTGTGACAACATCCCCGTTCACCCCACTCATCTGTTAGCTGAGGCTGAGGCATGTTAAAATGCATTTTCTGTGAGAAGTTTATTATCGTGGATTTTATTTGCGCTGTAGGGCTTCTACATGTGTATAAATTCTCACTGCTTGTACCACTTGAGTTTTTGTTTACAACACTTACCTACACGTGCTTTAACCTGTGCACAATGGCTGCCTTTCCACTCACTTCGGTCATTTAATGGTGAGATTGCCTTTGGTAAAATGTCTGGGGTTTCTTGTATCTCCTTTTTTTTGATCCAATCCTGTCGCCGACACTTTTTGTCCATAAGAGATTAAAACTGATTTATTTAGTCATTTGTACAGAGCGATTCAAAACGCACCTTCACGACATTGTCAAGTGATTTACACTAGGCATAGCGATTTTAGAAGAGAAGATTTACAAAACCATTCTGAAACAATCAATTACCAATTACCAGCTCATTGACTACAGAGATTTTATCAATAGACTCGGACATAATTAACAATTATTTAAGAGAGCCATATAAGGATCATTACAGCTAAGTATGGTCCATATAAAGCCAGCTATTTTGAAGATGTTGTTTAAAGTATAAGGGTGACGTTAGAGGACACAGACAGACAATGGACGAAGGACATCGAGCAATCGACATTGAGCACATTTGGCTCAAGTGTTTTTGTTCATGCTGATGCTTTACGGTCCGTCAACAATTAATTTGTCGGCACGAGTTCCTGTCTTCCTGGATTGAACCAGTACAAAACTGTAGCAGGGGATATAGTTTCTTGCTTAACCCTTTCTTTCATGAATATTCATGCTAAGCTCCTCCCACAATGCATTATTATAAAATAAATTTTCACGTTTGTACACAGAAAAAGAAGGTATTTATAGCGTCCACTTGTGTAGGATCATAACTTATCATATTTCCAATAACAAACAGATTAGACCCTGATCAGGTTATTCTTACAAGAACTGTCTGATCTGGGTATGCCCTGAATGCAAAAGTGTAAAAAGGGCGTCTCTAGTAGGGCTTAGGACACAACACTGCCTCCAGTGAGTCTCGAACTAGCGACACCTATAACACTTTACCACTGAGGCACTGTGCTCCTCATACTCAAGTGAGCTTACAAGAGGACAAGTATAACTCTGAATCGATTTGACATTTAAGCTGAAACTAGCTTTCACTGGTTGTGACAGATCTTGATGTCTACCAGTGATGAACTAAATTTAGCACAAGACAGGTAGACATGAGATTTGTCAATTTTGCCAGGATTGAACTAAATTTAGCCCAGGACAGGTAGACAGCACTTTTTTCACTGATGCCTGGCAGCTAAAAATAGATATTGGAAAACTGACATCATATTTTTCCACTCAAGATAGTGATAAAAATAGACTAGCATGATTTCTTAGTATATTTCACAAGTCAAATATTTTTAATTAATAATTTAATCATTTTATGATAACAGTAATTAAAAAATGGCATTGTTTTGCACATCTCTTGAAAAGCAAATATTGAAATTAAATCTTGTTTTCAGTGAAGCATAAAAATCTAATTTGAGTAAATTTATATGAAAAGACTTGATATACAATTAGGAAAAGATATAACATAACAAATCAATTGGAACGCTCGCTTTTGGATTTTGCGCAGGTTTCTTATTAAAATTATCACAAATCAATTGGAACATTCTCTGTTGGATTTTACGCAGGTTTCATATGTGTACAATTTACTTGATTATGACAGCAATTTGGAACCATTGCATTGTGTATTTTAAAAGAACGCCTAGATTTCCACTGCATACTTGTTGAGAAAATAAGAATCTATCATCAGTGTGAGGGTTAGAAAGAAAATCCTCAGGATTTTTCTATCCTACCCTCTCACTTCTGTTTGTATTTATTTATATGTTGTTGTTTTTTAAATATGCTTCAAGAAGTCCCTGAATTTGCTAAGATGCAATTTCTGACTCTCTCTGACGTCCTTGCTAAGATAGCATGAGTAAGATAAGATCTTCTATCCGAGGGTAAAATCTGAGATATTATCCAGTGTGCAAGAGGTGCAAATCTATTCATCTATCAAATACCAGCAACTATGCAATTTTGAACATCATCTGATCAAAACAAGTTAAGCCCAAGCTGAAATATTCCCATAGACTTAATGCAAAAACCTTCATACTTATCTTAGCACAGCATTTAACTTTATAAAGATTTTTGCAGAAAATTTTCAGCGAAGTAGCAGCAATGTTTCTTCTCACTATGTTATATTGATACATTTTTCTTAAAGCACAACATATATCAGTAAATGTCCAAATTCGTTCCCTCTCACTTCTTTAGTAAAATTGTCAAAATATGGATAATTGGGTACTCTTTGAAACTTTAGCACATAAAGAAGGACAATCGGTATTTTTCAATTATAACCTTGTGTAATTTCATCTGAGATGTTGTTACTAAGTTGAGCTAATTTAGAATTTTCAATTGTTTTAGATATTCTTCAAATAAACAACTAAACTTGGGGAATTTAACATAATGCTTATGAAAAAACTGACATGGGGGCTTCACTTATCTATACCATTTTATCTATAAAATGTAAAAAAAACTATCCTCAGCTTTAGCGAGCAGAACAGGTCTCAAATTCAAAACTAGAGGACCTGACGGTCCTGAAGCGCTCACCTGATCCCCTTAATAATGTTAAAATAGGACAAGATCAACTACAGCTTATTATGAAACACGTTTCGTTTTATGGAGGTTGCGACCATTTTGGTCAGGTGACCTAAAACAATCTAATGAATTCTCCATCAAACAGCCCAGTGATTTCTGAGGAAAAGACGTTTAGATAGGTATGTGGCAGTCCAAATGAGTGGCCCTAGATAAAAGGTCACAGGTCAGCTTGACATTTGGTACTTATATAAAACCGTTGTCTCATTAGGGTTTAACATTTCTTGTCAGCATTATGATTTCGGCCTTGACAGTTTCAGAAAATGAACATTTCAAGTTTTTTCCAATATAAATGCAGTAGGAATCAAATTTGACCTTGCCATAATGTAGATCAAGGCCAACCTAGATTCATCAGTTGTGCAAATCTGGTAGGGCCCACATCCCCAATGCTACATACCAAGCCCCAAGGCCATTGGCCTTTTGGTTCTAAAGAAGAAGATATCTAAAGGGTTTTTACCATATATGGGCATGGTGGCCATCTTGGTCATGTGACCAGTACAATTGGAGTAAATTTTGGCTAACCTATCATAAGGAGTCTTCATATGAAATTTGAGTTCAATTGGCCTAGTGGTTAAACCGTTTCTGAGGAAACTATGTTTTAATGTGTTGATGGGACTCCAATATGAGCGACCTTGGCTAAAAAGTTAAAGGTCAACCTTGACCTTTGAAACTTATTTATAGCCGTTGTCTCATTAGGTTTAACATATCAAGTGAGAATCATGACTTGGCAACAACAGTATTCAAAAAATCAACTTTTCAAAAAAAATCCCATTTAATGCATTAGGAAGCAAATTTGACCTTGACGTTAAGTAGGTCAAGGTCAACCTAGGATCATAATTTAAACAATTTGGTAGGCCCCACATCCCTAATGCTACATACCAAGTCCCAAGGTCACCAGCCTTCTGGTTCTGGAGAAGAAGATTTTTAAAGGTTTTTTACCATATTTGGGCATGGAGGTCATCTTGGTCCTGTGACCAAAATATTTTGTATAAATTTTGGCTAACTTAGCATAAGAAGTCTTCACATGAAATTTGAGTTCAATTGGGCCAATGGTTTGTGAGTAAACTATGTCTTAATATATTGATGGGACTCCAATAGGAGCAACTTTGCTTAAAGGGCAAAGGTCAACCTTGACCTTTGAAACTTATTTATAGCCCTTGTCTCATTAGGTTAAACATATCAAGTTAGAAATATTGACTAAGGCTTCTTCAGTTTTCAAAAAATTAAACTTTTCAAAAAATTTCCCATGTAAATGCATCAGGAAGCAAATTTGACCTTGACGTTAAGTTGGTCAAGGTCAACCTAGGATCATCATTTGAACAAACTTGGTAGGCCTCACATCCCAAATGCTATATACCTAGTCCCGAGGTCATCGGCCTACTGGTTCTGGAGAAGAATATTTTTAAAGTGTTATTACCATATATGGGCGTGGCGGCCATCTTGGTCATGTGACCAGAACCATTTGAATAAACTTTTGTTCACGCGTCCTAAGAAGTCTCCATATGAAATTTGAATTTAATTGGCTCAGTGGTTTCAGAGGAGTAGATGTTTTAAAATGTTGACGGGCGAAAGACCTTCGGCTCAGGTGAGCTAATAGAGTGCAATGATTGGCTGCGGACACTTGTACGCAAGCAGCCAATCATTGCCCTTTATTTTGAGTTTGAGAATGAACTCAAGTTTTATAACCTTGAGGCCAGGTCTCTGTATAATTATCCAAACTCTTTAATTGTTGTTCAACTACTTCTTAAATTCAAATTTATTTGCTATTCCACGAGACTCGATTTATTTAAGCTTCATAGTCTGTAACTTTTGACCTTTTAATTTTAGAACTAATGTTTCTATTTTTCAAGAACACAGGAAAAAAACTAAAATTCAGGTATACATTTAACCAATTTCGTAAATCTTAACAACTTATCAGTATTAAAACAACGGTATTTATGTTAAAATTAGCTGTCTATAATTATTGGAGGGACGCAAATAATTACCAACAAGAGAAAAACACACCTGTTTTATAAAATAATTCACTTTTCCGTGCATTTTTCAGCTATAGTGAACAGATTTTTTTGTGAAAACATAACTTAATTCTACTTTTACAAATGATTTAAAAAGAAAAGAAAATATTTCGAAACATGTTCATAGTTGCAGACCTAGTCTCTTTAATATTGTATATGAGTGAATGAATTTGTGTTTAACGTCCCTACACCAACAGCTTAGGTGATATGGAGACTGTGGCAGGGCTTAGAGTCTCACCACACAGACTGAAGGAACAGGGGATCAAACTTGGGACCCCTGGGTACACCACACCACGGCGGCTCCTAATAACATTGTTGTTCTTGTACTAATTAAGCCCACAGGTGAAAGACGCGGTGATTTGTCCATCGATACCCCCCCCCCCCCCCCCCAAAAAAAAAATTACAAAGCCAAGAAATATTTGTGAAAACTTTGTTTTTCCATCAAAATATGAATAAAATTTCATTTAATAAATTTTTCATGGTACACTATGACTATCTTATAGAATGGCATTTTCTGCTTTTACAAGGTACCACTTGCAGTTTTGTTCACGTAGCTCACCAAATATTGCTTTGGGGACAAACTCTAGAGCCTAAAAATATGCCCAAGGGATGTGGTAACAAAATGCCACTTTGATTTTTTTCCTATTCTCTTGCCTTTGCACACAGATGACAATTAAACATACAAGATCGCCAGGTCGGACACGATCTGATAGACATGTACAACCCCAGTCTACATCACTGAACTGTAAAAAGTACGGGGAAATGCGCGAAAAATGCAGTTGGAGGTTACAACAATAATTAATTTCTTTCACTTACTCACACCGATTGCATGCAGCACTATTCATAAACAGCACAATCTTTGAAAAATCGAGCCGTATCAGATCGAATACGTGTAAGATGCCATGACAGTTTTTTTGACCGGAAGAGATGGATGACGTAAACAATTGGGTCTCGTCGTTAAAATTTTGATTGTTCCTCAAAGGCCGTAGTCAGGGATGCTTTTCCCGAAAGTCGGAAACCAGGGCAGTTGGAGACACACCTCCGTAATCATCCAATCAGTAACTAGTATTTACTGGTCAGAAAACAAAATGGTTTACCGGCAAAGATTATAAGTTGAGAGATAGTTTTTTCGTTATTTAAATCCATATTTGATAGTGCTGCATTCAATCAGTACAAGATAGTTAAAGGAATTAGTTATCGTCGTAAACTCCAGCTGCAGTTTTCGCGCATTTCCCCGTACTTTTTACAGTTCAGTGATGCAGACTGGGGTTGTACATGTCTATCAGAGCGTGTCTGATCTGGCGATCTTGTATGTTTAATTGTCATCTGTATGCAAACGCGAGAGAATCGGGAAAATTTCAAAAAAGCATTTTGTCACCACATCCCTTGGGCATATTTCTAGGTCAAAAAGTTTGTCCCTGAAGCAATATTTGGTGAGCTACGTGAACAAAACTCGAGTGGTACCTTGTAAAAGCAGAAAATGCCATTGAACATAAGTACCTTTCTATAAGATAGTCATAGTGTACCAAGAAAAAAAAATAAAATGAAATCTTATTCATATTTTGGTGGAAAAACAAAGTTTTCGCAAATATTTCTTGGCTTTGTATTTTTATTTATTTTTTTTTTTTTGGGGGGGGGGTCGATGGACAGATCACCGCATCTTTCACCTGTGATTTAGCCATCATGTTTCCTGGAAGTGGCCATAATATTTCCTGGAAGTGGTTCCCTGCTTATTCTATTGAAATCAATGTCTCTGGGGCCTTATCACAGCCTTCAGCTACTCCCTTCCGCATAAGAGATCCGCCATCTTGTATCAGTACGCAAGGCCAAACTACATAGTCTACGAATTTCCCTGCTGTTACATACACTGTATATTTTGTTTTGTCGAATTTATTGTCCTTGTCAATAGTGGCTGACAGAGCCATTGGTGGATCCTGGACGGACATGAGCCAACAAACCTCAGTGCAAGAAGTCACATAAGTTTGGAGACAGGTATCATGCATGAGCTGTTTTAATTTGGCGTTGAAATGGCTGAAAACACTCTGAAAAATAAAGAAGTATATACTGTATAAATAAAGAATACTACGTTAATGCCTTTTGATATCATGTTTACCAGCCAAGGCTTCAAAAATGCTTGTTGAATCCCGAGGCTTGCCCAGCAATTCAGTATGCATGCTCGATGCTAAGCCTGGTAAACTTGATATCAAAAGACGCAAACTTGGTATTCTATTTATCAGTTTACTCATTGGTTAACTCTTCAAACTAGCGATTGTGATGTTATTATCGATTTTTGTGTCGATTCAACGTCACTGACGACGTCATTAAAAAACCAATGTCACAAACAGGAAGCACGCTAGCACGTACTAACCTGTCGCCTTTCGCTCGGTGCACACTGGGATTGCTGCGCCATTTTTATTAAAAATAAATTATGCGATCACTGCTTGCATGACTTAGGGCTTTACATCCAGAAAATATTGACTAAAAGAGAAATGATAAACTGTCAAAAATTAACTTTTTTGCTGTTTTTAACAATAAATTCTGTCACTACAGGAGTGCGAGAAATGAACAGGACTAGCCAAATATCGCTAGTTACACATAATGCAAAGGGCGAAATGCGAGAGATCTAGATGAGATATCGTCAGGTCTCGCGAGAATGTTAAAAAACAGTAACGACATGCTGAACTGTTAAAGATACATGCAGTGAGATAGACAATGTTTGTTAGGTCAACGTGCAACAATGTGATTAATATGAGAGGTAGCTGATAAATAAACACATTTGGTGATTGGTTTTAGAAGAATTGTATGTACTCATATTAAAACAGCCATTTGGCGTAGTTTCAAGACGCCTACATTATTTAGTTTCATCTTTATTTTCATTGTACAAATGTTACCTTACATGATACAAGGTCTAGAAGAAAGACAAGTCAGAATGACTTTTTAACCTTTTGTATTCGGGAAACCCTAAACGAGTCCTTTTGCAAACAATGAAGACAAGATGAAATGCATATTAATGCTGCATTTCATCAGAGTCGATTTCACTGTTTGTAAAGGTTAAAACAAAGATCATCAGACAAAAAAAAATAACATTTTTTAATTATAACCTGACACCCCTATATGTACAATGGAATGTCCAATATTTATGGTATCAAACCAGAATTAAGTATCCATTAGTAAAAAAAGGGTAAACCTGTTTCCCTATAATGAATTTTATCATAAATCTGAAGGTATTGGTAATGTACACCCATTTCACACTAAAACGTCTTGATTTTGAAATAAATTATTGTACACCTAAATATTACCATTCCGAGAAAGCGTTGGACTACCGTCAAGAAGCACGTTAACTGAATGTGAACATACATATAATAGTAGCTGAGACACTGTTTATCATTTGAGCCTCGATATTTTTGGAGTTTCCGACAAAGCCGGACTCAATCAAGTCTCCTAAGCTACAGAGACTATATCTAGAAAATTGAAATTTTACTTGTAGCAAGTTTAGATATGATACTTTCCAAAATGCAAATTACAAAGGCGCTGATCAGCCTGTGCGCATGCACAGGCTGGTCTGCGCCTTTGTTCTTCGCCAATGACGAAGACAGGTTTTCTCACATGATAACAGAAACAATCATTTTAGAAAACATGGTCACTACTCATCATGGTTATAAAGATAACTTATTTGATAAGCGAATTGTGATATACCCATTTGTATTGTTTTCCTAAAATACCTTTTGCAAAGCTGGAATATACACGGCTGTATATTTCTTTCTCGTCTCTTTTGTGGATTTTAATAGCTCTATGGGAATATTTTCCTGCAAATGAAATAAAAAGTCTTGGAATAATCAAGAAACGATAAGAAAAATTAAACAAGTAGCCCAATGGGCGACGATCGCTCACCTGGGAGCCAGCATAATGTTTGGAGATACCATAAATGATGATGCTCAAAGGCAGGTAAATCTGAACTTGAAACAGTGACAAGGAACAAATTTAAAAAACATAAGATATTATGCCAGCCCTGGTTATCTGCAAGTTTTAAAAGATCTGAAATGGTGAAAGTGTATTTTCAGATGCTCAAGGGCAGCTAACTCTATTGTCCTTGATGGGTTCTGACCAATCAAATCTTTAATGTATGTCCTGATAACCCACAAAAATGAAAAAAATCAAATGAAAAATTAAGGCGCAAGAGTGGTCGCAACAGTAATGTGTCTTGCTACAGATGCGTGTCTGACTGCAGATCCAGGGGTCGCGAGTTTGATCCCGGTCCGGTCCCATACTTTCGTGGAGATTGATCATGAAATGATTTCTACGGTCATTCTCCTCCCTTCCGCTGAATCATTCAAGAAGGGTTGTTGTCAGTTACAAGCGAAAATATGTGCACGAATTACTGGTTAACCGCTTGTTCAAGCCTGCCCAGGAAAAAAGTGTGGTTAGGTGAACTGACCGTCCCGCAATGACCATAGCTGTTGACTTGGGACGTAAAGCAACAAAACAAACAAACAAACAACATTAAACAGCTATATTTTAGACGCTCAAGTGCAGCTAACTCTGTAATTGGTGGTTGGTTGTAGCGGATAATCTAACTCATTGAAGCCTTTATGGGTGTCATTGTTGCCTGCAAGAATGAGGAAGATCCATTCAAAAATGAGGGTGCTAGAGTGGTCACAAAAGACCTCCCATTGTAAGTCCATGCAGATTTTTTATAACACTCAAGGGCAGTTAACAGTCTGAGGTCAGTTCTACTTAAAGTTCAAACTCATCCAAGTTTAAGGTTGTCCTTGTAAGATGAATGAATGAAGAAGATCCAATCAAAAATGAAGGCGCTAGAATGGTCACAACATTATCCATCACTTTTAAGATGATCAAGTTCATTCAAGCTTTAATAGTTGTTCTTCTTATTTGCAAGAATAAAGAAGATCCATTCAAAGTTTAAAGCACTAGAGTGGTCACAACATTTATCTCAATATGAGTCTATTGGGATTTTTTCAGATGCTCAAGAGCAGCTAACTCGTAAGTCCCTGGTCGGATCCCGCAGAATTTCAAACTCATCCAGGCTTTCATGTTTGTCCTTGTTAGGTGAAAAAATGAAGAAGATCCAATCAAAAATGTAGACGCTAGAGCGTTCACAACATTATCCTTCAATTTTTAAGATGCTCAAGGGGAGCTAACTCTAAAATAGGTGATGGGATCTTAACGAAATTCTTACTCATCCAAGCTTTAATAGTTGTCCTTATTGTATGCAAGAATGAAGAAGGTCCATTCAAAATGAAAAGCACTAGAGTGGTCACAACATTTCTCCTATTACCAGTCTACAGAGAGTTTTCCAAATGCTCAAGGGTAGGTAACTCAAAAGTCCCTGGTCGGATCCTGCTGAATTTAGAACCCATCCGAGATAATATGGGTTTACTTGCTGCCTGCAAAAATAAAAGAAATTTAATCAAAAATGAAGGAGCTAGAGTGGTCACAACATTATTTATCAATTTTTAAGATGCTAAAGGGGGGCTAACTCAAAAATAGGTGAAAGGATCTTGACAAAATTCAAACTCATCCAAGCTTTAATAGTTGTCCTAATTGTATGCAAGAATGAAAGAGATCCATTTAAAATTGAAGCACTAGAACGGTCACAACATTTCTCCCATTATAAGTCTGGGATTTTTAAAGGGATTTTTCCAAACGCTCAAGGGCAGGTAACTCATAAGTTCCTTGTCAGATCCTTCTGAATTTCGAACCCATCCAAGATATCATGGGTTTATTTGTTGCCTGCAAGAATGAAGAAGGTCCAATCGAAAATGAAGGAGCTAGAGTGGTCATAACATTATTAATTAAATTTTTCAGACGCTCAAGGGCAGCTAACTCCGTAGTCAGTTATGGAATCTTGCTGAAATTCAAACTCATCCAAGCTTAAATTGTTGTCCGTATTGTATGCAAGAATGAAGAAGATCCATTCAAATTTGAAAGCACTAGAGTGGTCACAACGTTTCTCCCATTATAAGTCTATGGGGATTTTTTTCCAAACGCTAAAGGGCAGGTAACTCATAAGTCCCTAGTCGGATCCTTCTGAATTCCGAACCCATCCGAGATATAATAGGTTTCCTTGTTGCCTGCAAGAATGAAGAAGATCCAATCAAAAATGAAGGAGCTAGAGTGGTCACAACATTATTCATTAATTTTTCTGACGCTCTAGGGCAGCTAACTCCCAAGTCAGTGATTGAATTTTGCCGAAATTCAAACTCATCCAAGCTTTATTAGTTGGTCTTGTTATCTGCAAGAATGAAGAAGATTCATCCAAAAATGAAGGTACTAGAGTGGTCACAACATTTCTCCACTATAAGTCTATGGGGATTTTTCCAGACGCTCAAGGGCAGCTAACTCATAAGTCCCTGGTCCAATCTTGCCGAAATTCGAACCCATCCGATATTTTATAGTTGTCCTCGTTACCTGCAAGAATAAAGAAGAACCAATCAAAAACTGAAGTAGCTAGAGTGGTCACAAGGTTTTCACCATAATAACCCTATGGGAGCTATCTGTTGCCATTGAAGCCAAAGTTCTAATCCGATCTGATACAAAACCTAATGCAGCCAATCCCCCACCCAAATGATGCTTCTGATGAAATTTGATTACGATTGGCCAGCTGGTCTCAGAGATATTTATGTTTGAAAGTGTGGACGCACGGACGCACGGGCGCCGGCTCGAGTCCCATACTTTAAGCTCACCCTGAGCCTTTGGCTCTGGTGAGCTAAAAAAAGATATATGTGTCCATTTATATGCAATATGCCTAAATACCATCTTATTTATATCCTTATAGTTTACTCTGCCCCTTCCTGTGCTTCACAACCAATCAGTTGGCGCAGAATTTTTTTTTTGCCAGCTTTATCACATATTTTGTCAATATGTGTAATATCTATAAAGTAAATCATAAAGTAAATCCGTTAAGTGGTCAATGCGACTAATTTTTCAAAGGGGCAAGGAGAAAACTATAAATAGGTCATAGATCATATATTACAATTATAGTCATTAAGTGGTTTACTCGCTGTGCTCGTTCCCACCTAATTCCTTTATAATTGAAATATATGATCTATAACCTATACTTAAAACGACGCCATGGCTGCGTATGGATATAAGACAAGCTCACTTTCAGTGACAAACCCAATAATGTGTTACTTCTTAAATCAACACTTCGCTTGTGTTTACTCTTAGTCGATTTACTTTGATACCTCTACTGGACCCTCTATGGTATGAATGGATAAACCCTGGTGCAATGTTTAGTTGTTGATTTGTTCCTTAGGAACTCTAACTATTATTTTTTCGGTACTCTTCATTTGAATGTTTTAAAGCTACAATCTTACTTCAAGGCCGTTTTAAAATATAAAAAAAACTTTATATTAATGTAACTGATAGAATTCGCCATTTGTACACGCTTGTATCAACTATAATGCATTTGAGCTGCGACATGACATTTATGCGCAATCTGATCAGAGCCTTTGCTAGTAGCTTGAATATTCTATGACTGTTGAGCTAATGACGGAACAGTATTTTAAATTTCTAAGCTTAAAAGGAGGCTGCATAGGCTCGTCTGAGTCTACACTTGTTAAAATGCCACATTGTTGGAAATCACATGTCGTGGCTGATTTACTCTTTTTTTGATCCTAATTTATGATTCAAGGATACACATGGTATAAAGACCCGTTTTGTGTATTTATTGAATACACAGAAACGCATCTTTATACAATGTGTAACTTTGAATCATTGATTCTTTAATTGGCTGATTTACTTTAATTGTCTTCAGAGGCTGATGTGTTGCGACTGTTAATGTTCTGTGGCTCTTCCTCACGGTGCCATGGATTGGTATGCAGTGTGTATCTGTGGTATTTCCTGATCATACTCACTTATTTGATACACTTTTGAAACACTTTAAAGGTACACTCAGGAAGTTATATAGAACATTGCTCTACACAGATGGACAAAATGCATCCTACTCTAGAGTTTTCAAAATAATATCCCATTTTTTGAATATTTCTAGTTATGCTTTTATATTTGAAAGTTTTTGTTACCGTTTATCAATGTTTAACAAAGAAATGCGAAAAAATACTGTTTCTTAGTTGAAATAAATTTTTCCCAAGAACTATTTCCTATTGAAATAGTGTGTCCCCATGTGTGGCTGCAGCCCAGTTTATGCCCTACCTTAAATATTTTAAAAGTTTTAACCAGATTGGTTGTTTTGTTTTATATATATATTTTTTTTCGGCAATTTGCACTCCCTACCCAATGATGAATCACTGTTTATTAATAACTTACATTGGCGTAGACAGCCAGTAGTTGTTTCAGCTGACTGGAAGACTCGTCTCTACACAAATGGAAACATTCCTGTATAAAAGATAAACTGAATCTATGAGACAATTGTCAATCTCAAAAGCAAACCATAATGGTTGTTGCGTTGTTTCGCCACCTGATTTGAGCCGCGACATGAGATTTCCAACAATGTGGTATTTGCGACCAACAATGTGGTATTTGCAACCAACAATGTGGTATTTGCGACCAACAATGTGGTATTTGCGACCAGCAAAGCCTCAGATCAGCCTGCGCATACGCGCAGTCTGATCAGAGCCTTTGCTAGTTGCTTGAGTATTCTATGATTGTTAAGCTACTGACCGAACACCATTTGGAGCTTCTAAGCTTAACAGGAGGCTGCAGAGGCTCGCCCGAGTCTACACTTGTCAAAATGTCTCATTGTTGGAAATCTCATGCCACGGCTCAATTATTATTATAAATGATTTGTTTGTTTCTCTGTGATGATGCATTGCATAAGTTATGAAAAACAGTTGTGTAAACTTATTTAGAAATTGAGCTAGCAATTTAGGAGTTTTCTAGTTTTAATTCAAGTGGCCATGGAGCGCAACAATTTGGGAAGTTTGCTAGAGGGCTACATGAGAAAGCATGGTGAGAAATTCTCTTGAATTTTGGTATGTTTGTTCTTCTCTGCAACTTTTGTTTACCTGTACAATTGACAATTACAGCTTAATTGTGGTCATTCTTCTCTGCAACATTTGTTTACCTGTCCTATTGACAATTACATCTAAATTGCGTTCGTTCTTTTCTGCAACTAATGTTTACATATACTATCAACAATTACAGCTCAATTGCCTTCATTCTTCTCTGCAATTTTTGTTTACCTGTACAATTGACAATTACAGCTCAATTGCATTCGTTCTTCTCTGCAACTTTTGTTTACCTGTCCTATCGACAATCACCTCTAAATTGCGTTCGTTCTTTTCTGCAACTTATGTTTACATATACAATCAACAGTTACTTCTAAATTGCATTCGTTCTACTCTTCAACTTTCATTTACCTGTACAGTTGACAATTACAGCTAAATTGTGGTCGTTCCTCTCTGCAATTTTTGTTTACCTGTACTATCAATAATTACAGCTAAATTGCATTGGTTCTTCTCTGCAATTTTTGTTTACCTGTATAATTGACAATTACAGCTAAATTGTGGTCGCTCTTTTCTGCAACTTTTGTTTACCTGTCCAATCGACAATTACAGCTAAATTACGTTCGTCTTTCTCTTCAATTTTGTTTATGTGCACTATCGACAATTACAGCTCATCTCTGCAACTTTTTTTACATGTACTATCGATTTGGGTCGTTCTTCTCTGCAACTTTTGCTTACCTGTACTATGGACAATTACAGCTAAATTGGGATTGTTCTTCTCTGCAACTTCTGTATACCTGTAATATCGCCAATTACAGCTATATTGTGTGCGTTCTTCTCTGCAACTTATGTTTATCTGTACTATCGACAATAACAGCTCAATCGCGTTTGTTCTTCTCTGCAACGTTTGTTTACCAGTACAATCGAAAATTACTGTTAAATTGCGTCCGAGCTTCCTTTCAACTACTTTTGTTTACCTAAATATCGACAAGAGTTAAATTGCGTTCTTCTCCTTTATTTCTCCTGTACTATATCGACAATAAACGCAAAGCTGTGTACTCTTCTCTTCTGCAAATAATGTTTACCTGTAGTATCGACAATAAAAGCTGAATTGCGATCTTCTCTTCTGCAAATTCTGGCAGTTTTGCCAGACTTTCAAATGCAGCTGTCCACTCATCGTCGTATATGGCAGAGAACTTCTCCACTAGCTTGGTAGGTCTGTTTAAATCACTCAGATCCACTATGTTAGGATTGTTGTCACCAAGCTTCAGAGAGACATGCTCACTCAACCTAGAAATAACCAGAGTTTTAACCCTTAATGCGCAAATTGCAACAAAAGTCGTCTGCTTTTCTCGTCTGCTGAAATGATTAAGAAGCCTCTTTGGCAAACAGTGTGGACCAAGATCAGACTGCTCCTATAGGAGCAGTCAGTTCTGGGTCCACGCTGTTTGCTTCTATACTTTATTTGTCAGTAACGTTAGGCAATTATTTGCAGCAGACGACTTCAGCAGACGACATTTTCCGATGCATTTTTTTCTTGTCGCTTTAAGGGTTAAGATGAACTGTAGCTCTACAAAGAGAAGATGAGTGTCTTTTGATATCAAGTTTAACAGGCTAGGCTTTGAGAATGCGTGTTGACACCGCGAGGCTTGCCGAGCAATTCAAGAAGGGTTCTCAAAGCGGAGCCTGGTAAACTTGATATCAAAAGACGCGAGCCTGGTATTCTATTTATCAGTTTGTAAACCCATTGTTTCACTCTGCAAACTCGCGATTATGACGTAATTTTCGATTTTTGTTGATTCAGCGTCATTAGCGACGTTATTCAAAAAGTGTAACGTCATCATGACCTGATAAAGGCACATGCTGTGAGATAGACAATTTTTATCAGGCAACGTGCAGCAATGCAGTTAATATGAGAGGTAACTGATAAAGAACAATATTGGGAATGGGGATGTGAATGGGTGTGTAGAGAGAGAGAGAGAGAGAGAGAGAGAGAGAGAGAGAGAGAGAGATGGAGAGAGAGATAGAGAGACCCCAGCGGTTACACAAGGGGGGTGGACAGGGGGGGCGGGGGTACGGGGATAGAGGGTGCGGAATCGGGGGTAGAAGGGGCGGAATCGGGGGTAGAGGGGGCGGGGAGCGGGGGTAGAGGGGGCGGGAAGAGGGGCAAATGAGGGCGGGGGTCTGGAAAGATTGGAAGCGAAATAGCTTTTTTACAAGAAAACTCATAAAAAATGATCCATAACTGTACCCTTTAAGACCGATAAGTCATATAAAGGCCTAAAAGGGACGCAGTTAACTTTAAAGTCTTGGTTTCGAGTAATTTCCGGTGTCTTAGCAATTTTGATTGTTTCTGTCTCCGTATTGGATTGTGTCCTTTTCTTCTCTTACTTTTTGAAATTTACACATTTAAACGGCGTTCAGCTGTCGTCGATAACTATTTTTTTTATTCCGTCAGGGACGTATATATAGCACCCGTTTACGCAAAAACGCATTAGCATACGTATTAAACCGAAACTATGGGATTATTATATGCCAGTTTTATTATTGGTAATACATATACAAAGTGTGTGTAGAAAAGCAATTCTAATCTGCCTCATTCCAATTGTTGCAGGTGTTTCAAATTGTGGCAGGTGTTATCATATTTATGGTGGTATTACTTTCTTTGAAGGTTCGGCACCCAAGGCCCTGATTTTTTTTTAAAGATTTTATATTGTACACCACTACCTAGAGTGTGTTTTATCGTGGCGCTGCATTTTCATTTCGTGGCGTCTCAAATGGTGTCATGCATTATTATATACTCTCATCCTTACGGCGTCTCATTTTGGCATACGCTATTTTTAAGTGCAGATTATTAATTTAAGGCAAGTTGCGTCCCTGTCCGCGCTAGAGAATGACTTTTGTAAACTGCTAAAAAATTTAAAAAAAAACAAAAAAAAAAACACTGACAGCCCGAGTTTACCGATCGTTGTGTCAAGCACGGTATTTCGCATTTTGATATGAGAGTTGTCAGTGTTCGAGAAACAAAAAATTAAAACTAGAGGACCTGAAGGTCCTGAGGCGCTCACCTGATCTCCTTAATAATGTTAAAATAGGTCAAGGTCAACTACAGCTTATAATGGAACAAATTTTGTTTTACCATATATGGAGGTTGCAGAAATTTTGGTCAAGTGACTTAAACAATCAAATGAATAATCCATCAAACAGCCCAGTGATTTCTGAGAAACAGAAGTTTAGATAGGTGTGTGGCAGTCCAAATGAGTGGCCTTGGATAAAAGGTCACAGGTAAGCTTGATATTTGGTACTCAATACAAGATTTTTCCCAAATAAATGCATTAGGATCAAATATGACCGTACCATGAAGTAGGTCAAGGTCAACCTAGATTAATCATTTGTGCAAACCTGTTAGGGCCCACATCCCCAATGCTACATACCAAGTCCCAAGGCCATTGGCCTTTTGGTTCCAGAGAAGAAGATATTTAAAGGGTTTTTACCATATATGGGCATAGTGGCCATCTTGGTCATGTGACCAGTACAATTGGTATAAATTTTGGCTAACCTATCATAAGGAGTCTTCATATGAAATTCGAGTTCGAATGGCCTATTGGTTTCTGAGGAAACTATGTTTTGATGTGTTGATGGTACTCCAATATGAGCGACCTAAGCTGAAAAGTTAAAGGTCAACCTTGACCTTTGAAACTTATTTATAGCCATTGACTCATTTGGTTTAACATATCAAGTAAGAATAGTGACTTTGGCCTCAACAGTTTTCAAAAAATGAAATTTTCAAAAAAAATCCCATTTAAATGCATTAGGAAGCAAATTTGACCTTGACGTTAAGTAGGTCAAGGTCAACTTAGGTTCATCATTTGAACAAACTTGGTAGGCCCCACATCCCCAATGCTACATACCAAGTCCCAAGGTCATCGGCCTTCTGGGTCTAGAGAAGAAGATTTTTAAATGGTTTATACCATATATGGGCATGGCAGCCATCTTGGTCATGTGACCAAAATAATTTGCATACATTTTGGCTAACTTATCATAACGAGTCTTCACATGAAATTTGAGTTCAATTGGGCCAAGGGTTTGTGAGAAAACTATGTTTTAATATATTGATGGGACTCCAATATGAGCGACCTAAGCTGAAAGGTCAAAGGTCAACCATGACCTTTTGAACTTATTTATAGCCATTGTCTCATTAGGTTAAACATATCAAGTAAAAATAATGACTAAAGCTTCTACAGTTTTCAAAAATCAACTTTTCATAAATTTTCCCATTTAAATGCATTAGGAAGCAAATTTGACCTTGATGTTAAGTAGGTCAAGGTCAACCTAGGATAATCATTTGAACAAACTTGGTAGGCCCCACAACCCCAATGCTACATACCAAGTCCCAAGGTCATTGGCCTTCCGGTTCTGGAGAAGAAGATTTTTTAAGGGTTTTTACCATATATGGGCGTGGCGGCCATCTTGGTCATGTGACCGAGACCATTTGAACAAACTTTCGTTCCCCCATCCTAAGGAATCTCCATATGAAATATGAGTTCAATTGGTCCTGTAGTTTCAGAGGAGAAGATGTTTGAAAATGTTGACGGACGACGGACGCCGGAGTCACTGGTATACTATTAGCTCACCAATGAGCCTTCGGCTCAGGTGAGCTAAAAAGATGATTGTTCTGACAGGCCCGAAACTTTGGGACCATGTGCTCCACAGATTGTAAAGAATAAGACTGACCTTGTTTTGAACTGTCAAAATATTGATGCAATGCGTATTTTAAAGTGCCATTCACAAGAATCAAGTATTGAGATTCGTGCTCAAAAAGAGTTAAGCCTACATCCTACAATGTTCATACTAGAATAAAAAAATCATTCTGACTGACTGTCAGCTGTTTATAATGCCTTAAAATGCTAAGGAAATGCATGCATTTTCCACAAATGTGAAACAGTTTTATGCATATGAACCCTTCCTTATCTCCCTTATAGTTCTTCTAAAACAAACTTTTTACAAGAATAGTAAGTGAGTATGATCAGGAAATACCACAATCACCGCGAGGAAGAGCCACACAACAATCACGAGACACCAGGAAGACAAACTAAGCAAAGCTGAAAAACTAGAATGGACATAAAGTAACGCACAACAAAACAGAACAATTACAAAATCCCACAATGGGAATAACAATCAACAATAAATCAACAACAACAGAAGATCCTAGTGCATATATACTTTTGTAGTCTGCTGATAACCTTTGCAAACAGTTGGACCCAGATCAGCGTCTGTCGGTCCTGATCTTGATTCTGTCGGCCCTTATCTTGACCCAACACTTTTGACACTCTGATGGCGACATGTAGAATCTATTCCTGATTTTTATTTTTTTGCGAAAAAGTCAGCTTTGAAAATTAGCATACAAAGTATCCAAAAAGAGTTAAACGACACACAATTTTAAGAGCAGCGCAAAGCATGTACCTGTATTTATGATTTTAGAAGTAAGGCTAAAAAATAACAAAAAAAGAAATAAAATATTGTTTTTGCTCTTACCTCTTCAATATCTTAAATATGTTAAGAGGTCGATAGGTTGGCAAACTTTTTTTTATATAAAACTTTTTGTATGAAAAAAGTAAAACAAAAATCCTATAAAAAGTCTAGAATATAGACGAGGCTCAAAATTGAAATTGGTGCCAAAAGTGACCATAAACAAGAGGTTTTTTTGTTTTGCCTAGTATAAATAATGGTTCCTTTGCTGGTTCTAGAAAAGACACTTATCTGGAGATAGTCTGGTTCTTTGCCTACTTGGTAATTTTGCATGAAAATACGACAGCTGAGTCTATGGTGAACTAGTCTTAGTTCTTCACTTACATATACATACACTTTGATTCTTAAATAAGAGCAACATTTTATCAGGGGAGGGAACAATCTAATAGGGGGAGGGAAGTGGGGGAGAAGGGGAGGGAAGTGGGGGAGACGGGGGAGGGAAGTGGGGGAAATGGGGGAGGGAACTGGGAATGTGGTACCCCCCTGTCCACCCCCTCCAATATGTAAGATAAAATGTTTAATGGAGGAAACACTCCAGTCTATAAAGGCTGGTACCCTATAACGGCAAACAGTTGTTTCTGCTCTTTATACATATGCCGTAGCTTTATTTCAAATTGCAATTTGTGATTTAATTCCTTTTAACTTGATATGCAAGATGGTAACTTCCCGCAAAAGATGGCCGTACATAAGTAACCAGGGGTATGTAGAAGGTTTTATTGTTGATTAAATGTATACATACATATTCTAATCAACTGACCATTCCCTTGTCTTACTTCTGAAAGACGTCAGACTCAAGCAATTATGCTTCTAAGACACCGAATGCCTAGTGGTTGGGGAAAGCCAGTGTAGTTCTTGGCGTTAGGCGAGGAAACATGCAACCGACTGAGCTATCTGGGCGCACCATTTGGTTTAAAGGAGACCGCCACTTTAATAGCAAGTGAATTTGGCATGCAGGCCCCTATTAAACCATGCAATCTGCAAGAAACCCGACCAGAATAGAATGAAAAATAATAATGTTAAACATGTTTGTATAGTAGAGAGTTGAAATTTGTGGAAGGAACACAGCCCTTATTGAATAAATAAACGTTAACAAACCAACTAGATTCCTGCTATTCATTTTAACTTTGTTAGGATTTTTATTGATTCTTCAGTTGATAAAAAAATGATTTTGAAAAAAAAATGTACAGTTTGCATTAAAGTTGGGGATTTTATTGGCTTTTCGGAATTTACTAGAAGTTAATCAAATATTCAAAATAGCGGCCTCTATTTGTTTATTAGATGTCAGATTTTTGATTTTTCAGATTGCTATAACTTTCTTATTTCACATCCAATTTTTTTGAATTTGGTCTGAGACAAATTGCACAGTGGCGGATCCACAGGGGATTCAGGGGGTTCGCTCGAACCCCCTCCCTGCCCCCTGTTTTTATATACTATGAAAATGAAATAATTTGGTGAGAACAAATTATTTCATTTTCATGGGATATTTAAGAAAAATGAGATAAAATCAGCAAAGCGAACCCCCACCCCTTTATACATATGAACCCCCTTTCCAGAAATTCTAGATCCGCCACTGTTGCATGATTTAATAAGGTAAATAATGTTAAAATGTTAATAATTGTTGGCATTTTAACATTTATAAACATGGTAAATTTCATGTCCAGTTGAGTTGAGCATGAAAAGGTTTATAACCCTGAGACCTGTTTTCTCGTGGCATGACCCACCTGCTCAAAGCTTCGTCCTTAGCCTTTTCAGCAGCCTTTAATCTACTCTCCATGTATGATAAACTGCTCATCGCATCGTCTTTAGCTTTCTTTTCTTCTTTATATTTATCCTTCAGTTCTATAAGATCACTATAGTAACCCTCCTTTTCCTCCCGTTCTTTACTAAGCTGTGCCCAGAGATCTTCCTGGCTCTCGTCATCCAAGAGCACTGCTGTGGAGCCATCTGTATCTTCTCTAGAATAGGAACCAGTCTTGGTCTTGAATTTTCTTAAATACAATAATGATGTGTGAAACAAAGACGTGGCATTCACAACTAATTCTTGCCCACCAGGCCTCGAGGTTATAAAACGTTTTTCATACTCAACTCAGCTGAGCACGAAAGAAGTTCTAGCGATAAGGCGTATATTTTCCCTAGATGACATGATTACAAACACCAAATTTTCAAATTGCCCTAATGTTTTTAAAATTGGTGTAGTTCAGCAGTAAAATATGCATAGTAAGCAACACAATACGTATCAAAGCGATACGCCATTTACAATAACGTGAAAACGTGCACTTTCTACTCCAACCCCTCAGTTTACGGCTTTATACTGGGTGCAGTTTAGACTAGACTTTGAGGAAATGCATTGCTAGCTTTAAAAAAAGTAAAGTGCTAAAATGTTAAGGATAGGAGTGCTCTTCATTTCCAAAGCCTTACCGTATTCTTTCTGCGCATGCGTACGGAATACACCTAAAATTGTGACGTTTGTCATTGGAAAGATGAAACTGGTGTCTAGATGCTTTCCCCCCTAGACCCAAGATGCCCTTTGGACAACGACATGTCGCTTTAAACATTTACAACATATGTAAAGGGCATCTTGGGTCTAGGGGGGAAGCATCTAAAAACAAAATGAAAGACACCAGTTTCATCTTTCCAATTACAAATGTCACAATTTTAGGTGTATTTCGTACGCATGCACAGAAGGAATACGGTAAGGGTTAGGAAATGAAGAGCACTTATATCCTTAACATTTTAGCACTTTTATTTCTTTAAACTAGCAATGCATTTACTCAAAAATAGTAAGTGAGTATGATCAGGAAATACCACAATCACAAACCGCAGACAACCCCATGGCACCGCGAGGAAGAGTCACTTAACCATCACGAGACACCAGGAAGACAAATACAGCAAAGCAATCAACTCTCTCTTCCCCATCAAGATGATTGCAATACTAGAATGGACATAAAGTAACGTACAACAAAACATATAACAATTACAGACTGCCGCAATGGGAGTAACAATAAACAAAAAGTCAACAGCAACAAAACCACCGCCTTAAAACGGACATCAGCCTAAGCCACCGGGGGGCTTAAATGCATTTTACTTTTACCAAATCTTCGCCCTAGATTCTGTTTTTGTTGAAGTACAAGAAATGTTCAGCTCGCATGGAAGCCTTCTAATTAATGCAATGTATCATCCTGGAGAAACAATCTGATCAAATTAACACACACTGATGAAACAAAGAAAAGGGCTCGTGACTCACAGGTGGTCTGAGCTAAAGCAAACCTCAAGTTGAGCCACGGTGGGTCCAGCTACAGATAAGCATCAGGCACCAACCCACCGATTAAAGCTTTACGCCAGAGCAGTCATAGAGTCTGATGCCTGACCCACTGTCGTGCAACTAGAGGAAACCATAGCTATAAACTGTGATTGGGTTTAAAACCAGGCATGCAGACTGTCGCATGACATCCAAGTTATATCCAACCTTTATATAACGTTTGATAATCTTTTTGAATTGATCACTAAAATTAGGTTTTTCAGCAATTCGTTTATAAACTAAATCATCATAAAATATAGGCTCTGATATGCCTTGTTGCAGAAGATTTTTTAACCCGATGTTGTATTTAACAATTAACTCTGAGTGCATGTGGTAGAATTTAGAAAATGCTTTTCGAATTTTATGATATCTATAACCTTGTTTTAATAACATAGCACTTTAAGAATAAGCTTCTGCTGTTGAAGTCATCAGCATTAGAACACACTCTTGCAAAACGAATAAGCTGAGAAATATATACACCATAAGAAGGGGAGCGAGGAACATCTCCATCAAGAAATGGGAAATTTACTATTTCAAAATTAAATTCATCCGGTTTATCAAGACTTCATTTATTGTGTCTTGGTAAGATAGAAAAATATGTCCCTCAGGATGACCATTTGTCGTAACTCGTCTAGCCTCGTTTACGAATTTTTTCTTTCCCACTATTACCACAATGATGGTAGATTCTTATAGCCGTTGCTTAACTTTTATACCATTACTTACCTAATAATGTAAGAAATGCACCAGATGCCCCGAATGAGGTCATAAAACCAGTAAAAACATCCACAACAAAGCTGTTTGATTTGTTCACAGCAGTACTTCAGTGGGTAACACATGATTGCTAGAAGAAGCACCAGTCCTTGTTTTAACACTGTTAACATGAGTATTCCAGACCTGACTAGTAGTACGTATAAACAAGGTCCATTTCGCTTTAAATTCTGTAGAATGGACTGCAACATGGCACCTCAACGTTGGTCTACATGTGTGCGCTGAAAATAAAGAATAAAAATACTTGAATTGTGTTTTAATCGGGCAACAGATACATAAAGGTCATAGAAACTTGCATGGGCTATCTAAACAGTTTTATCAAGGCAATTGCAACTCTATAACCTTTGATTTTCTACTAAAACAATATGTATTGAGAAACTCATGCAAACGTTTTAGAAGTTTTGTTCTCCTTAAAGGACTTGTGAATCTCCAAAAACATTTTTCAAACTCTTTGTAATATAAATGACAGTGATGAGAAAACTAGAATGCTGAAAACCGCAACGAAAAATTCCAACCGAGTCAAAAGTTATGCAAGTTTTCAAATTATGCAAATTAGCATATAAGCCCCGCCCACATTATTGTTTCAAGATGATTTTTTCAAAATGTCAAATTTTATGTAGTGCTATTTCTAAGCAAATAAAAACAGCACTATAAAGCTTTTATATGCAAATGTTGTATTTTATCATATTGAATCGTTTTCAGCAAATAAAATATTAAATAATGTTAAAATAAAAGAAATATATTAAATTTAATATTTCAAAAAGCTCAAATGACGTCATATGAGCCTCTCGCATATTTTCATCTAATTAAATTTTGAAACCTTCATAACTTTGTTACTATTTTGAATTGTTTGATGGGGCTTTCGACATTCTGTTTCTCTCATTACTGGCTTTTCAATCAATAGGAATTTAAAAAAAAGTTTTTTTTTTGAAGGTTCACAAGACCTTTAAAAGAAGCTGGAAATGTGTTTAAGGTTTCAAACTACGTTGGTAATTTTGATCATTTTACAAGTTTAAACTTTGCAACACACAGTTGCTTTCGTATTATTTGTGTTAAACACACAATAAAGTCACAGAAGTGCACATCATTGTCATAGTGTACACAGGCATACACTATCATACTTTTGGGGGCTCAGATTGGAATTCCATGTCGCCTTGGCCAGTTGGACAAGGATACTTAGGATGCATATTATTAATTTGTGTTTTCCTGGCTTCTTTTAAAGAACGTCAAACAAGTGAAACATTAGTGTTAAATTGTCGAAAATGTTGATTTCTAAAGCACAGGTAAGGCGATTCTATTCCGAGATCAAGCAAATTCCATGAAAAAAAATCAGTTTTCAACCATCATATAAACATCCGCCAGCATCAACAGCTTCCAACAATCTGAAGGAAAGAAAAAAAAGACACTCACTTGATGGCCAAAATCCTAAATTAAAGCACAGTACAGTAAAACCTGTGTAAAACGGCCACTCTCAAAGAGACAGAAATTGGTTTTCAAGACCAATTGTCGCTTAATGCAGGTCGAAAGTATTACAGAATGCAATCCTTGGAGCATTCTGCAATACTTTCGACCTTCATTAGGCTACCAGTTGTCATAAAGACCCTTATTTTGTCTATTTTTGAGTTTTGTTTAACACAGGTTTAATTGTAAATAAAACTTAGATGTTCCCACTCGTCACATACATTTGTATTTTATATTAATTTGTCTATTTTTGAGTTTTGTTTAATACAGGTTTAATTGTAAATAAAACTTAGATGTTCCCACTCGTCACATACATTTGTAATTTATAAAAGTAAATTCCCTACTACCTACTACACATCTCGAAAGTGTGATCATAGTGACATACATTTTGTATTGTGAATAGATATATTTACGGCACATGGTATTAAATTTATCTTTTACGATATACCACAAGGTTACGAGTTTTATGAGATTGTTACAAGAAAAATGGTTTGTCTATGATTGTGACAATTCCTGGTTATACTCACTCGCTTTTTATGTCTATTGAATAAGTTACGACCTGTGTATGTGTTGTTATGTTTACGAGTCATTACTATTACGTTTTTATTTTGTGTTTGTCATATTGTCATATTCTATTGCAAAATGTATGCAATGCTGAAACTAAATCATAAACCAAATTGTCACGAGTTATTTACCCAAATATTGTGATCAATTTACGGACGATTATGAGTTGTTTTGATCAGGTTTTCATAGGATTGGGTAAGCGAGGTGAGGGCAGTGACGGTCAGGCCAGGCTGGGCAGGGCAGACTATGGTAGGGGAGGGGCGTGTAGAGCCAGGCAAGGATTTGTCATCGTTTGGTGTTAGATCGTAAATTCATTACGTAGAAGCTTTGTTCTAAAAAGATTCTGGAAATTGGCTTTGGAGTCAAAATTTTATGGTGATTTAGATTAAAAAATTAAAAAAAATGTTGTATAGCCTATTTTAGTGACCAATTCCAAAAGATGATCAAACGTTATAAACAAAGTAAGTTGGGTTGAATATAACATGGATATCATGTGACAGTTTACATAACTGGTAAACCCAATCACGCTTTATAGCTGTTTTCCCGTTTAATTTAATTTGCCAGGCCTCAGACGCATTGACGACCATGACATAAAGCTTTCATCCGTTGATGCTGATGCTTGTCTTTGGCTGGGCCCAACGTGGCTCAAATTGAGATTTTCTTTAGCTCGGAATATCTGTGAGTCATTGGCCATTTTCTTTGTATCATCATAGTGTGCTAGTTTGATTTGATTGTTTCTCTGTGATGATATATTACAATAGCTAGGAAGCCTTCGTGCGAGCTAAACATTTTTTTTTTGTTTATCAACAACTGAATCTGGGGCGAAGAATTGATTCCAGTGGTTCTAATGCTATTGATTTATTGTTTATTGTTGCTCCCGCTGTTTGTGGGGATTCTTTGTTTGGTCCTTGTTTTGTTATTCAGTGCTTGTGTCATTCTAGCTTTGCAATCATTTTGATGGGGAAGAGAGAGCTGGTTGCTTTACTTTATCTGTCTTCCTTGTGTCTTGTCACAGTAGGTGTTATAAGGCTCTTCCTCGCGTCTGCAGTGTGCGATTGTGGTACTCCAATGCACCTAGATATAGTTCCCCCTTTAGTGCCTCAATCAGTGAACCAAGAACAGGGGCTAATCTTGTCATTAGTGTCCACCTTTGGTGTGCAGCAGACAGTGCGCCACAGGGGGCAATTAACTCACTTGGACCACATCGTCCGTGCTAGTGTTGCAGGAATAAATGCCTTTAACCCTTAAAGCGCCAATACCAACAAATGTCGTCTGCTTTTCTTGTCTGCTGAACTGTTTAAAAAGCATCTATGACAAACATTGTGGACCCAGATCACAGATCAGACTGCTCCTATGGGAGCAGTCTGTTCTGGGTCCAAGCTGTTTGCTTCTATACTTAATTCATCAGTAATGATAGGCAACTATTTGCAGCAGACGACTTCAGCAGACGTAATTTTTAGATGCATTTTTTACTTGGCGCTTTAAGGGTTAAGCGAGTTAACCAAGTTACAGTGACGATTTTGGGTTTTCAGTGTTAGGACTCGATCGCAAGAAAATCTATGTATGCGTGGTTAGGAGTATTATAAAGACAAGTGTAATCTGCGGATCGTCTGGCTTGAATACTGTACTAGTTGTACAGGGTGGCGATTGATACCGAACATCCGGGTAGCTGGATGGGTAACCGCGCTGCTTGACTGCAAACGCTACAAATAGTCACTGGCTACAGTAAAATATACCTGTCGCCTTCTAACAAACAATGTCTCCAGCAAGTTATAAATTTATTAGAATATGTAAGAAACGTTTCTCAACTGTGATAAACCCGTTACCTGGTTACGTAAAGGGAAAATGAAAGTACTTTTTTCTATACTTTCATTTTCGCAAAGAGAAGCGTGTTCAAAATACAAATGTTCAGTCTCTACACAGCAAGCAATGCACATTCAAAGGGTAAAGGAAACAAAACAATCTACGTACGGCGAGGGCCTCAGTCTTCACGTCATTTCTTATCCCAAACAACAACGCCTAAAAAAGCCTATCTTCCCGATATAGGTCACTTTAAACAACACCGTGTATAGCCGCAATTTGTGTATTGGAAAAATTAATTTTTGAAATATATACTTAAGGAATAAAGAAACGCAACAGACAAAAAATATAATTTTGCGCGTTTAAACGACCGTTTGGTGAAATCTCTTTTGAAAATTTCTTTTTGAGTATTTATAGCATGTAATGAAATACCAAAACGTCATTTTAACGCTACATTTTACGCTACAAGATGAAAACATATAAAAACGTAAAATGTGACGTTATCGTCAGAATAAAGATCAGGAAACCCCGTCTTTTCCATGTTTGGTTATTTGACGTCGACTTGACAATGTGCAAATTGAACAAATGTCCAATCACATTCGTAATGCAGTCAAATGTTGCGTCAAAACACGCTACTTGAATGACAAGATGCACACTGGTAGTGAATAAACGATAAATGTCACTTAGAGCCGTGGGGTTTGGGTCGCTGGTGAACATATTGGATAAGATAAACCTAGAGACACCAGAACATGCTTTCTTGGGAAAACTGACTTTTCAGATACCGTAGAAATACGCTGGTAAGGTGTTTGTATTGACGTTAGCCTAACAAAACACGGCAAAATGCAAGAGAAAACATCTGATTACATGCTGAGAGTGAACACCAAACTTGTTTACTGTAACATAAACTTTGGCACTGGACCATTTTATCATTAGAAAAACGCATACACATCATGGAAACCATTAAAACGTAGGATATCGAATTTTGACGTCAGAATTGAGTTTTTTTGACGTCTGAAGATCTCAAGTCATAATTCTTGAACAAAGCGTCCTTGTAATGAATAAATCTCAATCAGAAAAGAAAGTTTACTCGATGCACGTAGTATTCAGAGTTGACGTTAATGACGTTAAGCCGTTTCAGAATCCTACAGAAACGTCGCCTTTTGATCATTTCCTTGATCCGCAATCTATGCCAAGACTTTTTTAAAACAATTTGCCGATGGTTGATTCAAAATTTGCTCTAATTGACCCTTTTTCAGCAGTTTACTACGGTGGTCAGGCTGGTTACGCGCATACCAAAATGATAACGTAATCGATAATTACGTTGAACCTGCTGTAATTTAACGGACACATACTGCCCTATCGATAAATATCATTTGCACTAGAAACTTGCATCATATTGTGTGCTTACAATGACTTGAAGTGTTTGTTGCGTTTCTTTATTCCTTAAGTATACTATGCACAGTAAGTTTCGCAATTGTTTTGTACGGGTGAGCCCATTCACATCAGATCTCATGTTTCATTTGCTGTCATGAAGACACAAGCGACAAATATCTGACAAGAATTTCCATTTAAAAAAAATACAGAATTACCAAACGCAGCGGCCATGCTAAAGTGACGTTACATTTTAAGACTAGCGGGTAACGTGGGTATTTCTGATCATTGGACGAAGCAAATAACATTTTCAATCAATTCTTTGGTCACTGAAAACCAAAAAAGCATAGCAAATGCTGCAATTTTCTGAACTTTCTCAGAGAAATAAAGGTCCAATTTTTCACTATTTGTCGTTTTTATTAATGCTTTTACGTTATCGTCTTTAAACGGTGTTTCTGGTCATTTTTCTTGAACTTCATCGACAAGTTAAACTGTTTGATGCCTTCCAACACATTCAGAAAAATAATGTTGAATGAAACATCTTCACGGCTATAGAGCACGAGCCGAAAGATAAAATATAACGTCACCGTTATCTCGCAAATGCGTCGCACCATTTTCCAGCAACTTAAGGGTTTCATCTACAATAAGATGAGTTACATTGTAAGCATATGACATCTTTGTAAACTGAGTCTCTGTTTAATTGAAACCCAATTAACATTAGAAGTTTAATCTAATGATGACTACGTTTTGACGTCATTGATGGCAGCTGATTTTTTCAGCATGAAATCTCTATCACATCTGTCACATAACCAATAGTTTTCATAGGCGTATGATGCATGAGGAATATGTAAGACCACCAAACGAAAAATCACATGCTCATCATTTTAGCATTACTTACAACGGGTGCGATTTTTGCTTACTGACCCCTCCTGCAATTCTTGCTCTCCCCAAATGCCTATTTAAAGGATGGCGTCTGTAAATTCGCGGTTTCATTTGCCTAAGATCCTGTTCTCGTAATTGCAATTGAAATTTTTCGATATTGCACAAAGATGAGCACATAGAGATGCGAAAAATACGAAATTGCTAAACTTATTGTGCATAGTATATTTTAACGTACATATACACACAATGTCATCGATGAGTATAAAAGTGGGAAAACTGATTAGAAAACAGTATCGGACGTAGTACGGTAGTCCTAGAGTGACATTAAATGTATCACTTCGTACGCAAACTTGTAACTAACTTATAACTTTTAAAAGACTGACTTAATGCGCGTATCTTTGAAAGGCGCCTTTTTTGTATGAGTCTATAAGCTTTCCACAAAAAAAACTTGGTCTGCGCTTAGCATCTATCAAATTGATATTCTGAACAAGTCGTGTTAATCCAAAGGAAACGTAGGTTTGTGACAGACAGACAGACATGCAGACATACAGACAGACTTGCGATTTGCAGGCAGTCAGGCAGACAAACAGATTTTGCTGCTCGAGCTCACAGATCACAGCTCTATAAACACCTGAGCTACCCGAATGGTCGAAAATCACCCCTACCTACATTCTTTGAATTATCCAATTTGGGACGCTTTGACTTTGGGACGTCTCTACAAAGGGCTACGTAAGTTTTTGCCAGACATGCAGATAGACAGGCATGCAGACAGGCAGTCAGGCATGCAGATAGATTTGCTCTAGCTGACAGCTCTCCGAACACTGGTTAGACGATCTAACCACTGGAGGTACATCCGGGCTGATTTGTTTGATTTCGCGAAATCTAGCTGATTTGTCCGATTAGCTATACCCATCCGGGGCTTTTTGACTTTGGCCTCTCGGTCTGGTTATTTCCAGTGTGTCACTCCCAGAAATGAACCAAGCCTTAGATAGCCGCGGAGCACTGACAAGAAAGTTGTCCATGGCATGACTCCAAATGGGATGTTACTCGGAAAGAAAGGGGTGTTGATCATATATATTTATGGGTAATATTACTAAAACCAAAATTATAGATTCTGCTCCTACAAAGGCGCCATTTCCACAAATACTTAAAATATTCCTAAGTGATAAAAAATCAGTGATAAGTTATAGGTTTTACATCTAGGGACACGCAATCGCTCTGGCTAACCTCTTCTAACCTCATGCAAGAATATTCAATCGTTGATATATAGACAGTGCCTGCCTCGTGCGTCATGCGATTTCCAACCCCTAGATTTGTTTTAATTTTACAACTCTATTAATGTATACATATTCCCTTTGAAATTAATTTCATTTGTTTCCTCCAAGCATTCATATACCCTTGTTGTTGCTTGTGGTGACTGCACTATTTTCATCTGATCCTGAGGTTATCTTTTTTGTTCATGCTCGATGCACAGGAGTATGAATTTAGTCACGGTCATATTTATTTATACTTAAGGAATAAAGAAACGCAACAGACAAAAATATTATTTTTGCGTGTTTAAATGACGGTTAGGTGAAATCTCTTTTGAAAATTTCGAATTGAGTATATATAGCATGTGAGGAAATATCAAAACGTCATTTTAACGCTACATTTTACGCTACAAGATGAAAACATATGGAAACGTAAAATGTGACGTTAACGTCAGAATAAAGATCAAGAAACCCCGTCTTTTCCATGTTTGGTTATTTGGCGTCGACTTGACAATGTGCAAATTAAACAAACGTCCAATCAAATTCGTAATGCAATCAAATATTGCGTCAAAACACGCTACTTGAATGGCAAGATACACAATGGTAGTGAATAAACGATAAATGTCATTGAGAGCCGTCGGGTTTGGGTCGCTGGTGAATATACGGGAAAAGATAAATCTAGAGTCATCAGAACATGCCTTCTTGGGAAAAACTGACTTTTCAGATACCGTAGAAATACGCTGGTAATGTGTTTATATTGACATTAGCCAAACAAAACACGGCATAATGCAAGAGAAAACATCTGATTACATGCCGAGAGTGAACACCAAACTTGTTAAATGTAACCTAAACTTTGTCACTGGACCGTTTTATCATTAGAAAAAACACATAAACATCATGGAAACCATTAAAACGTAGGATATCGAATTTTGACGTCAGAATTGATGTTTTTTGACGTCTGAAGATCTCAAATCATGATTCTTGAACAAAACGTTCTTATAATGAATAAATCTCAAGCAGAAAACAAAGTTTACGCGTTTCACGCAGTATTCAGAGTTGACAATAATGACCTTAAGCCATTTTAGAATCCTACAGAAACTTCGCCATTTGATCAATTTCTTGATCAGCAATCTATGCCAAGACTTTTTAAAACAATACACCGATGGTTTATTGAAACTTTGCTTTTATTGACCCTGTTTCAGCAGTTTACTACGGGGGTCAGGCTGGTTACGCGCATACCGAAATGATTACGTAATCGATAATTACGTTGAACCTGCTGTAATTTGACGGACACATACTGCTCCTAAATAAATATCATTTGCACTAAAAACTCGCTTACAATGACTCGAAGTGTTTGTTGCGTTTCTTTATTCCTTAAGTATATTATCTTAAAAAAGACAGCAACTGTTGGCATTTTGAAATATATTAAGAGAACAAATGATATTGTCAGCTGAATTTTTATGCCCTAAAGGAACTTGGGGAGGCATATAGTAATCGCACTGTCCGTCCGTCCGTCAGTCCGTTCGTCCGTCCCGCTTCATGTCCGGTGCATATCTCCTATAAGTAGGAATTCCAAATTTGGTATGTGGATGCATCTTGGGATGATGGACTGTCGTGTACCATTTTCGGGTAACTGTGACCTGGACCTTGACCTCTGACCTAGTTTTTAGAATTATCGGGTCCGGGCATATCTTTTATATTATTTGAGGTAGGAATCTCAAATTTGGTGTGTGGATGCATCTTGAGTAGACGAAGTGTCACGTACCATATTTGGGTCACTGTGAACTTGAACTTAACCTCTGACCTAGTCTCTAGAAACTGCATTGAGTCTGGTGTATATCTACTATATGCTTTGAGATAGGAAGTCCAAATTTGGTTGGTAAATGCATCTTGGGATTACAAGGTGTAACATATCATTTTTGGGTCACTGTGACCTTGACCTTGACCTCTGACCTAGCTTTAAGAATTAGTGTGTCCGTCTCTTGTATTCTTTGAGGTAGAAATACCAAATTGGGTGTGTGGATGCATCTTGGGCTGACGAAGTGTCGCATACCATATTCGGGTCACTGGGACCTTAACCTTGACCTCTGACGTAGTTTTTAGAATAATCGTGTCCGGAGCATATCTTTAATATAATTTGAGGTAAGAATCTCAAATTTGGTGTGTGGACACTGTGACCTTCCTAGTTTTAAGAATTATTGTGTCTGGAGTATATCTCTTGTATTATTTGAGGTAGGAATTCCTAATTTTGTGTGTGTATGCCTCTTGGGATGGCTGAGTGTCGCGAACCATTTTTTGGTCACTGCGACCTTGACCTGACCTAGTTTTTAGAATAATAGTGTCGGGAGAACATCTCTTATGCTATTTGAGGTAGGAATCTCAAATATTTTGTGATGATGCATCTTTGGATGGCGAAGTGTTCATACCATAATTTGGTCACTGTGACCTTGAACTTTACCTCTGACCTAGTTTTTATAAAAATCGTGTCCGCAGCATATTTCTTACTATTTAAGGTAGGAATCTCAAATTTGGTGGACGGATGCATCTTGTGATGACAAAGTGTCTCGTACCATAATTGGGTCACTGTTACCTTGAACTTGACCTCTGACCTAGTTTCTAGAAACTGCATTGAGTCTGGTGCATATCCCTTATATTCTTTGAGATATGAATTCCAAACTTGGTGTGTGTATATCTTGGGATAGCGGAGTGTCTCTTACCATTTTCGAGTCAATGTGACCTTAAACTAGACCTCTGACCTTGTTTATATATCTATTGTGTCCAGAGCATATGGGGTAGGAATCCCATTTGGTGCGTGGATGCATCTTGGGATAGTGGAGTGTCGTGTAGGGTTTACGAGTCACAGTGACCTTGACCTCTGACCTTGTTTTAAAATAATCGTTTCCGGAGCATATCTCTTATATTATTGAAGGAAGGAATCCCAAATTTGGTGTGTTGACGCAACTTTGGATGGCGGAGTGTCACGTACCACGTGTCACGTGCCATTTTTGGGTCACTTTGAATAATTACATCTGGAGCATATCTCTTTTATTATATGAGGCAGGAATCGCAAATCTGGAGTGTGAATGCATCTTGGAATGGTGGATTGTCCCGTTTCATTTTCCAGCCGCTGTGATCTTGACCTCTGACCTAGTTTCTAGAATCGGTATCAAGTCTGGTGCATAACATCTACATGTATATTCTTTGAGGTAGGAATTCCAAATTTGGTGTGTGACTGCATCTCGGGATGGCCAAGTATCGCATACCAGTTTTGGGTCACTGTGACCTTGAACTCTGACCTAGTTTTTACAGTTGTCATGTTCAGTGCATTTTTATATTATCTGAGCTAGGAATCCCAAATTTGGTGTGTGGTTGCATCTTGTGATGGCAGAGTGCCTTGTATCAGTTTTGTGACGTTGACCTTATTTCTAGAATATTCGTATCAGGAGCATATCTCATGAATTGTTTGATGGTGGAATCCCAAATTTGCTGTATGGATACATCTTTGGTGTGTTGCATACCATTTTAGGTCACTGCAATCTTGACATATGACCTAGTTTCTAAACTAATCTTGTATGAAGCATATCTCCTATTTTATTTTATGTAGGAGTGGTGCATACCATTTTTGGTCATTTTGACATTGACATTGACTTCTGGCCTCATTTCTAGGCTTTTCGTGTGTGGAGCATATCTCCTATATTACAGCTAACTTTCCTCAAATGTGTCTTATGCTAGACCAATTCCTTTGGGGGCATTCGTCCCGTTAATGTGACATTATTTGTTTTGTTTTTTGTTTGTTTGTTTATTTTTTGTAAAATATCTCATTTGTGCATTCGTTGATTCTTGAAGAATTACATTTTTAATGCTCGTGTGATTTGAGAATGGAAAAATACTCGGGCTTTAATAAGCTGATCCCTTTGGTTTGTGATGCAGAAGGTATGTAACAACAGTAGTCCGAGTTTGATCTCAACATTGCATATGTGAGTTTTGTTGGATTGCCTAAAATCCAACCTATTGTTAGCATTCTCGGTCAACGGCTGCTGTGTTTCTTCCATGATATGTAAGAGCGTAGGTCACTTGTGCTCAATATCAACTACTTTCTACTGTTACCCTGTGTGTCGATCCGGAAAGTCCGGCAGAATTCAAGAATCGAATCAAGCCTCGGGTATACGTAAGGCGCATTACGCGTAGTACTATGTACGAAAATGCTCCAGTTTGTTCGCCGGAACTGGTGTAAGGAAAATTAGTTCCGTATCATGTGGGTTCAGCCTTATTAAAATTCATTTTTCTGATTCCCTGAAAAGCTTATTCAGCAGATTAAATGAAGTTTATGTTTTTTTTCAATGAAATATCTCGATAGCGATATTTTATTGGAAAACATAAACTCCATTTACAACCGTTTGGTTTGCTGCAATCATACTTGTTATTGTGAAGGCATGGTTTCTGTGACGTCAGCGTCACGTTATATAACATCAGCGTCACGTTATCAAAGTAGATTATCGATATACATCCGAGGTCTAATTCAACGGAATTCCATGGAATTGGCAGAGGCAGTTCCGATTGCCTGTGTGTATGGTAGATGCAGAATGCATGTCTGGAATTTTCTAACAAAATACATAAATCTGCATATTACCACAGAACCGTCTCAATGAGAAAAACACATGTTTAAATTGATGGGTATGAAAATAATCACAATTTTACGCTCTAGACCTGAGGCCCAATTGAAAGTGGCCTTTAAAAAATCTCTAAATCAGGGTGAAGATCGGGTGGGCCGGGGAGAATGTATGTTTTGTTATATCTTTACTCTTTTGGGATGGTGAAAATGAAAGTAGGTGGCAAAATAGTGTTGCCCCAGGTGAGGCTCGAACTCACAGCCTCCGCATATCATAGTACTGTCTATAAGTACGGCGCGCTAACCGATTGCGCCACTGGGGCAAGGCACGACTTACTATTTCTGCTTTCAGCAGAGAATCTTACGCACTCCGTGACGATGTAAACGGCGTTCGGTGGTTATTTTTTTAGTATATACTAATAAATATACTTATATTTTTTAGCAATATGCTACAACCATGCAACTACCAGATTCAAAGAGGTAGTTCATGAACTCGAATTTGGAGATGTATAGCTGTCATGCAAGACATTTTTCATACATGTTGTTAGCTACAAAATAGTGCAATTTATTTATCTTGTCATGTAACATGAACTTGTTGCAACTAATGCTGTATGTAACATGTTAAATCTTATATTATCCATAGGGTAGTACAATTTGCAGTAGTGTGACAGGAATTTTAATACTGATTGGCAGTTTGGGATGTTTAAAAGAGGTAAAGACAACGGACAAGATACTTGGAAAAAGTAAACCAAATAGTTTCTTCCTTATTTTCAGTAACATATGTTGTAGGTACACATGGAATTGCCTAATTCCAATGTGTACCTACAACATATGTCTTTTCAATAAATGAGTTTTTAACCATAAGCTTGTCAAGTTTTTTTAAACAAATTCACAACCACTTTCATTTATTCAAAGAAATGAGCATGTAGAAATGTACAACTTTTCGTGTATTTTGTCATGCACCTGGGTGACATTAATAGACTGTCTATTTTATGCTTCTGGCAACTTATCTTCAGATGTTTCATGGAGTATATTGCTTAATTGCTAGTTGCGTGGTAGACTTATAAAGTCTGATGGGATGGTTTTTTTTGCATAAACATTTTCGCTCATATTGAACTATTTCACTAAATATCCATATTCCTCTCAAATTCTGCTAGATTCTGGACTGGAATACAGCAAAAGGTTGGTATGGATTCATAGGTCCTACAACATCTACGACTGATATAAGTCTAGTTGCGTGGTCGTAAATGCTTTGGATTTTATGCTATGGCTTTCTTTGAGTATAATCGATTTGTATTACATAATTAACAATCCGCCAAAATATTTTAATGCTGACTCGCCATTTGGATAAAATTTGATAAAATGTCTTGATTAACCGAATTGATTGCCTTTAAGTAAAAGCAATGTATGTTTTTATTATTGATAATTGTCTATAAAGAGCTCTTGAAGCACCATACCGCAATAAATTAAATTAAACATGAAACTATTTTTGCAATAGGATGACAAAGTATCTGTTATCAGATGGATGTAATGTTTCTTACTGCTAGTATGGCCGGTATTTTTTTTAAACATACATTATTTTCAAATATTGTGGGCATCAGATAACTCCATATCATGGATTAACGTTAAAACTAAGTCGAAGACTGGACAGACCAAAGTTATTTATTTTAGCGCATAATAATTTGCGTCTTGTCAGTCAATCGTATCTCCTGAAAACTCTCGCTGTATGATTATCTCAGGTGTTTCCAGCCTCGCCCAACCTCTACATAAATACATGGCTGACAATTTTCAAACCAATGCTAAGAAAACAGTCGGTGAGGCGTATTTATTGACGACAGTATAGTAGTATCTTTGTCCTACTGGGCTAAACACCTTCGCGATTTTACATGTTAGAATGCCGCTAAAAGATTATCACACAGTGTAAAGAATGTTTTCATAGTCGTTCCACACTCCCAATTCCCGTCCCCTACGCCACCTTAAGACGTATTTCGCCGTATTTTCTGAAATGTTTACATCAAATGATTGTTTGATTCAGAATATCCAGCATTTTTAGAAAATCCAGCATCCTGGTCGAGATCCTGGTTAGGTAATGATTACGCATATAGATCACAGTATGTAAACTGAAATAAACATCCTGTACCGTTCCTCCGCTAGCTCACGCCTTATAAACATGAATAACAGCACTCGTGCGTAACCAGTAGTCGGAAAATGCGTGTATTTAGGTACATGTACACGTTTCGATTTATATTGTTAGCGATACTGACAATACTCATTCGAACAAGGTAAGAAAAGCCATTTTATCTATTTTATTCCGTTTTATTCCATGATTTTAACGGTTTCCTCCTTTGCATTTTGCTTTGTTAAAAAACGACTTGCTCACAATCAGAGCCGTTCTGTATCGAAAACGAGCTTAAATGCCAGATTGCACGGTTTTAGTGGAATTGGCAATCACATGTATACATGATTACATGGTTGTATCTGCAACAGTTACTTAGATCTATGGAAAAAATGAATTTTAAGAGGTGGGCCCTCGCAATTACAGCTGTACCAACAACTCTCACATCGCGATTTCCGACAACTGGTTACGCACGAGTGCTGTAATACATAATGTATAAGGCGTGAGCTAGGAGGAACGGGTACAGGATGTTTATTTCAGTTTACATACTGTGTAGATGTAACATCTGTCATTGTTACCCACCTGATGAAAATACTTACAATGTGAGATGTATTGTCAGCGAAAGCTCTTAGATTCTACCATGCAACTACCAGCTTAGCAAAAGCATAGTTCATGAAATCAAATTTTTTGGTATAGCTTTCATGTAAATATAAACATTTTGCCAGTTATTATTCATTTGTGACCTCTCAGTATTGACCTTTGGTCTAGTCCATGTTCCTGGGTTGAGCAGATAATTTACCGTAAACTGTTTGTAAAATTAATTCATATTCTTAAAAGCTATATTCAATTTATATCTGTCTCATTGGTTCAGTGGTCGCTCTCCTGAAACACGCGAAATCGTGAGTTCGAGCCTCAATTCGGACTTGCTTTTTTCTTGCAATTTTATTGCATGTATTGATGTTTAATTATTTTAATATAGGAAAGTAAATATTTTTTCGTGCGTTGGGTACGAATCCCTCATTGTACCCAGCATGGAGTATGATCATTCTTTCACCTGAAAATATTTTAGTACATAGAATAAATTAATTTTATGTAAAGTGAAATCAACAGACAGTAATATACACGGCCAACGTTGAATGTTTGCCAATTTGAACGAAACCCTCTTCCATAAAAAAGTGGTTTAGTACGCCAGTGGTTAGGGAATGACATATGCATGCGAATTGTGATCAAAATATACTATGTGGTCAAGAGCTATGAACATTTTCACGAACTGCTAACGGACGGACGAGCGAACGAACTCAAATAGTGATTATAGTGCAGACCCAAGGGTCGTGCAATTCCACTATTCTTAAATTACATTTAGAAAAGGGTATCTTTAGTCCAGAAGTGCTATCTTGCCAGTATTTCGGGACAGCGTGGCTTGTATGGACGTAAGTTTCATCTGTTTCAACGACTGTGTAACCCGCCTCTCTCAACTCCCTGACCATGCGAAGGTATCTAATCCTGCTGAGGACTACATTTTGTCTCTCCATCAGCACTTTTTGATTCACCCCGCAGCGTGTGTAAGTAAACCGTGTGAAGGAGATCTTTGCGAAGACGACCCTTGCCGCCAGTGTAACCAATACTCTGTTTGAGCTCTGTTCGGGTGTTATCAAGGGTTGACAGAACCTACTTCAAGCAGCATTTTGGCGATGGTCCTCCATACAACACCCTGGTCAGAGTCATCCAGTGACACTGTCGACGTAGATGACGGCGGTTGCTTTGGTTGTTACTGCTCGTCATGTGCCTTCTTCTCTTCCACAATTATCTGAGCGGTAGATCTGCTAACGCCAGTGAGTGCTGCAGTCCTGTCCCATACACGGTTCAGTGACAGATTCATTCCAGACTTCTTTTCCTCCATGCAGTACTTGTCCACGTTTTCAATAATAGCTCCTGCATCGTCGCTGTATCTCCATACAAGCCTCGCCATTTTACATGTGCATAATACATCAAAACATGTTTTTTTTCTGCAAACATGTAAATCGCGAAAAAATTTCCTGCTTCTTTGCGAAAGAAAAAAAACAAATAAAAGGTTTCAATGGAGCTCGAACCCTCAACCTTGGGCTCAAACCCTCAACTTTGTTTCAGATTCTTTGAGTACAACCGTTATACCTACTGCGCCATCGAATCGCTTGTTATTGTTCACTTGTAAATACGAATAACTGCATGGCATAACGTTGTTACACCCCTATTTTATGGAGCAGTTCATTATTGTTTTGTTTGTTTGTTTGATTTGATTCTTTACGTCCACTCAACAATCTTTCAGTTATGCGGGACGAATCTTTCTGGGTTGAACCAGTACTAAGCTAGGATAAATGTGTCTTGCTCAAGGACCACAACGCAGTGACGCCGGTGAGGCTCGAACCCGCGGCCCTTCGGTCTCGAGTCAAGCACTCTACCACTGAGCCACTGCGCTCCCTCATTATTGTTAGTGCATTCACGCCCTGATGCTTTTAAGGCTATTATAGTGTCAGGTAGTTTAATACTGATTGGCAGTTTGATATGTTTAAAAGAGGAAAGCCAATGGACATGATGCTAGTTAAGTGTATATTTCAAAATAGGTTTCCTTAATTTCAGTAACATATGTTGTTGCTACACATTGAAATTGCCTCATAGAGGCAATTCCACTGTGTATCTACAACATATGTCCATTCAATAAATGAGTGTTTTTCACCATAAAATAGGTTTTACACAAACTTCTCAAACTACTTTTTATGTTTCAGTGTAATGAGCATGTGAAATGAACAAGTTTTTTGTGTAGTTTGGCATGTACCTAGGTGACAATACTCATCATCACCCAGTGGTATGTTAAAGTTGGTTGCTCTTTCGGAGTCTAACTAGCATAATGCATATGGGCATGGTAATGAAAAACATGTGGGGCAAATTAACATTTATCATAGTAAAGTGGAAGCTGACAAAATTCTGCTTGTAAAATGAAATGCGCATATGTCAGAAAGATATCACCTTCATTTATCAATTTAGTAACAGATTGTTAGAAATTGGTTCGTCAGATACAACCCAACCAACAAACGGAACATATACTGAACCACACTTCTAACGCAAAATCAAACAGAATCTTTAGTGTTACATATATTGTTTCATCCATTGTACGCAGTTTTATCCAAAAAAAAAAATAAAACACTTATTTATGAAAATGAAAGTAGAACTTCATCGGTCAATCATTCCCTTTTAATCATAACCTGATTGAGTGAATGTCTGCCACAGCCCCTGAACCGTACAATGATTTCAGCAAGCCCTAGTATATATTAATTAAAGTGACATTCCTGAAACATTTTGCGTTTGAAGTGTGGGTCAGTATACGACCATATAAATGCAGGCAGGTTTTGTAGTAAGCATTTAGTTTAAAAAGTGTGGCAAAATGAGGATCGCTATTGTTTTCTGTTTTCTGATGCTGCTAGGGACCGTCTCTGCAGGTATTTTCAAACCTAGGTTTTAGCTTATTGTGGGTACTCGTTAATAGTGCCTAATAGAGGCGGTTCTAACGTATAATGTAGCACAATCTATGCTTAAGAGCAAAAGTATGAAAATCATAATAATTTATATTAAAGTCATTACATTAGTTGTTGAATGAAAAGTAAATTGCATGGGTCTCGTCTCACCTGCACGCGCGTTCAACACATATTAACTAGACCATGCATTTATATGTCAACAACAAACATTTTGTGCATTTTTAAGAATTTTGGAATGCTATAGGATGATAAGATAAGATTTCGCTAAAGGTTTCGCAGAATGCAATCGGAACTGTCTCAGCCAATTCCGTGGAATTCCATGGATTCTCGAACTGTGCCGGACTTTCTCGATTGGTAGCTTTTTAAAGCTAGTATCTCGCTGGGATGCGAGCAATTTGCGACTATTTCGAGACTTATTTGAGACACGTTTTGGCGACAGAATTACGACATAGCAACCATAATCACATTGCGGTCACACCGAAAGGATGATTAAGACATATTTGCGACAGTCGCACGAATGTCGTACGATTGTCGCACGAATCATTGGCGAATGTTTCACGACATTCGTGCGACATTCGCGAGACACTCGCATGATGTTCGCCCGATGAAATTGCGATTTATTAACGTCGACTGCCTCACGAACGTCGTGCGTCTGTCGTGCGACTATTGCGCGAAGGTCGTGCGACTGTCGCACGATGGTTTTGTGAGAAATGATAAACCAAGAAAAATAAACATTTTAGCAAACATTGAACTTCAGACTAGGAATGTACTACGCTGTTGGGAGGAACTAGAGGCCTGGAAGGAGCTTGATTGTTGGAATGTGTCACGCTGCTCGGTGGTGATGGTCTGTTGAATGGTAGCAAATATTGTTAGAAAAAAGTTGACTCGTTTAAACTGCACAGTTATGATGTCCCATCAAGCAGCTTAAGAAAGTCAGCCGAGAACGCACATGCTCTAATTGCTCATACGTATGCCATAATGAGACCAATCAAATCAAAATTGCAATAAGTTCAGATGAGCCTCGTCCTGCGAAAATCTATTTTATACAGTTATGCGCACAACAAAGGCACAGATCAGACTGCACGGATGCGCATTCTAATCAGAATCTTAGTTGTCCGCTAAAGTGATAATTTTTTATAGGGTTCTGTATGCCAAATTCAAACCTTCGAAGGGTTGCTGAGACTAAGCAGGCTGTTGTAGTCTAACCAAGACAATAATAATACCTTTATACTGAAATAGAAATAGTAAACATTTAAGTAGGCCTTATAAAACATACGTAACAAAATTATCTTCTCAGAACGCAGAGCGGTTTGTAATAAATGAAATTACTCCAAGCAGGTTACATGTAAAATAGTAAGTGAGTATGATCAGGAAATACCACAATCACAAACTGCAGACAACCCCGTGGCATCGCGAGGAAGAGCCGCTCAACCATCACGAGACACCAGGAAGACAAATTAAGCAAAGCAATCAGCTCTCTCTTCCCCATTAAGATGATTGCAATACTAGAATGGATATAAAGTAACGTACAACAAAACATAGAAAAATTACAGACTAAGTAAGTAAGTAAGTAAGCCTAATCAATACACCATACTTATATGGAACTATCCTCTCAGATAATAAGAATACTTGACAACTGGAATTAGTCAAAACTGCCAGTATACTTAAGTATGCCTAACCAAGATCTCGTACTAAGAAGGAACTATCATCTCAGATAGGAGGAACTCTTTTAACAAATCTTTGGCGACATAATTGCGAGAAATTTAAGATATTGGCGTGATAGTCGTGAGACGTTCGTGCGACTGTCTCACGACGTTCGCCAGAACATCGCTTAGTTTAATTTACTCGCAATGGTGTCACGAAGTGTCTCATTTGTGTCGCAATTTGTTTGCAATTCAGTCTTATTTATCTTGCAAATATGTTGTGTTCCAAAATGATTGCAACTAAATTGCGAGGGGTCGGCGACAAGTTCGCGACGGGTTCGAGACACCCGCGATGACGTTGCGACCATTTTTCGAGAAATTTTGTCGCATAAAATTTTTGAACATGTTGAGTTGAGTTCGACACTTGGTCGAAAACGGCCAAGAGTGACACTTCGTCGATTTTTTACAGAAGTACGAAACTTCTTTATATTAATTTTAATTATTGCTCATTACTCCAAGCTATTTAGAAAATGTGAAAATTCATTTAATATCCCAAGCCATGACAAGATACTGCATGACATATTTCGGTAATTCCCAAAAAATTCGAATTTTAGACTAAATTATTAAAAATCTAACATTAAAAATCTTTTTTTTATTTCATGGACTATCATTTTTACCTTTCAGAAAAAAAAGAAAAATATTGGGATTCACCGTTCTAATGATCTTTCAGGAGGGTCAAATTTTATCCCACCCTCGAGGATAATTCAATATAAAACGTTAAGGAGTGAAGTATTTAGTCATCTATGTAATTCTATATTACTTGTATGAAGTAATTCAGCATTATAACGCTAAAAGGGAAGAAAAATTATATAGGTGCCCACCCGGGAATCAACCCTGGTCCTCTGGTTCTATATTTCGAACGCTTACCGCTGTGCCACGAGGTCAGATCGTGCACGGCCCGAAATAACTTTACATATTGGACATTCAATTCAAGTATCGGCCATTTTCATATTCGCAAATAGCGTAAAAACTTGGAAATTGTGTACATTGCTTGATTTCGCCTGATCTATATACATTCATCTGTATTTGGTACCGAGACGATTAGTTCTGATAAAGAGTCAAGAGATATTTCGAGCACATTTTGATATAAGAAAATGCGGAATTATCCATCTGACATATCTGAGTATCTGAAAACTGTATTGATCCAAATTGGTAAATGGTCGAGAGACAGGACCAAGACAACATTTCTTTCCCTGCGCATGAAAATTAGCCGCATATGTCTTTAAAGCGCCTAAAACATATTCCAAAAATCTGTGTTTGCAGAAACTGAAGATCCAAATTTATACCACCTTTACCAACTTTAACATGAAATATCACTTGATGTGCAAGGTCTACACTGATGTAGGTGGCATAAAATAGTTATACTATGTTTGTCCGCCTGTACGTAAGATAATCCACTCGCTAAAGCTCGTGGATTATCTCCACGTACAGGCGGACAACCCATGGTATAGCTATTACGTAAATTCTCAGAATGAGCATCCTCACCATAATCTGCAGTGTTCGTCATCAAGGCTTGGAAAGTTTTCGAACTCGGTTTTGTTTCTTTTTGCAATGTACATGCACGGATTCAGAGGGGGTGGTGCAATGTAGTGGGCCCGCACCCCCTGGAAAATTACAAAAATAAGGTACATTTAGCATACTGGTCCAGATTCCATGGAACTAACCGGTATTCAATGTCCGGACAACAAACCTCAGTGGCGTCTCGGTGGCGGGCCGATGATAGCCTGATTTGAGTGTTTTTGGATTGTCTCTTCCCTCAAAAAATAAAAAGCGTCAATCACGACTTCAGAAGACGACACATTTTATGACATCTTTCCTTAATTTAAAAAAAAATAAATAAAGAATATCATGCCTTATTTGTTATTTTTGAGAGAAAAAAGCAGAGAAATTCGAAAAATTGAGACATTTGTTTGCTGCAAATTATAGGTGGCGTTTTAAGGGTTTCAATAATCGGATTCATCACAACAGAAGCATAACTTGTAAAATTAATAAATAATAATAACAATAAAACTGGAGATCCAGATGAGACAGTTTCTGATGAGCAATCTGACCAGGGTGTACAGTGTTTGCTTAAAACGGTGGATCAAGATGAGATGACTTGTATCTGGTTCAACTGTGTTTGCCGTCTAGAACCTGTCTTCTAGTTTGGCAAGCAACAAAATCGCAGACTTTCGTTTTTCGAGTATTTGAAAGTATCATATCTTAACTTGCCATAACCGAAATTTCAATTTCTACCTAGTCTCTGTAGCTGAGCAGGCTGGTTTGTGCATTATTTCGTTGCTAACCCTGAAGTAAGATTTTCTCGCGAATACATGCATTTGTAAAGGTTACATTTATGGGCCTAAACGTGAGAAACCGCGTATTCGCCGTTTAGGAGAAAGTCATGCACAAATCAACCTGCTCAACTACAGAGACTAGCTAGAAGATTGTAAGTTCGTTTATAGAGGATCAGCGCCGTTGTTATTCACTTATTTGAAAGTATCATATCGTAGCCTGCAACAAGCGAAATCAATCTAGCTAGTCTCTGTATCTGAGCAGACTGTTTTACACATAGCCTAGTCGCTAACCCTAAAGACAGCGTTTAGAGGTGCAAATCGTGTAGGAGTTGTTGTTTGTTTTTTTTTGAGTGTCAAACTGATGAGCATAACCAAGAAATTGAGCCCAATTGCTCAATTGGTAGAGTATAAGGCTGGATACATGTAATGAAAGGTTGCAAGCGCAAGACTGACTGCTGACGGATTCAATATACTGGGTCCTTGAGCAAGAAAGACACTTTATCCACTGTTTAATAATGGTTCAACGCATGAAATTGAACCAACACCAGCATCAATAAAAATGTTGACTGGGCAATAAAACAAATAACACAAACACATATTTGAACAAACTTAAAATCGATTTTCACTACTGTGGAAAATATTTCTCCGAGTAACGCCATGAACAGTTACCTGTTTCTCGGAAAAATCAAGATTATTGTCACTCAAATTTCAGAAAAGTTCTCATTCCGCTTCGTGCAGAAAAAATGGCCGCCAATTCCAGAGAAAAGAGAAAAACTATGTATTTACCAGGACTGCATAAACCTAATGGGAGTGGGGGGGGGCAAATATATTTCATTTGTTTATGTTCTCATACAAATCTTTTATATTTTGACGTTTAAGGATGCTTTCGAGATAGCGACTGTCCACCAGACTTTCCTAAATGTGTTTGGTACCCAGGCCTGCCAGCTGGGGCGTGCACTCAAGCGAAGGTAGATACAAATGAGCTGTGACATGTGACTACCAACAATGTGGCATTTCGACAGGTGCAGACTCATATCAATCTGTGCAGTCTCCTTTTAAGTTTAGAAATTCCAAATGCCATTCGGTCAGTAGCTACTGACCGAATGGCGTTTGGAATTTCTAACAGTCATAGAATATTCAAGCGACTAGCAAAGGCTCTGATCAGACTGCGCCTTTGCGCAGGCTGGTCTAAGCCTTTGCTGGTAGCACATACCACATTGTTGGAAATCTCATGCGGTGGCTCAAATGCATTAATTTGTCACACAACGTCCAACATTTGCATACATATATGTGAGTTTGATGTAGGCCATGAGTGATATATGATTACAAAGCTCATACACAATTATAGGAGCGGCATCATTTGAAATAAGGCTTATTTCATATAAAACAAAGCGGCAGATCAGCTGCTCAGTCACTGTGCAGCTGATCAGTGTCTTTGTTTTCGCTACACTAATCCCTCTTCATTCTAAATCTGAAATAAATTTCAAACTTCTAGCCATAAGCTTTGGCTGTACAGCCTGGTTTGTGTCCAAAAATTGATGCAACCTGGACCAGATATTTTATGGACGCGTCTAAAACTTCCCAATAGTTCTCATGAACAGACTCAATAAAACCAAGTCAGCTGTTTTCTAATATTGTAGGTTCTCTCTATTTTTGAGTGACCCACTTTTTCAGATTTTTAGAGGTCGCAACATCTGTCGTTGTTTCTGTGTGGAGTTGGTAAAACTTCTCTCCCTGCATCGATATAGTGTTGATATTTTTTCATAATCTGGTCCTTCAGGAATGCAGGGTTCTGACGGAAAACACAATACTGCTTAAGCCAGTTCTACGGGCATGAGAATTGTTGCAGTTAACATTAGTTCTCTGGACAGACTCAATAAAACCGATTCTGCTGTTTTCTAATATTGTAGGTTCTCTCTATTTATGAGGGATCCATTTTTCCAGATAATTTAGAAACGAATCTACATAATTCACGCAATTTTTCACAATCAAATTGCTTGTACCCATTTGTGATTTCAAATTCATTCTTACATAGTAGAGCTCCTACAGCAGACTATCATACTATTTATTTACAGAAATTACAGAAACGAGATGCCGGGAAACATCATTCCAGTGGATAATTATGTGGATGAGCATTTTTGCAGAAAGAAAAATGGTGTTGGATTTCATATGATTCATGGCAATAAAAACGAAATTAAACAAACAACAATAAACATTAACCTTTTTCACTTTTTATTTCAAATTCTAATGCAATTTCTTTTGTAGCGCGACATTTGATTGGATAACGTCAAAAATTTGCGACAGTATATATCCTGTGATATACTGTCAGAAATAGTTTGACGTCATTAATTCCGTCACATTTCGTTGGATGATGTGCGGGTTAATGCGGCTTGCAATGCTCCAATTGGAGACCATACTGCAGAAGTGCATTAGAATGAAGATAAACATATTCAAAATTTTCATTTGGAGAGGTATATCGTCGGATGTACGTTCGGAAATCACGTTTTATGGCTCCGCTCGTGCGTTGCCATAAAGCTAAATTTCAGACCGTATATCCAACAATATACCTTCCAAAATGAAAATTTCGACAGTTATCCCCTAATTGCCCACCCGTATAACTCAGACAAGTGTGTTTCTCGGTTTGCATTCCAAAAGTAGCATGTTTGATGTACGGGCCCAACACCTTTTACTAATTGCCAGTTACTGGTCAAAGCATGAGCCCTGAGTACTGTCTGGTTAATTACTTAGGCCGTGCTTGCCTAGGAAACGTGTGATATGAATAACTGGCCATCCTGATATACCATGAGTGTTAAACAAGAAATGAAACAAACAAATCCCTTCGGAATGCATCTGGCTGCATACCTATTAGATGGCTTAGGCTTAAAACCAAAACATAATTTTCTTTTTAAAAAAAAAGGCTAAAATGGCGCATTCGTCCAATGAAAAAAATGAAAATGCTTAATGCCAAATTTTCCATGGGAGACCCTTCATTTTGATTCCCCTTACAGAGGAAAAAAGCGATTTTTCAATAAATCTTTATCTTTCAACTTAATTTGCCTGGTTACCTTCAAAGAACTGATTCAATATATCACATATAAAAATGTCCATTGGGTGACCCTTTATTTTAATTTGAGGAGTATATAAAGACAGCAAACAATAAACACGTAGGATATACCGAATTGAGCACCTTCCCTGAACAGCCCATTACAACATATCTTATGTTGACAGGAGAAAAGGCTAAAACCAATGATGCTTAAAACCCAAACTAAATGTTAATTACACAAAAACATGAGACAGTTCATTAAATGATTACCTATTGATTAAGTGAGGCATGTCTTCAGCACCAGGCAACATTATTTGTAATATTCAAACAGATCTTGAGGGATGACACAGAAACGCTAAAATGCAACTTTGAAAGAAAGTTTGAAATTTATCCAATAAATGTAAATTGATATCACTATACAGTCACGTATATATATATTAGCAACAATGTACGAGTAAAATTAAAATTTGCTACAAGTAGCCAGTTTGTCTCGTTTTATTGAGGATTGAAAAACATCTTAGAAAAGCACCAACCTTTATACAACAATGTGTGCATGCTTTTTTAGCTTTTATTCCTGAATAAGATATAAAAAAAACAATTGACTTTCAATTCTTATCATTAATTTTTATGCTGCCAATCATAAAAAAATTGGAAGAGCATATTGGTGTCAGCTTGTGTGTGTGTCCGTTCGTCCATTCGAAATATAGTCTTGATACAACATGTACGGATTCCTCATGGAAAATAGCAGACACTTATTTGTTTTGGAATTATATCCCCTTGTAAAATTACTGCCCTTTGAAAAAAATCAGAACTTTTAGGAACTTTTAACTTAAACAGCTGATTTGTTTTTGGTGAAAATTTGAAGAATGAAAAACATATAATTGTTTTTGAGCTATTGCCTTTTTCAATTTTGCAAAATTTGCAATATCTTGAAAAGTATTATTCATGTAATAGATAATTTGTATGCAGTGGTAACTAGAAGTGGGCTATAATAATATAGCCCATATAGATAAAAGTATGTTCATTGTGCAGCTCTTCAGTGACTCTAAACTTCCAGATTTGGTATTCATCTTTATATACTGCCATACTTAGCTTACTGACCTCTTGAATATTTAATAGAGATTCTGGAGCGGTTTTCTTCCATTTTCTTTTATCACTTCCTTTGTTGTTGTAGATAATGCCTTCTGTAGGTAAACGTGACAAGTGTCCAGTATGATAATACAACACATTAGCACCCAATGTTATACATATATCTATACAGTACCCTGAGTAATGTTATAACCCTTTGCTTTGATTCCATTTATGAGCCAATCATACAGTAAGCTCCGTTAAAACGATCTATTTCGCATTTTTGTTACAAACATACAAGGTAAGTTTTTTTATAAAAAAAGTAGAACCATTGTATAGCGCAGTATAGTTACGAAGCATTTTGTTAATGTTCTATTTTTGCGTTTAATAATACCTCTTTTTTAGTTTTGTCATTAATTTACCTTTTTTGGTGTCAAAACGCTTCCAAATCGATCTTAACATCCCCAATTATATCAGAAAAGTTTGGCAGTACATCCAGAACCAATGTTGATTCTTCTAAGCAAATGATATATGGCAAATATAAAGCGGGTGTCATCAAAAATTACAGGTCGAAGGCAATAAACATGCCTTTGGTACGAAAAAAAAATAAAATGGGAACTATTGATATTGTATAGACTTTCTCTTTCATCCCTTTATATAGCCTTACCTAGGCAATCTCCCAGCGTTAAGACGCAACAACTGCGGTGGAGCCATTTTACCAGTTACATCTCAAATTAAATGCATTGTTGCACGTTGCCTGATAAACTTTGCCTATCTCACGACATGTGCCTTTACCAGGTCATGATGACGTTGCACTTTTTGAATGACGTTGGCAACCACACTGAATCGACACAATTATCGAAAATTACGTCATAATCGCTAGTTTGAAGAGTGAAACAATGGGTAAACTGATAAATAATATACCAGGTTTGCGTCTTTTGATATCAGGTTTACCCGGCTCAGCTTTGAGAACGCATGTTGAATCGCTCGGCAAGCCTCGCGATGTCAACAAGCTTTCTCAAAGCCTGCCTAGTAAACTTGATATCAAAATACACTCACCTAGTATTCTCTATTTAGCAGAAGCATGTACTGAGAAGCTTGCAAATTTATTGTCCAATATCACTCCATCGAATCATTCAAAGGACTTACAAATCACACATTCCTATGGATAGCTTAACGTTTTTGGCTACTGGATCATTTTTGTAGGCTTTTGTCGTCCTCTGTTTTAAAATAAACTTTTTTTCAGTTGAGATGGTTCTTTTGAGTATTATGCATCGAAGGGTTTATAATTAGAACTTTCTAATTACTCATTCTTATCTAAATAAATAAATAAACTAGATATTGTGTTTATGAAACAATGTGCTCCCAACCATTTGCTAGTCCATTAGGATAGTGTTCATGTTAAGGTGTAAGTCACTAGCTATACTACTTACCATCCTGTATCAGCTGACCAAATTTGAATAGAGAATAAAGATTATCCTAGCTATTATTATTTTTAAGGTAGTACCGGACTCACCGGCATATGTCCAAAAGTGTTTTATCTTTTAATATATTATAATATAGACTTATACTTATAATCTAAGACAAAAAAAAACAATACCTCACCGTTCTTTTTTAAAAGTTATTTGATGTCAAAAACTGCAAAATCGCAGGTTTTTGAAATAAACAAACACAAATTTTGTTAACAAGTTAACAAGAAACGCAATACAGTTTTTTTTTCAGAACAAATACTACTCACACCAGAGATATAAATAAAAACAAAAAATAGTGAAATAACATGTATTTACACAATTTATTAAGCAAAATCCTAATTAAGTCAAACGAATAAATGCCAAAAAAAACATTAATATTCAAAATAAACATATCAGAGAATGTAACTGGAACAACAAAAACATATTTTTACAAAGATATTTTCATGAAGAATCTAATGATTGAATAAAAAATATGTGTCACCGTGCTCGTTTTTTTGTTTTGGTGACTTTTCTGAAAAATCCTGAAAAAATAAAGACTATAATAAGTGTTGTCTCCCCTTTCACCCAATTTTTTTGTTTGTCTACGCCCTATGTATATCACTGGGCGGAGACATAGCTATTATTGATTAAGCACTGACAAATGGGCGTAGAAAATGACAAAAAAGATTTTGACCTAGCATATGTTACCCAGCACATTACATTAAGATTCTCATTAAAGCATGGCTATAGCATGTCTTGATACTTTGATGCTTTCTTACACGTAGGATTTATGTAGATAAAAGCTAAAAATTATAGCTTTATTCCTGATGCATAGATCTAAATGTCATTTAAAGAATAAACTTACAAATATGCAATAAGAGGATAAAACAGTCTTTTCCTTGTATTAATGTTTGGCAAGCCTGAATGTGGTGTTGCAACCAGAACCACACAGCGGTGAGGCCTGCAACACATTATCGCACAAGGGCTTGACAAACGTTAATATACAGAAAGGAATGTTATATTATCATTGTAATATATTATAGGACTTTTTGGGTACTGTAAAGGTGGAAACTTTAATTTTCATATCTGGGCGTGGTTCGGTTATTTCAACTGCTCAAGAATGGAAATCAGGTTCTATCCATTGGTTAAGCGTTTAAAAGTTGCTTGAGCCACGCAGGTCTGCGTGCATTTCATGAAAGTCCTGTCCGTTAATGCACTAAACCCACATTTATTAACCCTTAAAGCGTATATTACAACACAATCGTATGTTTTTATCGTCTATTGAAATATTATGAAGCCTCTTAAACAAACAGTGTAGATCTAGAGCAGACTGCTCGTCCAGTCCCATACTTTCGTTGGGATTGATCATGAAATGATTTCTACGATCATTCTCCTCCCTTCCGCTGATTCATTCAAGAAGGGTTGTTGTCAGTTACAAGCGAAAGTATGTGCACGAATTACTGGTTAACCGCTTGTTCAAGCCTGCCCAGGAAAAAGTGTGGTTAGGTGAACTGACCGTCCCGTAATGACCATAGCTGTTGACTTGGGACGTAAAGCAACAAAACATACAAACAAACAAAACCTAGAGCAGTCTGATCTGGGTCCACACTGTTTGCCTCTATACTAATGTTAAACAATAAACAAACACTTTCGAATGTAGTTATAACGCCTCATTTTCAGATTTTACCTATGTCTAAAGTAGACTAATAAGGCAGTCATGAGGTGCCGCCTTTACAGTATCCAAAAAGTTCTAGAATACTTTGCTTTCAAGCAAAAGCTTTTCCAAAAAAAAATGTCCACTATAACATCGTGAAGCATACAACAAAACCACACCTTATAGGCGCAATCGAAAACATCAATACTGTCGACGATTATAGACGAAAAATAGTTAGAATCATAGTTTTTTTATTACCACCACTCATCGAACAGGTGACACTTTGCAATCAAAACACTGTTTCTGGCGAGTTTTGATCCGCGTGCGTCAATGGTTAAGAGTGTTTTCGATTGCTCACTATCCGGTGTGGAAACAAACTTTTTTTTCAACAGAAACATGACTGAAAAATGTAGATAACTCCTAGCTCCTGTTTCAGATTGTTTTGGTTACGTATTGTATCAATACACAAATCAGATAGGTGGCAATCAAAAACGTTGATGCTATCGACGAACGTAGATCAAATACCGTCAGAAACAGACTTTTTGGATTGCAGTTTGTTTGCCTGACTGGCGACAAATGGAAACTTCTAGCGATTTGCGATCCACGTTCATCGATTGTTCAGAGCCTTCTCAATTGTTGCCTATCCGATGTAATAAAGTAGCGTATCTTATGATAATTGAATATTTTGGTCATTTCTCAATAAAGCATAAGCGACGGTATCTTAACTCGCAGAGGATATCCGTGAGCAGGTTGAAATGGCAATTAAGCCCTCTGCAGTCATGTTTTATCGGAAATAAAGCCCGCGGTCAGTGATTGGTCAACGATCAACCAAAATATGACACATTATTAAATAAAATGTACAATTGTCAGCGATTGAAACACCTCAAGTTTCTATAGTAAACACTTATTATAAGGCATATAACAATAAAAGGATGATACATTCTTCTGTCTATTAACGTTTGCCAAGCCCAAATGAGATAATGTATAGTAGCCTTATAACCATGAAGCTGTGAGGGCTGCACAAAGTGCGGATCCAGAGGGGGGGGGGGCAGGGGGTCCGGACCCCCTCTGGAAAATCACAAATTAAATGGGTTTCTATAGGGAATAAGCAATTGGACACCCCCTGGAAAAAGTTGGACCTCCTGGAAAAATTGGACCCCATCTGGAGCCTTGAAAAACGATAGATTTCTTTGAAATTGACCATTTGACTTCTGTAAAATAAGCTGAGGACTAAAAAAAATCGTTGTCAGAGCTTTTTTGTCAGACTGACCTGGACCCTCCCCCCCCTGATGAAAATCCCTTGGATCCACGCATCTGTACCATGCTTGCCAACCGTTAATATACAGAAAAGAATGTTATATTGTCATATATCTTCCTTTCAGGCACATGAAGTTCCAATTAATTTTATTAAAATGTATGCAGAAATGTCCATTTTATCATCATGAAACATGCAACGAAACAAAATAATTTTTTCAACAGAAACATGAAATAACTCCTAGCCCTTGTATCAGATTGTTTTGGCTACGTCTTCAGTATATCGAAAACACACTAGATAGGCGGCAATCGAAAACGTTAATGCTATCGACGAACGTAGTTAAATATTGTAAGTAACAGAATTTTGGATTGTTGTTTGTAGTCCGATAGGCAACAAATGGCAATCACAAACACTGTTTCTAGCAATTTGTTATCAGCATTCATCGATTGTTTAGACTGTTTTTATTGCTGCCTATCCGGTGTGATAAGGTAATTGAAATAGTTACGTCATTTCTCCATAAAAAATTAGTGACCATGTACCTCGAAGGGACCTAAAACATGAGAATGTCACATACAAGGCATGTGCACGTCTACAACCCCCCCCCCCCCCCTTTTTGGGGTGGGGGTGGGTCTTAGGTTAGTGGCAGCATGCAGAAATAGCAACCGAGACATGTATATAGTATGTATATTTATACGGTCCGCAACTTTTAACATCAAAATACTGAATGACTTCATACTCTGGGTGATGTTTTTAAAAGCTAATACTTGCATTCCTTCTTTTTGTGAAAGCAAAATACTTACAGAATTACGTTTCAAGCATCAAAGAGTTGTCAGGGGAGAATAATATCTACCGTCTTAGAAAATAAGTATTCTCTTTTAAAAACAAGATTCAGGAACGATAACTCTTACACTCTTACTTTTAAGTAAAAGTAAGGTTATCTTTTGACATGGGTCCCGCACTACATTAAGATATCCGGAATATAAGTTGCCAATGGCCGAATTTGCAAAGGGTAATGCCTCAAAAAAAACTTCATTTTTAAAATTTCATCAGGTTATTTACTCATCATCCTCTATCTGCTGGCCAAGTTTGAGGCTCATAGCTATAATTATTTTATGTGAAGCCGCCGTGGTGTAGGGGATAAACCTATGTCTTGTAAACCAGGGGTCGCAGGTTCGATTCCCGGCTTCTCCCAGTCTGTCGGATGAGACTTTAAACCGTTGACCCGTCTTCTGAGACGCTTTAAAACCAGAACCACTGCCGGTTGAGCCTTCGGGAGTTCCTGGACATAGAACCACAAAAACCATAAACCCACCCGGCCAGTACTGGTTCAGCCAAGGAACACGGCCACAAAAACGTATAATTTTCGTAATAGATTGATTACAAGTTTTCGATGGTTTAGTTTGGAAAGGACAATAGCTCTGAAAATAAAATATTTTTAAGAAATTTCACCAGGTAATCTACTCATAATCTTCTATCAGCTGACGTAATTTGAGGCGGCTAGCTGTAATAGTTTTTGAGATATCTTTATTACATGTTTAGAATGTCCAAGTTTGCAAAGGGCAGTAACTCGAAAAAATAAATTACTTTTTTAAAAAAAAAATCATTTAATCCACTGATTATTCTGTAAAATAATTTTGAGATATCTTGATTACGAAATTTCATTCTGACCCTTAAAATGGACATTCTTCCACAAAGAGAAAATATTCAGACTAAAAAAATATGGGTCAGCTATTTTTGACAGGAATTTATTACTTAATTTGTTTTGAACGGATGTACGAATTTCATATGGAGCATCAATTAGATGACGCAACCCAAATATGATATGACTAAATGAATCAGTTCCCAAGACTGATATAGCTGTCATACCCATGTTAGGTAAATTAACCCATTAGGTGCCACCTATAATTTGCAATAGACGACAATTTCAAATTTTGCTGCTTTTTCAAAAACAACAAATAAGGCATGATATTTCATGAGAATTGTCTGCTGGCTGCTGCAGTCGTGATTGGCGCTTTAAGGGTTAAAAATCTCTGGAAGCAAGGTATTAATAATTTTAGGCCTTAAAGTGTTACTTTAAGCCCCTATCTCACTGGACTGCGACTGTTTTGCGACAGCGGGCGACAGACATCGCGAGTGGGTCGCAAAGCAGTCTCGAAACAGTCGCCAGTGATTCGTAATTTCCTGGCATGTGTCGCCAAGTGGCGCAAAGTAGTCGCGAAAATTTTGAACATGTTCAAAAATTTTATGCGACAAAATTCCTCGCAAAATGGTCGCAAAGTCATGGCAGGTGTCTCAAAACCGTCGCGAACTTGTCGCCAACCCCTCGCAATTAAGGCGCAGTCATTTTGGAACACGACATATTTGCGAGATAATTAAGACTAAATTGCGAATCAATTGCGACATAAATGAGACACTTCGCGACAACATTGCGAGTAAATTAAACTAAGCGATGTTCTGGCGAACGTCGTGAGACAGTCGCACGAACGTCTCACGACTATCGCGCGAGTATCTTAAATTACTCGAAATTATGTCGCCAAAGGTTCGTTAAAAGAGTTCCTCCTATCTGAGATGATAGTTTCCTCTAGTACAAGATCTTGGATAGGCATACTTAAGTATATATTTTTAACAAATTCCAGTTGTCAAGTATTCTTGCTATCTGAGAGGATAGTTTCACATAAGTAAGGTGTATTGATTAGGCTCACTTACATGTATACTGTTTGGAGTAATTTCAATTATTAAAATGGTTCTGCTTTCTGAGAGAATGATTTTGTTAAAAGCCCTGTCACACTACGACGTATAGCACCAACGTATGCCGACGTATGAAAAAATCAGCAGGTACGTTGGTATACGCTGAGTACGTTAGAAATAAGTTTTAAACACGTTACGAATACGCTATAGTACGGTGGTATACGTTGACATACGGCCAAGAGGTCCAAAATTTTGTGAATCGATAAAAATTAACAGGGTATGCGAACGTACTGCTTCTATACGTTAGGCATACGCTAGATGTACGCAGCAGGTAAGTTATGCATACGTTAAGGTACGTTAGCACTAACGTATGTGGACGTATGAGAAAATCATTAAGTACGTTGGTGTACGCTGAATACGTTGAAGATAAGTTTTAAACACGTTACGAACACGCTACTGTACGTTGGTATACGTTGTCATACGGCGAATAGATCCCAAAATTTTGTACTAGCATAAAAAACTTCAGCGTATGCCGACGTATTGCTTATATGTTAGGCATAAGTTAGATGTACGCAACGGGTAAGTTATGCATACGTTAAGGTACGTTAGCACCAACGTATGAGGACGTATGGAAATTCACCAAGTACGTTGGTGTACGCTGAATAAGTTAGAGATACATTTTTAATACGTTACGAACACGCTACAGTACGTTGGTATACGCTGTCATATGACAAAGTGGTCCCGAAATTGTGTACTGTTTTATACGTTTGACATAAGTTAGATGTACGCTACATGTAAGTTATACATACGTTAACGTACGTTATATGTACTATTCAGCATACATTAGACATAAGTTGTGCATAAGTTTCTCATAAGTCAAGAACGCTAGTGATACGCTGGGCATACGCTTTTATACACTGATACAAGCATAAGTTATGTTACGTCGGGAATAAGTTATGAATAAGTTACTCATAAGTTAGACATATGTTCTATGTTCGTTTCGCGAACGCTTTGCATAAGGGAGGCTTCTACTGATTTCCAATTAGATTTCAGCGTTTGCCAGCGTACTAGATATATATTTCATACGTCGGCATACGTTGGCTAAAACGTTATAGTGTGACAGGGCCTTAAGTATGTTTTATAAAGCCTACTTAAATGTTTACTATTTCTATTACAGTATAAAGGAATTATTATTGTCTTGGTAAGACTACAACAGCCTGCTTAGTCTCAGCAGCCCTTCTAAGAGTTGAATTTGGCATACAAAACCCTATAAACAAATTATCACTGCAGCGGAAAACTAAGATTCTGATTTGAATGCGCATCAGTGCAGTCTGATATGTGCCTTTGTTTTGCGCATAACTGTATCAAATAGATTTTCACAAGACGAGGCTCATCCAAAATCATTGCAATTTTGATTTGATTTGGCTCATCATGCCATAAGTATGGGCAATTAGAGCATGTGCGTTCTCGACTGACTTTCTTAAGCTGCTTGATGAGCCATCATAACTGTGCAGTATAGACGAGTAACTTTTTTCTAACTCAATAGTTGCTACCATTCAACAGTCCAACACACCCAGCAGCGTGACACCTTCCAACAATTAGCTCCTTCCAGCCCTCTAGTTCCTTCCAACAGCGTAGTACCTTCCTAGTCTGAAGCTTCAATGCTTGCTAGAATATTCATTTTTCTTGATCTACCATTTCTCGCAAAACCTTCGCGCGACAGTCGCACGTTCGTGAGAAGGTCGTGAGGCGGTCGATGGTAATAAATTCTCGCAATGTCATCGGGCGAACATCGTGCGAGTGTCTCGCGAATGTCGCACGAATGTCGCGCGAATGTCGTGAAACATTGGCCAATGATTCGTGCGACAATCGTACGACATTCGTGCGACTGTCGCAAATATGTCTTATTCACCTATTCGGTGTGACCGCAATGCGATTATGGTTGCAATGTCGTATTTCTGTCGCCAAAACATGTCTCAAATTAGTCTCGAAATAGTCGTAAATTGCTCGCATCCCAGTGAGATACCAGCTTTACGGATGAAAGCCCTCCTGGATTGACCTTGACCAAGTTAAATAGTAAAATATATGAGCCGTGACATGTGATTAACTAGACAAGTGTAGACTCAGGCGAACCTTGTAAGCCTCCTTTTAAAATGATATTCAGTCAGTAGCTGACTCTCATAGAATATGTAGGCGACTAGCAAAGCCTCTGATCAGACTGCACGTGTGCGCAGGCTGGTCTCAGCTTTTGCTGGTCGCACACACCACATTGTTGGAAATCTTATGCCACGGCTCATAAATATATCACAATCTAATAACTCATGTCCATACGAGAGGATAGCAATGCCTTATGCTCCTTTAGTTTTCTATATTGAAGGGGTCCAGACTTTTAGTTAAGATACGGTTCGAATGAGCACTTAAAACATATACAAAAAATATGGGTAAGAAAATATTCTTTTATAATTTTGCGCTAAAAGTTTTGTTTAGTTAAGTTTGTAGGAGTGATCCATGACATCAGTTAAAATTTCACACAGGCAAGTGTAACTCTATGACCAACATTTCCCAAATTTATTTTTGTTTGCAATGTTTTGTTTGATTTGATTCTTTATGTCCCAGTCAACAATTTTTCAGTTGTGTCAAGAAGGATCTTCCTGAGTTGAACCAGGAGGAAGCAAGGATGAGTGTGTCTTGCTCATAGACACAACATAGTAACGCCGGTGAGACTCGAATCCGCAACACCTCGGTCTCAATTCAAGCACTCTACCACTGAGCCACTATGCTCCCTTTTGAACAATGTGAACTACAGTCAGTCTCAATGACATTGCGGCATTTTGTAGTTTTAGACGACTACCATTCTCTTCAACTTTTCACACAAAACAAGTTTCTAATATGATAAGAAAAAATATTATTTCTCCGTAGTCTGGGTTGAACGTTAAAAACATAAAAACGAGTAAAAGTAGCTTTAACGATTTTCATTGATTGTCACAGTATTAGCTGTATCAAGATTGTCACAACATTGGGCTACGCCCTTTGATATTAACATCCCTCCATCTTGTATTAGTACGCTAGGCCATATAATATAGTCCACAAAATGACCGCTGTTTGTGTATTCTCTGTACTTATTTCTATCAAACTGCCCATCTGCACCAGTGTCAGTACTCAACGCCATAGGAGGATCTTGCACAGCCATTAACCAGCACAGTTCTGTACAACAATCAACGTAACTCTGGATTTCTTCCTCATTTAATAGATCAACAAATCTGTTATCTCGTCTTCCAAGGTCAATACGAGTCTCCTGTAATAAGTGATTTTAGAATATCGTTCTAATGTACTTTGTTGAAGAAGAGCACACTTTCAAACCAACTTTATGCTTTAACAAAAATAAGCAGAAGTATCTATTGTATAATTTGAAGATGCCTTAAGATGTTTATGATATCTATCAAAAGCCTTTGTTAAGTAACTAAATAGTCAAACATGCGTTTCTAATTTGTTGCAGTCTCTCAGTAAACACTCTTGCAAGATAATAAAAATTTGAACTACCCCATAAGATGACTACGAGACAAATACTCATTATAAGAAGGTAAATTTAAAAGTCATCTTATTAATCCTAAAAGATGACACAATGTCATTTTTGTAGGTCCATTCACAGAATGTGGCTTTTAAAAAAATGGTTTATTTGATTAACGTCAAAGATATATAACTCTTGCTTATCATTAGTTCAAAATGCGTGCCATTATCAAATATTTGTGTGTTATCATAGAGTTGAAAACTTCGCTAAAATTAGCTTGATAATTGTCAGAGATTGATAAGTCCCTTCATAACAAAATGAAAGCAAATCTGAAACACCAACGCCACATAAATACGTAGTGGAGTATCAGTAATAGTCTATACAGATAAATGTATTAGCTCAATCGAATAAATATGGTGTTCAGAAAATAGTACGTGCATCAAAAAAGTAACACAAAATATTACCTTTTCTTTATCACGTTTCAGGTTTCAAGCCAAATAAACATGTGACGAATCGTTTGCTGCTCAAGTCTCAGCCAAATATTTGAAAATTGAGCCGTGGCATGAGATTTCCAACAATGTGGCATTTTGACATGTGTATTCTCGGACGAGTCTGTGCAGCCTCCTTTTAAGCTTAGAAACTCCAAATAGTGTTCAGACAGTAGCTTAACAATCAAAGAATACTCAAGCGACTAGCAATGGCTCTGATCAGACTGCGCGTATGCGCAGGCTGATCTGAGGCTTTGCTGGTCGCACATACCACATTGTTGGAAAGCTCATGCACTGGCTCAATTAATAGTATGCATAGGTAACTAGAAATGAGCTAGCCGTTGAAATAAAGGTATGTGCAAGTACAGATTAAAGTGACTTCAGAACTCCAAATTTGGCCTTCATCTTTACCTACTTCCATACTGTACGTAGCATACTGACCTGTTGAATGTTTGATAAAGATTCTGGAGCGATTTTCTTCCTTATCTCTTTAATCACTTTCTTTGCTGTTGTAGATAATTCCTCCTGTAGTTAAAATAACGAGAGAGAGGATTTTATAGAGTGCTCAAAGATTTATTGAATTTATTAAACGAGAAGGGTTGAAGAGACAAAATGCGAGGCTTGCTGAACATCTTTAACTATTTTTTGATATTAAATTATTTTATCATATGACACTAAAATTACTTGGAAATCGCGTTGTTGTTGTTTTCTGGAGTATTTTGCTGTTGTTGTTGTTGCTTTTATTTTTCGCTAAAACTTCAAAATTCTTTGCTATATGTATGTGACGTTCTTTTGACTGTCATTAATACATAATTGTACTATGATAATCACACGTGGTTTGTAGATTTTAATATATGGCGTTACAGGGATTCATCGATTTGATGGTTATTTTAGACAATATAGTAAATCACAACATATGAATCTTATTACAAAAATATACTTTTAACTGCACAGTTTCGATATTTTTTTCTTTTTTCCAAGGGCCAAAGTGTGGGGCCAAACTTTTGCACAGTTCATTCCTTAAATTTGTATGCGAAATGACCACCTTCAGAAAAAAAGGTTTCTATTTTTCCTCCTCAGGGGTCGAGGAATGTATGTAATGGTAATATTTTGCTGCCTGTATGCTTTGTACATATTTTCGCTTATATTTGATGTACACTTTATGAAAAAAAGTGTTGATCTTTTGATCCTACCCCAGTGGGAAGGGAATGTGTCAGGGCAATATATTTGCTATAAAATTCTTGTGAATCTATTCCCTTTTATTTGATATGTAGCATGATCATATTCTTGAAATGTTTATTTTAAGCCCCTGCCCAACCCCTTTAATTCACCCTTCAAACTAAAATCTCATCTGATATCTTTCACATATATATTGTCTCTTTGACTACATGCATAGTTTTGGTTAATGCGAATTTAAATATTTGACATTTGATCACCGGAGGTGTAAATGGAGGGGTATGGTAAAGCAATCATACTTTTGTAAATGGGCCTGTAGTAGGTAGTAGGTACTTGCTAGATATAAGGCCTCGAGGTTATAAAACCTAAGTACAGTCTCAGACTCAAAATAAAGCACAATGATTGGCTGCTTGTGGACGTATGTCCGCAAGCAGCCAATCATTGCGCTTTATTTTGAGTCTGAGAATGAACTCAAGTTTTATAACCTCGAGGTCAGGTCTTTACACAAAAGCCAATCTAGCTTTTGCACTATAATTGTCTTTTTAAACTAAGTCAAGGGCAATAACTCAAATGTGTATGAGTAGCTATTGACAAGTCTTGTAGGATAAACTAAGTCAAGGGCAATAACTCAAATGTGAATGAGTAGATATTGACAAGTCTTGTAGGATAAACTAAGTCAAGGGCAATAACTCAAATGTGAATGAGTAGATATTGACAAGTCTTGTAGGATATCAACTGTTTATTGTACATGTACTAACTGTTTTTACCAAGAATGCAATTCATCTTGCCTAAGAGAATTGGGATTTGGTCCCTGCCACTCAAACGATGATAAACTTTTTTTTTATTATTTATATTTCATTGTCAATATGTCAGACAAAATACAATACATAATTATGCATCTGTTACAAAGCAAACATACACTGCTACTGTTTTTAAGATTTGCATTAATCTCTGCAGCTTAACGTGTCTACAAATTTGAGTGTCCACGTTGTGAAGCGTTTTCAGCCGAAAGTGGGCAGCAAAATTAGTTTTATGCTTACATGATATTTCTTATACTATTTTGTGTATCGCTATTATGGAGTTGTAAGATTTTACTAATGTACTTGTTTTATGTCCCACCTTCTGTTGAAAAGGCTTTACTCACATGGAGCAACCATAATTTACAATATTACATCATCCACAACCATATTTCATTGACACACCGACAATATGATAAACTTCCTCGAGGATAATAACACTCCCTGGATGTAGTGCCCTTAATATTTACCTCATTGATATTGCAAGCCTTTACAATCAATTTCATCTGTGTAGAAGATTTCTCTCTGCATAGTCTATCGCATTCCTAAAAAAAATTTCAATGTAAGCAGTTTGTTTAATCAAGGCAAATGCAGGAATGTATAAAGAAATGCGTGTAAATTAACACCAATATTGTAGCAGCTGGTCTGACACTGCTTTGGTGTAACATTTCTTCTGTAATAACGCTATTGTTGACTTGTATTGATCTGGCGATTAAGTAAGTGTTTGTAAACAGTTTTAATGTATCATTTGGTAAAACGACTTAGACAAAAACAATATAATGTATCACCAAAACTGATGCAGTGATGTGTATGAAACAATATAATTGAAAATGGACCATGATTTCCTAGCATTTATGCCAAAAGGGTGTTATTTTTCAATCAATTTTTATTTTTATGTTTGTAAATCTGCCTTTCTACAGGGCATTATTGTATGACAAAAATTACCTGTTACTCTTACATATGCTGTATAAACTCGTATAAATCAGTTATCCTAATTTTTAATTTCCAAACATTACAAAAATATTGATTTTAGAATAATACGTTTTATCAACTGTCCGTTACTATCCTAATTAATAGTGGCCAGAGCTTATAGCTGACAAGGTAGAGAGAGTGGGCTCCAGTCTCATGACATCTCATTATGTGTTTTTAATTTTATTTTCATCTTTTTTTTCCAAAAATATTAGGCTTGTAATTTGCTCAAGAATTTTGTCTTGCACAATTTAACGAGACTTCCATTAGGAGTAAATGAAATATAATTCAGTTAAGGATTTTTCTACTCGTATATTTAACATATACATGTAGTTAAGAATTATCATCTTGACTTAAAAACTTTTTAAACAATTTTTAAACTTATAACCACGTGGACGATGTAATTGAACAGATGACGACAAGCCATGATTACGTGGTCAAAAATATGATGAGAACTACTGATTAAGGCGGCGATAGCTGCACAGAAACAGCAAGTATGGGCAGTACTTCAGATACAGCAAGTGAGACAGAGTGAACTACATCGTTATTTTACTGCATTGTTTGACACTAAATTTCAAAGAATGTACTTAAAAAAGAAGAAAAAATAGAGGATCTTACATTAGTGCTCATGTTTTATTGAATTTATTAATCGAGTTGGGGGAAAGATATAAAATGCGAGGCTTGCCGAGCATTTTATCTCTTTTTCGCAACGAGTTTAATAAATTCAATAATACAAGAGCACGAATGTTAGATTCTATTTATCATATGACAAATACTTTGAAATATCATTTCTGGCGTAAAAACGTTATAATTTTGCCATTATGTGCGCAACGTTTTTATGGACGTCATAACGTTTCCCGAAAATCGATTATCCACTAGTGGTTTACAGATTTTATTGCATGGCGTTATTTCACTCCCAGACGCGACGTCATATGATAAACTAAAGTAAACATATATATATACTTAGTCATCAAATAAAAAAAATGAACAAAACGTAAGTGAGTATGATCAGAAAATATTACATAAAGCAATAGCATAACTTAAAAATCTTAAAATAATGCTTAAAACTTCAACTATTTACGACTGGATTCGAACTTGTTTAATCCTGAAAATGAGGTAACCATCTTACCACAAGACCACTGCCTCAGTGGTGTTAGATCCATTTATTGAAAGGTACTTGATCCATACATTTATCAAAGCACACCGAATGTGACCAAATGATGTTGATAATTAATTATTGTCAAGCAATACCAATAACAGTATATTGTTTGAGTGTTGTAGTTTTCATTAATAAAATAAACGTTATAAGTCTGAAAGTAACTGTGATGATTTTTAAGCCTACTATCCCCTGATTATTTAAGGCTGTCTACCCCAAGACTGATGTTATTTGGTCAGTATATGTAAGTTTTTGTGTGTGTGTGTTTTTCAACCAGACTTCGTATATATTTATCTATCTGTCTATTTATATATTGTTTTTGTTTTAGTCTTACCATTAGTATATCAAGAAGAAGTTTTATAGCCTCTTTATCTTCATCATATCCTTTTGATTCCTTGATGAGTTCAAATGCATTTGTCCATTTATCATCATAGAGCTGGGAGAATTTCTCAGCCAGGCAGTCAGGTCTGTTAACGTCACTGAGGTCTACTATGTTGGGGTTATCTTCACCAAGTTTCACCGCTATATGTTCACTCAGTCTAAAAGGGAGACGTTTCAGGTTAATGTTTTAGTTGAACACTTTCTCTGCTAGTGGCTTCTGCTGATAACCTAAGCAAATAGTTTGGACCATGATTAATTTCAGGCTGGATCTGGTTACAACTGTTTGACACTTGGATGGTACGAGGAATGATCAAAAAGTTCGCGGAAAATAGTTGCCATTTCTACATCGTTTGATCAATAGAGCTGGAATTACAGCACATAATAGTGCAACACATATGCAGTTGATCGGTTACAACATTCTGGATGTTAGTCGTCTAAATGCGCTACAGCTGTCGTCAAGGCAACGCTATATAGCGCCAATCGGCCCATTTTACGTTGCATTTTGACGTTTTACTATACAACCACTTAAATTCAGCGTTTTGTAAAAGTTGTTATGCTGTGATAGCCGATAATGCATTCCATGCAAATTTAACGACATATTAACTCCTTTTCTATGCAAACTTTCAAAGATTTATATCTAACGGATGATGTTCTAAATCGAAACGAATAACAGTACTGTCAAAAAAGCAAATCATTCAACTTGTATGACCCCATTACCCGTTTTGGCATGTCAATTTTTTAAAACAAACTATTTACACACTTCGAAAACACCTTTTTCAGGGCAGTAGATCTAATATTGATAAGTCAGTCCGATATTATAATTACATGTATTATGATGAACATTGACAGAAAAAAAAGGTTTTTATTTAAAATTTACAAAAACTCGAAAAATTGACGCATTTTAGGACTGCCCTCTGGACTGAAACCTATTTAATTTGAATACATAGCGCAGCGGAATAACTTTAAAACCTCATATAATGTTCAAAGAATGACGGAACATTACTGTCCGTTAAAATACCAATCAATTCGAACACAACTACGAGTTTTAGCCTCAAGAAGCAACCCAGGGGTACAGATGGGCCGGTTTCAGCGAAATGACGTCACAGCGGCGCCTCGTGCTCATACGTCTGACGTCACATTTTCTTAATTTCAATTTCAGGCAACTTGCTATGAATGGTAGTTAATATCTATGAATTTTCATTGCAATCGATAAAAGCAATGCGATTTAATAGCACTTTTCCGCGAACTTTCTGATCACCCCTCGCATTTCTGAAATATTTTAAAAAGAAGAAGAATAAGAAGAAAAGGAAGAAGAAGTAGAGGAAGAAGAAAAAAGAAGAAGAAAAACTGTTGAAGATATTAGCAGATGACAAAAAGCATACAAAATTACTCAAAATGCAAAGAGTTAAGGCTTTCTATCTCATACAAGAAGATAATACTCAAAATGCACCACATAAGTTATAGGCTCATACCTTACAGAGTAGGATTTATTGTTTCAGTACAACCTGTCTTAAGCGGCCACTCAAAATAGAAGATCAAATTCGGTTTTCATGACTGATTATCGCTGAATGCAGGTCAAAAGTATTGCAGAACGCTCCAAGGGGAACATTCTGCAATACTTATGACCATCATAAAGCTAACGTTTTCCAAGAAACCCTATCTTATGCCTAATTTAAGTGGCATGTTCAAGACAGGCTTTACTGCACAGTAAAACAGTAAAACCTGTGCAAAATGACCACTCAAAAATAGACAAAACAAAGATCTTAATGACAAATGGTAGCTTAATGAATGTCGAAAGCATTGCAGAATACTCCAAGGGGAGCATTCTGCAATACTTTTAATAAGCATTAAGCGATAATTGGTCTTGAAAACCAATTCGTGGTCTTTTTGAGAGTGGCCGCTTAAGACAGGGTTTACTATATTTTCTATAAATTTACCTTCTCAAAGCCTCTTCCTTTGACCGCATTGCCTTTTCCTTAGCTTCCATTTCTTCCACAAGGCGGCACTCTAAATTCCGTATTCTTTCTTCATATTGTCTAATCTGATGTTTGGTGGTGTGGATCTCGGTCTCAGTGCCACCCATGTCTTCATAGTCTCTCCGCCTATAACAGACCGAGAACCAGGAATATCAATAGAATGTTGGAATTCAGGATCAGCAGCAATAGAGATATATTTGTTATCAGAACAAGCAGCAATAATAGCATTTGTTGTATGGCCGATGCTTTTTTCTTTGATCTTTGCTGATGTTTAAATCAGACACCCTAGAATAACGACGAAGGAGGAGCTTAAAACCGTACTCTAACTTCCAATTTTAGTTAAACAGCGATGTAGGCAGGAACTTCCTAAATAGCGACAAATTAGCCCGTAGTTAAATGTAATATAATTGACAGCTTAGGCCGGATGCAGGGAGGAGGCAATGTAAATTTTGTCAGGTGTCAGTAACACGTGTTTATTTGCGCCTGCGCCATACTACAAGCTAAATAAAGGATTCTTCCTCGGCTTTCTGTTTAAACCGCTTTGTGGGCTACGCCCACCTCGCGGTTTAAACAAGAAAGCCTCGGAAAAGTATCCTTTATTTATTACATAATTTTCAGAATAAGCAGCAAAAGAGATATATTTATTATCAGAATGAGCAGTAATAGATACATGTTTTTATCAGAATGAGCAACAAAAGAGATATATATTTGTTATCAGAAAGAGCAGTAATAGAAAAATATTTGATATAGGAATGAGTAACAATATAAAGAAAAAGAAAAAAAAAAAGGATATACATTTCTAATCCCTTGATCAGCTGTTCCTCCAAACCCTGGGAGGACCTCATGTGTCAGATCATCTAATTCTCAAATAATATTCTTGCATACAGTAAAACCTGTGTAAAACGGCCACTCAAAAATAGACAAAAACAAAGATCTTAATGACAAATTGTAGCTGGATGGTCAAAAGTATTGCAGAATGCTCCAAGGACAAAAGTATTGCAGAATGCTCCAAGGGTAACATTCTGCAATACTTCTGACCTGCAAAGGGAAGCATTCTGCAATACTTTTGACCTGCATTAAGCGATAACTTGTATTTTAAATCAATTTTCGGTCTTGTTGAGAGTGACCGTTTTACACAGGTTCTAGTGTACTTACTTGCATAAGTTTTTTATCCATTCGCAACACGACATCCTGTTAACAAGCAGTTTTTCCTCTCCATACACAAAACGTTTACTAGGTACTCTGGAAAAGCAACTGTCACGTGATATTTGTGCACAGCTGTCTTAACTGAAATAAATAAATGGAGTCACAACATGTGAAAATATCATATACGAAAGTTATATAAAAGCATTTGCTTTTGCGAACCCATGCACAATCTGATCTGATCTTATATTGTAATAAAATGAAATAAAGGTTTCTTGGAACACCTAAAATTACTGTTATTTCAGAAGGCGGTCTCTTATTTCTTTCTGTGTTTTTATATTGCAATAAAAAAGTTGAACAAAGTTCATTTTGATTCTTTATAACCGGACAATAGCCCCTTTTAACCATTTCATTCAAAAATTGAAACATTAAGTGGAGTAGTCCACTTTGTGCTTTAAGGGATCACATGTCGAAAATTCTAAGTTATGATTAATCTAGGTCCCTGAAGATTGCTTTTATCTTAATAAACAGTGCAGACTCAGCTGAATTTCCGCCTAATGCGACATCTCATTTGGAGCTTCACAGTTTGCCAAAGTACATGTTTACCTGCATCTAGAACGAAAAGGGTTATATATGTTCCCAGAATGGCATTATAGTCAAATCAACATGACTCTCGACGAGACAGTATCAGTTACTATCGTGCCAACCAAGAGTGACAATGACGTAAAACTTTGTTTATAATTGCTAAGTTAAACTCTAACGTGTACATTTCACTTGAGTAACGCGAATCTATAGATCACTCGTGTATTAATCCTATCCTGTGGATAGGATTAATACACAAGTGATCTATCGATTCTAAGTCCCTTATAACTTTGTAAACAAAGCATGGCGTCACTGTCACTCTTGGCTGGTAGAACAGTACCTTTAGGTCGGATGCCTGTTTGTCAGGTGATATTATGGTTTGGCTGCTATAAACCACTTTTCTCGAGAAGTTGCTTACAACTCGAGGACATCGATTAGAAATGTGTTAGACTCGAGGCAGAAATCATAATAATGATAAGGTTGATTTTAATTAGCGATAGTTCATTGTGCATCTGGGTATATCAGTATGCGGATGGGTATATCTTTATGCGGTGATTAATGGTTACCTGAACTGAAAGCACTGCTGGGCTTTATAAGCAGGTTTGATCTCGCATTTTGTTCTCAATATTTGGACTCAAGGGTCATTGTACATAATGCGTAAATATGTATAGAGATCAAACTTCAAGTTTTTCTTTATTTATCTCCCAACTAGTTACTGTTTTATAACCTTTCTCAGCCCTTCTGTGAATGCATTTTATGTTTACGCATGTCCCATGCGTAAACATAAAATGCATTCACAGAAGGGCCATTGTTGGTCGCAAATGGTCTTAGATTTATTTTCTCTCAAATTGCATTCTGATATGAAGACGGATCTTGCTTTTTGGTTTGCTAAAATACAATCAAAGAAGTTTACCCTTGATCAAATTCCATGTCCGGGTCTGTCTTATAATTTGTTTAAACCCATTTATGTCGGGTTGCCTACCTGCCATTTATACCTAATAAAATTTCCCGCCTTTATCAATTGGACGATTCAATTTCGAGTATAAGGGTTGTTGGGTAGTAAGTTTCAATTTCATGCAAATTTTAAAGATACATTCTGTAAGCAAACAGTGCAGAACCTGATCAGACGCCGCGTTCTGCGGCGTCTGATCTGATTTTTCACTGTTTGCCGATGTCCCATAAAATGGACGCTATGCTTTAATAGGTTAACCCATCAATTCCCAGCGTTTGAAAATGGACATTTTCAACACATGTCGTAGGGATTATTCTCCCCGTGCCTTCGACTCGTGCATGGCAGTTGTCTGACGGAAGCATTCGTTAACCCATTTAAGCTGAATGAACTTTTCTGTTCATATCTATTGGACTAGTCCATTCCAATTCTGTTGAGTGGAATATAACATTTTATCCAATTTTGATAGCAAACAGTGAAGACTCTTGAAAAAAGTGCGCTAGGCTTACATGTAGATGGGTTAACTGAATACTGAGTCTGCACAGGAACAGCTTGATTAGATGAGTGACCTACATAGCCTAGCAGCACATTACTGGTATGATATACATTGTAAAGGCATGGTGTACATTGTAAAGGCATGGTGTACATTGTTAAGGCATGTTGTACTGCTACATGTAGCTGATATTTTATATGGTATATTACCAGCTGTCACAAGGCTTATAAACAGCCCTAGAGATAAAATAGCAAAAAACTATAATTCTATCAATAAAAGCGTATAGGGAGTAATAATATGAGCCATTCAATCAAAAATCGACTTTGGGTGTAGTGTGTGTGTGCGTGTGCGTGCGCGTGCGTGTGTGTGTAGCAAAATTAGGATCAGCCTGTAACTCCTAGCTGGCGATTTTGTCAATGGCAAATTACCATATTTTTCCAAGTCAAATGGTCAGAGCCAGGGCCTCTCGACTTTAATGTATACTACAGAACTTTGAAAACTTATAGGCCACTGGCTGGATATGGTTAACCTCCCCCCAGGGGGAATTTTGTAGACCATATTTTTCTTGAAGCCCAATGTCTTGCACGTTTTTTGCAACATGTTAGCCCTCTGACAATGGCAGCGTTAAGCTGTAACAGCCTGTTACATACGTTACCCTACAAAATATTTGATAATTAAAATTCTTTTTAAGACTTCAGAAAAGTACAAAAGATAAGGTAAGATTTCCTAATTGGTTATTTTTTCTAAATAAGCTATTACTGGGCCACAAATATTGACTTTTGAAAACAAATATAGTCACCCCCGATGTAGTGTATGTTACATTTTTTCATTAAACCTCCTTTTAAATGATAAATGAATCTAATATAGTTTGTCTTAAGTTTTATTGAAACCAGTTTTTGTTCATTAATTTGGTATTATATTTAAGAATTTTTATTTACCTTTTCAAAACTGCAAGCACTACGTTTCTATCGTATATACTTTTTGAGTTATTAGATGTTGAACAGGGTAGCCCCATATCACTCAAAACTGTAAAATGCAATTATCTTGGCCTTGTGCTGGCTATAGACCCCACCTCCCCCAGGGGGAATTTTGTACACTATGATTTCCAGATACTACCTTATATAAGCCACAAAATGAAATATGTTAGTCATCTGAGAGTGGCAGCGTTAGCGGGTAACATCATGTTACGTACGTTACCAGCAAAATAACATTAAATTTTCTTGATAATGTCTCCAACCTGACATATTCACACTTTTTTGAAGTCTGACACAGGGTTAAGAGCTTCTTATAGCACAGTTATATAATTTTAGCATTTATTTTATAAAAGTCTTGAGTTTTAGCCGTTGTATATGTTACTTAGTGTTTCATATGTTATTTCCAAGTATCAGTATGGCAGTTATTGACTATACATGTATTACATCCGTCAGTAAATATAGCAAATCTATAAAGCTTCTATTCAAATAGATTTAAGTTCCTTATTATGGTGTCTTACACTATTTTACAGCCCAGGTTACATACGTTACTCTCTGAATACCATCAAATGTTCAAGATAAGGTCTCCAGTATGGCCTGTTTGTACTTATTTGCATGCTGTCACAGGTCCATGCTCTTCTTTTTACTCTGGCTCATTTGCTGAGGAAGTAACTCAAAACATAAACTACCATAAACCCAGTTTTCTTTTATAGAGACATCAAATATAGTTAACATAATACTCATGGAAAGATTGTAACATACAGTGCAATGTGCGAGCAACAACTTAAAAGATCAAAGAAACCCATCAGGTAGAAGTTATAGAGCTGTTTCTTGCCAAGCTAGCAACTCTTAGTATATTATCCAAGGATTTAAAGAATTTTCCAATACAGATTATTATTAGGGGCCACCATGGTGTAGTTGATAAACCGCTTGCCTTGTAAACCAGGGGTCGCAGGTTCGATTCCTGGCTTCACCAGTCTGTCGGATGAGACTTTAAGCCGTGACCCCATCTCCATATGACCTGAGCTATTGGTGGGACGTTAAACACAAACACAACAACAAGAATACAGCTTATTAATCCTCTATCAGATTCATCTTGAAAGGATTTTGCAATATGCTAGCACTCTGGTAATGGCACCAATACCTTGTAACAGCCAATTACATATATTACCCATCAACATCTTTGATAATTTAAGTAAATGACATGACTTCTGAAAAGTGCAAACCATAAGGTAAGATTTCCAAATTGGCTATATCATCCAAGTAAGCTATTTTTGCATTACAGATATGGACCTTCGAAAACAAATATGCACCCCAAAATGTTACGTATGTTACATTTTTTCATTATTCCTATATAAATGATTTATGAAACTAATATAGTTTGATATTTTTTTAATGTGAATGTGCTTAATAATTCAGTTTGTATAAAAGAATGTTTATGTACCTTTTGCAAACTACAAATATTATGTTTCTATCTTTTATAAGTTTTTAGTTGTTGAGTTTTGAACATGGTAACCCCATATCACACAAAATATGAAATATAATTCTGTGGCTCTTTTGTTAGGGTACAATCAAGTTTTCTTTAACCCATAGGTACTCAATTTCCTTCCCATTTATTTTCCACACATTTTGTCCATATCTGTAAAGTCTGACTTATTTTCATGGGAAAGACTTGATAGTTCAATCTTTGTATGTACATCTTAAGGACAGTAAAGTAGGGTGGAGGTAATTATAAGCTCATGTTCATGTCATTTGAAAGGGTCAGCATATGTGTATGGCTTTAGTGCTTTTTTTCAGAAACGTGTTGTACTGCAGCTTATTCACATTTACATTAATAGCACATATTAGGGCTTTCGTGTCACGGATGAGTGCCTAAAGCAATTCTTGGTTTGTTTTCCTACCCTGCTTAGAATGTTGATGAACTAGTGGGGGAGAGGTTCTCTATCAGTTTGATAGGAACAACCTTTTCGTGGTCTAACACATCGGCACATTGGCAGTGTCACAATCTGTTAAACAGTGTAATGCTGTAGATCTCTTTCCCCATATTCTGGCCAATGTTGTTGACATTCAAAAGGTGCACCTTTTGTTGCATACACCAGTGTTGAACAAAACACCCAGGTTATCCTCTGCGAGACTGTTTGTAAGACTTAATAGACTGCTGCTTCTACATTGTATAAATGCATCAGTGACAAAACCAACATACCCTGCCTTTAGTGCCTGGTTGAATACTGGTGCCATCAGATCATTGAAGGTGACAGGAAAAAGCTATTATGCTCTGTAGTTACTGCATTACCATCAAAGTTTAATGTCCAGCACTACATGACCAATATAATGCTGGTTCAATGCGGAAGTTTGGACTTGTCAGTTTAGGTGAAAGTTGACAGTGACCATGGTACAGGACCAAGAAGGAACGGCAGTGCCACTTAGGGTCAGTATTATGTCTAATAGAAAGGTCATGCTGACCAAAGACGCTCCTTTAAGCTCTCATCTGGCTGTTAACGTTTTGTAAATTGGACAATTTCTACTAGCTTGACATCGCAAGCCTCAAAACTTTAGCTTGTAGCATTTTATGGGGTGGTGAAAGACATTTTTTTTAGCTAAAAGTGAGTCAATGAAGTCTGCAACAGCCTTCCTGCCAATGCCATTAGCCCCAATAAGATCCTTAGCTATGCCAGGCTTAGCAGAAACACCGAAAGACAAAAAGTACAGTTCATTGTCCTCAAAACTATAACTAAAAGGATTGGTGAAGCCTGACACTGCCTCTAGTACTCGTTCTACTTTGCATCTGAGCAGATTGACTATGTCATTTAAGTGCATTGAAGAGTTGTTTCAATATATTGAGCTCTGATGTGATGAGTAATACACCATTCCATCTGTAGTTTGAAGCGAAGTTCAAAGTTGTTTACCTTGTAGCCCTAATCAGTGTCAACACCATCTGAATTATATCCATATACCATGCCCAGAACTGAGCTGTTTCACAGTGACTGTCTTTCAGAACTTCTGATTTGAATGCATGGTATAAACTGTTTATATAATATGAGCAAACAGCGAAGGTTGATAGATCACATTATAATATTAGTTTATATCACCATAAATTAATAAAGAACTTCAATTTATTTCAGCCTTATAGATTTTCTAAATTCTCTGACAGACTTTATACATGTATAGTCAACAACTGTTATACAGATACATGTACTCAGAATAACTAATGTATCATTTGGTAACATACATAACAGTAGATGCTCAAGGCATTTATTAAATGAATACTTAAAATAGGTAAACCTTGTTAAAAGAAGTACATCAACCTGTGCCAGCATGGAAATAAGTATAAACAGAGTTTGTTAAAGACATTTACTTAAATGTTTAATGCTATTTTGAAGGTAACATACATAACATGGGCCTGATAAATAGTGTAAGCGACCATAATATAGTTCTTTAAATTATTTAAGTAGCAGCATTATAGATTTACTATATTCTATGACAGATGTAATACATGTACAGTAATAATAATACCATACTGATACTCGGAAATAACGCAGGAAACACTAAGTAACGTATACTACGATTATAACTCAAGACATTTATATAATTAATAAAAAAAATATGTAACTGTGTTATAAGAAGTTCATAAACCTGTGTCAGCATGCAAATATGTACAAACATGTCTTGGTTGAGACATTATCAGGGTAGTTTATTGCTATTTTGGGGAATAACGTATATAACGTGGTGTTACACGTTAACGCTGCCACTCTCAGAGGGCTAACATCTTTTATTTTGTGTCTTATATAATGTAGTTTCAGAAAATCATAGTGTAAGAAATTCCCCCTGGGCGGGGAGGGGGTCTATAGCCAGCTCAAGGCCTATTATTACCATATTTTGCTGTTTTCTTGCAAACCGTTATGCGATTGAAAAGTTACTCGCAACACAGCATTGGTATGAATCAGTCGTTAATTCGACTCCACTATCACGTGACGCTGCTGATGACGTCACATGGGTACATACACTTGCAGCACCTTTCTGCACAGTCAGTTAGAGCTTTTTGATTATTTTTGTGATTAAACTGTGGCGTGTATGATACCATATCCGCAACAGGGTTTATAGACTTTTTCTAATCAAAAATAATTGATAACTGCACTATTTCGAAAATAAACGTCAAATTTGAACATCAATTTACAGCTCCTTTTTAGAAACATCTCCATAAGTTACCTTTATGAACGCTTTCATTGCTGATATGATATTGACAGCATACACTGACACGCATGTAAATCATTGCAAGAGATCTGCTGTCATGTGATCGAGAACGTCTTAAAATTTTAAGTTAACGTCACTTGCACAATACAAAAGACACGCGATAAAAGCGTTATGCATTATCTGTCGTTTGTGTATGCCCTTAGTCTCTTCCAACAAAACCGGACGTAAAAAATCGTAACTTTGAAAGGCCCAAGATGCTGAATTTTATTACTAGACTATAGTAGTGAGGGTGGGTGGGGTATGTAGGTATCTTTAGAGGGGTGTAAATTTGAGCATACCGAATTGTCAATTCATTTCTTATCATTCAATGATGAATGTGCAATCGTGAAAGAAGCCCAGGACGCAAATCTGTTGAGTCTGGAATCAAAACTAAAGCGTGCTAACTTACAGCTGAATTGGTGTCATTCAAAATCGACCACCCCTGTCTTAAAACGGATACTTTTTCAATACCTTAAAGTAAATTTACAACCATGAATTTTCTAGGACACACTACAAGCTGGTCAGACTATGACATGCAATAACAATTATCCCGCTAACTGTCTCAGTGTTTGTGAAATAAAGGATTTAATCTGGGTGATGCGTGCGGCATTTCATTTGGGGCTTCACTGTTTGCCAAAGTAGGCATATAGGAGTTACTAGTATACAATGGGTCAAAGACGGCGATGGCTTGTTGGTTCCACGTAGTGGTGAAAGGGTGGTTGAATGGATCTATTGGCTACTGACAAGCATTTTAAAAATGACCAACGATTTGTTACGTAAATTGTGATCCTAAATTTCACTGTACACTCTCGGGGTAGCTTACATCTGGCGCCCGTTTTCACAAAATATCGCTTGCAATGCAGCAGCCGTAGTCGATTAAATGCCCGCGGAATCACCTAAATATTCGTTCTTAATACTATATGACAAAAAGTAAGATTAGTGCAAAATTCAAGAGTTTGATGAGACACGATTTTTAACTTCGTACGGTGTTAGTAAGACGAAAACACGTCGCAAATGCATTGATGAAACTGGCCCAAGGTCTGTGTCTGCTGTTCGCATACATGTAATTGCATACAAAATAGAACCGGTTTAATTACAACATATGGTTCGCCATGTTATCAAATTAAATATCAGTTTACATGCAATCTCCCTGCAGATACAGTTGATGAGTATAATATTCAGTATTTGAAAAATAGTGGGAGATACGTGTATGAAATTGGAAGAATTCGCCATAATCTTTCATTTCTACAATGTGATGCACTTAAATTTGGAAGAATTGACCAAACTTCATCATTTCAAAGATTTGGTGCACTTAAAATTGGAAGAATTCGCCATATTCTATCATTTCTACGATTTGGTGCACTTAAATTTGGAAGAATTCGCCATATTCTATCATTTCTACGATTTGGTGCACTTAAATTTGGAAGAATTCGCCATATTCTATCATTTCAAAGATTTGGTGCACTTAAAACTGGAAGAATTCGCCATATTCTATCATTTCTACGATTTGGTGCACTTAAAATTGGATCGTGATTTTTCCCTTTTGTATACACAGGTACTTTATCAACCAGTGAAAATCCAGATGAAATGCCGCATGGCATTTCATCAGGATCTGCACTGTTTGCTAAGAAAAAAATAAATCTTCAGGGACAGAAATAAAATAAAAATTTAGAAATTTCGATTCAGCGACCCCTTTAAACACAAAATGAACAAATCTATGCTTATTCTATCAATATGTATGGGAAAATCCATCACAATGCAAAGGGTTAATCTAAAACGGATCGCTGCAGTGAGTGCTATGGTGTTGGTTCTCGCTGTATTTGCCATCTATCAACTTTATTATATGAAGTTACATGTTCCTGTACAATGGGAAGGGAACGTTAAACCTCATATAAATACAGACAATGTTGATAGAAAACAAAAAGCTTCTAGGCTAGGTAACAGCCATTCTGCTGCATCAGATATGACCTTTTCCAGCAATGAGTTTAATTTCGATATAACCCACAACAGTATTAATATGTCTGCCGTAAGCGTCCAGTACTCTGAAACAGCAGTCACTAATATGATTGAAGTGATTAAAAACGAAGCTGCAAAAACTCTGAAGCGTCCGCAAGAAAAGTGCAAACGGCGGTTACCACAATGTTTGATCATTGGAAATTTCAAATGTGGAACACGGGAACTGATAGATTATATGTCAATGCACCCAAGAATTGAAATAAGAAACAAACCCAACTACGAGATTTCATTCTTTGATGAATATTATGGTTTAGGTCTGAAGTGGTATAGAAAAAATATGCCCTGTTCCTTCAGCGATCAAATTACTGTTGAAAAATCTCCGAATTATTTTCACAATGTGGATGTTCCAGCGAGGATACATAAGATGAACTCCTCTATAAAGCTTATAGCATTGGTACGGGAACCAGTCTCAAGGGCCATTTCTTGGTTTACGTTTTGGAGGAGCCGCATGGCACAGTTTCACTATAACCTGGACGAATGTGTTTTTAAAAGGCAAAGTGGTGAAATTAACATGGGTTGCCGAGGAGTTAAAGAATCTATTTACGATGAAGGTATAAGACGCTATTTGAATTTCTTCGACAAAAGTCAAATAAAAATTATCGAAGCAGAACATTTTAAAAGAAACCCATACAACGTTTTAAGAGAAATTGAGGAGTATCTTAATATAGAACATGCCATTAAACCTGATAATTTTGTTTATATGGAACAGAAGGATGTGTATTGTCTTAGACAAAATAAAAACAGTCAAAATGTAAGTTGTTATGGGGTTAGTAGAGGTAGAAATAATACAGAAGAGAAAAACAATATCAAATACTCTAACTTGACGCTACACAAACTGAAAACCTTCTTCAAGCCACACAATGATGCATTTTTCAAACTGATAAATAAAACTTTTGATTGGTAAAAAATCCGTTTACTGACGGAACCAGGATTGCAGTATATGTGTAAACCATATGAACCAGTGCATGAGATTTCCAACTATGTGGCATTTTGACATGTGTAGACTCAGATTAGCCTCTGCAGCCTCCTTTTAAGCTTAGAAACTCCAAATTGTGTTCAGTCAGAATCTTAACAACCATAGAATACTCTCGCGACTAGCAAAGGCTCTGATCAGACTGCGCGTATGCGCAGGCTGATCTGAGGCTTTCCTGGTCGCACATACCACATTGTTGGAAATCTCATGCACTGGCTCATATGATATTTGCGGCATCAAAATTTGGAGATTTTAGAAGACTAAAATAATGGCGTAGTTTAATTTTGGTGGTTTCTTAATTTAATGCCTTTAAAATCATCATCTACTCTAATAGGGGCTACTTTAAAAGGAAAGAATATGCTTCTTATATAGGGAGCATATTCTTACCTTTAATAGTAGCCACTTTTAAGACGTGGTTTCCTCTTCAATGAAAAATACTCTACTGTCAAAAATGATGTTTACGATACGGATACCAACATACAAAGGGTGAATGTCCATTTATTCCTTATTATGTAACTAAATTCAAAACTGTATTTTGCGTTAACAAATTAACGGCGGACAATTACGTGACTTCAAAACAACAACAATGGCAGATACCATTGAAAACCCTTCGATTCGGGTAAGACTTACTTTGATATTTCCGTTAATACTGGTCAAATTTGCATCGGGGTTGAAGCAGATACCGCGGAAAATGCAAGAAACATGTCCACCGTATGCGACTAATGGACAAAGATCTGGTTAAAAAGTTATTGACGAGCAACCGAAAAATTCGGTTGCTCGTCAATAACTTTTTAACCAGATGTTTGTCTGAAATTCACTAAAATAAGCATGTTGCTCTCATTTTTCCGGGGTATCTGCTTCAAACTCCATGCAAATCTGACCAGTATTAACGGAAATATCAAAGAAAGTATTACCTGAATCGAGGGGTTTTGACAAGTATCCGCCATCATGATTAATGAAGCTACTGTCCTGCCAGCCAAGAGTGACAATGGCGTCATGTTTTATTTAAAAAGTTATCAGGGACTTAGAATCGATAGATCACTTGTGTATTAATCCTATCCGCAGGATAGGATAAATACACACGTGATCTGTCGATACGCATTAGCTCAAGTGGATTGTACATGTTAATATTTTACATATCATTGTAAACAAAACACGACGTCACTGTCACTTTTGGCTGGCAGGACAGTAGCCCTAACATTAAATCTTCTGTTTACAATACAGATTAATACGCTAATGCAAGAAATAAGTCGCTTTATTCTGGTACTAGTAATGGTACAGCAAAAGCCCAGAAAAGGTAGAAAAGCGATCAGTCGAACTGCCCTCTACACCTTTATCATCCCAGCGGTAGTTCTCCACCCACACATGTGTTCCCTGTCCAAGACTTAGAATAGCCATGTTACTGCCTTGCGCATCTTGTTTTGAGTGAAACTCTGCATCAGCGATCGCATCAACCTCGTTGCGATTGTCAGCTACAAGCTTGACAACACTCTGTCTATGTGTCGGACTGCCAACTTCAAAGAAAAACAAATACACGCCATCCCTAGGACAAGTAAAGATTCCTGATCTGGTGTTATACGCCCCTCCGTCATTAAATAACACACGGTTGAAAATTATTGTCTGATCAATTCCTAGATGGTCGACATTATGGTCAAGATAGGCTGTAAATCCAATAGGAGTATTTGCGTTCAGAAGATAACGCTGATATCTTGAAGTGACATTCTCTCCGTGAGGAGCGTGATCGGTGGCTGCTTCATTTAGTCGACCCTGGTTTGCCATGTTTATTTCCATTTTCTTCCAACTATCTGTCAGTTTGTCCATTTCTAATCTGTGTTCCAATTTGAGATTGTCAATTTCAATGTTCTGTTTAACAATTTCCTCCTTCTGCTTGGCTATTTCCACATTTTGTTTAACAATTTCCTCTCTCTGTCGAGCATTTATCTCATTCTGTAGATCGATTGCCGTTTTCACCTTGTCTATTTCTTCTTTATGTTTCACGTTTTGGTCGTGTATATTCTGACGGATTAAATACATCCCTTTTTCCATATCACGAAGACGATTTGCTAGGACTGAGCAAGTTTCTACTTCTTTGGTGGTACCAATGCCATCCTTTTCTCCAACAGTGCCGTAGGTTACGACAAATATTATTCCAAGTACACATACAAAAAGTTGACCCATTCTATCTGCTTTTGTTTTTCAAATGAATATTAAACCTTGCAAACCTTGCAAAAGATAAAACTGATAAGATGCAAGAACCAGGATCTAAGAATGGACGGAAAATTTACCTCTGAATATGTGATTTGCAAATGTAGCATAAATCATGTGCGGATTCAGAGGGGGGACTGGGGGTCCGGACCCCCCTGAAAAATCACAAAAATATAGGGTTTCTTAGCAATACTGGTCTGGATCCCCTGAAAATCACAAAGTTACCAAGCCAGCATTCAATGTTGGGCCATCACCAGCACACCAGCGAAACGCCATTTAAATGGCGTTTCGCTGGCGGGCCGATGATGGCCCGCTTATAGTGGTATTTGGATCCTCTCTCCCCTCATCAACTATAAAAAAAAACATCAAAGTGACCCCCCCCCCCCGGCAAAACTTTCTGGATCCGCGCATGGCATAAATAAACAAGTAATAGGCAGAGTGTGCGGTTTATAACACTTGTCTTTTTCGTGCTGTAAGTCAATCTCCATCTCATGCTGTGGAAAAAAAACAATCATGTCAAACGCGCCGTACAAGGGATATATCTTTCAAAAGCTCTTACTTGCATGAATTTTTCCTGTATAAACAAAAAATGCTTTTTATCAAGGAGACGGATACCTTTGGCCACATTGTTGTATGAACAATTTATACATCTAACATAGATCACTTTACGCCCCCAACATACAGCTTATGAGCAATCCACAGCATGTTTATCAGTCTTTCTAGAGTCACTTTCTGGTTTGATACCGTTTACAATATTGTGACACGCTGTGCTAACTTAAGAAAAATTTTACTTGTTTAGAACAATATTGTAAACGGTACCAAACCAGGAAGTAACTCTAAATAGACTGATAAGCATGCTGCAGATTGCTCAAAAGCTGTATGTTGGGGCGTAAAGTGATCTATGTGAGATGTATAAAATGTTCATACAACAAATTATGAATTTCTTTTAATAATTTTTGGGTACGATGAAATTGTTGATATCTTTTGGGGTCCATTATAGATCTGGACAATTTTCGGTAGTCATTTCTATACATTTTAGAGCTTTTTCTGAAGGTCAAGGTACAGAATTGGAATCTTAAGTTATTGGGGGTTGCTCACTTTCAAATATTTTTAACAGTATGCCCGATATTCCTGATATTTTTTTTTTTTTGGGGGGGGGGGGGGAACAGTAGTTGCTGGGTCCAAACCTGCGTATCAAGAAAAAGAGCCACGCACCCGGTACTGTCAGACCGTGCAATATGACGAGGACATTGTGAGTCGTAATGAACCTAACTTCCTACTCTACGCTATTGGCAATGTGATGCGCAATTAGGTTAAGCTAGGTGCATTATCATTATTCTGTTTTGCTTGAACGTTTAACTTCTATCCAAAGCACGGTTGCATATGCGAGTAGTTCATTCTCTGGTGCACTGCCTCCATCATCACAACGCGGGATGCAACCTATTGTGTTGTAGCGGCCAACTTTTTTTCAAATTCTTTTATGTGTGTTTGAATGTGACCTAGGGTAAAGAAAGGTAACTTCGGACATCAGGTAAATTCAGACATATAATTGCAAACAGTGGAAATCCAGAAGAGACGGTCCATCAGGATTTTCACCGTTTGCTTAGTTAATTCATTTTTTACTCAATAATTAAAATATGAAACAAACAAGGTCCGATTTTTAGCTGACCGTCCGAATGTACCGGACTTTACCATATTGCACGAATCGGAGACTCGTTTGGCCTTGGTAAACAGCTAAATGTTACAACATAGGGTACTCTATTGAAATCTCAATTGAAATATGAGTGATGGCTTTTTCGAACATTCACTCATATATTTTAATCGAAAAGGTCCTCTAAATGATGTTACATATCAAATATCTAATAAAATCGAAATTTCAATGTAATGTTTTCAGCATTACATTGCAAAATACTGTCTCTACATCGTGCACTAGATAACGACAAAGTAAGAAAGACGACAAAGATCAGAAATCGATACAATCAAGTACCACACCTGACCCAGGATACCACATGGGAAAGTGACAAAATGATAATAAACAGCACAAACAAGAGCCAAGAGGTCAGCCCTTTCCCAGCAGGTGACCACAAGGCAGCAATGAACAGACACGAAAGCATGACAAACACAAGACATAAATAACACAAATGATCCACAAAAGAAGTACCGCCTTGGAACGGTCAGTAAAAATATTTTACTGGAGGGCTTAAACCGGTTTTACGGTGCCAACCTCACCCTTAGTTCAGATGTGGATCAAGACACATAGATATTTGGTTTGCATGAAAGATCCCTAACCTATCCATGCACCATCTCCTATAACATATAAAGCCTGATATAAAAAGGAGATCAAGCAAGATAAGGACTCAACAGTACATAAAACTGAATGCCGGAGCAAAAGAAATCCAACAGGTAAACTCTGGTACATGTAGGCCTGACAACACCCATTCAAACAAATTTCACTCTAAAAGTTCGAGGAAAAATGACCATAAACTAAAATACATGTACGTTACACCATGTGCATAAGAGCCAATCGTGTGTGGTTCAGCTAGGCATTATCGACCAGAACACAGGGCAAATTGCGTAATATTATACAAAAGTCAGACACAGACACACATACAGATAAGACTAAAAAACAGATCATGTTCCACTAAACTGTCTCAACCAGTACAAAAAGTGAGTGTGGCCAGAAAATGGCACAATCACATACTAGGCCTACAGACCAACCCACGGCACTGCAAGTTAAAGAACGACATTAGCGGCATGACATTCAGAACGCAACAAAAGTAAAGTTGAACCACAAATTTCTCACTTCGTATAATTTACACTATGAAGAATTGGTACTAATTCCTAACAACACGTGAAAAATGTGTACCAATACGTTTCATATTTCATACCAATATCTCTCTGTGAAAAATACGCACGTAGTCAAATTTCATATAGCATACACGCGTATCCCACACATTGATAAAAGATATCCCCCAAATCTGCTGTTTTTTATATTAGAATCCAATCCTTCACAGTTTTGTCATTGACATCTGTGACGATTAAGTACCAGTTCTTCATTTTTGTGATAATTTGGTATTAATTTTTGCATGTGTTAGGAGTTGGTACCAGTTCTTCACACGTGTGAGTTTTGAGACAATTTTTTACATGTGATGAGTTGATACCAATTTTTCTCAGATTTGAGGATTTGGCACCGATTTTTCACATGTGTGAGGATTTGGTTTCGCTTCTTCAGATTTGTGAAAATTTGGTTCCAATTCATCGCATCGTACAAGTTCTTCACACATTAAAAACTATAAATATGTGAAAAACACAAATTTTACATTGACCAAACGTAAATTTCACATCTGCCAAAAGTAACGTTTTCGTACCAATTCTTCACATGGTTTGAAATTTTTGAAGTGTGAAATTTTCGGTTCAACACAGCTCTCTCTAACCCAGTGAGATGATGGCAAAGCTAGCAACAGCACAGAGTACTGCAAAACAAGTACCTACCATTAAGCCCCCCCCCCCCCCTCCAAACAATGAGAGCAACAACACACCAGATACGCGGCATTCGAGAACGCTCTTACTATCTACAGACGCGGATCAAAAATCGCGGATCAAAATCAACGTTCGTCGATAGTATTAAAGTTTTCGATTGCCGGTGTGAACAACCAACAATGCAGCAGAACCACTGCCCAGAGCGGGCTGCAGCCGTAGCCACTGGGGGGGGGGGGGTCTTAAATTAATTTTACTGGCAAAATCTTCGCGCTAGATTCGGCTGTTGCAAAACATAAAATTAGTTCATTTCTAAGAAACTCAACTGAATATGAAGGACAACTTCCAGCGTACTCTATAATTAAACAGATTTTAACCCTTAAAGCGCCAAGAAAAAAATGCATCTGAAAATGACGTCTGATGAAGTCGTCTGCTAAAAATAATTGCCTAACATTACTGATGAATTAAGTATAGAAGCAAACAGCGTGGACCCAGTACTGGGTCCACACTGTTTGCCATAGAGGCTTCTTAACATTTCAGCAGACGAGAAAGCAGACGACATTTGTTGCGATTGGCGCATTAAGGGTTAAGCAAAGTCAACCTTGGCATGTGACTCCAAGATCAAACCAACAATCCAAAACCTTTCTAGTCAGCTACATACCATAAGAAAAGTTCGCGTTGAGAGCCATAAGACGGATTTTAAATACAGTTGACCTTGCCATTTGATTCCAGGCTTTATGCTAGGTTTACACTATGTTCCCGGCAGCCACGGCAGTCACGGTAGCCAGAAACGTAGCTCGCCGTGGTGTTTTAGTCATTTTTGTATTTGTGTTCAAGTTCTGTTAAGTCTCGCTACGTTTTGCAAATTAGGAACCATGTTGTTTGTGATGCAAGTAAAGTTAGTCTTTATAAAAAGATAACCATAATATGCCTACTAGCGAGAGAAGAATAGGTAAGAATTCATCACAATCAGATCAATCTTCACGCAAAATAAACTATCATATGACACTCCAGCATGGTACTTAGTAGCCTTGTCTATTACACACACCATATATCACCACATACTATATCCCCTAAAATGACTAAGTTATCTTCAAAGCTGAATTTAACTAAGTCATTTTATATATCACCACAGCAGAACATTTATCACCCTCAAAAATGACTAAGTTATTTCCCAATAGCCCAGGAAACTATCATAATCACAGCCCAACCAGTGAATCAGACCAGGGAAACTATCACAATCATAAATCCAACCAGATTAGCCCTAAAATAAACAAAGTTATTCACAGCTAGTCACTCAAGCTTACCAGGGGCGGCATCTCTAGGGTCATTTTTAGCCTTAAAAATTCTAAGTTCTTTCAGGCTTAAAAATGACCCCAGAGTGCCCCCCCCCCCCCCCCCCCCCCAATTACTATTACCGGCTTAGTGTAAACATGGCCCTGAAGACACTAACGGGCGTGTAGATACTAACTGGTCCTACAATGATGCATACTGGTCCAATAGTATGCACAGGACCATCCTTACCACTAGGTCATCTCAATGTCAAGGTTATGGACTTAGAATGTTCATGTTAAAGTCATAGAGGATCTTGCATGAGTGCTTATGTTTTGTTGAATTTATTAAACGAGTTGAGGAAAAGAGATGAAATGCGAGGCTTGCCGAGCATTTTATCTCTTTTTCGCAACGAGTTTAATAAATTCAATAATACAGGAGCACGAATGTTAGATTCTATTTATCAAATGACATTTAAAATTATTTTGAAATCATACTTTGGCGTGAAAACGTTAGGGTTTTGCCATATGCGTGACGTTAAAGGCGTCATTCCATAACGTTTCCCGCAAATCTGTAAACCACTAGTGGTTTATCGATTTTAATTCATGTTGTTATTTCACTCTCAGACGCGACGTCATAATATTATGATAAATGCACTTAAGTTTTTAAAACCTTATGAGTGCAGACCATATAACCGAATGGATTCATTTTAGTATGATGAAAAGCTTGCGCAGTGCCATCCCCACCCCTAGGTCATCTCAAGTATCGATGTAAATGTCCACGTATCTTTACAGTTTAGATGGCTGCTTGCACTTTTTAACGTTTGACCTTTTTATGATAAGACCATGTTCGTATTACAAGTAGCTGACTAATTTTAGAATAGATCTATATTAATCATGTTAATATTACTTCCTGATTTGTTTACATTCTCGCTGTCTTTGAACTTGTAATTGAACCGTTATAGGAAGATAAGTACTAAGCTATCAGGGTCTACACTGTAAGGATCTCTGACGAAAGCTATACGACATGTAATGTTTCCAATTGTCCTATTTCCATAAACCAATGTTACTGTCGGCACCAATGCGATAACAGCTACCTTGTAGTCAGGGTGGGCAACAGTAGTAATGTGGGCTATATCATTAAAACCCTTGAACGTTATTCAAAATAAGCAATAGGCGACATTTTGTAAATAAACGAGGAATTGCATCCAAATAAAACAAGATCAGACTGGATATTGTATGTGAATCCAACTGAAAGTCTAGCTTAGAATGCCAAAATGTGTCGCCGTCGACTTCATGTATTGATTAAAGGATTATCTCTAAACTGAAAATACTGTAACAATAAAAATAGAAAAATGGTCTATACAAAAATCACATTAAACCCTAACCCTATGTAGACGCGGATCCCCTAAACGTGTACTTCTGCAAACAGTGAAGACTCAGATGATAACGTGGCATTTCCTTAGGGTCTGCACTGTTTGTTATGACTAAATCGATCTTCAGAGAAAGAAATACAATAATAATTGAGCCGCGGTATGAGATTTCCAACAATGTGATATGTGCGACCAGCAAAGGCTCAGACCAGCCTGCGCATACGCGCAGTCTGCTCAGAGCCTTTGCTAGTCGCTTGAATAATCTATGACTGTTAAGTTACTGTCCGAACAGCATTTGGAGTTTATAAGGAGGCTTAACGGGCTCGTCTGAGTCTATTCATGTCAAAATGCCACATTGTTGGAAATCACATGACGTGGCTCAATCATTATTTTGGAAATCCCCTCAATTTATACAATAGACAGCCAGCCCTGACAAACCTGTATCAACTTCATGGAAAAATCCTTAGTCTAAAAAGGGTTAAATATAAAACATATCATGCCTGTTATAATTCCTTGTAAATCACTTCCACTGCAAGCATATGCTTATATCCCAACATGCATATTTCACTGTCGTACTATAAATACCCAATTATTTCGATTCAAGAGAAAAATGATCCGCATGGTGTATGCGAACATTAAACACGCAGGTCTGTGACATCGTGCAGGCTGTTCCGAATGTTTACTGTTGTTAGCTTTACAGACATGATGGCAGACCAGTCGTGAACCAAAAATGAACCAGGGCTACACAGACTGGTCAGAGTTCATCCGAGTGGGCATGTTTTATATGAAATGTTCTTCTGATCTACGTCAATAGAAAACAAAATACCTTATTGACGCAAAGATCCATTGCAATGTGTAATTTCGTGTGTTTCAAATTTCATTTTGGTCACATAAAAAATCATTTACTTTGAACATGCTATAATGACTATGTAGGCCTATCGGTTCTTGTGTTTCTTTGAGTTCCAAGATGAATTTGAGGAAATTTGTATTTTAGGTAGACCTTTGCTGTTTTCCATTTCTACGAGGGCCAGTCATTTAAAAGAAGAATTTGAACTATTTTAAAATGTGCCCACTAGATGGTATAACTTGCGGAACATACAACAACATACTCTTATATCAGCCAGTAAATTAATTATTTATAATTTAGACCAGTGCTTATTAGTTTAGTTTCGATTATCGTTTAAGGATGCATTCTCTAAGATTGTTTGTGCAAATTCGAAGCACTGGTGCACAACTCCGTCACAAGGGAAATTGGATTTTACCTGATCCGTCACAAACTTTCATGCACAACTGTGTAAAACGTTTAAGAAAAGGTCACGGACTTTATATGAAATTATATCAAAGGCGCACACGATGTCAAAATATTTATGGTAACGCAATTGTTTTATCCCTTACCGTCGATATCCGTAAAAAAGAGATTTATTTTATTTATTTATACAATATTTAAAGAGGTGTACACTTTTAGCTGAAACAGCCATTCTACCAAGTGACCCTCTAAACAAAACTGTATACATCAAAACATTATTTACAAACTGCACATATTTCAAAGGGATGCATGGATGCATTTAAACAGTTCATATACATCGTTAAAGCTTGGAATAGCACATTTATTGAAAATAATTATTTAATTTATAATTAATAATGGCATTAGTACTTAAAATGCACGAGGCAGTCACAACAATCACCGAACATATGTCACAAATACCGAATTTAATACCGTCTGAATCGTGTCTTAGCTTTCGCACAGATCAACAAAGGCCCACTGACCACTCAAAAGTGCAAATAGCAGAATGCAAGGCCCAGAGCAAAAGCTAGTCTGTCTAGTAGCTTTTTAGTAGCATATCTGCACTCAAATTTCCTCAGACACTCATCACCCATTACTGTAATCTGTATGGATTATTTTGTCAACAGATAACTGATGCCGTACAAACAAAGTGTCTGGCGTAAACAATTATGTTTGAAACTGTGCTTTCAAAGTCGTTTTGAAACTTTTTGATGAGGGTTCTGTTCGGATTGACTGTGATAGTGATAGCGAACATCTTGCCAAATATTTGCTTTAATATTTACTCAACAATTACCATAAAATTGTGTTTTATTGGCAACAACTGCTCCTAGTCGTATTCATAGGTTGGATTGTGAAAATACGAATAATTTAACCTGGATGCATGTTTCTTTTGATTCATAAAATAAATCCATTGTAAAATCGCATAAACTAGAAAAAGTAAGAATTTATAATGCCACTGTCTGGTCGATACAGTGTCACCGTTATGTAAAAGTTTCTGATACAACTGTCACAGTTTGTTTAATACATTTTCAAAACTGTCAGATATTGGGTTTCCTTGTAACCTAATCAAAGCAACCATAAGATAGACGCTGTTTGGTCTACTTTTAAGCTGGCAGCTTGATTAATATGCTGTAGAAGAAAAATGGATTTTTTTCACATTAATGATGTAATATGGCAATTGAGTATGGCCAGAAAATGTCACAATCACAGACTGCAGACCAACTCATGGAATCATGAAGAAGACCCAGAACACGGACAGCCACAACCCAATTGAATTAAAACAACCAGCTCTATCACTTTCTCAGCAAGATGATTGCTAAACTAGATTGGACACCAAGAACCACACAACAAAACATGAATCCAACACACACAAAACAAACCCAATGGGAGCAGCAGCAAATAATGAGTAAGCAATAACAAATTCGCCACCTTAGAACTGACAGCAGCTAATGTCACTAGGGGAGGGGAGGATATATATAAATAGGATATATATAATCGCTTAAATATATTATACTGGCTAAATAGTTGCAAAAATATTATATATAGTATAGATTTTCATCTACTTTTGGTCTGAAAAGGTGTCTCGATCATGTCTGTAAAGGGTAGGGTCCCGTCATCCTTACCCATCTGATATTGAAGGACCCCACCTGGAGGAAATATACGAGACTTTGAGAAAAGGTTCCCAGATCTAAGAACTGGCTAATTATACTGTTTGAGTTTACGTCAACCCATTAAAGCATGTCAATCCATTTGCGAGCAGTTTAGATTCAGATGAGACTTGTAAACATTTAAGGAAAATAGATCATTTGGAAAGAGTTGCATGCAACTCACCACAATAGGGCCTCGTAACGAGAAAAACTGTTTTTGGGAATTCTGACCAAGTAAGCCTCACTCTAATACACTTGATTTTGTAACACGATGTCTGATTGGATAACGTCAAAAATTTACGACAGTATATCCTGCGATATACCTCCCCAAATGAAATTTTGAATACAGTTATCCCCTAAAACTAGGCTTCTCAGATACAGAGGATAGCTAGATAACTGAATTTTGCAGATAGCTAGTGTAGCCATCACACTTTCTAGAGATCGAACGTAAAGTGACCGACACTTTCAAGCATGTGATAGACAGTTTCTTTTCTCGTGTACAGTAAAGACAAAGCTTCGTAAACACATTTCAACAAGGGATAGAAAGTTTCCTTTTTCATGTGTAGTGAAGTGACAGCTTCATATACACGTATCAAACAGAGGATAGAAAGATTCCTTTCTAATGAGCAGTACAGACAAAGCTTCGTTAACACGTGTATTACATGGGGATATAAAGTGTCCTTTCTCATTTCTAGTAAAGGGGCTATTTTATCATACATGTGTCAAACATTTGATAGAAGTTCCCTTACTCATGAGCAATAAAGGGACTATGTGATATACACAAATCAAACATAGGATAGAAAGGTTCTTTTATCATGTGCAGTGAAGTGACAGTAGTATACAAGTATCAAAAATAGGATTGAACGTTATCTTTTTAAAGTGCAGTGATTAAACATGGGATAGAAAGTTTCCTTTCTAATGTGCAGTGAAATGACAATTGCATATACACTTATTAAACATGGGATAGAAAGTTTCCTTTCTAACGTGCAGTGAAGTGCAGTTTGTTACATATACACGTATTAAACATGAGATAGAAAGGTTCATTTCTCATGGGCAGTGGAGTGCAGTTTCATATACATATTAAACATGAGATAGAAAGGTTCATTTCTCATGTGAAATGGAGTGCAGTTTCATATACACGTATTAAACATGAGATAGAAAGGTTCATTTCTCATGTGTAGTGGAGTGCAGTTTCGTATACATGTATTAAACATGAGATAGAAAGGTTCATTTCTCATGTGCAGTGGAGTGCAGTTTCATATACATGTATTAAACATGAGATAGAAAGGTTCATTTCTCATGTGAAATGGAGTGCAGTTTCATATACACGTATTAAACATGAAATAGAAAGGTTCATTTCTCATGTGCAGTGGAGTGCAGTTTCATATACATGTATTAAACATGAGATAGAAAGGTTCATTTCTCGTGTGAAATGGAGTGCAGTTTCATATACACGTCTTAAACATGAGATAGAAAGGTTCATTTCTCATGTGCAGTGGAGTGCAGTTTCATATACACGTATTAAACATAAGATAGAAAGGTTCATTTCTCGTGTGAAATGGAGTGCAGTTTTATATATATGTATTAAACATGAGATAGAAAGGTTCATTTCTCATGTGAAATGGAGTGCAGTTTCATATACACGTATTAAGCATGGGATAGAAAATTTCCTTTCTCATGTGAAGTGAAGGGACTATGTCATATACACATATCAAACATGGGATAGAAATTTTCCTGTCCCAATTGCAGTAAAGACAAAGCTTCATTAACACGTATCAAACATAGGATAGAAAGTTTCCTTTCTTATGTACAGTGAAGTGTTTTATCTACACGTATCAAACACATAGGATAGAAAAAGAAACAAATTGAACTGTTTAACATAAAATCAAATTTAATCAAATAAGCAATGTTATTTAGTAAATAATAAATATTTTTGATTTATCACAAAAACTTAAAAAATAAGAAAAAAACAATGTCCCCTTATCTCCTACAGGACAGTGATAACAACCCCTTAAAGGCAATACACACTTTTTTCAAATTTCTTCAATCCCTTTTGAAAATAGTGTGGATCCTTATCAGATGTCTTCATTAAAAACAGTGAGGATCCTGATCAGATGGCTTCATTACAACAGTGTAGATCCAGATCAGATGGCTTCTAATGAAGCCATCTGATCAGGGTCCACACTGTTTTCGAACCATACGATAAATCCATATTTATAATTATATTGAATAGTTGTAGAAAAATGTATGTGTTTCGTTTCTTTTTTAGTCAGTATATGTGCCAGTATGTCAGATGTAGGTACTTATCGCATATAGGTGAGCAGCGATTGCTCAGGCGAGCCTGCGCAAATGCATAGATTCACCGAAAGCCTTCACTGGTCGCACACACAAAGTATTGATGTAGGTGAAGGCCCAGGCAAAATATTAGACATTTAGCCCCGCTGTATATGTCAGAATAGGCGTTTATTGGAGACTTTCGCGCATGTGCGATAAGTTCCAAACTATCGAGTGCTGGCCTATGTATACGTTATACGTGCTAATGCCTCCACTCAAACGTGCATACAGTTAACTCTAATTCTGACATCTCGAAATAGCGTAATTTGACACCTAATTTGGTAGCAACTTCACTGCTGCTATCTTGACTAAACCATTCAACTGCTTTAACCCTTAAAGCGTCACCTATAATTTGCAGCAGACGACAATTTCAAATATTGCCACTTTTTCAAAAATAATTAATAAGGCATGAAATATCATACCTTATTTTTTTCGAAAGTAGGAAAGATGTCGCAAAATTTGTCGCCCGCTGCAGTTGTGATTGGCTCTTTAAGGGTTAAAAACTATGGTCCGTACGATTGTACTGATCCGTAGAATAACTACATCAATAATAGGTAGAAATGTTTATCGTTTACATGTATCACTGGAAAAAAGTTGACGTCAAGTTGTTTAAGTAGGAAAGTCTAGGGTTAGTTTGCACCAAAGAAGTGGCATCTCAGCTGCTACTCCTTTTGGTATTAACCCTTAAAGCGCCAAGGAAAATGTCGTCTGTTGAAGTCGTCTGCTGCAAATAATTGCCTAACATTACTGACGAATTAAGTATAGCAGCAAACAGCGTGGACCTAGAACAGACTGCTCCTATAGGAGCAGTCTGTTCTGTGTCAACACTGTTTGCCATAGAGGCTTCTTAAACATTTCAGCAGACGAGGATAGCAGACTACTTTTGTTGCGATTGGCGCATTAAAGGTTAACTTACAGATGGTTTAAAGTGTGGTGATCAGCCTGTGCTATTTAGCAAGCTGATATGTGTCTTTATTGTTATCATAAACAAGAGTTCTTAAAAAATGACTGAAATAATACTGAAAACGGTCTATTAGTACGTTCTTAGCTGCCATCAAGAGGGAAAGTCTAACGTTCCAAATTTTGATTGCGGTGTCGAAAGCATCGATGCGCGACTTTTTGACGGTGACGATATCATTGTGGCTCGACTTCTAGATGACGAAGGTAATTCTAAGGTTCGAGCTCTCGACTGGGGCGTCCTTGGTTTGTGAGCCTCGTCTTTGATACAGCCATAAAATGAGTTGTATGCTACAGAGTGTGGCTGTTTCTTCCTGAGCTGTTCAAATTCTATATAATCCTTTTCTGCAGACACCGCTGAAAGACAAAAAAAGCAAAACACTGTCAGTAAAACCTTGAAAATTCGAACGTCGATTTTTCGAGTTACTCTGGGATACACTGCAGGGGCGGATCCAGGATTTCTGGGAAGGAGGTTTATATTATAAAGGTATGGGGGTTCGCTTTGCTGATTTTATCTCATTTGTCTTAAATATCCCATGAAAATGAAATAATATGCTCTCACTGAGACCAAATTATTTCATTTTCATTGGATATTCAAAAACGGGGGTGACGGGGAGGGGGTTCGAGCGAACCCCCTGAGCCCCCTCTGGATCCGCCACTGCACGCGCAGTTACTTTACTTGACTGATTGCGATACATGGGTTATTGCGATTTTTGATTTGGTGATTTTGTGTGCATGTTATTTTGCAGATTTCCCTGACAAGTAGTAGAGAAAAACAACAAACATCTTCACTGTTGCAGAAAAAATGACAAAAATAAGAACAATAAGAAATACACATCTGCGGCTTTTGTACCTGCTGGTGATATTTGGTAAAGTACTGTGAACTGAGAACATTGTATCTTTGGACTGTACTGTTTGCATACTTAGTTGTGATATTTGTTAATATGATATTTGTTAATACACTGTGAACTGTGAACACTGTGAACCTTGAAACCCTGCACTGCTTGATTTATGGTGGTAAAGTACTGTGACCCGTGAACACTTAAGCTGCTAGAAGATTTATTGATGATATTTTGTAAAGTACTGTGAACCTTGAAATCCTGTGCTGCTTGCATACTTAATGGTAGTATTTGGTAATGTACTGTGAACTGTTAGCACATGTGCTACTAACAGACATATTGGTGATCTTTGTAAAAGTACTGTGAACCTTAAAACCCGCACTGCACTGTTTGTATAATTATTGTTGATATTTTGTTAAGTACTGTAAAGTGTGAACACCTGCATTGGTGATCTTTGGCAAACTACTGTGAACCTTTATCACTTGCACTGCTTGTAACATATATGGCATACCACAGCCAATATTTACCTATTGTAAACTGTGAACATCTGTGCAGCTTTAGATTGGTTGGTGATATTTGGTATAAGACTGTCAACTGTGAACACTTGCAATGTTTTCATACTTACTGGTGATCTTTGGTAAAGTACTGTGAACACTTGCAATGTTTTCATACTTACTGGTGATCTTTGATAAAGTACTGTGAACACTTGCAATGTTTTCATACTTACTGGTGATCTTTGGTAAAGTACTGTGAACACTTGCAATGTTTTCATACTTACTGGTGATCTTTGGTAAAGTACTGTGAACATGTGCAATGTTTTCATACTTACTGGTGATCTTTGGTAAAGTACTGTGAACACTTGCAATGTTTTCATACTTACTGGTGATCTTTGGTAAAGTACTGTGAACACTTGCAATGTTTTCATACTTACTGGTGATCTTTGGTGAAGTACTGTGAACACTTGCAATGTTTTCATACTTACTGGTGATCTTTGGTAAAGTACTGTGAACACTTGCAATGTTTTCATACTTACTGGTGGTCTTTGGTAAAATACTGTGAACACTTGCATTGTTTTCATACTTACTGGTGATCTTTGGTAAAGTATTGTGAACACTTGCAATGTTTTCATACTTACTGGTGATTTTTGGTAAAATACTGTGAACATTTGCAATGTTTTCATACTTACTGGTGATTTTGGGTAAAATACTGTGAACATCTGCAATGTTTTCATACTTACTAGTGATCTTTGGTAAAGTACTGTGAACACTTGCAATGTTTTCATACTTAGTGGTGATCTTTGGTAAAGTACTGTGAACATCTGCAATGTTTTCATACTTACTGGTGATCTTTGGTAAAGTACTGTGAACATCTGCAATGTTTTCATTCTTACTGGTGGTCTTTGGTAAAGTACTGTGAACACTTGCAATGTTTTCATACCTACTGGTGGTCTTTGGTAAAATACTGTGAACACTTGCAATGATTTCATACTTACTGGTTGTCTTTGGTAAAGTACTGCGAACACTTGCAATGCTTTCATACTTACAAGTGGTCTTTGGTAAAGCACTGTGAACACTTACAATGCTTTCATACGTACTGGTGGTCTTTGGTAAAGTACTGTGAACACTTGCAATAATTTCATACTTACTGGTGGTCTTTGGTAAAGAACTGTGAACATCTGCAATGTTTTCATACTTTCTGGTGATCTTTGATAAAGTACTGTGAATACTTGCAATGTTTTCACACTTACTGGTGGTCTTTGGTAAGGTACTGTGAACACTTGCTATGATTTCATACTTACTGGTGGTCTTTGGTAAAGTACTGTGAACACTTGCAAAGCTTTCATACTTACTTGTGGTCTTTGGTAAAGTACTGTGAACACTTGCAATGATTTCATACTTACAGGTGGTCTATGGTTAAGTACTGTGAACACCTGCAATATTTTTATACTTACTGGTGATCTTTGGTAAAGTACTGTGAACATGTGCAATGTTTTCATACTTACTGGTGATCTTTGGTAAAGTACTGTGAACACTTGCAATGTTTTCATACTTACTGGTGATCTTTGGTACAGTACTGTGAACACTTGCAATGTTTTCATACTTACTGGTGATCTTTGGTGAAGTACTGTGAACACTTGCAATGTTTTCATACTTACTGGTGATCTTTGGTAAAGTACTGTGAACACTTGCAATGTTTTCATACTTACTGGTGGTCTTTGGTAAAATACTGTGAACACTTGCATTGTTTTCATACTTACTGGTGATCTTTGGTAAAGTACTGTGAACACTTGCAATGTTTTCATACTTACTGGTGATCTTTGGTGAAGTACTGTGAACACTTGCAATGTTTTCATACTTACTGGTGATCTTTGGTAAAGTACTGTGAACACTTGCAATGTTTTCATACTTACTGGTGGTCTTTGGTAAAATACTGTGAACTCTTGCATTGTTTTCATACTTACTGGTGATCTTTGGTAAAGTATTGTGAACACTTGCAATGTTTTCATACTTACTGGTGATTTTTGGTAAATTTAGTGAACATGTGCAATGTTTTCATACTTACTGGTGATCTTTGGTAAAGTACTGTGAACATCTGCAATGCTTGCAAACTTACTGGTGGTCTTTGGTAATGTACTGTGAACACTTGCAATGTTTTCATACTTACTGGTGATCTTTGGTAAAGTACTGTGAACATCTGCAATGTTTTCATTCTTACTGGTGATCTTTGGTAAAGTTCTGTGAACACTTGCAATGTTTTCATACTTACTGGTAATCTTTAGTAGAGTACTGTGAACACTTGCAATGTTTTCATACTTACTGGTGATCTCTGGTAAAGTTCTGTGAACATCTGCAATGTTTGCAAACTTACTGGTGATCTTTGGTAAAGTACGGGAACATCTGCAAAGTTTTCATACTTACTGGTGATCTTTGGTAAAGTACTGTGAACATCCGCAATGCTTGCAAACTTACTGGTGATCTTTGGTAAAGTACTGTGAACATTTGCAATGTTTTCATACTTACTATGATCTTTGGTAAAGTACTGTGAACAATTGCAATGTTTTCATACTTACTGGTGATCTTTGGAAAAGTTCTGTGAACATCTGCAATGCTTGCAAGCTTACTTGATATATTAGGTAAAGTACCGTGGATTTTTAACACATGCAATGCTTGAATACTTACTGGTAGTATTTGGTAAAGTACTCTGAATTTTCAACACATGCAATACTTGAATACTAACTGGTAATATTTGGTAAAGTACTCTGAATTTTCAACATATGCAATGCTTGAATACTTACTGGAAATATTTGGTAAAGTACTCTGAATTTTTAACACATGCAATGCTTGAATACGTACTGGTAATATTTGGTAAATTACTTTGATTCTTAACACCTGCGATGCTTGATAATAACTGGTAAGATGTGGTAAAGTACTTTGAAGTTTTAACACATGCACTGCTTTTATGCATACGGGTGATATTTGGCAAAGTACTTGGAACTGTGAACACCTACACTGCTTGCATACTTACTGATGATATTTGGTAAAGTACTGTGAACTGAGAACACCTACACTGCTTGTATGCATACTAACAGGTTTACTCAGAAAAACAATTGAAGGATATTAAAATTCTTTTGACTATATAACAGTTGAGAAATAATTTACTTACAAGGCATTTTCGTATCTGATAAAACTACTCGTACGCTATTCAGCAGAATGCAAAATAAAATTAACGGGTCATTGGTTACGATACAGTACCACATTAAATGTACAAACCCTCTTTACTCGAAGTTAACAAGCAAAAAAATAGCGTTTATATTTTTGCTGCAACCTTTACCTGGTCATTACTTATGTTCTAATTCTGACCAAAGACAAGTGTTCACACCCATTTATCAGTAATTGCACCTAATAAGGTGACAACTTCTTCAACAAAAATGCACAGATATGGCATACCCCAGCCAATATGAGAACAAACTGGAAGTAAAACACTACTTAAAACTACAAAATTAGGTGCCACAGCTTGGGCTGAGAGCGAGCAATGATTTTGGAGCTAGCCATTATGGAATACAAACAATAAAAATGGGTTTCAATCATTTTTGAATGCTTGTGACTTTTCAGTATAAAGGGTTGCTCTATTTGGACATATACTGTACTTTAATCATTGAAGCGTGACTTAAATCAAACATTCATTTTGATTGCAGATATCAGGATCTATGAAATGCATGCATAATTAGTTTAGTTTTTATTTATTAAATGTTAGAGATATAACTGAATCTAAATATCCTTCAATTGTTTTTCTGAGTATATTTGTTAAAGTACTGCATGTGAACTGTGACCGCCTACTCTGTTTGCATACTTAATGCAAATATTTGGTAAAGTACTGTGAACTCAAATTTTTACATACTTACTGGTGATAATTGGTAAAATATTATAACCTGTGAATATTTACACTTCTAGCATACTTTCCAGTGATAAGGTACTGTAAATTGTGAACGCCTTACTGGTGGTATTAATTAATAACTGTGAACCAAGCACTATTTTCATGCGTACTGGTTATATTTGATATATTGCAGTGAACTGTGAAAGCCTGCACTGTTTGCATGCTTATTGGTGATATTTGTTAAATCAATGTGAACCAAGCACTATTCTCATTCTTACTGGTGATATTTGATAAACTACTGTGAACAAAGCACTATTTTCATACTTACTGGTGATATTTGGTATAGTGTTGTGAACTTCTGTACTGCTTTTCTTTAGTGCACCAAACAGTTTGAAATGTTCTATCTCGAATTTAAGTGAAGGGTTTGATATATTTTCTATCACGTCTATATTTAACCGTTCCCGTTCTTTTTCCGCCGCCTTTCGCCGTTTCATGTCTACATCTGTGAGAGACCGCTTCCACTGAAATCCGAATAAATGAAATGGAATAAAAAGGCATGTCGTGAGAAACAAATTGTTGTTGTTGTTTTTGTTGTTGTTGTTGTTGTTGTTGTTGTTTTGTAAAGTACTAAGAAGTCCTGTGCTGTGCCCTTTCCTGAATATGTAGACCAAAACTAATTGAAATAAGGTTTATAGTGATTAAATCGAACACATTCGTATTGTGTAGCTTAAAACTCCCGGGATTTACACATAGATCAAAAAAGACAATAGCTATTGAAAAATTAAATGACATTGTAAACGAAAAAATGAGTATAAAGTTTAAAGCCATTATCTTCACAATGTCACTCCACAAAGCAATAAAGCAGTACTCAAGTATCAAAATGACAATGTCCTAATCCATATATGCAGAATGTAATATTCAAAGGGGTACGTGCATTAAGGGGCTATTTTGGCCCCCTCTAGAGCAAAAAAACTGAAAATTGCTTTTCACCAATTTCTTTTGATTTTGTTTGATTTGATTTTTTACGTCCCATCAACAATCTTTAAGTAAAACAGGGACGGGTCTTCCTGGGTTGAACCAGTACTAAGCTAGGATAAATGTGTCTTGCTAAAGGACCACAACGCAGTGCCGCCGGTGAGGCTCGAACCCCAATTATTTTTTATTGGTTTATTAAAAGAATAAATGAAGTGTAAAATTTCGGCATTTATTTAAATTTTACCGTTGCTATGGTAACAAAAATGGCCGACAAAATAGGCTTAAAACAGAGAAATTGCCATTTTGGACCAAATTTGAGGCCTTTGAAGAATTAGATATCAGCACAGCTAAATACCAAAAAATCCTTTTAATGTGTTGTGTGCCGTGGTAATTCTCATCTTCTCACGGTTAAAACATCTTTTGGTATTTGCTTGTGTTCTATATTAATTACTCTGCCAAACCTCTCATTTTTGCTCCGAAATGGTCGATTTCTTACTTTCAGCCGATTAAACCTCATAGGTTGGAGGGGGGGGGGGGGCAAAAAAGGCCCTCTTTATAAAATTCAAAATTTTGGTAGAGTCCTTTATTAATTGGGCCTCGGCGCAAGAATACCTGACTTTGTTGCACGTGAACAACAAAGGTGCAGAACTGCCTGCGCATCCGCGCAGTCTGATCAGCACATTGTTTTTCGCTCTCTGGAAATTGTAACAGCTACACTAGCTATCTGCAAATTTCAGTAATCTTGCTAGGCTCGGTATCTGAGAAGCCTAGTTTGAGTCTTACTTGGTCGGAATTTCCGAAGGCAGGTTTTCTATGCCCAATTGCGATGATGAGTTGCATGCAACTCTTTCCAAATGATCTATTTTCCTTAAATGTTTTCACGTGGTGAAAATTGTATCTCATCTGAATCTAAACTGCTCGCAAATGCATATGATAATTTTACTCTATTTCAATATTTCGGCCAAAGGCCTTTATCAAGAAAAAACATGCACTTTAGTATCAACTACATAGTCTCTGTTACACCATTTCGAATTTGTTTTTATTTATGTGTGACATCACGTTGACATGAATGTAACGCCACGACGTCGCACAGAACGTAACGCCACTCCATGGCCGAAATATTGAAATAAAGTAATTTATCATATGTGTTTAACATTGTTCCCTATAGAATATAAGTGAATATTATTTTCTCGCAAATGGATTGACAGGTTTTAACGGGTTGACGTATACTCAAACGGTACAATTCGCCAGTTCTTGAATCTGGGAATCTTTTCTTAAAGCTGTGTGTGTTTCCTCCAGAAGGGGGTATCCTTCAATATCAGATGGGTATGGGTGACTCTAGTATCCCGGTGACCCTACCTTTTTCCAGACATGATTGAGACTTCTTTCCAGACCGAAGTAGATATATACAATATATATAGACTTATACAATATAAACCCCCATCGTAGACACAAACGATATGCTATCCTTTTTTGTCTCATAAGACCCCTAATCTGCTTTTCTTAGAAATGTTTCGAAACAAAATACAGGTATATGTTTCATTAAAAATCTAGGAATGTGTGGTTTCTTGCGAAAAAATCCTTATCCTAACACTCAATTTATAGTGTTGGCACTAAAAAGTTCCTTCAACTCTTTGCATTACTTGTTTCATATACGCGGACGATTACCAGTTTTCTTTGTGGAAACTTTTCCCTGTAAAGTCGTCAACCTTCATAAAATCATGATGGAACACACCTGTAATGTTTTGATATCTCCATGAAAATATTGTATGTGTTCATTGGGTGCGTCTCGCTTCGAGCTGCTTCCAATGGATACCTATAAGGGCAAAACTGATAAATTTGTAATATTTATTATTCCTAGCTGCATATGCATGTGATCGAGCAAACTTGTTTGGGTCATAAATCTCAATGATGCTTTCCCGTTTTTAGCTTAATTGTTAATTTGCATTTGTAAATGTTTTATCCCCTTAAACTAACGATGCTTATCTGAAATTAGTGACATATCATAAAGCTATGCAGTCTATATCAATTATAGTGCTTTCTGGTTGTTTGCTTGACAGCTAAACTGGCAATCCAATTACCAATGCACGGATCCAGAAGAGGGACTATTTCTAAGCAATACTGGTCCGGATCCTTTGCAAATAACAAAGCACAAAGCTACCAAGCTAGCTTTCGATGTTTGGCCATCATAGGCCCGCTAGTCAAACGCCATATAAATGGCGTTTCGCTGGAGGGCCGATCATGGTTCACTTTTAGAGTTACATGTGTTAATGGATCCTCTCTCCCCTCATCAACTAAAAAACGTTGTCAGAGGTGGACCCCTCTGACAAAACTTTCTGGATCCGCGCATGCACCCCCACAAGCAGGCAAGCGATGATAGCATTACTTGAATAACTCAAGTTTTAAACCTAGCTATACCATAAATAGCTACAGTAAAAAGCAAGTTGTATTTTCAATAGTGACAGTATGTGACGATTTGAATTTTCACTAGAGCTTACCGGAATAAATTTTGTAATTTTTACAAATCTTAAGAATATATGAAATGAATAGATATTGTAGTTTTGGATTAAATGACAAAAGGGTGCAATATTAACATTTATCCATCAAAACTGTCACTCGTCCCAGCACCCGTGAAGATCTAGATGTTTTCACCTCACTCGATGAAATAGTTTTCGATTTCAATATATCAAGTAAATATTCCAAATATATTCTCTGGCACCTTAAAAGCACAGCAGAAAGCCAATGTTAAGTCACGTGACGGGCGCAATTTTAGAATTAAGCACTTGCAAACTCGCGGACGTACGCACAGCCACGCACTTAACATTCAATTCAAACACTATACCTGATACAGAAACGTATAATCCCTCAATGTTAGGGTCGGATCCATGAACACTGAAAATTCAAGCATGCTGATATTGATTCAATTAGAATATTCAATAATAAAAATACGAAAATTAAACTTTGGATTAACAGACAGTTTTCAGTGAATAAGCGTTAATAGGTACATATTGACAAAACCATTAAACAATTAATTAAGTAATGGAAGGAAATATGGATTTTGTTACAGTTTGAACTTTTTCCTTCTAAAAACAAATACTACGAGGCGCAAAACTAGAAAATGGTTATTCAAGTATATTGAAAAAATTAACACCCAGATCAGCCCGCGCATATGTGTATGCGCGGGCTGATCTGAGTGTTAATTGTCAGCCAGTACAAAATTGGACTTTTAAACGAGTTCTTCGTCCAATTATCGCAAATGCTGAAAAGGGGAATGATATTGCGTTTGCATTTGATCGAAGTTCGTTTTTCTCGGGTTGGCATCAACAGTATTTACACAAAGAATACGTAAGAAACAATATACTTTTCAAGTAGTATGTAATGTTATCCGCGCAGCGCAGTGACGTGAATTTTGAGGCTTTGCCGTTTTATTTACGGCCCTGTCAGTACTGTTTAGACTTTGTTAGGAGGCTTCGGTTCACCTAACACTGCTCTTCATTTGCCATAATATTTCCTGATCACCTATATAGCCCAGTGCGTAAGATTTTAGTATCGTATCGGCGAGCAGCGAAGACTCAGACAGGTCTGCACATATGCACACACCTGTCTGAGCATTCGATGCTCATATACGGTAAAACCTGTCGTAAGCGGCCATTCAAAAATAGACAAAACAAAGGTATTAAAGACAAATGTTGCTAAATAAATGTCGAAAGTATAGCATAATTCGATAATCGGTCTTGAAATTTTAAACCAATTTTCGGTATTCCTTTTGAGTGGCCCCTTAAGACAGTACACAAAGTATTGATGTAGACTTCTAATTTGTTGGATATGTCAGTATGGGTGTTTATAAGAGGTATTTGCGTATATGCGATAAGTATCAAAATCTTATGCACCGGCCCATACAGGTATATCATGTACGTAGTCTTTTATAATGCCGAATGCTAAATCAGTAGTAAAATCCAAATTCATTACAGTACAGACTGGTATTTCAAGAAAGAAAAAGATATTCCTACCTTTTAAAACGAATATATTTTTAAAAGTCCTTAATTACCGTCGCTTTACAGTTTTTATAAAAATATAAAGAAACCATTTATTGCTTTTGTGAAGTGTACAACTTCACACGTCCGTCAAAATCTTTGTTATGATAAAGTATTGAATAACTTAAAAGATTATACATCTTTGTTGATTATATTGTCTCTCTGTGTTTAAACAGACTTTGCTACCGAAATACACGAGACATGGTCACTCTTTAATAGACTTTGCTACCGAAATAAACGGTCTACATTGTGCATATACTTCGCCAGCTAGGCCACTCTTTTATATAGGTACAAGTTTCAGCTAGGCCACTCTAGTATAGATGTATAGACTATACTACCGAAATACACAGTTCAGGTAAGCCACTCTATTGTTGACTTTGCTACCGAAATACACGGTTCAGCTAGGCCACTCTATTATAGACTACACGTATACAACCGCAATACACGATTCATCCAAGCCACTCTTTTAAAGACTATACTACCGAAATACGCGGTTCAGCTAAGCCACTCTTTTGTTGACTTTGCTACCGAAATATGCGGTTCAGCTAGGCCACTCTTTTATTGACTTTGCTACCGAAATACACGACTCAGCTAGGCCACTCTTTTATTGACTTTGCTACCGAAATTCACGGTTCAGCTAGGCCACTCTTTTATTGACTTTGCTACCAAAATACACACCTCAGCTAGGCCACTCTTTTATTGACTTTGCTACCGAAATACACGGTTCAGCTAGGCCACTTTTTCATTGGGATTGCTACCGAAATAACGGGCAGCAAGGCCATTCTTTTAGTGACTTTGCTACCTAAATACTTGGTTCAGCTAGCCCACTCTTTTATAGACTTTGCTAACGGAATAACGGACAGCAAGCCTACTCTTTTATTGACTGTACTATCGAAATACACGGTTCAGCTTAGTCACTCTTTTATTGACTTTGCTACTGAAATACTAGGTTCAGCTATGCCACTAACAGACATTGCTACCGAAATAATGGGCAGCAAGGCTACTCTTCTATTGACTTTGCTACCGAAATATTAGGTTCAGCTAGGCCTCTCTTTTATAGACTTTGCTACCGAAATAACGGGCAGCAAGACTACTCTTTCATTGACTTTGCCACCGAAATACTAGGTTCAGCTAGGTCACTATAAGACTTTGTTACCGAAATAATGGGCAGCTAGGCGACTCTTTTATAAACTTTGCTACCGAACTTCACGGTTCAGCTAAGCCATTCTTTTATTGACTTTGCTGCCGAAATACACAGTTCGGCTATGCCAGTGATTTATAGACTATGCTACTGAAATACACGGTTAATTTCACCAGCAAGTCCACTCTTTTATAGACTTTGTTTCCAAAATACACGGTTGACCTCACCAATTAGGCTACTTTTTTTATAGATTTTGCTATCGTAATACATGTACACGGTTAACGTCACCAGCTAGGCTACTCTTTTATAGTCTTTGCTACCGAAATGCATGGTTCAGCTTGGCCGCTCTTTTATAGATTTTGGTACCGAAATACACAGTTAACTTCACCAGCTAGGCATCTCTTTTATATACTTTGCTGCCATAATACACGGTTGTTTTCACCAGCTAGGCCACTCTTTCATAGACATTTCTACCGAAATACACTGTTAGATTCACCAGCTAGGCCACTATTTTTTATAGACTTTGCTACCGAAATACATGGTTAACTTCGCCACCTTAGCCACTCTTTTATAAACTAAGCTACCGAGTTACATGGTTGACTTCCGAAATACATGGTATATCTATCTTCCAATATGTCTTAATATAACACATGTGGGAGACGTCAGGCGGGTATACTTATACTTCGCTCTTTTACAGAATTTGCTACAGAAATGAGGAGTTGAATCTCGGAACCAATATATACTGGGTCCGAGGTTGAGCTGAACTTGACAACTTCAACCTCAATGTCAGGCTTTAATATACGCGCGCCACTGTCAGGAATTATTCATGGCGTTATGACACAAATGCACAGCGCGGTAGGATTTACAAAATTTAATGCTGAAATTTCATTTAAGTTTTACTATAGTAAGTCGAGATGTTACCTTTAAAAGCATTTTGATAGTTTTACAACAACATTTGTCACTTCATTTTGGCTATATGTCATTGATTTTCGAATATTTATTATCATTGGCATGTGGTATAATATGCAATTTCATACATTAATCTATCAAACTTTACCCCTTTAAGTATTAAATCGAATAGGATTATTATAGTCAATATACACATTGATACATCCGACCAAATATTGTCTTAAGCTGATTTATTCCAAATTGGATTTATAAAATACGCGAACAGCTAAACTCAGATCAGAATGCCTATTGACGCATCGTTTAACTTGTACCAGAGTTTAGCTGTTTCGCGTATGTCTAGCTGGTGAATACGAACATCCAATTTTATAAGCCCCTACGAGGAAACTTGGATAATTAGAAATATATACATGTATTTACAGTTTGCTGTGCATATTTGCACTAGCTAAGGAACTTGGACAATAGTACAGTAAAACCTGTCTAAAGCAGCCACTCAAAAGACCAAAAATTGGTTTTCAAGACCTATTATAGCTTAATGCATGGCAAATGTATAACAGAATGCTCAAGGGGAGCATTTTGCGATATTTTTGACCTTCATTAAGTTGCAGGCAGTAGGTATTAGAACTCGCAAGAGAACTCGTATAATAGGGATGTACGAGGGGCGTTCAATATGTATTGAAAACAGCCCAGTATATCCCAAAGTTTTATATTTATACAGTTCATAATTACTTTTATTAAAAGGTATGTTTCTAGGCTAAATAAACGTAAAATTAAAGATGTCCAGCTCCTTATCTAATTTACACAAGCCACTTTCAAGGTAGGGTTCTGAAGTACACTGCAATATGAAATAAAACAATGTTTTCAAAAGCAGATAACTAAATGAACGAGGGCTGATTTCAGTCTGCTTCTTCATGTGGTAAATATCCATATATTGGTGATTTATACCTGCATTTTTTTGATATTGCTTTATATTCTATGAAATACTGAGGCTGTCATTTAGTTAAAATCCTCCTTGATGCTACATTTTCTGGCATTCCATTGACAGAGTCGTTTTTGCGTGGACGAATACATAGCGAAATTTATACGAAAATCATTTGTAACATTTTTTCTGGTCGCTTTGATGTTCATGTGCAAGTAATACAGCAGATTTTGAAATTTCCATATTTAATCTCAACCATAAAGTATCCCCAAGTACGCCATTTGAAATAAGAAAATCACTTAAAAGAATGCCATCTCTGGCTTACACTGAAATGGATCAGACAAAAGACCACGTTTCATCGATGTTTGCATACGGATGCATTATTTGGACATTGTTACATGTATTTACATGTACATAATCTGGCTGGCTAATTTCAGACGATGAAATTATAAGCAACGAAAATGGTATACCACTCAGATGAGATACCCCTAGATATTGGTTTCAGTTTGACTGGTCTGCTGCCTATGCACTGTGTGTATTGAAACTTCGATATAATCGAAATTGTCCTTTCCTGGTACAAAGCCACATTTACGATTTTCAGGAACTGTGCATATTTTAGTATTACGCCCATTGCTTTAAACGACGTCAACGTAAGAGGGGGTAACGCAATAAAACCGTTTACACGAGAAATCGGTACCGGTCAAAAGTTTATATCGTTATTGCAGATAAAGGGGAAATGAGTCAGAAAACTTTGGATATGTGATTCATGCATGTTAAATGTTTGTTTTAGAAAATACAGCATGCCTTTCTACCTTTGTTAAACTGAGTCTTTACAATTCGGAGGAAAAATATGCAGTGTATATGTGTGTGCTTTTTAAAAAGTCTGTAACTTATTAAATTTAGAAAGAAAAAATAATGTTTCATGCACCATTATAACGGCGACGCTTTGGTCTTTCGTTTGGCATATAGCATAAAATCCTAACACGTTTGTGGGTGGAGTTATGAATGGATTTTCATTACATATTGAATCCCCCTCGTATTTTTAAAAGAGAGCTTAGAGTATTTGAATATATTTGCAGTAGATATAGGTCCTGCGAGGAAACTTGGATAATTAGGAATATATATATATATATATATATATATATATATATATATATATATATATATATATATATATATATATATATATATATATATATATATATATATATATATATATATATATATTTGAACTAGATATTAGCACCGGCATGGCCACGCGGACAATAATAATAATACAGTATTAGAGGGCAAATCAATAAGTAACCAGTCAAGACAGTATGGCAGACAAACGCGAAACACATACGAGCTTAAACATGTTTAACTGCGCCAACTTCATCCTTATTACTGATGTAGATCAAGACAAATAGATGTTTGAATCGCATGAGAGATCCCAAACTTACCGATGTATCATCTCCTAGTACATACAATTCGAAATATAAAAATGAGACAAAACTCAACAGTACATACAACTGAATACCAAGGTATAAAATCCAACAGTTAAACCCTGGTGGGCCTGATCAGACACAACATCAGACCCTAACCCTCTCATCTTTAGTTAAGTCTTTAAGCCAGAACCGTCAAAGAGTCTGAGGCCTGGCCCGCCAGCATGCAATTTTTGAGGAAAGCAAAGTTGAAAACTCTTATTAGGTTGATCACCAAGCTTGCAGTCTGCTGCAATACATTAATGTTATAACCAATCTTTTAATGATTAGGAATTATTTTGATAAACTGCGCTGAAAAATTATTAGTGAAAATGATTTTCCTTTATTATATACTAAGTTGCCATAAAACTCTAGTTCCGAAAGTCCCTGGTGCAAGAGAGAATTAAGTCAGACATAGAATTTAGATATCAAATCATAGTATCAGCTGCAAACCTTTATATAAAAGTTATGATACCGATAGCCTTTTTAATAAGTTTCTGAGTTAACAGTTTTTGCAAGTGTTGAAGCAACCAATATGGCTAGAACGCTTGCAAATCAAATAAAGTGGAGAAATAAAAACTCCATAGGATGTAGAGTGAGGAACATCACCATCTAAAATTGAGAAATTGACAATTTCAAAATCCAAATCGTCACATTCATGATCAAATTTGGTAGAAGCAATATCTTTAGAAATGGACAAATCCAAGTCAAAAAAGACGCTTTAGTATCAGAGGTATTGGCTGTACTAAGTTGAAGCCATAAAGGGTATATTTGACTTACCACATTGTCAAAATTAGTATTATTTGTTTTTAAAACATCATCCGTATATCTTGATTTAGTGTTAAAAGCGTCTATAATATCAGCCTGCTTATAAACGAGAATAAATCTGCAAACATGGGAGCACAATGTGTGCCATTTGGAATCCCTATAACTTGTCTATACAATTTAGTGCCAAATCGTGTAAAAGTGTTGTCCAACAAAAAGGTCAGCGCATCACATACATTTTGACAAGACCATGCATGAATTTTTTGGTTGTTCTGAAGTGAAAAACGCCTTTCTGTGGTTACATGCAAGTTAAGGAGAGCCTTCTCTTAGCAAGGTTCTTTCAATAAGAACAATAGGTTAATCTTAAATTAGATTATGAGGCACAGTAGTTTTGTAGACAAACGTGTCGCGTTGAAATCACTAGCTTTATTAAGTTTAGCCAAATTTTACCCGATTTTTAATAGATCAAAATAGATTCTTACTGGATCTTTCATAGTACTTAGTATACTCAGAAAAAACAATTAAGAGGTATTTGGTTTTCAGTCGATCTGTAACAGTCAATACAATGTAAACTTATCTAAATATGTAATCAAAATGCATGTTTAAGTCATGCTTCAATGGTTAAAATGCAGTACTGTTCTTAATGGTTTAACCCCCAAAAATGAAAAATAACAAGTATCAAAATGGTCAAAACCCTTTCTTATCGTTTTAATTCCATAACGACTGACATTAAATCATTGCTGGCTCTAATTAAAATGTATGACACCTAATTTTATAATCGTTGTCAATGCTTTGTTGCAAGTTTGTTGTCATTTCAGCTAGGGTATGCAGTATATGCGCAAATTTGTAGCAGGGATTTTGTAAGTTATTATGTGCAACGACAGTTAAAGGGATATGAAAACCAGTTTGTGAAAACCAGCAATGACCAGGTCAAATTTTCCGCAAAAAATATAAACGCAAAATATTTTGTATGTGACTTTTGGGTATGAAGGGTTATCACATTTGGCAGGGACTGTCATCTTAACCACTAACCCGTAAATTCCATTTTGCATTCTGCTGCATTGCATATTGATAGTTCGATCCGATGCAAACATATTTTGTTTGGAAGTGGTTTTCTCAAATGTAATAAAATAAACAATAATTTAATTTATACTTCAATTGTTTTTTTTTCTGAGTATAACATGGTTTTGATTGTAGCAGGACATAAGATTAACAATTTTGAATGTTCTATTGTCGTAAATATTAGATATGGCAATAACAATTTAAGTAAGTATGATCAGGAAATACCTCTATCACAAACTGCATTCAAACCATGGCACCGCGAGGAAGAGCCACACAACAATCATGAGACACCAGGAAGACAAACTAAGCAAAGCAACCCATCAAGATAGTTGTGATAAATTGCAAAACTAAAATGGACATAAAGTAACGCACAACAAAACATAGAACAATTACAGAATCCCACAATAGGAGTAACAACCAACAACAACAGAACGGACACCAGCCTAAGCCACTGGAGGCTTAAATGCATTTTACTGGTATCAAATCTTCGCTCTAGATTCTGCTGTTGATGAAACAAAAAAAATATTCAGCTCGCATGGAGGCTTCCTAACTATTGCAATGTATCATCATTGAGAAAAAATCCAATCAAATTAACACACTATGATGAATCAAAGAAAATGGCTCACGATTCACAGATAGTCAGAGCTAGAGAAAACCTCAAGTTGAGCCACGGTGGGCCCAGCTACAGATAACCATCAGGCACCAACCCACCGATTCAAGATTAGAGCCATCATTGAGTCTGAGGCCTAACCCACAGTCGTGCAATTAAAAAGAAAGCCGTAGCTGTAAACCATGATTGGGTTTAAAACCATGCATACAGACTGTCGCATGATATCAATGTTATATCCATTTCATTTTTTTCATAACGATTGATAAGGAAATAAATCTTACTTTATTATTAAGGGAACCAGTGTAACATAGGAACCTTGCCTTGGTTTTCTTTAGCTTTGACACCAAATTTAGGGCTGTATGACAACCATGCCCATTTACAACAACCTACTCTCTCAAGAAGTCTACTCACTTATAGGCATTGGTGCCAATAACTAATATATTAATTTATATAAGCATCTACATACAAACTTGGATAATAACTTTTGCTTGTATATTAGCACCAGTAAAGGGGACAGGGGCTTGGAGAATATTAATACCTCTGCAGTAGACATAAGCAACAGCAAGGGAACTTGGAGATTAAGAAACACATTTGCAGCAGATATAATGAACAGTCAGGGAACTTGAAAAATAATGAAATACATTTGCATGAAATATCAGCACCAGCCAGGACAATTTGATAATCAGGCATACATTTGTTTTATTTATTGCACCAGAAAGGGGACTCGGAGAATAACAATACGAGGGGGTATACAGAAATTCGTGGACAAACTGAATATATTTTTCAGGCATTATCGTATTTTCATGAAAACTTCACATCTTAAAAATTCATAATTTGAGCACCTACAAGTAATAAATCAAATAGATTCGGATGTTCATACAATAGTTACAGTCACCATAGCAACGTGCATATACGCGAAGTGCCGCACCGCAAATTTTCAAACAATGATTTTGCTTTTCATATTAATTAGATTCATGAATTTTCTTCAAATTCCGCGGGTAATGTTTTATAACTGAAGTTACGTCGTTAGCGGTTGCAAACGTCATATATACGTCATTTTCATTATGCATTACGCGCACCCATTCTAAAAACAGAGAGTTTTGAATTCAAGTGGTAAACTCGATTCTACGTGAAAATGTCGTCTGAAGAAAAGTTAAAACAACGGGCAATTATTCAATTCTGCGTGGGTCTTGGGCATACACCAGTTCAAACAATGGAAATGTTAAATAGGTCGACGAAAACGCCATCCGTTGCGAGGTCTTTGGTATACAAATGGCATAAGCGGTACAGTGAAGCACGGGAAACGATATAGACGATGACAGATGCAGCCGCCCTGTGTCAAAATCCAAAACAAGTGACGTTAAGTTGGTGAAGGATTGTCTGGATGTGGACTGGCGTATAACTATGCATGAACTTTGCAGTGAATTAGACATGGGTTACGGGACAGTACACTGGATACTGAAAGATGAATTATACATGAGTAGAGTGAGTGCCCGTTGGGTTCCGCGGTTACTGACGAATCATGAGATGGAGAGACGGGTCATGGATTCAAAGACATTTTAAGACGGTTTGAAAAGTAAGGAGACGCTTTTCTGAATCGGATAATCACAACTGATGAGACATGGCTCTTCTAATATGATCCCAAAACAAAGCAGCAGTTGAGTCAGTGGAAGTCGAGTGATTCGCCTCCTCCAAAGAAGGCAAGGATGTCCAGGTCCATGGGAATTCACATGTTCATAGTGTTCTTTGACATAAAAGGAGTAATTTTGAGTCATGCCATACCAAAAGAACAGTCAGTCAATTCCGTGTATTATTTAAAGGCTCTTTGCCGTTATCTCATGAGAGCATTAGCTAGGAAGCGACCTGACGGATATGACAGAGGGTTCATTTTGCATCAGGACAATGCCCCCGCCCATGCATCACAGGAAATGCAGACCACAATAAAAATTCAACTAGAAGTGGAAATTCTTACTCATCCACCAGATTCACCAGATCTCGCGCCGTGTGATTTCGCGCTTTTCCCTAAATTGAAAGAGTTGAAAGGCAAGCACTTTAATGACTTGGATGAAAAAAGATCGGAATCAACCGGAATCCTGTATTCTTATCCAGTGGAGTGGTTTGATCGAGTATATCGTCAGTGGATAAAGAGATATCGCAAGTGCATAGCTTCGCAGGGTGCGTACTTAGAGAAGAACTGACGTGGCGACGACGTCATTTGAAATTTTGACGTGCGGCACGGCAACAGGCAATTACCTGTAAAGTACTCATATATTGATATTTTTCAATACAATTTTGAATACCGTTCAAAGTGATATCAAAATATATACTTGTAAATTTTCAGATGAATCCAACCATTTGTGTTAATTTCTTTGCGTTTGTCCTCGAACTTCTGGATAGCCATTCGTACATTCTCCCACGATGGATTATAGAAAAATGAATATATTTGTAGTAAATATAGCACCAACAAGAGAAATTGAACAATAAGATTATATCAAAAGTATATATTAACTCCAGCAACTTGGAGAATAAGGATATGCTTACAGTAAATGCTAGCATCAACAAGAGAACTTGGATAAAATCTTTATATTTGCAGTTGGTATTATCACAAGCAAGGAAACTTGGAGGATAAGGATATTGTTGCAGTAAATGCTAGCATCAACAAGGGAACTTGGATAAAATCATTATATTTGCAGTTTGGTATTAACACAAGCAAGGAAACTTGGGGAATACCGAATATATTTGTAGAAGATGTTAGCTCCAGTAAGGGAATTTGGAAAATAATTAGTATGTTTGTAGTAGATATCAATACCAGCAGTGAATGCGGTAAACAAGGAACATACTTGTAGTAAATATAAGCATTTTCATACGACAAACAAATGCAGTAGATATAAACATTAGCAAGAAAACTTGGAAAATAAGGAATATACTTGCAGTAGATATTAGCACTAGCGAGTTAACTTCGAAGAAAGAATACGTCTGCGGTAGATATTTGCACCAGCAATAAGGAATGTATTTGTATTATATATAGGTACAAGGTGCAAGGGAATGGGAGAATACATCTGCACTAGATATCAGCAAAAACACAAGAACTTGAAGAATTTGCAGTATATAGAAGCACCAGCAAGAGAACTAGCATGATTATGCAAATATTTGCAGTATATTGACACTAGCAAAGAAAACTTAGAAAAAATGCATTTGCCAGCATATGATCTTGGAGAATAATGAATGGACTTGTGATAAAATATAAGCATCAACATCTGAACTTGTATAATTACATTACATTTACAGTAGATATTGGCACCAGCAAGAAGGAATACATTTATGTTAGATATTAGCACCAGAAAGGGAATTTAGATAATAATGACTATAGTTGTAGTATATATAAGCACCAGCAAGAGAATTTGGAGAACAAGTGAATATCTGGTGTATATATCAGCACCAGCACCATGATTTGGAGAGTAAGGAATACATTTTAGTAGATATTAGCACCAGCGAAATGAACTTGGATATTAACATTACATTTGTATGAGATATTGGCACCAACTATGGAACGCATATAATAATAAATATATTTCAGTAGATATGAGAACCAGCAAGACTATGATGAGACTAAGAATACATTTGCATTAGATACAAGCACCAGCAAGGGAACTAGGCGAAAAGGGGTATATTGCAATGCACCAGTATTGGAATTTGGAGGACAAGAATACATGTGCAGTAGATATTAGCACAAACAAGGGAACATGGATAAAAAAGCTACATTTGCATCAGATCGAATGTGTACCTACAAGGGTCTTTTGAGAGTACGATTACATTTGCAGCTGATATTAGCAACAGCCAATGAACTTGAAGAAACATGGGCGAATTTTTAAAGGTACAATTTTCGGTTTGGTTTTGGTTTGTCGCTTTACGTCCCAGGCAACAGGTACAGTCATGTCGGGACGGTTAGTTCACCTAACCAAACTTTAGTCCTGGACATGCTAGAACCAGCGGGTAACCAGTACTTCGTGCATATACTTTCGCTTGTAACTGACAGCAATCCTTCTTGAATGAATCAGCGGAAGGGAAGAGAATGACGGTAGAAATTATTTCATTATCTAGTGGATACAATCAATCAAATTAACATACTGTGGTGAATTAAAGAAAGGACTCACAGTCAACAGCAGCTTCAGACTTCAGAAAACCCGTAGTTGAGATATTATATGGAGGGGTTAAACGAAAGGCTAACATCTGGCAGATCTGCCTAATTCAGTTCAGTATTTTGAGGCAAACATTTCATGAATACTTAAACCTCAAAAGTCAGAATTCAGGAATAATACTGAAAACGTTCACTCATGCAGAATAATAAAAATACATTGCAGTTGGAAAATAAGAATATACATGTATTTGAAGTAGATATTAGTACCAGCATGGGATGTTTGAGAATCTGATTGCATTTACTGTAGATATTCACACCAGCATGGTTAATTTTACCTTGTTTAGTTAGAAATAAAAATTAACAATGTAACTTAAACAGATGTTTGCCCTAACAAGGGGAGCTGGGATAGAAGAATATATTTACACTTTATATTTGCACCGACATTAGAAGCTAAAGGGGTAAAATACAGTTGCAGTAGATATCAACACCAGCATGGAAAGTTAGAGAACTACAATATATTTGCAATATATATTAGCACCTGCAAGGAACATTGGAGTTAGAAGGTTAAAAATAGCCTGTTTAGTCAAAAAAAAAAATTGTTGTATGTGTTTACACTTACCTTTATTTGTGATAAAGTAAATTCCCGTTCCATTTGAAACATCTTGTACTGTTTGTTCTTATCCAAAATATTTTAAAGACACTAGCTTAACATCAGATTAGATGCTTCCATATATTTCCCATAGGACAAATTCCAGTTTCAGCGTTCAGGGAAGTAATCACTACTTTCTCTGTATAAAATATCCTGTTTTATTATCAAATATGTCCAAACTGCAATTAAGCGTTTGAAATGTTGTAAAATGATACAATACGAATCCTGTCAGCTAGAGGACCACTGCTCCTGTGGATCAGCGATGTGTTTGTCCAGTGTTAGCAACCCTCTTATAGTAGACACTGTATACAGTATGCTTAGTTCGCTTGTTGATTTTGGTCAGTCACTGTCATTGGACAGTAATGCAAGATTCCTTCAAGGATCTACTAGATAATGGCACCTTGCAGCCTGGTTATCAACTTGAAAGCATTCTAAACGCTAACCCTTTGTAAACTGAAAACTCATTATTTATACTTTTGCAAACAGTGAAGACCCTGATGAAATGCCGCATATAGCGGCATTTCATCAGGGTCTGCACTGTTTGGTAAGAAGAAAAAAATAACTATCTAGAACCTACAGTGAAAAAAATATATTTTTGAAATTATAACATGTGACCCCTCAATATATAAAATGAACCGTCCTGACTGTATCAAATTGTATGGGAAAGTCCATTGGTCTAAAAGAAAAATAATATATACTTTTTAAAAAAAGGAGAAAAAACACTTGTGACCCCTCAATTTATACAATGAACCATCCTGACTCAACTGTATGGAAAAGTCCATTGGTCTAAAAGAAAAATAATACATATTTAAAAAAAAGGGGGGGGGGGGGAACTGTGACCCCTCAATATATACAATTGACCATCCTGACTTAACTGTATCAAACCTTATGGAAAAGTCCATTAATCTACAAAGGGTTAAACGTACTCCATTTACTTTGCTCACTGTCGGACACAGAGTGACTTTATTGCAGCCCATAAAGTATCCGATGTCTTTAAAGGTCAATTGCTTTATAGATCATATTTCATATTATCATCGAAGAATTATTGTTTTATTCATGAACACCTTTTTATTGCTATATTCCAATAATCAATCACTTGTTTGTCTCTCTGACTAAAAATAATGTGATCTCAATCCCGGAATGAAAAGCAGTATTGTGCAGATTGGGGCCACAGCGAGGAAAATGGCCGTTCGAGCACATGCGAATCACTCGAAGTTTAAACGATTAAGTAGTTTTAACCCTTGTCATGCTGAATATTTTCATCTACTATACTCCTCCCCAAAATATATCCTATTAACTTACAGCATTCCAATTGTTAACATGTTGTTTCAATCAGAATGGAAAACAGTGTGGATCCTGATCATATGGCTTCTTCAGAAGCCAGCTGATCTGGATTTAAAGTGTTTTCAAAAAGGACAAATGCGGGGTTAAGCAGGACAAGGGATACATGTAATCTCATTTCAACTATTAATATACTATTAGTATTGACGGCCATAAACGCTACGCTAAGCACAGGCTGGTCTAAGCGCTTGTTGTTCATATATCTGTTCAGTTTTTCACACGTTACGTTAAATTGCGATCTGTAATCTCCAACAGCAGTATCGTGAGAAACGACTTTGTCTGATGTTCATTTTCACCCAGGGGCGGATCCAGGATTTCTTTAAAGGGGGTTCAAATTTACAAAGTGGGATTCGACTTGTTTAAAAATTGTACCTGATTATTTGCTATTTTTCCCTGATTTTTCTGAAAATGGGGGTTTGAGCGAACACCTTGAGCCTCCTCTGGATCCGCCTCTGTCATCCGAATGTTCACGCATTGCGAAAGACTCTGACTAGACTGGATTGATGGGTAGATTGACAGGAGCTTTGCCTGCTAATAACTTATAAATGCAAACAGTTTGGACCCCGAGACGTCGGCCCTTAACTGGGCCCGAACTGTTCGACATTTTGATGGTATTCCTGATAAATTTTATTGAGAGAAAAAATCAGACGTCAAAAAGCATGCATATTGTCTTTCCTGACAGTTTTCACCCACCTACAGTAAAACCTGTGTAAAACGACCACTCTCAAAAAGACCTGAAATTGGTTTTCAAGACCAACTATCTCTTAATGCAGGTCAAAAGTATTGCAGAATGCACCAAGGGGAGCATTTTGCAATACTTTCGACATTCATTAAGCTACAATTTGTCATTAAGACCTTGTTTTGCCTATTTTTGAGTGGCTTTACTGTACCTAATAATTATTTTCTCATGTGCCTACGTTATAGCAAGAAGAACCCCGTTTTTGATTGTCTCTCAAACTTAATCGGCTCCGAGATATTAGAGAAATGGGTACTTAAGTACATTAGAGATTAAAAATTTATTGCTATCATAAAGTTGCTATCTGTTAAACAGTTAAAGAAGGACTTATACGATTATTATAATAATAAGCTTGCATATTTTGATACAATATAAGTCATTTATACAGTACATGTCACTTGCCCTAGTCAGTTTCTGACAGTGGAGTACCTGAGGCATTTTATAGAATACGCACTCTAGATTGGCGCCAGGGGGCAAACCCCTGGTTATAGCATTCACATGGATCAAACTAGCTCCCAAGGCACGCAACTATTTCATTGCCTTCTGAGTGCCGTCTGCTGATAACCTTTGCAAACAGATTGGAACCAGATCATGCCCGACAAAACGTCGGGCCTGATCTGGATCCAATCTGTTTGACTCAGATGATATTCCTAAAGGATTTTTTTTTTTGAAAATGTTGATTTTGAAAATAAAATCACCAGACCACAAAAAGGATTATAAAATTTCCCAGGGGGCAAAGAGTTAATACTATTAGTAAAATTTTTCTTCCAAAACTCAAAGTAGGTGGCTTAAGAATCTATACTGGTGGCACCAAGTTGTACGCACATGCGTTCTTGCGTACACGTAGGTATGCCCCTGGTAGGTCGGGCAGCAGTAAATCCAACCTACCCACTAATTGAACAATCGAATTTTGTAAAAAGCTGGAGGTGAAGAAGAAAAGAGACATGATGGGAAAGATAGAAAGACCACTAGTTTTCTTCTCCTTCTTGTACGATTGGTCTTCCGTATTCTCCGCAGTACCTAGGTGTAACTTTTCACCAAATTTTGTGACAACTGAACTGCCACTGAGTTTGGTGCTTTGAAAGCTATACTCTGTTCAGCCGGGTGTTCGTGTTCCTCATACTAAAAGCAAATCGCTTGGATCGACCTAAAGTCGGTATATCGCGAAATTACAAGCGAATCCGGGCATCCCAGTGAGAAATGCCATTGGATGAAAAGCTTTTTCTTGTTCGGATCATTCTGACTTTCAAGCTTTAATGCGCTGTCAATACCAACATGAGTGTTTAATTGATTTTAGTTTAGTTTTAATGGATGATTAATCCCTTTAAAACGGTCCACTTTATTTCTAAACCCGTATTGACAAGGCGGAAATTTAATATACAATGTAGGTCGGTCTCAAATATTTAAAAACAGGGGGGGGGGGGGGGTGTTCAAGTGAACCCCCTCTGGATCCACCACTGGACGATACTTGCCCTGTATGAATTTAGTCACTGAACCATTTCTTAGATTTTAAGTCTACGAATGAAAAGGTACATCCAGATAAACGTCAAATACGCAAATAAGCTGTATATCGCAGACCTGCCAATCAATATGAGAGTTAGGCATAAAAGATATTAGCCCTCTAAGAGTGGTAGCGTTAACGTGTAACACCACGTTATCTACGTTACCCCCCCCCCCCCTAAATAAAATAGCATTAAACGTCCCTGATAATGTCTCAACAATGACATTTTCGTACATATTTGCATGCTGACACAGGTTTATGAACTTATTAAAACACAGTAACATATTTTTAGTATTCATTTTATAAATATCTTGAGTTATTACCGTTGTATACGTTACTTAGTGTTGCCTGCCTTATTTCCAAGTATCAGTATGGTATTTAATGACTATACGTGTATTACATCTGTCACAGTATATAGTAAATCTATAAGGCTGCTACTTAAATGATTTAAAGTTCTTTATCATGGTTGCTTACACTATTTTTCAGGCCCATGTTACGTATGTTACCCTCAAAATAGCATTAAACATTCAAGTTAATGTCTCTAACAAGCCATGTTTATACGTATTTGCATGCTGGCACAGGTTTCTGTACTTCTTTTAACAAGGTTTACCTATTTTAAGTATTGATTTAATGAATGCCTTGAGTTTTAACTGCTATGTGTGTTACAAAATGATACATAAGTTATTCTGAGTGTCTGTATAGCAGTTGTTGACTATACATGTGTAAAGTCCGTCAGAGAATTTAGAAAATTTATAAGGCTGAAATAAATTGAAGTTCCTTATTAATTTATGGTGATTTAAACCATTATTATAATGTGATCTATCAACCTTCGCTGTTTGCTCACATAAACAGTAGCTACTAGTAATGTGTAAAACGGAAGTTCTGAAAGACAGTCACTGTGAAACAGCTCAGTTCAGATGGTGTTGACACTGATTAGGGCTACAAGGAAAACAACTTTGAATTGCGTGTCAGCTCTATCTGTATGCCTTGTTCCTAATGTTCATTGCTCACAATCACAACAAATACGCACAATATGTACCTGCGTAACTGATCACACTCATAAATTTGTCTGATACAAATCGCAGATGCAAAGCACTTCTGGAACAAAATGGGTTTAGTGTGTCACAATCATTGGTTCTTTGCTTTAGAAAATGCTTTTGACATAACTATAATGCGAACAATAAACCCTGTGCTAAGTCAAAGGAGGTATTATAGGCTTCAGTAGCTAGAATTACGCTTCGTACTACAGATGAAATGGTGTATTACCCATCAATTCAGTGCTCATTATATAGGAAAAAAACTCTTCAATGCACTGAAATCAAATATTCAGTCTACTTTGATGCAAAGTAAATGAGTACTAGAGGCAGCTTCTGGCTTCACCAATCCTTTTAGCTCTAGTTTTGAAGACAATGAAGTTTACTTTTTGTCTTTCGGGGTTCCTGCTAAGCCTGGCATAGCTAAGGGTCTTATTGAGGCTGATGACATTGGCAGGAAAGCTGTTGCAGACTTCATTGGCTCACTTTTAGTTGAAAATCTGTCTTTCACAACCCTTTAAAATGCTACAAGCTAATAAAGTTTTGAGGCTTGCGATGTCAAGTAGAAATCGTCAAATTTAAAAAAACATAATGAGCCAGATGAGAGCTTAAAGGAGCGTCTTTGGTCAGCATGACCTTTCTATTGGACATACTGTTGACCTTGAGTTGACACTGCCGTTCTTCTGGGACCTGTACCATGGTTACTGTCAACTCCTGATAGAATTTCTACCAAATCTGACAAGTCCAAACTTCTGCATGGCTTGCAATCACACATTAAACCAACATTAGATTGGCCATGTAGTGCTGCACATAACTTTGATGGTAATGCCATACTACAGAGTATAATAGCTTTTCCTGTCACCTTCAAGGGTCTGTTGGAACCAGTATTCAACCAGGCACTAAAGACAGGGCATGTTGGTTTTGTCACTGATACATATATACAATGTATAAGCAGCAGTCTATAAAGTCTTACAAACATTCTCGCAGAGGATAACTTGGATGTTTTGTTCAACGCTGGTCTGTGCAACGAAGACCCTCCTTCTGAATGTCACCAGCATTGGCCAGAATATGGAGGAAGAGATCTACAGTCATACACTGTTTAACAGATTGTGACACTACCAATTTTCCAATGTGTTAGTACCATGGAAAGGTTGTTCCTATCAAACTGATAGAGAACCTTTCCCCACTAGTTCATCTACATTTTAAGCAGGGTAGGAAAAAAAAACAAAGAATTGCTCTAGGCACTCATCAGTGACATGAAGCCCTAACATGTGCTTTTTATGTAAATATGAATAAGCTGCAGTATGACATTTTTCTGAAAAAAGTACCAAGCCATATACATATACTGACTATTTCAAATGGCATGAACATGAGCTTACTTCCACCCTGCTTTTCTGTGCTTAAGATGTACATACAAAGATTGAACTATCAAGAATTTCCCATGAAAACAAGTGAGGCTTTCCAGATATGGACAAAATGTGTGGAAAATAAATGGGAAGGAAATCGAGTACCTCTGGATGAAAAACTTGATTGTACCCTAGCAAAAGAGCCACAGAATTATATTTCACATTTTGTATGATATGGGGTTACCATGTTCAAAACTAAACAACTCAAAGCTTATATAATATTTGCAGTTTCCAAAAGGTACATAAACATTCTTTAATACAAAATGAATTAGTAAGCACATTCACATTTAAAAAAAATATCAAACTATATAAGTTTCATAAATCATTTATATAGGAACAATGAAAAAATATAGACGGGGTGCATATTTGTTTTCAAAAGTCCATATCTGTGATGCAAAAATAGCTTACTTTGATGATATAGCCAATATGGAAATCTTACCTTATGGTTTGCATTTTTAAGAAGTCATGTCATTTACTAAAACTATCTAAGATTTTGATGGGTTATATATGTAATTGGCTGTTACAAGGTAATGGTGTCATTACCAGAGTGCTAGCATATTGCCAATTTCTTGCAAGATGAATATGATAGAGGATTAATAAGCTGTAAAGGAAAATTCTTTAAACCCTTGGATAATATACTAAGAGATGCTAGCTTGGCAAGAAACAGCTCTATAACGTCTACCTGATGGGTTTTCTTTGATCTTTTAAGTTGTTACTCGCACATTGCACTGTGTGTTACAATTTTTCCATGAGTACTACGTTAACTATATTTGATGTCTCTATAAAAGAAAAGAGGGTTTATGGTAGTTTATGTTTGGAGTTACTTCCTCAGCAAATGAGCAAGAGTAAAAAGAAGTACAAAGACCTGTGTCAGCATTACAAATAAGTACAAGCAGGTTGTATTGGAAACCTTATCTTGAACGTTTAGTGGTATTCAGAGAGTAACGTATGTAACCTTGGCTGTAAAATAGTGTAAGACAACATAATAAGGAACTTCAATTCAGTTGAATAGCAGCCTTATAGATTTGCTATATTCACTGACGGATGTAATACATGCATATTCAATAACTGCCATAATGATACTTGGAAATAACATATGAAACACAAAGTAACATATACAACGGCAGAAACATAGACATTTTTAAAATAAATGCTATCATTATATCATTAGGTAACTGTGTTATAAGAAGTTCTTAAACCTGTTTAACACTTAAAAAAGAAGTGTAAATATGTCATGTTGGAGACATTATTAGGAAAATTTAATGTTATTTTGCGGGTAATGTATGTAACATGATGTTACACGCTAACGCTGCCACTCTCAGAGGACTAACATATTTCATTTTGTGGCTTATATAATGTAGTATCTGGATATCATAGTGTACACAATTCCCCCTGGATGGAGGGGGTACTTTAGCCAGCGTAAGGCCTAGAGAATTACATTTGACATTTTTGTGTGATATGGGGCTACTATGTTCAACATCTAATTACTCAAAAAGTATATAAGATAGAAACGTAATGCTTGCAGTTTTTGAAAAGGTAAATAAAAGTTCTTTAATATTATACCAAATCAATGAACATAAACTGGTCTCAATAAAATTTAAGACAAACTATAATAGATTCATTTATTATTTAAAAGGGGGTTCAATGAAAAATGTAACATACACTACATCGGTGGTGACTATATTTGTTTTCGAATGTCAATATCTGTGGCCCAGTAATGACTTAGTTAGGATATATAACCAATTTGGAAATCTTACCTTATCTTTTGCACTTTTTTTGAAGTCTTAAAAAGAAATTTAATTATCAAATCTTTTGCAGGGTAACGTATATAACAGGCTGTTTCAGCTTAAAGCTGCCATTGCCAGAGGGCTAACATGTTGCAAAATTCTTGCAAGACATTGGGCTTCAAGAAAAATATGGTCAACAAAATTCCCCCTGTGGGGAGGTAAACCATATCCAGCCAGTGGCCTAAGTGATTCCTTGATGACTAACGAAATATGTGACAATTTTTTTTCTTGATTTATAGAAGTAGCGAATCTTTCACTGATAACATTTTGTCACATTAAACAGTTGAATCCTGTCTCAAAAAGTTTACATTTTAAAGGTGTTAAATTTATTTTAATTGGACAAATTCCATGCGTTACTTACAAACGAACGCTCTTTAACATACAATCATGATAATTGTTCTGCTTTCTGTTAAAGTTGCTGAAAGGTCAAAGGTCAACCTTGACCTTTGGTACTTACATGTACCTATAGTCATTCTCTGATGGTCTTTAGTTTAAGTGGAAAAAACAAGCTATCATAATCTTAATAATTCAATATTTTAAAGCTGTCCTCAAAATCCTGCATTAAGGAATAATGCATTTCCGGGGTAAAAGTTCAAAATTTCCCAAATCCTGAACTTTAGAAATTTTAATTCTAAAAACTTGCAGTATGCCTATAAAACATTAACAATTTCAGTATTAATTATAAACCAGAGAAGCTATCATAACCTACCTAATTCAGCATTTTGAGGCTAACATTCTATGGAAAGTCAGCCTCAAAATCCTGAATTCAGGAATAATCCTGAAAAATTTCACCTATGCTCGCTTGAATGGCCGAATATATTAGGTGTGTGTTGAAATTTTGTGTCCCATTCAACAATATTTCAGTCATATTGGGATGACTTCCTATCTTCTTGGGTTGAACCAGTACTAAGCAGTGGATAAATAGGCTTGCTCAAGGATGCAACATAGTGACTGCAGTGAATCTCAAACATGCAATCCTTCAATCCCAAGTTTAGCTGGATGAGTTGAGTAAGCTGAGCTGGATGGCATGGTTATTTTATCTCCAATAAAAGGGCGAAAAATGCTTATTTTGCTGAGCTTGATGAGTTGAGTAAGCAGAGCCGAATTAAAAGATCAAGCGAATCTTATAGAAGGGGTGGAGGGAGGATAGGCACACAAAGTATCAATATATATGTAGGCTACATGCAGGCGAATTTCGGGACCCGGAGTATGAAGTATAAGCCCAAGTTTAAGGCTCTACCAACTGAGCCACTTCAAGTGGTCACGAATTGCAATTCCAAAATTCTGACACTGGTGAACGTTTTGTCTTAGCAGTGTATGCCCTAGTAAAATGGTGTGCTCTGTGGTATTTCATCATTGTTTTTCTTAAACAATGGCTTAAAGCTGCAAAATTGGATAGATCATTACTATGAGTTAAAGTTCAAAATTTCCAAATTCCTGAATTTTTTCAAATCAAATCTTAAAACTTGCAGTGCCTACAAATATCAACAATTTCAAGTTTAAATGATCAATTGTCTTTAGATAACCTGAAAATAAATCAAAGAAGCTATTAGAGTCTGCTTAATTCAGGATTTTGAGGCTGACTTTCTATGGAAAGTCAGCCTCAAAATCCTGAATTAAGGAATAATTCTGAAAACTTTCACCCATGCATTATGCTTGTTGTCATAGAAGCAGCAACTATATTTGTAGAATATCAGAATATGACTTAAATATCAAGTGCTTTGGGCAAGAACAAAGAAAGAACTAATACTTCTGTTGTTATAATCATTTATTGTTATACAATCCATTTGTATAAAATAAATTTCAGATACAAGTCTCAATATGAAAAAAATACTAGCCAATTACAAGAGGAAAATGGTCTTCATTGCCTTTGTAGAGGACTAATAAAGAGATAATACTTCCAACCTTATAAGCTAACATGCTCATAAGCTCATTATAAGCACTTCTGATATCTAGTCAATCTTGTGGTGTAGTTTTTCATAATAGGCAAATTAAATTGCTTTTTCTGCAAGAAATGATATATTGTACATGTATATCCTTAAGATATTTGACCCTTTTCATTCTGGATACTGGTTAACGGGTACTTTGGCAAACAGTGAAGACCCAGATGAAATGCCGCATAAGGCGGCATTTCATCACGGTCTGCACTGTTTGCCAAGTGTCTGAATGTCATAAAGTTAAGATAATTTAGAAATTTCAACCTGTAACCCTTTAAAACACAAAATGGACTATCCCATACTTATTGTATCAAGAAGTTTGGAAAAATCCATAAGAATGAAAAGGGTTAAAATGTTTATAATTTGTGATTTAAATGATTATTTGGGGTGGCTATATTGTCTTTAACCACATGTCTTTTTTTTTATTTTACAGATAGCCTTTCACCAAAGGGTGGCTGTCTAAAATTTCTGGAAGATGCCCATGAACGATGTGTTCAGACTAGAATTTAGACTAATTTAGACTGGTTTATTGATGTTTTACGTCAGTGTCAACAATTTTTCAGTCATGTTGAGACAATCTAACTTTCACTTGTCCCCTAATGCAATGAAAAACCTTTTCTCATAATGCAGCTACAAAATTGACAACATCCTGTTTTTAACAGAGATAAAATATACTGTGTAGCTAAAATAAATGCTCCAAGACTGGGTTGTATCAAACTTTAATATGTTATCATGTCATTAAGCATCAAGTCTACAATCAGAATGGTTTATGCTTTCAAATCTACAATCAGAATGGTTTACCCTTCAAACAACTACAATCAGTCTGGTTTATCCTTTCAAATCTACAATCAGAATGGTTTATCTTTTCAAATCTACAATCAGAATGGTTTATCCTGTCAAATCTACTATCAGAATGGTTTATCCTTACAAATCTACAATCAGAATGGTTCGTCCTTACAAATCTTCAATCAGAATGGTTTATCCTTTCAAATCAACAATCAGAATGGTTAATCCTTTCAAATCTACAATCAGAATGGCATATCCTTTCAAATTTACAATCAGAATGGTTTATCCTTTCAAATCTACAATCAGAATGGTTCATCCTTACAAATCTACGATCAGAATGGTTTATCCTTTCAAATCTACAATCAGAATGGTTTATTCTTTCAAATCTACAATCAGAATGACATATCCTTTCAAATCTACACTCAGAATGGTTTATCTTTTCAAATCTGCAATCAGAATGGTTTATCCTTACAAATCTACAATCAGAATGGTTTATCCTTTCAAATCTACAATCAGAATGGTTTATCCTTTCAAATCTACAATCAGAATGGTTTATCCTTTCAAATCTACAATCAGAATGGTTTATCCTTACAAATCTACGATCAGAGTTGTTTATCCTTACAAATCTACAATCAGAATGGTTCATCCTTACAAATCTATGATCAGATTGGTTTATCCTTTCAAATCTACAATCAGATTGGTTTATCCTTTAAAATCTACAATCAGAATGGTTTATCCTTTTAAATCTACAATCAGAATGGTTTATCCTTACAAATCTACAATCAGAATGGTATATCTTTTCAAATCTACAATCAGAATGGTTTATCCTTTCAAATCTACAATCAGAATGGCTTATCCTTTCAAATCTACAATCAGAATGGTTTATCCTTTCAAATCTACAATCAGTATGGCTTATCCTTTCAAATCTACAATCAGAATGGTTTATCCTTTCAAATCTACAATCAGAATGGCTTATCCTTTCATATCTACAATCTGAATGGTTTATCCTTTCAAATCTACAACCAGAATGGTGTATCCTTACCAATCTACAATCAGAATGGTTTATCCTTTCAAATCTACAATCAGAATGGTTTATCCTTACCAATCTACAATCAGAATGGTTTATCCTTTCAAATCTACAATCAGAATGGTTTATCCTTACCAATCTACAATCAGAATGGTTTATCCTTATCAATCTACAATCAGAATGGTTTATCCTTTCAAATCTACAATCAGAATGGTTTATCGTTACCAATCTACACTCAGAATGGTTTATCGTTACCAATCTACAATCAGAATGGTTTATCCTTACCAATCTACAATCAGAATGGTTTATCCTTTCAAATCTACATTCAGAATGGTTTATCCTTTCAAATCTACAATCAGAATGGTTTATCCTTTCAAATCTGCAGTCAGAATGGTTTATCCTTTGGAATCAACAATCAGAATGGTTTATCCTTATCAAACAGTGCAGAGGCTGATGAAATGCCGCATTCTGTGACATTTCATCTGGGTATCAATATCATGGGTGAAAGCTCAAAATTCCTAAAATCCTGAACTTTTGAAATTCATATTTCAAAACTTGCAGTATGCCTTTAAAATAGTAATATTTCAAGTTTAAATAGTTAATTGTTTTTAGATAAACTGTATATATTTTAGAAATGCTATTACCGTATAATCTGCTAAATTCAAAATTTTGAGGTTGACTTTCCATAGAAAGTCAGCATCAAAATCCTGAATTCAGGAATAATCCTGAAAACTTTCACCCATGCAATATACAAAGGATTAATGATGTCTGAAATGGTGATTTACCATCAAATTAAATATTTTTTAATGTTTAATTTGATGTTTGATTGTAGAATTTGAAGCCTAATGATGATTTAACACCAAATTAAATAGTGTTTCACTGTTTAATTTGATGTTTAATTGTAGCCAAATAATAATTTAACATCAAATTAAATATTTTTTCAATGTTTAATTTGATGTTTGATTGTAGCATTTGAAGCTTAATGATGATTTTAACATCAAATTAAACAGTGTTTCACTTTAATTTTGATGTTTAATTGTAAGATTTGATGGCTAATGATGAGTTAACGTCAAATCAAAATTTGATACATTCCCATTCTGGTATCTAAAATGCATAAAATAGAGGTAATCTTGCCTGGGTGGCATCAAGCATTCCTTTCAGTAACCTTTGAAATTCAGTCTATAGTATAATACTATTTTTCAAGTATGACAGGGCGGAGCTTAACTTTGATTCTGCCCAAAGTGAGTTCACTTTTAAAATGGTTATTCAGGTTCATTTAGACATCAATCATGCATAGAAAATAAGCTGGAAATGACATTTCGAATTTCATTTCTTTTCTAGAAACAAAATAAGGCTTGTGGGAGTCTGTAATTGTTCTATGTTTTGTTGTACGTTACTTTATGTCCCTTTTAGTTTTGCAATTATCTTGATGGGGAAGAGAGAGCTAGTTGCTTTGCTTAGTCTTGTGATTGTTAGTGGCTCTTCCTTGCGGTGCCATGGGTTTGTCTGCAGTTTGTGATTGTGGTATTTCTTGATCATACTCACTTATTTTTTTGATTTTTCATGTGAATCATCTGCCAGCAGATGATTCACATGAAATATCAAGCTTTATTTTCCCTTGATACTATGTAAGATGACACAAATTTTTGTTTTCAGGTGCAGTAGTGATTGCTGTTTTAAAGATAATTTTGATAGAATTTTGTGAATAGTGTCAATTTTGCTAGATTTGCATACACACTTAGTAGCAGCTCACGCAAATGCCTTTCAACTTAATATACACAGGTTTTGATAAACAAAAAATTTCAGCGTAACATTGTAAATATTTTCTTACCCATAATTTTTAGCATCTTTTGAATACCCACAACATATGTTTCGGTTGAGAAATAAGAAAATTACTTTACTGCTACCCACTCTTAACTTAAGTCCTGAATATACCAGTAAATTAAGCCATTTGACAGTGATTGATGGGATAGCTTAGGCTCCGCCCCATCAACTTTATTAAATACTACTATAGAGATACTCATACCTTTTACACAGTAACATACTAGCATTATTTTGCACGAATATAAAAAGAAGAACATTATAAACGAAAGGCTTCCATCCTAATGTGAGCAATTTTGTTAAACATTTAAATCAGTACCTTAGAAAGGATGAGGTAAGTAACTTTCAAGAGCCAAAACGTGAACCAGCACATGGAATTTTGGTAATTATTCTGATTGTTAGGTTTTAGAGCGGCGCAGCACCGCCCCACAGCCCTCTGGCATATTTAGCACCCACGCTGCACCCAGTTTTATGCACCCACTAAGGCTTGAAATATGGAGATCTGGCTGTTTCCGGCCCTTATCCATGCCTGGCCATTTTAGTAAAAAGGGTGGGGCATTAAGAAATTTTCAAATTTTGAGTATGTTCTAAAGTACTCTCAACCTCAATGTTCTTACCATGCCATAGGTGAACATTGAAGGCTCAACAAACCTGGACATGTGCTTAAGAATTACTTTATCAAGGGTTTAAATAAGGGTTTAGATAAATAAAAAATTTGAGCGATTAATTATTTTCTTCCCATATTTTTAAGCATATGTTTTGGGTGCTTAAAAGAACCGTCTCAATGAGACGGTTCTTTTGAGTACCCACAAAATATGCTTTGGTTTTGTTTTAATTGATTAGATTCTTTACGTCCCATCAACAATCTTTCAGTTATGTAGGGACAGGTCTTCCTGGGTTGAAACAGTACTAAGCTAGGATTAATGTGTCTTGCTCAAGGACACAAGGCAGTGACATCGGTGAGGCTTGAACCCTTGGTCTCAAGTCAAGCACTCTACCGCTGAGCCACTGCGCTCCCTATTTGTTTTGGTTGAGAAATAAGAAAATTATTTTTCTGTTACGCACTCTTTAACTAAAGGCCTGCTTTATGCATTTGGGATACATACCAAAATTCTAGGACCTGGCTCAGTTATAAAGGGCTCAATTAAAGAAGTATGTATATAGAGTTATTAGCATACTGAATGTTAAAAGATATGTGAGTATTGGAATGTTAAAATATGTCAAACAAGCAAGGAAATTTACAACACAAGATGCACACACATGCCCTATTGTTATCTGACTTTAAAATAGGAAAAAAGCAAATGCCAGGTGGTACAAAATAGATATTAACCCTTGTCCTGCTGAACACAGATTTATCCTGTTTTGAAAACATTGTGGATGCAGATCAGATGGCTTCTAATGAAGCCATTTGATCAGGATCCATAATGTTTTCCAATCTGCTTGCAAATACATACTTATAACCAAAATGCTGCATGTTAACAGTATAAAACATTGGGGAGGAGTGTAGTACATAAAATATTTAGCATGACAAAGGTTAAGTAACAGATCAAATACAAGAATGGTGACTAGCAACATTTACTTTGTGAGTGTACAAGAACTCTGAGTCAAGATTTCCAACTTTGGGATAAAATTGTAATTTTGGGCAGATTACTCGAAACTATCAACTAATTAGTAGCCTTGACTATAATTGGAAGATAGATCCAGCCTGCTCAGCTACAGAAACTAGCTAGATTATTGAAATTTTGAAGGGAGCCAATATGACTACTGTACTTTGCAGATAGCCAGATACAAAGGTGCTGATCAGACTGTGCGAATGGGCAGGCTGGTCTGCAAAAAAAAGATTTTCTTGCGCCAAGACTCAAATGATTTCACGACAAAATAAGGAGAAAAAAATGTCAACATTTTCTGACAGAAATGCATCTTTACTAGTGTTATGTCTTATTAAAATTACTTGCTAAGTGTTTGCCTTGCACAATAAATTACAAATATACATTCAAATCTTATTTTCAGTAAATCAGGTGATTCTTTGTGGTTACTTTTTTCATATCAAAAACTTTTGTTATTGGGTCACAAATAAAAGACTTTTGTTATTGGGTCACAAATAAAAGACGAACAGTATAAATTGTCACAAATAAATGACAAACAGTATAGATCCTGATCAGCTGGCTTCTTTAGAAGCCAGCTGATCAGGATCTATACTGTTTGCCGAAGCAGTATAGGATGACAAAGGTTTATACAGAAAATGTATTTGAATACAGCTGGCTAGGGTACTAGTATTGCTAATAATATACATGGAAGCAACTAAATATACGGTACATATTGCTTAACAGGCTATCTACAACACGGACCATTTTTAAATGAAGTCCGCAGCATAAAATAACAACCTATACAACTGTGCAACAAACAAAAACTTAACAAACTTGCTGCTTTCAAACAATTCACACCACAAACACCCCACCCCTCTTTTCTAAATACAGTTTCCTGTAATGCTAAAACCTGGGAATAGACGACTTCCAGTATGTTAGAAACACAGCATTATGGAATTGCCTTTAAATATGGAATATTAGGTCAAATAAATAAATATGTGTGGTTCAGGTTACACCTTGAAAAAAATTGTGTATGTTGGTAGGATTAAATTTTTTTGGGGGAAAGCTTTTTTTTTTCTTAGAATATTTTGACCTGCTTGGAAATGTATTAAATCAGACAAAACTGATATAAAGGGTCATTTTTGAAGAATAGCAGAACAAAATTATTTTGTTCTGCACTTCTCTTCCAACTTCAGAATTTGGAGAAAAACTTTTAGGGTAGGGGGTAAATACTTAGAGTTGGTCGGATAACCTGAACCACACATATTTTTTTCTTGGCCGTAGAATGAAATGGGCATAAATATTAGTCTGCACCTCAGTTTTTGACAAAAATATTGTGTTACACACATTTAATTCTAACATACTTGCAAATGTAATGCGACTTTTGATGTGATGACGTCATAAATTTGTGACAGTATATCCTGCATTATTATACCTCACGTGAATTCCCCATACAAAACTGCCATAGACGAACGACTGATATTTTATAATATCACCCGCTGCTACAGCGACGGCGAATACTGCCACGTGTTTGCCATAGCAGCGGGTGATATAATAAAATATCATGGCGGTCACATGATGCGCAACGCTGACGCCTACGGTTCGTTCACGTCAAGAGATGTTCAACAGCAATGGTGGACATGACGCATGATTTGGCGACTTTAAACTCCAAATAACTTCGTTGTTTATGGTCAGAAACATAAAGTGTGGGTACTCGTTTTCTTAGTTAGGACGAGAGGAACACGTTGAGACCAAATTTTAGCGGATTTGGCGAAATTTTCTATTTTGCAACAAAACCGCATCTTGTACAGTATCTCCGTTTAAATGACCCAGCTGCAGGTTAAGTTTGACGTCATCGACTTTTTATGACGTAAATTGTTTAACCGAATGTCATGACCAGTTCGAGCATTCAAACTGTTCACAAGAAACATTCTTGTGAAAGATGTGTTTTCATTCATGCATATCTATAAGAGGCTGTGCATTATTGTCCCTTTGGAACTCCCCTCACCACGGTTGGCATAAGACTGTAGAAAATAAGAGAACCTGATGTTCGGTATAATAAAATAAATATTACATTCCCTGATTGGGTGAAAGTCGAAAATATCATCCCTCGAAATATGATTATCAACCGAGGCGCAGCCTCGGTTGATAATCACATTCCTCGGGATGATATTTTTGACTATCACCCAATCAGGGAATGTAATATTTATATAATATACTGTCAGAAACTTGATGTCATTATGTAGTCTATTTTCATTGGCTGGTTTTATGCAGCTGGAGGCCACTGGCTGTTGGTGCAAGACATAGGGCCAGTTAAGCAAATTTTTTTAGCATAAAATTTTGATTATTTTCTTATCCATCAGTTTTAACATGTGTTTTGGGTTCTTTTGAGTACCAACAACATATGTTTTGGTTGAGAAATAAGAAAAATAATTATCGGTTATGCACTCTTATCTGGGGGCCTGGCAAGATACATTTTCACAGCCATTTTGAAGGAAACATGTTACTAGTGCATTAGAATGGGAATAACCATATTCAAAATTTTTATTTGAGGAGGCATATCATCAGATATACGGTCAGAACTCAGCTGACATGTCGCCGTAAAACTAACTTTTTGTCTGAATATTCAACGATAATTTTGAATACAGTTATCCCCTAATTGCATTAGCCTGTGTTATGCACAGCTTTTAAAACTTCCAAAATCTAAATTTAATTTTAGGCACATGATAGTGCAATTACCATTTTAAAGTTCAACAGCTGCATAAATTGACTTATATCCGATATTTTATTCAAAAACTGAATTTTAGCAGATTACTTGTATTATTGCAATTCTCACATTTCATATATAAAGGTCAATTCAATATTAAACTGCAGTAAAACCTGTCTTAAGTGGCCACTCAAAAAGAAGACCAAAAAATGGTTTTTAAGACTGATTATCGCTGAATGCAGGTCAAAAGTATTGCAGAATTCTCCAAGAGAGCATTCTGCAATACTTTCGACCTTCATTAAGCTACCATTTGTCTTTAAGTCCTAGGTTTTGTCTTCTTTTTTTTGAGTGGCCTGTTAAGACAGGTTTTACTGTAGAAACACTGTTTCCCAACCATATGCTTGTCCATAAGGAATACTCTTGAATCAACAAGGACCACAATAAATAGGGCTTAACCATTTAATCCATAGTCTATTTTTTAGCTCATGACATCATTTTCTATTTTTAAACAACTTTGAAAAAAATCATGAAAAAATTCTGTTAAGGTTTGAATCCATTTGAAAATATTATGGAAAATGGAGTATTTGCTCCAAAAGAGCAAATGCCCCATTTTCCATAATATTTTCAAATACAGGAGATTTCAAAGGTGTCAAAAGGCATTATTATGGAGTAAAGGGTTATTATTAATAGCCTTGGCATGAGAATATCATTATGAACAATTTTTAAGGAACAAATCTGCAGCTTTTCAATACCAGCTTGGCAATTAGGAGAAGTTGAAAATCTCAACCTCAACCATCTCCCATAGTGCCCTATAGATTCATAGGTAAAAGTTCAAAATTTCCAAAATCCTGAACTTCAGAAACTTACAGTATGTCTTCAGTGCATACATGTACCAATTGCAAGTTTAAATACAAAGGCATCAAAAAAGCTAATATGATCTGCGTAATTCCGTATTTTGAAGCTTACTTGCTATGGAAAATAAGCCTCAAAATCCTGACTTCAGGAATAATCCCGAAAACTTTCACCCATGTAGATGTTCACATTCAGAAATCCTATTCCCTGCATCTTATTGACAGTAGCTCTCTCTTTATCCCCACTAGTACTGCACACAGAATGACCATAACTTGAGTTTGAGCCATTCTGTGTGCATTAGGGTTACATTTAAAATGAAATGTACATCATCAGAACTCTAGGATTAAAAGCTGCTTATTACACTAATGGTTATGATAAAAGTAAATGCATAATAAAATATATGCAAATATGTATGTGTCATGTGATATAATTGATGAAAGCACTTTGTGTGGCTATTTATAGCTTTACACGTGTATTTACAAACTGTACAATTTTATACATATTTACAAATCAACTTTTCACATAAAACACAAGAATCATGTCTGCTTACGTTCAGTTGTAATGTCAGCGTAGTGCGGCCACCCGCCTAGGCATATAGAGCTCTGCTTTATTTGGGATGTGCAGATCTAATGGTCATGGGATTTTAGTACTTATTGCATATGCAATCAGCAATGGCTCTGGGGAGACTGCACAGATGCACAGTCTCATCAGAGCCTACCTTGCTCGCCCATACACAGTATGGAAGCTGAAAAAGACTGAAACCAAAAATCAGATCAGTAGTCCCTTATGTACGGTAATAGTTCTAAAATTTTGAACGCAAGTTGCCTACCAAAAAAGGCTTAGAAAAACAGTGCAAATCCAGATCAGACTGCTTCTTAAGAAGCAGTCTGATCAGGATCTTCCCTGTTTGCTATTATGACAAGTGTTTTATGAATTCCAGTCCTGATAACAACATTTTATTTGTGAAAAGAAAGTGAAAAGTGTTCAAAATTTTAGAACACTTACCGTAACTGATAAGTACCAAAATCTCATGAGCCGGCCCATAAATTCTTGATTGAGATTTATCCCAACATCCGCTAGGTGGCAATTAAGTTCTGAAAGTCATGAACTTTTGATTGCCGCTTGTCTGCTGTGATTCCATCCCAAGCCCCCATCTTCACTTCTTTCCCTGCCTCATCTCATCTGATGGTCTTATCAAATCAGTAACTTATATTAAAATGATATTTGCAAAAGAGTTTCCAAACTGTAAAAGTGATATGAACCCACTTAAATACAATTAACCTACATCCAAAACGAAAAAGACAATTTACCAACATAGAGTTGACTAGATTATATCATGAACTAACTGTTACCTAGCTTTCAGATCCCGAAACAAAACTCTTTGTTACATACAAACCAAAATACAGCTGTTAGTTAACCTTTTGATCCAAGTTTAAAATCTGCAGAGATGGGCCTTTTTTGACACTTCTGGGACATTCTTTCACTGGTTCTAAAACTTTGATTTTCATTCCCATTTGTTTTTATCTTTGCCTCCTTCTACTGATCTTGTGCTATCTAAAATAGCTACTTTTTTTTTAACTCTTTGCTCCCTGAATAATTTTATTGCTATTTTGTCGTCTGCTGATTTTTTTTCAAAATCAACTTTTTAGAAAAATTCTTTCAGGAATACCATCAGCGTGTCAAACAGTTTGGATCCTGATCAGGCCTGATGTTTTGTCGGACCTGATCTGGGTCCAAACTGTTTGCAAAAGTTATCAGCAGACAAGACTAGTAGGTTAAGGCTCTTCACAGATATACTATGATAGTCATTTGATTTTCCTACTAGAGGTAACATAACATGCTTTGAGAGTAAGTATTGTTATCTGTTGTCTGTTAATAACCTATGCAAACAGTTTGGATCCTGATCAGGCCTGACATAATGTCAGGCCTGATCAGGATCCAAACTGTTGGACACCCTGATGGTATTCCTGAAAGAATATTTCTAGAAAGTTGATTTTGAAAAAGTACAGCAGAGGGCAAAAAAGCATGCAAAATTACCCAGTAGACAAAAAGTAAATAAAGCTTCCTGTCACTATATCACAATGCCTTCAATCGGGCCAATAGTTTTTCTGCTTCTGTTTCCTCGTCTTCTTCATCTCTGTTCTTACGACGGTTCTGATTGGAAGATTTCGTAGTAGGTTCTGTCAGTGTATCCTCAAATGAAATATCCCTAGCAACTGAATTCTCTAGCTGAAAGAGGTTTGTTCGAGATCTCGATCGGGAAAGCTGAGCTCTTCTCTCGGCTAAAAATAGAAATTGTTATAATGGTGACAATGTGAGGTTCAAAATGACATCTTCTACTGTCCTGCCAGCCAAAAGTGACAGTGACTTCATGCTTTCTTTACAATTGTTAAGTAAAATATTACCTTGAACACTCCACTTGAGCTAACCCGAATTGATATATCACTTGTGTATTAATCCTATCTGCAGGATAGGATTAATACACAAGTGATCTATTGATTATAAGTCCCTGATAACTTTGTAAACAAAACATGATGTCACTGTCACTCTTGGCTGGCAGGACAGTAGCATAGCATATTTGACCTATAAAGTGCACTGTGCATTTGAATTTTTACAAAATTGTATACCCTCTTCTAAAAACAGTGTAGATCCAGATCAGGGAGTCAGCTAATCAGGATCCACACTGTTTCCCATCCACACATTATATACATATTGTTAATGAAATTGCATCACTAAATCAGAAGATAATTAAGTGTAAACAACCTACAAAGTACTCAGTACTCTAAAGTTCTCAGTGAGTACTTATAGGAGCAATCTGTCTGCTTATGTTGAATATGGTACATGTAAATAATCTAAAATTTCACACTCAACTAAAATCAAATTATTGGGTGTCTCTTACTTAAACCATTCTGGCATGTCTCATACTTGGTGATATGGTACTAAAATCATTGAGCTGTGACATGTGATTTCCAATAATGTGGCATTTTTACAAGTGTAGACTCAGATGAGCCTGTGCAGCCTCCTTTTAAACTTAGAAACTCCAAATCATGTTCAGTCAGTAGCTTAACACTCATAGAATATTCAACCGACTAGCAAAGGCTCTGATCAGACTGCGTGAATGCACAGGCTGATCTGAGGCTTTGCTGGTCGCACATACCACATTGTTGGAAATCCCATGCCGCGGCTCATTTTTGGTACGTATAACTCAGTGATATGATACTAATATCATTTTAGGGCATCTCAAACTCCGTGGTATGGTACTAAAATCATTTTGGGGTGTCTCAAACTCTGTGATACGGTACTAAAATCATTTTAGGGTGTCTCAGACTCTGTGATAGGGTACACAAATCATTTTGGGGTGTCTCTAACTCAGGAATATGATATTAAATAACTTTAAGGTGTCTCAAATTTTGTGATATGGTACTAATATCTTTTTGGGGGTTTTCAATATCTTTGATAGGGTACTTAAATCATTTTGGGGTGTCTCAAACTCAGAGAAAAGGTACAATAATCATTTGGGTGTGTCTCAAACTCAGGAATATGATACTTAAATAATTTTGCAGTGTCTCAAATTCAGTGATATGTTACTAAATGAGTTTTGGTGTCTCAAACTCTGTGATATGAAACCAAAATCATCCTGGGGTGTCTCATACTCAGTGATATGGTACAATAATCATTTGGGGTGTCTCTAACTCAGTGAAACGGTACTATAATTACTTTGGGGTGTCTCTAACTCAGTGAAACGGTACTATAATTACTTTGGGGTGTCTCTAACTCAGTGAAACGGTACTATAATTACTTTGGGGTGTCTCTAACTCAGTGATATGGTATCAAAACCATTTTGGGTGTCTCTAACTCAGTGAAATGATAATTAAATCATTTGCGGTGTCTCTAACTCAGTGAAATTATAATTAAATCATTTTGGGGTGTCTCTAACTCAGTGAAATGATAATTAAATCATTTGCGGTGTCTCTAACTCAGTGAAATGATAATTAAATCATTTGCGGTGTCTCTAACTCAGTGATATGATAATTAAATCATTTGGGGTGTCTCTAACTCAGTGAAATGATAATTAAATCATTTGGGGTGTCTCTAACTCAGTGAAATGATAATTAAATCATTTGCGGTGTCTCTAACTCAGTGAAATGATAATTAATTCATTTTGTGGTGTCTCTAACTCAGTGAAATGATAATTAAATCATTTGGGGTGTCTCTAACTCAGTGAAATGATAATTAAATCATTTGCGGTGTCTCTAACTCAGTGATATGATAATTAAATGATTTGGGTGTCTCTAACTCAGTGATATGATAATTAAATCGTTTTGGGGTGTCTCTAACTCAGTGATATGGTACTAAAACCAATTGGGGTGTCTCTAACTCAGTGAAATGATAATTAATTCATTTGGGTGTCTCTAACTGTGATATGGTACTAAAACCAATTGGGGTGTCTCTAACTCCATGAAATGATAATTAAATCATTTTGGTGTGTCTCATACTCGGTAATCTTTAATTTCTATTTACCCTAATTGTTAGGGAAGATAGGCATAATCAAATAGAATAACCCAGAGATCAGCATGCCCCTGTACATTGTAGATACATTTGATTTTAACAACTTTTTAAGTGAATTTACAAAAAAGTTTAGAATAAATCATATTTTAAGTATATGTATGTATAAATTAACCCCTTATCATGCTGGATATTTTTTGTACTACACTTCACCCCTTTTTTATCAAAGTAACTTTCAGGATAATGCCAGTTATTAGAATGTACATTCAAGAAGTTTTGAAAACAGTGTAGATCCAGATCAGCTGGCTTTTGAGAAGCCAGCTGCTCGTCATCTACACTGTTTTCAAAATGGGATATATCAGGTCCAGCATGATAAGGGTTAACACTTTGCCCCCTGGAATTTTTTATGCTTTTTTGTCGTCTGCTGATTTTTTCAAAATCAACTTTTTCTAAAAACTCTTTCGGGAATTCCATCTGCAGCAGAGTCAAACAGATTGGATCCAGATCAGGCCCGACATTTTGTCGGGCATGATCCGGGTCCAAACTGTTTGCAAAAGTTATCAACAGACGACACTCAGAGATAAAAAGTTAATACATGTCCATGTTTTACAACCAATTTTATGGGAAACAATTTATATCATATTTAATTTGTTATTCCAATAGATATGCTAACTTTTTTTTTTTTATAAAATCTACTATTTTTCCTGATGGAAATTGTGTCAGACATGCCATATAACAATTCATTACAATATACAATACTTACACATCCTAACATACTAACCATTAATACACTACAAATGAACATGAGCAAACATTTAAAGGGGTTTGCTGGGTTTTTTTTTTCTTTGCTTAGATATAGACTTAATTTCAACACTATAAAAAATATAATATGTAGTGGTTCAAACTCTCTGAACCCATTGCAGTTGAAAATCAAATATACAGATACCATTTTCAACTGACCTATTTGTTGTCTGCTAATGTCATTATAAGTGTGCTAAGGGTTAAAAGAAAATCTTCAAAGAAACAAAGGAAGCTTAAAATGATCCAGGCAATTCAATTAAACAGAAAAGCATAAATTCATTCAGCCATGACCAAATTGTCTATCAATTCAAATGCAAAAACAGGCAATACAAAAAGTATTACTAGAGATATATTTACATGCTGATGGGAGCATTTCCAAAAGGCCACTGTAAAGAATTATATCATGGGAATAAGACTTGAAAAACGCTAGATGAATTTTTTGCCTTAAGGTCTGCGAGACATTATGAACTTCCCTATATCCAAAAGTTATGTTTGCCCTAAACTAGCCTTGGACATCTTCACAATACACACCAAGGTTGAATAAAAGCACTGCAGGCATGCATCATACCCCGCCAAGAAATATATTCGATTCATTTAAGACAATCCATAAATCAACGGCCATAACTCAGATGAAAACTTAAATGCAATTGTCTGGACCTACACTCAGTGGTCATAAGTAAGTAGCCAAATCAGCTTACAAGAATTTGACAAAAAATATGGTCTGAAACAATGGTATTTTCTAGCCTATTAAGACAATTTCCCCAAATGATAATTGCCCTGGATAAATATACAGTGTATATGTTTACGTCATTACCAAATTGTATGATGTCAACATCTGTTGCTATGGAGATATTGTGTATCACAAACATTGGCTCCATTTCTTCAAAAAAGATAGCAGGTGTTGAAAAAATGCTGTAAAAATGCCAGATTGTAATATTCTTTACTGAAAATTTGCAGAAATGTTTGAAATGTACTGAAAAACATTCCGTTAAAGTTCAAATTAGTATAGACACTGAAAATAATATAACGCAGAGCAGAGAACTGGACGGAAAATAATGCCATGAAAATGATCCGACTGCAGTATACTTTGGCTGAAAAACAAACTAGATAATCAAATGCAGGAATATGGGGTATGTATGTTTTGTGAGGTATCATAACAGTGTTCAAATTGAAAATAATATATTTTGAATAAATGTTGATGGATATAAGCTATGGTTGGATCCAAAGAAAATCTGCTAATATTCACTGTCAGTCCTGATATTGGTGCCACAAGCAGCATAACCGGTGATATGATATTTGTGTAATATTTTTTTTCAGTTGAAAGTACCATTTGGGGTTACATTTTTACAGAACATTTATTTTTTTAAGAAGAACTATCCTATGATTTCGCATAAAATTTTGGGTACCCCCTCGTAAAGCAAAATTTGACCAAGGGATTAGGTATCGCTGGGTGCTGTCTTTTCGATTTGAAAGACCGAATCATTTAAAGACTCATTGCTTCAAACACTCGTATATAGACCCTAGAAAGACAGATACTTGTTGCTAAGTTACCATGTGGGTTCATTCAATAATTTAAATTTTTGGGTCAGGGGTGCAAATACCCCACCCACCCCTAATATGACGGTGAATAAATTAGGAAGATGTGAACACTTCTTGTTCACAGCTCACGATTATAACATATAAGCACCATTATCACCAAAAATATATAGAAAATAGGCAATATCTTTAGCCATGTAAAAACGGAAGAAGTTTAGAACCCACATCGAATTTCCAAACTGTTTCAGAAATCAGGGGTGGTTGAAATGAATAACACCCACAAACTCTAGGTGATATAATTTCTATAATAATCAAGCATCCTTAAGTCGAAAAATAGCAAATAGGGATATGTTCAAAATTTCAGATAATTTGCATTCCTTGTTTTCAAATTATACAAATTTTAAATGTACTTAAATTTTTGCAAACGAAACAATGTTTGCCATTGTGGCTACTTACTTGTGGCCACTGACTGTAGATCTTGTATACAATATTTCATCATATTTTCAAATTAAGGATCATAACTCTGTATTTTCTTGACAAAATTAAATGATATGCAATCCAATAACACTCCTTCATAATATAAACTCACATACAGAGTTTGAAGAAAATTGATCGAATAATGCTCAAGATAAAGCACCAAAACCAATTTTCAACATAAATCAAGGGCAATAGCTATATTGACGAAACTTACCTATTTCAATCCCAAACCACTTCTCTTAAATATCAACTCATATACAAAGTTTGAAGACAATCAGCAAAAAAATGCGCGAGATAGAGCACGGACACCAATTTTCTACAAGAATCAAGGGCAAAAACTCTGTGCTAATTCGACAAAATTTATCCATCTACAATCCCAAATCACTCCTCCTTAATATCAACTCATATACAAAGTTTGAAGAAAATCGGCCAAAAAATGCGCGAGATAGAGCAAGGAAACCAATTTTCTACACAAATAAAGAGCAATAACTCTGTGCTAATTTGATGAAATTTACCCATCTACAATCCCAAACCACTCCTCCCCAATATCAACTATTATACAAAGTTTGAAGAAAATCTGTCAAGAAATATTCAAGATAGAGAGCAGAAACCAAGTGTTGACAGACGGATGGACAGACAGATGGACGGACGGACAATCAACATAAATTTTTGAACGGAGGGTATAAAATAATACCCCACACTTTTTAAGTGGCGGGTTATAAAAGTGACAAAAAAATCCAATCCCCAAAATTTACAAAAATCTACCTTATGTGTCAGGAAGTAGAAACCTCCTTTTTTATTGGGAACTGCAGTGCCGGTAAAAACTTGATAATTCAACCTCTGATAGTTTAAGCAACCCACTCACTAAAATCAAATTTGTAATATTAGGTTTCAGATAATAGGGCATATATCTATGAACTATCTTTATCACTGATGTTTTGATAGGAAATACGAAAACAATCAATTTTACTTAATAACTGCTTCTAATTCAAACAACTAATAAATCCAATCAAAACTGGGTAGAGCATTTCAGATTAACACAAGTTGATTGTAATGGTACATACAGTTTTAGTGTGCTTGTTTTTGCTTGTTTGTTTTGTTTTTTTCTTGGGGGTTGGGGGTTGTTGTTGTTTTTAACATATACAAGTACTATTCTAACAAAAAATTGTACAAGCACAATGCTGACATTATAATGGGACATCTCACACAACATGATAAATAACCATGACAACAACAACATTGGGATAACCTCTAGGATTATCACAGCAGCAAGTTCCATGTTGAGGTCTATAAATAGAACTGAAATGCATTATTATACAGCATGGCAGGGTTCATTCATTTAATATGCATTATAGGCCCATATATTAAATACTATATCAACAGCAAATTAGTGTTTGCCCTTGTCCTGCTGAACCAGATATATGCTCTTTAAAAAACAGTGCAGATCCAGATCAGCTGGAAGCAAGCTGATAAAGATCCCATAGTTTTCCTATAAGTCTGTTAATCCATGATTATAGATGGAATGGCTAAAATTACCCAATAAAGCGCCAATTACAACTGCAGCAGCATCAAAATTTGGTAATTGTTTTTGATTTATGGAAAAATAAGCTTTGATAGGTCATTTGTTTGTTTGATTTGATTCTTTAAGTCCCATCAACAATCTTTCAGTTATAAAGGAATGGGTCTTCCTGGGTTGAACCACAGGAGCTTGAAGTTCTGTTCTTAAATCACCCCTATAGCCTCATAATCAAAAGCTCACAATGTCATTACAGAATCCCTCAACAATCAACATCGAATCAACAACATCAGAACCACCGCCTTAGAACGGACAGTAGCCAAAGCCATCGGTTAAATACATTTCTTCGCCCTAGATTCTGCCGTTGTTGAAGCGCAAAAATGAGTATTCTTACATTTGTAACTACTGCAATGTATCATCATAGAGAAACAACACGATCAACAAACTATGACTAAACAGAGAAAAGGGCTCACGACTCACAGATAGTCAGAGCTAAAGAAAACTTCAATTTGAGCCACGGTGGGCCCAGCTACAGCCAAGCATCAGGCACCAACCCACCATTTAAAACTTTACGCCAGAGCCGACATTGAGTCTGAGGCCTGACCCACCGTCGTGCAATTAAAGAGGAAACCATACAGCTATAAACCGTGATTTGGTTTACAACCAGAAATGATATCCAAGTGATATCCAACATTTTTATAACGTTGGATAATCTTTTTGAATTGATCACTAAAATTATATTTAGGTGAGCTGAAATGGGATACATTGTTGGAGTCTGATTAAAGGCTCGTTTTACACTTGTTTGGCACTATCCTATCAAAACAACAAACCCGTCTCGATGAGACAGAATGAGCCTCGACGTTTCTTTGAAACACTCAGAATACATGTTTCGACATGAAATACTGAAAGTAATCATTATTGAGGGAGGTTCCCCTATTTTAACTCACCTTGTGGACGGGATAATCCAGTGCCGTGGTATTCAAAAGTATGTATAAGAATAAACGAGAGAATGTTTAGGTGCTGGGATCGGTGGAGGAGATTATGGCGTGTCCCGGGTTTCGGGAACTAAAACAACACAGAAGAGTACATTCTTCAAGATGTGTGTCTCTTTGGGTATACCAATTTGGAAGAGAGATATTATATGGACAAGTAACCGATGGAGGAGAACTGGGCAACAACGGGTACTATAATTAAGATTCCAACCCGGGTCCTCGCCCCCAGGGGGGAGGGGGTACTCTGATATTTTCATACATACGTAGGCTCGGGTCATTTTTTGGGGTTCAAAATTGTGAATTTAAATATTATTGGGGGTTTTAAGAAAAATAAATATTTTTTGGGGTATGAAGATTTTGTGGATATTTTTTTGGGGTCATCACAAAATTGGACTATATGTAGGGGTTATTTCTATGCATTTTAGGGACTTTTCTTCAGGTCTTTGTACAGAATTGGGATATGTTTTTGGGTTTCTAAAATTTCAAATATTTTTTTGGGGTGCTTAAAATTCCTGATATTTTATCAGGGTGAAGAGTAGATGCTAGGTCCGAGCCTACGTATGTAGAAAAATTGAGAGTACCCCCCCCCCCCCTGGGTCCTCGCCACTCTCCCCAACCCCACTCCACCTCACACCACCGACAACCCCCGAGGGGGGTTCTCTGGTATTTTCATACATACGTAGGCTCGGGTCATTTTTGGGGGGTTAAAATATTAAATATATTTTGGGGTATGAAGATTTTGTGGATATTTTTTTTTGGCCATCACAAAATTGGACTATATTTAGGGGTCGTTTCTGTGCATTTTAGAGTCTTTTCTTAAGGACAATGTACAGAATAGGGGATATTTGAAATTTTGCCCCCCCCCCCCCCCCCCCCCCCCCCATCTAGTTCAGAGTCCCCCAAACTGCGTTGTTGCTATAAAAACGTGAAGGTAGGAATCTTGCACTTTTTCTGTTAAAGGCTTTGTTTATATTTCCTTGAGATAGTTTCTGTTCTGAGTTTTAGCTGGGAAACAAAACCAAATCCTTTTCAGCAAGCGTAGCGGGAGCCTTGGGTAGCCCTTCATAAATTCAACCGTTATTTCATTTGTGTGAAATCCCCAGTAACTTCCAGAGACCGGTTACTGGCGGTTAGGAAGATTTATTACGATATTTGTAGTCATATCAATCGTTTTGATAGTAAGACAAGAGGACCCGGATAAAATACAAGATGCTCGTGGATTGCTGAAATCGATACGAATACAAACTCCGATATACGGCCAATTGGAGTAAAAAAACACATTCTCTTTTGGTTTATTCCTTAACAAAACATGTTTCCCGGTACAACATTGGCCAGAAATGTACAAATGGTTGTTCATTGCAATAGACATTGTCCTGTTTTTTTTCAAACGTCGCCATCTTGGTCAGCGTAACGTCGAACATTTTACGTTGCCGTCACAACATTTACTGCTGATAACCGGAAACTGGAGCCGGAATGGCTGTCGAGAGCCTAGTTTCACTCCTGGTCATTACTACGTAATGACATTATGAAATTTTCGGTTTTAGGGTTTAGAAGCGATTTAAGGATAGAACTTCAAGCTCCTGTGGTTGAACCAGTACTAAGTTAGGATCAATGTTCTTGCTCAAGGACACAACGCAGTGACGCCGGTTAGGCTCTAACCTGCGGCCCCTCGGTCTCGAGTCAAGCACTCTATCACTGAGCAACTGCGCTCCCTTTTGATAGGTCATGTGAACGGTCTACTGGCAGAGGATTCAAATGTAATATCAAGTCATATTTGAATTCTTAAAGCAAGGACAAAATTTTAAATGTTGTCTGCTGCAAATTTTTGGTGGCGCTTTAAGGGTTGAGAATGCATTTTGCATAAAAAAAACCTTCAGCTGGACAAGAGTTCATATTTTATAAGGGAAATGTCAAGATATCATCAGTTAAATATTGGGGGTACTATACTACATATTATTGACATGTGAATAATTAGGCATTTCATTGAGTTAAAGGATCCAGGATTATAATATTCAAACATTAGAAAATAAAGTCAACCCTCTTTACAACAACATTCATTATGATATGATGTGTAGGCTGATCTGCGCTCTGTGTTTTTTCATAATATGGCTAAAAATAGTCCAAAACTGTTTAAATATTGAATTTACCTCTAAATGTTGGAATTGCAGCTGTTTTTGACTCCTATCTTATATGATACATAGAAAACAGGCATTTCATGATCATGAATCAATAAATTAATTCTGATTTTTTGTGCTTTTCTATGTACTGTGCTTCCCAAAATCCCAAAATTTGAATTAATTTATAAAGGTGAAAAAAATCCTGGATCTTTACTGACTTTAAAAGCTTAAATGGAAACAAATCAACAAATCAGGTAAAAGCTACGGAGTATGATGACTGTTGCGAACGATGTCAAGAACAACATTTAACCATTCCAATAAAGGTTCACCTTGAACAGTGACTCAAGGTCACAGTTTTCTGGGTCATAAGGACGCTTCCAGACCCGAGATCTTGTCAGGGTTGAAAATCTATCAGCTGGGATATAAAACAAGGTAAAATATGAAATACTTTGTCAAAATCATGTGACATCACCTTTGTTCTGGTCATGCATAACCCTTTTCATTCTGAATACTGGTAAACAGGTACATTGTACTTTGGCAAACAGTGAAGACCCAGAAGAAATACTGCATAAGGTGACATTTCATTAGGGTCTGCATGGGCTGGTAAGATAAAGTAATATCAGGGTTCATACAGGCAAGCTTGAGTAAAATTCAAGGACTTTTCAAGGACTTCTAAAAGCCTCTCCTACAGTCTTCAAGGACTAAAAGATAATGAAAAATACTGATCTAAGCGTTAAAATTCGACTTCAGAAATGCTAGACTGAGATAATGGTGACATTAGTATTAGAAAATTAGTATAAAATTGTTGCGCCTATATTTGGTGCAGCATATGTTGCACCAAATAAAGGCACAACAATTTTATACTAATTCCGGTCTCTATCAACAGTGCTAAGTCCTTCCAAAAATAGTAGAATTCAAGGACATTTCAAGCCTGTGCGAACCCTGATTATTCACCAACAAAAATACATCATTTTACAGAAATTTTGACGGCAACCCCATAAAATACAAAATGGATATTTCCATACTTACTTTTATAATTCAATTCGTATGGGATAATCTATCAGAGTGAGAAAGGTTATAAATTGATGATAAACTTTTAACCCTTAAAGCACCAAAATAAATGCATCCGAAAATGGTGTCTGCTGAAGTTGTCTGCTGCAAATAATTGCCAAACATTACTGACAAATTATATATAGAAGTAAACAGCGTGGACCTCTGATCTGGGTCCACCCTGTTTGCCACAGGGGCTTCTTAAACATTTCAGCAGACAAGAAAAGCAGACAACTTTTGCTGCGATTAATGCTTTTAGGGTTAAGTTATATTTTAATGATATTCTATAGGAGAGCTGAAATCCACAAACTGGCTATCCCTTATAATTGACAATGGAACATCTTATCAACATACTGCATTGGGTGGTAAGTTTTATTCACCAAAAACAAGCTCCAAAGGATAATCGATCCCAACCTTTGTTTTTCTGATTCACAGTTAGGATTTCACAACATAGCTTGTATAAAGCCTCCCGCAATGCTTTTGAAAAATGATGCCCTTGAAATAAAACTTTAAGCTCTACGCAAAAGAAAACAGAAAAATATCCCACATGGCTGAAATGACTCTCATGCCAAGACATTGTCACATAGCAAGAAATGGAAGCTCAGAACCCAAAATTTCCCACAAATATTCCAAGTCGAAGGCTGCATTCAATACCATACTAGACCCAATTACCACACAGTTTTAACATCTAGCTTGTAAACTGTCTCTTTGTTCACTTGAAAAGACGAAAGCAAACAAGAGCCATCTGGCTAAATATAATTTCTGCAAAATAGTTAAACATATTTATCCAACACAATTGAAATGTACATCTGTAAGAAACTATGAATACCGTAATCAATATGATAAACTTTATTTTCTTCATATGCAAATTGTAGCCTGGTCATGCAGAACAAATTCAATTTTTAAAAAATGATGTTTAAAGGTGATTGATATAATTTTCCAACTAGAAATATGTCACTTTAACCCAGGGCCATTGTATAAGAGAGAAAAAATGTTTTGAACGGGTACACGCAGGACGGATATGCCCCCCATTGAAAAAAAAACGGGGGTATAATTATGCTTAAGATTAAGGATACAGTATATATTCCAAGGACCACTGACAGACAATATGAGTTATGATTCTGACTTTCTGATTGAAACAAATGGACGTCACTTTAGAATCATGTGCCCATGTAACTGCAATGATTTAACCACATCTTAATAACCTGGGTGCATGTTTGCAGGTGTATGTATGGTAATTGGGTGGAATATGATAACTACAACAAGAAATATTACAAATAATCAATTTTCATGAAGCAATATATATAAACCCCACCATCTTACCTAAATTCAAATACTTAGCATGAACAAATAAATAGTAAAGATATAAAGGTTTGTAAAATTACAAGATCATACATATTCCTAAAGAACAATATTCTATGCTATACCTACCTGTATTGCTTTATTATAAAAGTAATAGTAAATAGTATACACTATAGTTAAATAGTTTTGGTGATAACTAATAAATAGTAACTACCGTATTTGACCTAAGAACAACGCATACACATTATCATAACAGTAACTTGATCTGGCGTACTGTATCACGTCGAGTGGATGAGGTAATATCATCGGATCATCTGAGACGCGTAGCGTCGAGTGTGATCCAATGGTATGGCCTAATCCACGAGACGTGATACTGTACGCCAGATCAATTTACTATTATGATAATATGTTTATTATATGCCTTTTCTCTAACATTCTTCCTGATTTTAAAACCTGTTTTGGTCTTTAATCCCGAAAAATTGCGGGAACGTTTGCCATAACAATACGTTTCTTGACGTCACGTCAACATGTATTCCTCTCTGGTTCCATGCTTGCAATTTAATTTACGTAACGTCAACGCAAAAGCAGGTAACTGACGTTAGCCTTGTTTTAAAGGATAGTGATATGGATTCAGAAAACCTCAGTTCGTTGATCCGACTTTCTGTATCAGATGGCCAGAAAACAGACAGTTCTAAAGTCGTATCAGTTATAGGTATATAATAAATACTCATATAAGCACTCACTGGGTACTTTTTGTGTTGTTTATACTATATGAACTTCTAGTTTACAGTCAATCTTTTGGTTCCATTTCATTATCACTATTGACTTAACATGTGGATGAAAACATTGTGGATCCTGATCAGCTGGCTTCATCAGAAGCCAGCTGATCTGGATCTACACATTTTTTCTATTTAAAGTCTAAAATTTTGAAAAAAAAACCTTATATACACAATGTGCTTATTAGATCAAATACAGCATTTCAGATTTCTTAAGAAAAAGTATGAATTTCTAAGGAAAAGAAATTTCTAAGTGTACTGGAAATTTCTATGTCTACCGTACTGTGTGCTATCATGGAAAATATAATAATTATATATAATAAGTCAAGTTTCCTGCTCTATGTTTGCGTGTGTGTGTACCCAGCCAAGCTTCAAGCTCCACCATGCTCAACAGCCTGACACCAAGCCCTGTGCACTATAATATACGCTCCAGCTAGGTGGAGGTGACCGCTAGGCCCTTAGTGCAGCCCCTTTACAACTATTCGTTCTCCTCTCTCCTTAAGAATTTCACATAGGAATTACACATAGGTGAAAGTTCAAAATTTTCAAAATCCTGAACTTTAGAAATTCAAATCTTAGATCTAACAGTATGCATACAAAACATTAAAATTTTCATGTTTGAAAGGTCAATTGTCTTTAGAAAAACTGAAAGTGTATCATAGAAACCATTAAATTCTTACTACTTCAGGATTTGGAGGCTGACTTTCTATGAAAAGTCAGCCTCAAGATCTTTAATTCAGGAATAAGCCTGAAAACTTTCACCAATGATTACAGGAAAACAACATGTACTGTAAAAAATTCTTTTTTTTTTTCTTTTTCTTTTTAAAATACACTTGAAATATGTTTTGTTCTCCTAACTACATATCATCACAAACTAGTCAAAGGGTCTGCACTGCTTATCATTTAGCACTCAAATTACAAACATACATGTAATACTAAAAACCATAGATGCTTATAACTATTTGCAGTTATATTAATTTAAGACACAGAACAATGTAAATGCATTGATACATTGCACATGATAACATGTATTGCAGAAATTGAGTCCTTAAAATAGATCTGAAAACAGCTTGAATCCAATCTGTGATCTGATGTACAACCAGGCAACCATCAGGTTAGCAAATAGGTAGTTCATGAACTCAAATTTGGAGATAGAGCTGTCATACAAACATATAGTGACTGACAGGCATTTTAATATTGAAAGACAGTTTGAGATGCTTAAAAGAGGCATGATACAAGAGACAATAGACATGATACTTGGTAATTTAAAATGTAAGTGTAAATGTCAAAATAGTTTTTCTTATTTTCAGTAACTTATGTTGTAGGTACACATTGGAATTGCCTCATAGAGGCAATTTCTATGTGAACCGACAACATATGTCTTTTCAATAAATGAGACGTTCACCATAAGCTTTTTATTGTTTTCGTGAAATGAGCATGTAGAAAGGAACAAGTTTTATGTAGTTTGTCATGCACCTGGATGATAATAATAGACTGCCTATTTTATGCTTTTGACAGCTTATCTTGAGATGTTTTATTGGAGTATATTGCTAAATTGGTGGTTGCGTGGTTGTAATGAGGAGACTTTGAAGTCTGGATAGGAGTATGTATTTCAAAATTAATTTTCTTATTTTACATTCAAAACATATTTTTAAACTGATAGGTGGTAGGTTTTACTCAACAAAGGAGGCCTGTTGAACCGCTATTCAGTGGCTTTATTTATTTCCATACTATTGTGCCAAAACAGAGAAGGCTCCCACTAGATAGATGGGATGAGCAGAATGCAGAAGGCTCTCATAGGCTTTATGCTAAAATTGGATTTTTCATCGCTCCAAAATCTTTTTAGAACCTATTTTAGGTGATGAATCAGCTATCAGCAGCAGCAGTTAGTTGCATTTACTGACCTATAAAAGCATTACAGAATAATTTATTAGTTATTACATTTTACATATACTGTATAATAATACATTTAACCCTCAAATTGCCATCTATTATTTACAGCAAACATTTTCAAGTTTTGTTGCTTCTTTAACTCAATGCATGCTGGGTAATTTTTCATGCTTTTATTGGTGTCTGCTGACTTTTTTCAAAATTAAATTTTTCAAAAAATTCTTTCAGGAACATAATCAGAGAGTAAAACTGTTTGTATCTGAATGTCTGTCCTGATCTGGATCCAAACTGTTTGCAAAGGCTATCAGCAGACGACAAATGTCGTCGCTAGCAAGGAAAGAGTTCAGAAACCAAATACGGCTTGACATATTAGCATGTGGAATGTCAAGACTTATTTTCACCCCAAAATGAAGACAAGTATCAAGTTGTCTGCTGCTATCATGGCCCTTTAAGGGTTAACAATAATAAAGCTAAATGTGTCAAGTTATACAGGGTTCATACAGGCAAAGCCTGAAGTACTTTAAAAGGAGTTCAACGCGGCTTGCCTACTGTTTTCAACAAGTACTTGTTTATGAAAAAAACATATATCCAATTTATAATTGACTTGCTAAAATGCTAATCAGCAGAGATCATGCCTATAAACCCTTGTCAGGCTTTGATCCTGACCAGACAGCTTCGTCAGAGCCAGCTGATCTGGACTTACAGCGTTTTAAAAAAAAATGATAAATCCAGGTTCAGCAAGACAAAGTTTAACCCTTAATGCGCCAATCGCAACAAAAGTCGTCTGCTTTTCTCGTCTGCTGAAATGTTTAAGAAGCCTCTATGGCAAACAGTGTGGACTTAGATCTGTTCTGGGTCCATGCTGTTGGCTTCTATACTTAATTTGTCAGTAATGTTAGGCAATTATTTGCAGCAGATGACTTCAGCAGACGAAATTTTCAGATGCATTTTTTCTTGGCGCTTTAAGGGTTAAGATAGTATAAAATCATTTTGTCATGCAGCATATGGTGCACCACGTAGACAAAACAATTATATACTGATTTTGGTCTGCATTAACAGGACTAAGCCTTACTTGAAATAAAATTCAAGAACTTTTCAAGGCATTATTTAAGAAAGTCCTTCATTTTCAAGTGCTTTACTCTGCTGTGTGAACCCTGTAAAAAGTCTCATAGATACTGCTTCATCTTGAGTATTAAATTCGCTCACAATTAAAAGAATCATTTTGCATAAATATAACAGTATATTTGTTTGATTTGTTTGATTTGATTCTTACGTCCACTCAACAATCTTTCAGTTATGCGGGACGTCTTCCTGGGTTGAACCAGTACTAAGCTAGGATAAATGTGTCTTGCTCAAGGACCACAACGCAGTGACGCCGGTGAGGCTCGAACCCGCGGCCCTTCGGTCTCGAGTCAAGCATTCTACCACTGAGCCACTGCGCTCCCATATAACAGTATAGTTTTTGATTAAAGTAGCTCTATTTCTTTAGTAAAACACAAATCTGAACCTGACCTGACAAAGCAGAAATGCAATAAACTCAGATAAACCCTCTGAAAATCACGGAATAGTTAACAAAGGTTACTGAAACTTTATTTTATGACCCTTTCATTTTGTTGGTCAATCCAACCATCAATTTTCGGGCCATAACTCTTGTTTGTTTGGTATATTTTCATGAAACTTCACAGACACATATCATGACCAATCGAAACAAAGTGTAATAAGCAAGAACGATAACTCTAGCTCTGCTAGTTTCCCAGGTATTTGCATACTCATGGACAAATCAAATTGTTTCTAATGGGTAGAGAGGGATAATATTTTCTTATTTTACAGAAAACCTTTATAATAATCAAGCATTTCAACTCTTTAAACAAAAAGTATCAGAAACGTTTGAGCCTCTGAGACAGAAAAAGTAAGAGAAAAGTAGCATGTCATTAACCCTTTAAGCACAAATCGCAACAAAAGTCGCCTGCTTTTCTCGTCTGCTGAACGTTTAAGAAGCCTCTATGACAAACAGCGTGGACCCAGATCAGATTGCTCCTATAGGAGCAGTCTGATCTGGGTCCACCCTGTTTGCTTCTATACTTCAATTTATCAGTAATGTTAGGCAATTATTTGCAGCAGACAACTTAAGCAGACGTAATTTTTCAGATGCATTTTTTCTTCGCGCTTTAAGGATTAAGTGGTGGAAACCTTAAATTTTACTTAAGAAATTCAGTATGATGTAAATGCATGGTGCATGCCAAATGAAAGGTCAAAACAGACGATCAGTTATAATACACATGTATGTGAATTACTATATTAAGCTAGAGATGGCAGCCAGAGATATGGACGGATAATAGAGCAAACTCCTGTGATTTCAACTTTTCCAGAGTGCAATATCAAACAAGTGTTCCTAGCAAGCCCTCTGATGTTAAGCAGTTGAATGAGACCGTAGGTTATCAGCTTATGCAACAGGTTTACAGTATATGACAATATAAGATGCCTAACCAGTTTAGTTGACCGGCTCTAACCCCGTTATTGACCGGGTAACGGCTGTAACCCCGTTATTGACCGTCTAGATTCCAACATGTTTCTCCTTGCCTGACCTATAGTATACATACAACAAAATTAATATGTTCTTAACTGTTTTCTTGCTAGCGGCGATTTTTGTCATCTGCTGATAACCTTTGCAAGCAGGTTTGTATCCAGATCAGGACCGACAGAATGTCGGCCCTGATCTGGATCCAAACTGTTAGACACTCGGATCGTATTCCTGAAGGAATTTTTTGAAATCGTATTCCTGAAGGAATTTTTTGAAAACGTTTATCTTGAAAAAAAAAAAAGCAGATGACAACAAAAGCATGAAAAAATAACCAGCATGCAAACAGTTTAAGGTTTTCATAGTCACTCTAACAGTTTTCAAAGAATATGATTTTAGGAAAAATATAAATTTTGCAATAAAATTTCTTGAAAGCTTGTCCACAGTATACATTCGTTCTGCCTTCTACATTTGCCTCAAGCATATGTGGCACCTAAAAAAAGGCAAATTACGGAGTTTCGGTGATTCTTTGGTACATTAAGAATTTGTTCCCCATACTTTGCTATAATTTCACAAAGCTTTAAAACTTGTGCATATATTTTACAATAGGAATTTTAAGAGCAATTCTCTGTAACCACTTAAAAAGTTGTGCCACGTATAGTCGTCAATTTTGTTGAAACTTTCCTATCTTGGTCATGGAGACCCAAAACCAAGCAATCAACACTCCCTTTATCCATATGCATGCCCGTTGCCATGGAAACGGCATATGAACATTTTGGCTAAAATAGTGACAAAAAATCACTTAAAATTGATGGATTTCCAAATGAAACTATCACTTTAGAATAAACCAAATGCCACAAATGAACCATATATATGAATATATAAAACATCCTGGTTGGAAATAAATGATCAAAATTACATTTGGAAAACCTCGGTTTTTATCCATGCTCTGCAAAGTGGGTGGGGTTTCAGAAATTTGACAAAGGTGATTTTTGAGCATTTTCAAAGGACATTTTCATATCGAGTGCGGTCGGTTACAAATTTACCGGCATATTCCAGAAATAGAACAAGGTTTCCTAAATTGATATATGAAAAGACATGTTTGGGAAAGTATGGTTCCTGAAGCGTTACCATGGCAACAATCAGTGTACCGTCACAAAAAGCAAATTTACCTGTGACTGCATTTCTGATCTCATAAAAATCTGCTGAAGGAACATTTTTGATTTTTAAATGAGGAAATATGTTCCTTAATAAGACAATGTACCGGAAATAGCATAATATGTTGTAAGTGACCTGCTAAAGGTCAAGGTCAAGGTCACAGAAGCAAGAAAATGACTTAAAATGGGTAATTTTCGCACATATTTAAGTCTATTTCTCCATTTTTTGATGTAACTTGGATTGTAAATTCAGTATTCTTATACACAGCTACACTGCTTTTTAAATGGAAATAATTTTATCCTCCATATTACTTCAAAGTCAAGGTCAAGGTCAGTGAAATTTTAATATTTTTTGGTTTTAAATTGGAAATATTGTCAATATTCTTTAACCAATTTATCTCATTCAGTTATATTTAGCTTCTTCCTTTAGAAATATGCTGCACAGTATAACATTGTTAAAGTAATGCGAAAATATGCCTTAATTATCAGTTTTAAGATCAAGGTCAAGGTCACAGAAGCAAGAAATTACCATAAAACGAGCGATTTTCGCACATATTTATGTCTATTTCTCCATTATTTGACGGGGTTTGGTTTTTATATGTAATCTTAACATAAGCAACTACAATGCTTCTTAAACTGAAATAATTTTATTCTCCATATTACTTCAAGGTCAAGGTCAAGGTCACTAAAACTTTCATATTTTTGGCTGTAAATTGGAAATAGTGACACTATTTACAAACCGATTTTTTCTATTTTGGGTATGTTGAACTGCTTACTTTAGAAATATGCTGCACGGTATAACATTGTTAAAATAATATGACAATATGCCTTAATTATCATTTTAAATGTCAAGGTCAAAGAGTCAAGAAATTGGCATAAAATGGGGGATTTTTACACATAATAATTTTGGTCATAAATTGGAGGAATTGACAATATTTGTTAACCAATTTCTTTATTTCAGTTATGTTAAACATCTTCTTTACGAAATATGCTATGCAGTATAGCATTTGTTAAGATATCATGTCAATAGGCCTTAAATAGGAATTTGAGGGTCAAGGTCACAGAATAAATAAATTGACATAAAGTGAGCGATTTTTGCCCGTATTTTAGGCCATCTCTCCATAATTTGGTTTGATTTGATTTGTATCTTTAATTGTTATCTACACAACTAGCCTTTGTTATGAAAGGGACTTTATGATGGCTCTTTCTGATGATAAGCAGGCTGATATTATTGATGCTTTTTACACAACATCCAGATATTTGGACGATATTTTAAGCATTGATAATGTTTATTTTGACACTATGATAAGTCAAATATACCCTTCAGAGCTCCAACTTAATAAAGCTAATACCTCTGATACCGAATCCGCGTTTTTAGACTTGCATTTGTCAATTTCTAATAATATTGTTTCCACCAAAATCTATGATAAACTTTGATTTTGAAATTGTCATTTTCCCATTTTTAGTTGGTGATGTTCCTCTCTCTACATCCTATGGAGTATATATCTCTCAACTCATTCGTTTTGCTAGAGCATCTAGCCATGTTGCTGACTTCAACACTTACAATAAATTGTTAACTCAGAAATCTCTTTAACAAGGCTATCCGTATCATAAACTTCGCAAAACCTTTCTAAATTTTATAGACGATACTTTGATTTGATATCTCAATTCCAAATTGGATTTATATCTCTCTTGCGCCAAGGACTTTCAGAACCTGAATTCAATGGTGACTTGGTGTATAAATTGAAGAAGAATGTTTGCTCTAATACTTTATCAGCGCAGTTCACTAAAATAATTTCTCAATATAAAAATATAGGCCATAAATTAATGTGACCGGGCCGCGTAGCCCAGTCGGTAACGTGTCTGGCTACAGATGCGTGTCTGACTGCAATTCCAGGGGTCGCGAGTTCGATCCCGGCCCAGTCCCATACTTATGTGGAGATTGATCATGAAATAATTTCTACGGTCATTCTCCTCCCTTCCGCTGATTCATTCAAGAAGGGTTGTTGTGAGTTACAAGCGAAAGTATGTGCACGAATTACTGGTTATCCGCTTGTTAAAGCCTGCCCAGGAAAAAGTGTGGTTAGGTGAACTGACCGTCCCGCAATGACCATAGCTGTTGACTTGGGATGTAAAACAAACAAAACAAACAAACAAAAACATAATAATGTATTGCAGCAGACTGCATGCTTGGTGATCAACCAAATCACGGTTGGCAACTTTGCTTTCCTCTTTAATTGCACGCTGGTGGGTCGGACTTCAGACTCTATGACGGTTCTGACTTAAAGACCTATCTATTGATGAGATGGTAGGGGCCTGATGCTTTGGCTGTTGTCAGGCCCACCCAGGTTTACCTGTTGGATTTCTTTTGCTTTGGTATTTAGTTTTATTTACTGTTGAGTCCTTATCTTTGCTTTATCTCCTTTTTATACCTTGATTTATATGTTCTAGGAGATAGTGCATTGATATGCTAGGGGTCTTTCATGCAAACCAAACATCTATGTGTCTTGATCCATATCTGAATTAAGTGTGAGGTTGGTGAACCATTAAACTGGTTTAAGCCCTCCAGTAAAATATTTTTACTGACCCTTCCAAGGCGGTGTTTCTTTTGTGGATCATTTATGTTATTTATGGTTTTTTTTGGTGTGCTTTCATGCACGTCTGTTTGTTGATGCCTTGTGGTCACCTGCTTGGAAAAGGCTGACCTCTTGGCTCTCGTTTGTGACGACTAATTGAGACGTTGTCACTTTCCCATTGGTATCCTGGGTCAGGTGTGGTGCTTGATTGTATCGATTCCTGATCTTTGCCCTCTTTCTTACTATTTTTTAAATGGAAATAATTTTATCCTCCACATAACTTCAAGGTCAAATTCATTGAAGTTTTAATATATTTTGTCATAAAAAGGAAAAATTGACAGCATTCTTATTCCAGTTATGTCTAGATTTTGCCTTTAGAAATATCAAGCATAGTATCATACTGGTAAAACATGACTATGTGCCTGAAATAGGTCACAAGCTAGAATTTAACATAAACTCAGCCATTTCCACAATAGTTAAGTTCTTTTATCTGTAATTTAGTGTGGTATTGTTTGTATTTCACTCTTGGTATACATAGCAAAACTGCTTCTCAAACTAAACAATTTTATTTGTCTGAGATTTATGCAATCTATTACACACATTCTGTCAGGAGTGATTTAACGCTATGCAATAAAATTGATTAACCACTAATGGTTTACAGATTTGATTTTTGGTAATTTCTTAGTCATGTGATAAACTGAATCTAACATTATTGCTTCTATACTAATGAATTTCTTTAATTTTAGTGAAAAGCTATAGAATGTTTAACAAATCTCACAGTTGATCCCATTTCCCTAACTTTTTTTTAATAAACTGATTTAAAAATGAGCACTCATGTAAGATCCTTTAATGTTGTTATGGGCATCTGTCATATTAAATTGACATTGACCAAATGTGTAAACCACTAGTGGTAAATCAATTTTAATACACAGTGATACATTTGTATATCACTCCCAGTCTCGACATCGTATAATAATCTTTGAAATTTTCCTCTGTATGTTTGTTTCAGGTTTATATTATTTGTATGTTTATGACTTGTATCCCAGTTAGGGGTTTGGTCAATTAAAAAATATGTAAACTCTTTCAAACTCTTTTTGGGGCTTAAAACTTTGCCGGCTGATTAGGATATATTTAACTGTAGTCAATTATTTCATTTGGGGAGTTATATCATCGGATACATGGTAAGTTTTCAGCGTAGTCGTAAAAGATGATATCTAAATGTACTGACAATTGAAAAATGGTTATCTCAATTCCTTTTCTAATGGTTATCAGATTCTTGTTTACCTGTTCTACTTAAACACATCAAGAAGAAAGTAACAAATTTTAGCTGCTAAATTGACCAATCACAAGTGATGTGGCTTATGGCGTCATGTTTCCCTTGATATATGGAAAAATATTCTGTCAGAGGAAGAATTTTAGAAAAAATCTAAACATAACTGAAACAAAGAAATAGGTTAACAAATATTGTCAATATTTCCAATTTAAAACCAAAATTATAAAAAAAAAATTGACCTTGACCTTGATCTTGAAGTAATGTGGAAGATTTAACTATTTCAGCTTTAACGCCATTGTAGTTGAGTATATAAAATTATATATACAAATTAAATCACATCAAATAATAGAGAAATAAACTTAAATATAAGCTTAAAGCGCTCGTCTTACGGTAATTTCTGACTTCTGTGACCTTGACCTTGACATTCAACTTGTTAATTAAAGCAAATTGTCATATTATTTAAACAATGTTATACTGTGCAGCATATTTCTAAAGAAATAATCTGAACTTAACTGAAATAAAGAAATTGGTTAACAAATATTGTCAATATGTCCATATTACAACCAAAAATATGACAATTTCAGTGACCTTAACCTTGACCTTGGAATAATATGGAAGATAAAACTATTTCAGATTTAAAGGCATTGTGGTTGCTGTTGTAAAGATTAAATATACAAACCAAATCACATCAAATACTCGAAAAATAGACTTAAATATGTGCGAAAATCGCTTATTTTATGGTACTTTCTGGTTTCTGTGACCTTGAACTTCAAACTGATAATTAAGGCATAGTGTCACGTTATTTTACAATAAGTTCTTAGAAGTGTATCCTTTGGAAGCAAAGACTGCACCGAAGAACTGAAATAATCTTATACTGTGCAGCATATTTCTAAAGAAATAAGCTTAACATAACTGAATTAAAGAAATTGGTTAAAGAAATTGATTAACAAATATTGTCAATATTTCCAATTTTAAACCAAAAATATTAAAATTTCATTGACCTTAACCTTGAAGTAATATGGAGGATAAAATTATTTCATTTAAAAGGCAGTGTAGCTGTATATAAGAAGATTAAATATTCAAACCAAGTCACGTCAAAAAATGGAGAAATAGACTTAAATATGTGCGAAAATTGCTCATTTTAAGTCAATTTCTTGCTTCTATGACCTTGACCTTTAGCAGAACACTTACAACATAGTATGTTATTTTCGGTACATTATATTAATGAGGAACATATTTCCTCATTTACATCCATATTATATCCTACTTTTTGAACTATTTTTTAAAGTTTGTAGAGACGACAGACTGTAAGCTGGTAAGATACTTGTCCCATGCAAAGAAGCGGTGACTGTTGTAGTTTTGGGGTTATGATCTATGTTGTCTATAGCTGCTGTCGTGAAAATATGTTTATTAAAATAGAAAGACAAACCATAAAAAAGAAAAAGAAAGATATTTCTGAAGAATGAAGCTAAACATAAAAGAAATAAAGAAATCAGTTATCAAATATTGTATTTTTTCCAATTTATGTACAAAAATATTAAAGTTTCAGTTACCTTGACCTTATCCTTGAAGGTATCTGGAGGATTAAGCTGTTTCAGTTAAAAATGTATTGTAGTTGTGTAGATAAGGATCATATATACAAACAGGCTTTCCAGCACCATCTATGAAAAAACTAGGAGAAAACTAGGAAAAGTATTTACAAAAGTCTAGGAAAAAACTAGGAAAATCTAGGAAGTTTGAGGCAAAAACTAGGAGTTATTTGTTTATATGTTTTTACTTTCCCCTACCCAATTACCACAGTAGCTGTACACATTTATAATACAAGACTGTTAAGCTGACTAAGCTTTCTTCTGCAGTGAACAGAGCAGACTCTTGTTTGAAATTAAAGTTTTTTATAAAGACTATTTTAGGCGAAATAAAGGCTGTTTCACTGAAATTCTAATAAAAACAAAGAGCAAATTAACATTTAATTTTTTAGCTTTCTTACTGGATCCTGGTCTTTTCCAGCCCTGTATATGATAGATAGAGGGTACAGCAAATCCTCAGCCAACAAATCACAAATTAAGGAAGTAGACCCTACTTGTGCGTGTTTCACTTCTGGAGTTATAAACCTCACTTTCCCAACTAGTCTTGTGTTGAGCAGTGTTGGACTGTAAAATTACAACACATTTCTGAAAGGGGGGTATGGGGGTTCTCCCCTGGAAAATTTTGAAAACCAAGAAAGCAGAGGAAGCCACCTCCTGTCAATTAGCAGGGGCAATTTTACCTTCAGAAAATGAAGAATTTCAGAGGACACTGTTCCCATTTATTGTATGCTCTTTTTGAATATAAGTTTAGACAGATATATAGGCATATATCTGTATTAGACTTGGGGTGTATTAGACTTGACTTGTTGATACTCTTATACAGTGATTTTAGTTTATCAGGACATTATTCAGATATTAATAAACACAATTGATGCAATCCATTAATATTTAACAGCCCAATTTTTAGTAGCGTGTCCAGCCTAATATTCGGGAGTTTTGCAGGTTGGATTCCCAGGTCCGGCACATTCTTTCACTTTAGTTGTTAGCTACATGTACTGGTGTAAGGATGAGCACAGAGTACTCCTGCCTGAGAAAAGTGTCGTTAGGATAAACTTGTCATTCCTACATGATCTCAGATGTAAAGCAAGAAATCAACCAAAAAGCATTTACCTTACCTCACTCCTTTTTATGCTGCCTTATATGAAACCTCAAAAATTGACCATCAGACCAAATTAGAGTCTGTTTCACACTGGTGCAAGAGTTAGGTAGACACTTACAATGGTATAAGGCTGGATACAGCACTTTAAAACAAAACAAGATGTCACAAACATTACATGTCAACATATTTATATATATGGCTTATGTTAAAACTGATCTTGCAAAGCTCTAAGGTTCCACTAGGGGGGTTGAGTCAATTGTAGTCATCATAGAGTATAGTCCACCTGAGAAGGCTAGACTATGCATCAGTGACAACAGACCACACAAAGAACACCAAAGACTGTCAGTTCAACACCCTAAAGATCTTATTCTGAAACAAAATCTCAAAACACTTATCCAAAAAGGTGCCAAAATTTTGAAAAAAAAACTAGGTATACTAGGATGATTTTGACAAAACTAGGAAAAACTAGGAGCACATTTAAAATACTAGGAAAAAGTAGGAAAACTAGGAAAAACTAGGAACGCTGGAAAGCCTGTACAAACCAAATCACACCTATTATTGAGAGATAACCTAAAATATTGGCAAAAATCGCTCATTTTATGTCAATTTATTTATTCTGTGACCTTGACCTTGCCCCTCAAATTACTATTTAAGGCCTATTGTCATGATATCTTAACAAATGCTATACTGCACAGCATATTTCTAGAGGAAGAAGCTTAACATAACTGAAATAAAGAATTGGCTAACAAATATTGTCAATTTCTCCAATTTATGACCAAAAATATTATGTGCAAAAATCCCCCAATAAATGCCAATTCCTTGACTCTTTGACCTTGACCTTGACATTTAAAATGATAATTAAGGCATATTGTCATATTATTTTAACAATGTTATATCGTGCAACATATTTCTAAAGCAAGAAGTTCAACATATCCGAAATAAAGAAATTGGTTTACAAATAGTGTCAATATTTCCAATTTACAGCCAAAAATATTTAGTTTTAGTATGTATGTATGTTTTCTTGCTTTACGTCCCAAGTCAACAGCTATGGTCATTGCGGGACGGTCAGTTCACTTAACCTAACTTTTTCCTGGGCAGGCTTGAACAAGCGGTTAACCAGTAGTTTGTGCACATACTTTCGCTTGTAACTGACAACAACCCTTCTTGAATGAATCAGCGGAAGGGAGGAGAATGACCGTAGAAATTATTTCATGATCAATCTCCACGAAAGTATGGGACCGGGCCGGGATCGAACTCGCGACCCCTGAATCTGCAGTCAGACACGCATCTGTAGCCAGACACGTTACCGACTGCGCTACGCGGCCCGGTATTTAGTTTTAGTGACCTTGACCTTGACCTTAAAGTAATTTGGAGTATTAAATTATTTCAGTTTAAAAGGCATTGTAGTTGCTTATGTTAAGATTAAATATACTAACAAAACACATCAAATAATGGAGAAATAGACTAAAATATGTGCAAAAAAACGCTCATTTTATGGTTATTTCTGGCTTATGTGACCTTGACCTTGACCTTCGAACTGATAACTTAGGCATATTGTTAAGTTATTTTTTACAATGTTATAATGTGCAGCATATTTTAAAGGAAGAAGCTAAATATAACTGAATTAAAGAAATTGGTTAACGAATATTGTCAATATTTCAAATTTAAAACCAAAAATATTAAATTTCATTGACCTTGACCTTGACCTTGAAGTAATATGGAGGATAAAATTATTTCATTTAAAAAGGCAGTGTAGCTGCGTATAAGAAGATTAAATATACAAACCAAGTTACATCAAATAATGGAAATATAGACATAAATATGTGCGAAAATTGCTCATTTTAAGCCAATTATCTGCTTCTGTGACCTTGACCTTGACCTTTAGCAGGTCAATTACAACATAATATGTTAGTTTTGGTACATTATCTTAATAAGGAACATATTCCCTTATTTAAAAATCAAATATGTCCCTTCAGCAGATTTTTATGAGATCAGAAATACAGTCACAAATAAATTTGCTTTTTGTGACGGTACACTGATTGTTGCTATGGTAACGCTTCAGGAACCATACTTTCCCAAACATGTCTTTTCATAGATCAATTTAGGAAACCTTGTTCTATTTCTGGAATATGCCCGTATATATGTAACCGACCGCACTCGATATGAAAATGTCCTTTGAAAATGCTCAAAAATCAACTTTGTCAAATTTCTGAAACCCCACCCACTTTGCAGATCATGGATAATAACCGAGGTTTTCCAAATGTAATTTTGATTATTTATTTCCAACCAGGATGTTTTATATATTCATACATATGGGTCATTTGTGGCATTTGGTTTATTCTAAAATGATAGTTTCATTTGGAAATCTATCGATTTTAAGTGATTTTTTGTTGCTTTTTTTATCCAAAATGTTCATATGCCGTTTCCATGGCAACGGGCATGCATATGGATGAAAGGAGTATTGATTGCTTGGTTTTGGGTCGCCATGACCAAGATAGGAAAGTTTCAGCAAATTCGGTGACTATGTGTGCCATGACCCTATGTAAAAATTTAAGTGGTTACAGAGAATTGCTCTTAAATAGTGGTGCTTTCAAGAACTTTTGAAGAAAAATTATATTTTCAAGGAGCCTCTAAGATTATAGTACTCTTTAAGCATATACAAGCCCTGGTGGGTACTAAATTTGGTATCCCCATTTGTAAGTTTCACAAATTATTCCTTGACCAAATAATGACAATTATATATTTTGTCACAAAATAGAATTCCTCCACAATATTATTTGTATGTATTAGGTGTCTAGTGACAGTGGACACTAAAATTTATAAATGGCTTTTCTTGGCGCTTTAAGGGTTAACCCTATACCTCATCTCGCCTTGTCTCGCCTTCTAACACTTTTGCAAACAGAGCAGACCCAGATCAAGAAGAGATGCCTGATCAGGGTCTACTCTGTTTGCTTATGGAAATATGATATATCTGATCCTACACTAGTGGACCATACAAGTAATTTCTTTGATCTATGCACCAACATAAAAGTTTATTTATATAATTATTCATAGTGGGTGGAACCTAGCATGAATATTCATGAAGGAAAGGGTTGAACTGCATAGTACTGAAAAACAAAAGGACAAAGTTATTCAGAAAAAGATCAATGTGTAGTTTTAGATCCACACATTGTGTAGGGTTCTTATAAATGGACAGTGAAGGTTCAGTTGTGTAAAAGACATGTTAGCTTAACAAATTAATTCAGCCCTATCTTGATCTGTCAATAACCTAACTGCACTCGGAGCACAATAGGGCTTAGAGTTTGAAAAGCCAAAGCTTGTCACATTTTGTTCGTGACTAATGTATCAAAGCATTTAGCTTTATGGTCCATTCAAATTACTGAAAGTAATGATGGGTACCTTTTTTACAGTTTTAAACATTTCTTACGAAAGTTTAACATCTCAGTTATAATGAGAAACAAAATGTGTAAAATGTTTTCAGTTTGTATTTAGGTGTTACTTATTTTTTTGCTTTTAAGATTTTTTTTTAGACTAAGACCTGTTGTAAGAGACAGTTCCTATAGGAGGATACAACCGCAGGTAATGTATAAATTATGAAACATAGGTCCCGTTAAGCTTAATTTTTAGACGTAAAATTGTTGTTTTTCCCTTATCTATCGGTCAAAACATTTTTTTGGGTGCTCACAAGAACCATCTCATTGAGACGGCTCTTTTGAGTACCCACAACATATGATTTGGTTGAGAAATAAGACAAATAATTTTCAGTTGTATACTCTTATCTGGGGGCCTGATGAAACCCGTGTAATTTCATATTTGTACATTTCAATGTATTGTAACCATGTAGTGGAACTATTTTAGGCATTTTATGCATTTTTCAAAAAAAAATGCTGTTAGCTCATTCTTGCAAGCATTGATAGTATCCTATCTGGTGCCTTGCTTTTTGCTTGTGTTGAGGCTTTATGTCCCAGTCAACAATCTTTCAGTCATGTCATGACTATTTCCTGGGTCGAACAAGTACGAAGCAGAGGATAAAGTGTCTTGCTCAAGGACACAGCGCAGTGCCGCTAGTGTGACTCGAACTCATGACCCTTCGAACCCCGAGTCTAACACTCTACCAACTGAGCCACCATGGTCCTCAGTGCCTTGCTTCATACCTTTGTTAAGCTAACATAGCTTTCAACAACTGGGCCAGATTCAGAACAATTGTAATTACATGTAATTATCAACAGAACAACTAATTACCTCCAGCTGCTCGGGGAGTTCTCCGTTTCCCGTCTCGTTTCTCTCGACCAACATTGAAGGCAGAACCAGTCTTCAAAGCTTCTAATAAATTGTCCATCACACCTTCTTGATTCTCATCTGAAATTAATAAGCATGGGTCAGCATAAGTAACATTTTACAGCCAAGATGAAAGATTGTTCAAATATTTTCAGGGACCACAGTATGGAAGTTTGTTTGTTTGAAATTGATGCTTTGTGTCCCAGTCAACTAATTTCCCTGGGTTTAACCAGTCCTAAGTAGATGATTAAGTAGCTTGCTCAAGGACACTAGAACCAGCGACCCCTCAATCTCAAGTCAAGCACCCTACCACTGAGTCAATACACATCTCAGTAATTTATCTAACAGTGCTAATTTATCTAACAGTGCTATCTTTGGCGTATACTATTAGGTTACTGCATTAAAATAAGTGCTTTTTAGGTAATAAGCTTGTCGACACATATGAACTAAGTATAATTTTGTATTTGGAAAGTAGATTTAATGAATTGATACAACTTGAACAATGGCCTATCCAGAGCGCTAAAAAGTTACGCACATCAAAAGGAAACTACCGGATTAAGCAATGATTGTCTTCAATTACGTCCCTTTTTAAAGTGAGAACTTCTCTTAAAGAAAAGAATTTGCTCCCAGAGCAAATTCTTTATTTTAAGAGCAGTTCCTTATGGTATGATAAATCACTTTTACCACATTGGGTGACCGCCCTTGAACGTTACATTTTTTTTATTAGGCACATGCATAGCTGCGTAATGGAAGCTACGACAAAGGTGAAATAATATTTTCATTAATTACACTATCGTTTTGCTATTAAGCTTCTTCAGGATTAGTTAGATATAACGTAATATAGCGCAATATAGTTTGTTTTGTCTTTTTTAAAAATTGGGTTTGAAACCAATTTAACATAGCTGCTACATGGTAACGCCCTGTCTGCCAGGAAAAGGGGGGGGGGGGCGTGTCTATTAGCAGCTCAATGTCTACATATATTACCTGTGGTAATATCAACTAATGCTCTCTGTCTAGCTTTCTTCTCCTTCTTTTCTTGTTCCGCTATCAACTTGGCTTCTTTTGCTCGCTGTATCTTTTCTTCTGTTTCTCGCATCTTCTGATTGGTCTTTATAGCTTCCTGTTGGCAGAAAAAAACATGCATTATACAGGTGATTGATTCTTGAAATCACCAGGTAATTTGACAATAAATAGGACCAGTAAACAAAGAATTTGAGCGTAAATTGTGAATAATTTCTTATCTATCAGTTAAAACATTTGTTTTGGGCTCTCAAAAGAACTGTCTCATTGAGACGGTTCTTTTGAGCACCCACAACATATGTTTTGTTTGAGAAATAAGAAAAATAAATTTCAGATAAGGTGCACACACTTATCTGAAGGCTTGCAATACATACTGTAACTCAATATTATCCACAGCCTGGTCACCTTGTGTTCCCAATTGTTGCGATTCCACTATGCTTAACTTGTACTAAAGATTACTTAAAATTTAATTATTGATCACAACATAGACATTTTAGCCGCTGTTTTAAGGAAAAACATATCTCCCCTCCCACTCATTCCCATCACTTAAGAAAGCTTAAACTTATCATATTTATACCCCCAGTGATTCACTTCACTTTTTTCAGTTTGAATGTTGGCACTGCGAGGCCCAGAGGCCAAAGACATATTAAGCGCTCACTCTGCGCCCAGTTTTATGCACCCACTAAGGCTTTGAATATGCAGTTCTTGCTGTTGCCTACCATTATCCATACTGTCCATTTTAATGAAAAAGTGTGGGGCATTAGGAGCTTGGATTTTGAATATGTTCTAAAATGTAAGGCTTGCCGAGAATTTTATCTCTTAACCCCAACTCGTTTAACAAATCAATTTTTCACGAACACTCATGAAAGGTCTTCCATATATAATTATCTAATCATAACTTACATTTTGTCCAAACTTGCATCAAAATAAGTTGTATTGTAGTAATACAACTTATTCTAGATATGTGATATCCATATATGCCTGATAAACAGTTTTATGCAAATGAGAAATTTCACAAATCTAAAGTATCCAAAAAGGGTCCATTCGTGAGTACAGACGCAGGGACAACGCCAAAACTATATCCCTCAGACTTCGTCAGGGGATAACAAGGTGTGCTATAAAGGGGCTGCACTATATTTAAGATTCATACACTAATTTGACTCATCTAAGACTTACCAGGAAGGCATCTTTGAATGTTTTTACATCTTGGAAAAGCTCCTCCATATTATATTTATGAGGGTCAAAGGCATAGAACTTCCCCAAATCTTTATACAAGCTTTCCAACTTCTTGTACATCGTGTTTAACACCTCAAACTGCTCTTTTGCTGAACCGATGAATTGGTACACAGGGTTAAGGAAAACGTCTTTTTTGTTTTTTACTTTGTTTCAATATATCATAATGACATGTTTTGTTGTTGTTGATTTATTGTTTATTATTGCTACAATTGCTTCTGAGGGTCTGTGTTTGGTCCTTGTTATGGAGTACTTAGTGTCCTTTCTAGTTTGCAATAATCCTGCTGAGGAAGAGAGGACTGGTTGCTTTATTTTCATTGTCTGTCTGATGTCTTATGACTAAGTGTTCTGTGGCTCTTCCTCATAGTGTCACAGGTTGGTCTGCAGTGTGTGATTGTGGCATTTCCTGGTCATACTTACTTTTTTTATTCGCAGATTTTTTAAGCTGTGGGGACAAATACTGTAAATTCAGATTTTTTCACGAGGGTTTTATGCGAAGTTTCATGAAAATAGAATCCTCTCGAAATGACGATTTCACTCTGTCGCTTACTGAGAAAGGTAAATCATGGCCTAGTCATGAATTTTCAATGTGGTAAGTATGTATTTTAACGCTATTCGCGAAAATAAAATGCTCAAGATATTTCCGAATTTACAGAAACCAAACTTAACCCTTTTGATCTGAGAGAATGAGTCTGCTAATGTCATCTGCTGCATATTTTTACTAATTCAACAGATGATTTGCAAGTAGGGGGCAGTCTTTTTTCCTGTAGGTGTCAAATGTAGGTGCTCTTTTTGCAAGCTTGCAAGCTTGGCCTTAACTCTTTGCATGCTGCATAATTTTTCATGCTTTTGCTGCCATTTCCTGACATTTTTTGTTTAATTTATCAACTTTTCAAAAAATTCTTTTAGGAACACTTTCAGAGTGTCAAATGTATTAGCTTCTAACCTGGGTGACAGTTTGCAAAGGTTATCAGCAGACGACAATCCGCCGCTAGCAAGAAAAGAAATCACTTTCTCTATTGAGTGATTGGTAAAATATAGGAAAATAGATGTCCTATGGTAAAGTAAGCTATAATTGAAGGGGAGGCACAAATATTTTTATTGTTGGCCTTAAATGGGCCTTGTCTCGACAAAACCTGTCTTCAGGGTTCCCAACAAAGCGAAACTCAAACCAGTCTCCATAGCTACAGGGACTAACTAGAAAATTGAAATTTCACCTGTAGCAAGTTAAGATACCATTCTTTCCAAAAAGTGAATAACAAAGGTGCTGATCAGACTGCGCAGATGCGCAGGCTGATCTGCACCTTTGTTCTTCGCAAACCCCCAACGACAGGTTTTCTCGCATTGAGGCCCAAATAATACTGTGTTTCTTGCGCCTTTGTTGTTCCCAAACCCCCAAAGACAGGTTTTCTCGCATTGATGCCCAAATAATACTGTGTTTCTTGCGCCTTTGTTGTTCCCAAACCCCCAAAGACAGGTTTTCTCGCATCGAGGCCAAAATAATACTGTGTTTCTTTATTTTTTCATTCTGAAAGGATATATTCATGACATCTTGGAACCTGTCGCCATCTCCCATGGACTTTTTCAATGACTTGAGATCTGTTTCCAGCTGTTTTAGTTGAGTCTCCATCTGTTTAATATTCTTCTTTAAGTTCTCGTCAGATACTGTAGGGGGAAATTATTTTTTTTAAACCCTGCCTTAAGTGGCCACTCAAAAATAGACAAAATAAAGATCAAGGTTCATACAGGCAAGTTTGTGTAAAATTCAAGGACTTTTCCAGGACTTCTAAAAGCTGCTACAACAGTTTTCAAGGACTTAAAGTTAATGAAAAATACTGATCTAAGTGTTAAAATTCTACTTCAGAAAAGCTAGACTGAGATAATGAAGACTGGAAAATTAGTATAAAATTGTTGTTGCTATATTTGATAGCATATGCTGCACCAAATAAAGGCCTAACAATTTTATACTGATTTAGGTCTCCATCAACAGAGCGAAGTCCTACAGAAAATAATAGAATTCAAGGACTTTTCAAGGCTTTTGAGTGATTTTCCTGTACTTTTCAAGGCAGATTTAATTTTCAAGGACTTTTCAAAAAAGGCCTCTAAATTCAAGAACTTTTCAAGCCTGTGCGAACCATGAAAGATCTTAAAGACAAATTGGTCGCTTAATGAAGGTCAAAAGTATTGCAGAATGCTCAAGAGAGCATTCTGCAATACTTTTGACCTTCATTAAGCTAAAATAAAACCAATTTTTGGTCTTCTTTTTGAGTGGCACTTTAGACAGGATTTACTGTACACATACTGTACTCAAATATGTGCATAGTGCACATTACTTTTCAAACTCAAAAACAGTGTAGATCCAGATCAGCTGGGTTCAGTTGAATTTAGTATAATAATGAATATTCTTTTTATGCTATATGGTATTTAAAAGAAATGTTCTTTTACAAAAGCGTAATTAAGTTTTGAAAATCTTAATGAAAATTGGTACAGACAATAATCTTTTATAAATGTTCATCAATTTTGGCTTTTCCGAATGCAACTGATTTAAGCAATTTAAAATATTATTACCACAATGACAAGTTTTAACTTTGCTCTTTGCGGATCAATATGACTTTCGAATTATCAAAGCGCTCTGCATGTTATGTGCTCACTTATCAACACTTCTGCCAACAATTATTTTCCATTAAAATGTGGTCTGCTTATTATGTCCGCTGGATATATTCAAATGCATTCCAGAAAACTGTTACCATTGAAGCAAACACTATGAACCCAGATCAGACTGCTGGTGCAGTCTGATATGAGTCCATATTGTTTGCAATATAGGCTATCAAAGTATATAAGCTGACGAGATAGCAGACGACAATTATAGTGAAATGGGGGAAAACGGTTAAGGACAATATATGGTATTTTCCTCATATTCTATCTGATCCAGGCCTCCAGATAAGAGTGTGTAATTGAAAAGTATTTTATTAATTTCTCAACCAAAACAATATGTTGTAGGTACTCAATAGATTGAGACGGTTCTTTTGAGCACCCAAAAAACATGCTTTAATTGATGGGTTAGAAAATAATTACAATATGTTCTTAAAAGGGTATTTAACACTATGTAACCTCACCATGGGTGAAAGTTCAAAATTTACAAAATCCTGAACTTTAGAAATTCAAATTTTAAAACTTGCAGGATGCCTACAAAAATGAAAAATTTCATTTTTAAATGCTTAATTGTGTTTAGATCATCTGAAAACTAATCAGAGAAGCTATCAAAATCTGCCTAATTCAGCATTTTGAGGCTGACTTTCTTTGGAAAGTCAGCCTCAAAATCCTGAATTCAGGATTAATCCTGAAAACTTTCACCCATGCCTCACCTCTTGAAGCTTTATCAATATGACTAATTTCTTCAGCGAAGTATAATACATCAGGGTGTTTAGTTTCTACAACATTGGCTAAAAAATGTAGCAAAGTGGTTTTCCCATCCTGGGCTTTTGTATTGCTTAACTGCAAAAGAAAACAATGCACAAATAAACAAGCCATATGGGCCTTGACTCGAGAAAACCTGTCTTCGGAGGGTTTGCGAACAACACAGGCGCAGACCAGCCTGCACATACGGGCAGTCTTATCAGCGCCTTTCTTGTTCGCTTTTTAGAAAGTAGCATATGTAAACTTGCTACAGGTGAAATTTCAATTTTCTAGCTAGTCACTATAGCTGAGGAGACTGGTTTGAAACTCGCTTTATCGGACACCCCGAAGAAAGGTTTTCTCGCACAAAGCACATATGGTATTGACCACATAGACAACCAGTAAAGGCCCATATCAGCATGTGCATCTGCACAATCTAGTCAGAGCTTTCACTGCTAACATACATATGTGTGGAGTTAAACATGGTTCAAATGGAAAATCAGACCGCTAGACCAATTAGAGAGCTGATAGTGAAATATTAACCCTTAAAGCCCCAAGAAAAAAATGCATCTGAAAAATGACCTCTGCTGAAGTCGTCTGCTACAAATAATTGCCTAATATTACTGACTAATTTAAGTATAGAAGCAAACAGGGTGGACCCAGAACAGACTGCTCCTATAGGAGCAGTCTGATCTGGGTCCACACTGCTTGTCATAGAGGCTTCTTAAACATTTCAGCAGACCAGAAAAGCAGGCGACTTTTGTTGCGATTGGCGCTTTAAGGGTTAAACAATAAAGAGAAAAAGCGGCTGGAAATGTGGAATAAACTTGTATTTTGCATCTACCTGAAAACACCATGCATAATAGTCATATTTTACAGCAAAATAATTTAGCTTTGAGATGGAATCTGTAACTTTTAATGAAATGTATTCCATTTTGTGTACATTTCTTTGGCAATGTGAATCATTTTATTTCATTAGGCTCAAAACATGTTCATTAGGAATTAGAATCAGAACAGCATGTGATATGCAGATTGATGGCGCGGGGGAGGGGGGGGGGGGGGCAGGGAGGCCCAAGCTAACATGGAAGAAACTGACGAAGAGAGACTGCCGTGAGTGAAAGCTCACGACAGTTAACCCTCAAGAAAGGAGCACTTGGAGATCAGGTGTGAGATCTGCTATGCGTGCAGCTAGCCAGTTACCTGGAAAGGGGCCCACTGATGTGGATGATGCCCCTGCACCTGCACGATAATCAAAAATCTGATTATGATATGATATATGAGGCTGAGCTAGATATTGTTTCTCATAGGTTTAATCCCTTCATGTTAATGTTATATTCAAGTTTTGGATATTTTAAACAATGACACTGTCCTAGCAATCTCAGTCTTTCAAAGATGATAAAACTATCATTAAATGAGAGGTTATTAATGTAATATCTACAGTCAACAAAAACAGTCATAAAGCAAAATTAAGATGGATCCAGTAAACACAAGAGCGAGCTAATTAGGATCTACATGTTCATGATTGCTGCCTACTAGTGTGAGCAAGATGTGCATCTAAAATTCTTTGGTAAATAACAAAGAAACAACCAGAGCTTATCACTGGTCACATCAATGATCTTGTAGCATTTATTTGAAAATACAGTCAAAACTCTTTATAACGTCACTCCTTATAACAGAATATTCAATATCCGACAAAAATTTGCTGGAAACAGATCTATTTCCATTAAAATTCCCTCTTTATAACAGAATACTACTTAACGACACCCACAGTAACATCTGGTAACAGATATACATTTTCTATTTAAAATAAATTCATTATAACAGAATTTTTACAATGTGTCAGACAATTTTGTGATCAGGACAAGATCTTTTGCATGAATATGTTTCTGTCTCATTTGATAAGAGGGAAGCTTTTTTGCATTTTGATGCAATATGAAATTGAACTGATGTATACATTTTGAACAACAGCATTTTAATTCATATGTATAATATTTTCTTTTTCCAAATGATTGTGATGTGGAAATCTGGTACTGGTCAGAATTTCTTTATTTCACTTTAACGTCAAAGATAGCTTGGAAAAAACATCGTCATTATAAAGAGGGTTGACTGTAAGTGCTTACCTTTGTTAAGTAATTAAGATCAAATCCTAATGACTGGGCATTCCGTGATCCTGTATTTAAATAGTTTCCTACCATCAGAATTATTTCTAACAGTTTTTGAAATTTTTTACTGCTCATTAATTCATCCGAGGCTTCCCGTGAATTCACTAAGTCCTGAAATGAAACATTAATGAGCCGTGACATGTGATTTCCAACAATGAGGCATTTTGACACATGTAGTCTCAGATGAGCCTGTGCAGCCTCCTTTTAAGCTTAGAAACTTCAGATGATTTTCAGTCAGTAGCTTAAAAATCATAGAATATTCAAGCCACTAGCAAAGGCTCTGATCAGACTGCGCATATGCACAGGCTGGTCTGAGCCTTTGCTGGTCGCACACACCACATTGTTGGAAATCCCTTGCCATGGCTCAAATTGTTTTACCATATTGACCTAAGAAAAAAACAGCTGTGCACATAAGGCCAGAATTTTTTTATTAGTTGATTTACAAACCCTCCTACTGTAATTTTCCGGAAAGTAGAGAAAAAATAAAATTAAATTTCTAAAATTATTTTTTTATTTTATCTGCCGACTCTTAAATATACTTAAGGAATAAAGAAACGCAACAGACAAAAATATATTTTTTGCGTATTTCAATGACGGTTTGGTGAAATCTCTTTCGAAAATTTCTTATCGAGTATTTATAGCATGTGATGAAATACCAAAACGTCATTTTAACGCTACATTTTACGCTACAAGATGAAAACATATGAAATCGTAAAATGTAACGTTAACGTCAGAATAATGATCAAGAAATCCAGTCGATTCCATGTTTTGTTATTTGGCGTTGACTTGACAATGTGCAAATTGAACAAACGTCCAATCATATTCGTAATGCAGTCACATATTGCGTCAAAACACGCTACTTGAATGGCAAGATACCCAATGGTAGTTAATAAACGATAAACGTCACTTAGAACCGTCGGGTTTGGGTCGCTGGTGAATATACGGGATAAGATAAACCTAGATACATCAATGCATGCTTTCTTTGGAAAAACTGACTTTTCAGATACCGTAGAAATACGCTGGTAAGGTGTTTATATTGACGTTAGCCAAACAAACACGGCATAATCCAACAGAAAACATCTGATTACATGCTGATTACATGCTGAGAGTGAACACCAAACGTGTTAACTGTAACCTAATCTTTGTCACTGGACCTTTTTATCATTCGAAAAACACATAGACATCATGGAAACCACATAAACTTTGACGTCAGAATTGAGGTTTTTTGACGTCTGAAGATGTCAAGTCATAATTCTTGAACAAAACGTCCATGTAATGAAAAAATCCCAAGCAGAAAAGAAAGTTTACGCGTTTCACGCAGTATTCAGAGTTGACGTTAATGACGTTAAGCCGTTTCAGAATCCTACAGAAACGTCGCCATTTGATCATTTCTTTGATCCTCAATCCAAACCAAGACTTTGTAAAACAATAAACCGATGGTTGATGCAAACTTTGCTTTTATTGACCCTGTTTCAGCAGTTTACTACGGGGGGTCAGGCTGGTTACGCGCATACCAAAATGATTACGTAATCGATAATTGCGTTGAACCTGCTGTAAATTGACAAGCACATACTGCTCCTATGGATAAATATCATTTGCACTAGAAACTTGCATCACATTGTATGCTTAAAGTGACTCGAAGTTTTTGTTGCGTTTCTTTATTCCTTAAGTATATTATTTGTTTCGTTGAAAAAATTAATATGTTTCTGAGGTTCTGAGTGACACTGTTAAAAGTAATTGTCCTGTCAAAATGATGAAATATTTAAAGATTTAATACAGACTGTTGGTTAAGCTTACAGGTTTTACTGTTTTATCTGGAGATATTAAAAAAAAGCTCTAAAAAAAAAAAAAAGCTCTGAAAATGACCAGTCCACTGGTCATTTTCAGAGTTTTTTTCTTCTTTTTTTCCCCGTCCCCCCGGCCCTATATTTGAAAAAAAATTCCCGTAAATCAATTAGATTCTAATAAAAACTAGAAATGTGTCCATAGGACACGGATGCCCCCGCTATTGCCAAATTTGTATAAATAGGGAATTGTCATTAACAAAGGGCAATAACTCCTGAAGGCATAATGCGATATGGGCCATTCTGAAACTTGAACACATTATGGTACTTAATTATATGACCAAGAATCAAAACTATTCATGGTAGAGAGCAGATGTCATTTCAACCGATGATTTTTCATAATCTAAGGGCAATAACTCCTTAAAGCGTCGTGCCATGTAGACCATTATCAAATTTGAAGGAGACATCATGGTACTAAACATTGTAACAAAGTTTCATAAAATTCTGATCAAAACTATTCGACTTAGAGGGTGGACATCGTTTAAAACAGTGAATTTTCATAAACAAAGGGCCATGACTGCTGATAGCATGGTGCGATATGGACCATTTTCGAACTTGAAGAAGACATTATGGTACTTAACAATGTGACCAAGTTTCATAAAATTCTGATAAAAAATATTCAACATAGAGAGCGGACATCGTTTAAAATGGTGATTTTCATAAACAAAGAGCCATAACTACAGAAAGCATGGTGCGATATGGACCATTATTGAACATGAAGAAGACATCATGATACTAAACAATGTGACCAAGTTTCATAAAATTCTGATAAAAAATATTTGAGTTAGAGTGCGGACATCGTTTAAAACGGTGAATTTTCATAAACAAAGGGCCATAACTACTGAAAGCCTGGTGCGATATGGACCATTATCGAACTTGAAGAAAACATTATGGTACTAAACAATGTGACCAAGTTTCATAATAAAATTCTGATAAAAAAAATATTCGAGTTAGAGAGCAGACATCGTTTAAAACGGTGAATTTTCATAAACAAAGGGCCATAACTACTGAAAACCTGGTGCGATATGGACCATTATCAAACTTGAAGAAGACATTATGGTACTTAACAATGTGACCAAGTTTCATAAAATTCTGATAAAAAATATTCGAGTTAGAGAGCGGACATCGTTTAGAATGGTGAATTTTCATAAACAAAGGGCCATAACTACTCGAGTATAGCCCTTCAAATGGAACACTGTTTTTTGTCAATAACATTAAATCTAAAATGGGAATTTTAAATTTAATTGAAAAATATATTTTAACCAAAAAACCCTAACCATAAATATTTTTTTGAAGTTTGTATACGTTTTCATAATTGCTGGGATAGGATGGAATTTTAACATTCTTAATGTTTATGCCAAATGACATTCCCTTCTTGTACCTTGAGCGATATGGATCAATGACTATCAGTTGAATATAAAACCGTGTATATACTACAATTTACAATGCATCAGTGGGTTTTAAATGTAGCTGTATATTGGCTTGCGTTGCTGTTTATCAGCATAGTCAACAATATTTCAGTTATCTAACCATGTCACAAAGACGGTGACACAAACAAAAGGCTACATCTATAGATGTCTACTACCCAAAATGCCCTCTTAGTTGGAAGCGCCCATTTGCCTAGCTATTCCATGAATGAGTCTGCTTATTGATCTCACCACTCCAATATGAAAACATGCATATTTCCATCATATGAAGAAGCAGTTAAAGTTAAATATAAAATGAAATGTAGTACATGTATGTGCCCGTACATCTGTGATCTTATTCGTATTTTCAGGCCTGCGCATTTCTAGTTGTGCGCTCGCACATACAGACACATGAACAAACATACAATTAGGTAGCCAGACGGAAGCAGGCAAAATGATGGTAATTGGTAGGCATGAAACACACGTTAATAACCCATTATCCGTAGAACAATATAAGCAGCATGGATTGCATCGTAAACCGCACCATTTGATGTTACAAAATAATTGTCTGCTGTAATCTCTAATGGACATTTTATAGCTGAGCAAATACTACGATATCTATCCAAGGTGTATTGCACTGACAGTACAAAAATGGGTACTAAACTGGTATTTTCATTCCAACAAAAACTAAGTTATTTATTTTAACAAGATATCAGAGCAGTAACATTGATATCAATCTCCGCCAAAATTTAAATCTAGTTAGGGTTTTGCTATATCTATGCGCATACAAATTTTGAGGGAGAAGAAACCATCATGTAAAATTTTAAAAACAAAAAACTGTGTTCCATTTGAGGTGCAATATACCAGTACTGAAAGCCTGGTGCGATATGGACCATTATCGAACTTGAAGAAGACATTATGATACTAAACAATGTGACCAAGTTTCATAAAATTCTGATCAAAAGTATTTGATTTAGAGAGCGGACGTACGTCTGTTACGTACGTAAAGTACAGACGGAGGGACAGGGGTAACACTTATTGCCCTGGCCATTATCATGGCAAGGGCATATAAATCTGGCCTAATTTTTTGCAAAAAAATATATACCCTCTTTTGAAAACAGTGTGGATTCTGATCAGCTGGCTTCTGATAAAACCAGTTCATCCCTTTCCATACTCTTTTAATCCACACGAGAAATCCAATAAAATTATGAAAATGTGCCACAGTAATGGGACCAATAGTCTTTAAATCTAAGGATTCTCACTTAAAATTGTTTGGCCTAGGCACAAAATAAAAACAAGACCAAACTCTGCTCTGGACCTGCGTCGTCGGTGCACATCAGTGTGTGAACAGTCGCTATGCAAAGTTCAAATATACAGGAATGAAATCAGATTACATCCAAATTACACAATGTAATCTACAGTAGGTGACTTAACAATTTCCACTCAAAAATATATTATCAAATGTGCGTAAATATAGGGTGTACATGTTTAATGTGTGAACAATCATAATACAAAGTTTGAATCTAAAGGAATGAAAACTGCTTGAGTTATAAATTACACGAACAAGACACCCCCTTAACATTTCGGATGGAAAAAAAATGTCTAAGTTCAACAGCCCTTAAAATAAGAAAATGTTTATCAAATTTGCACAAAAAAGGGAGGCACATGTTCAATGTATGAACAATCATTATGCAAAGTTTGAATATTTAAGGAATGAAAACTCTTGGACTTACAGATAACACAAACCAGAAACCATTAAGCAATTCTAACGAAAAAAATGTCTCACTTCAAGACCCCAAAAAAATGAAAAAAATATTCATGAAATGTGCATAAAATAGAAGGTGCACATCTTCAATGTGTGAACAATCATTATGCAAAGTTTAAATATAAACTAGAGGACCTGATGGTCCTGAGGCGCTCACCTGATCTCCTTAATAATGTTAAAATAGGTCAAGGTCAACTACAGCTTATAATGGAACAAATTTTGTTTTACCATATATGGGGGTTGCAGACATTTTGGTCAAGTGACTTAAACAATCTAATGAATAATCCATCGAACAGCCCAGTGATTTCTGAGAAACAGATGTTTAGATAGGTGTGTGGCAGTCCAAATGAGTGGCCTTGGATAAAAGGTCACAGGTCAGCTTGACATTTGGTACTTAATACAAGATTTTCCCCAATTTAATGCATTAGGAATCAAATTTGACCTTGCCATAAAGTAGGTCAAGGTCAACCTAGATTAATCATTTGTGCAAATCTGGTAGAGCCCACATATCCAATGCTACATCATACCAAGTCCCAAGGCCATTGGCCTTTTGGTTCCAGAGAAGAAGACATTTAAAGGGTTTTTACCATATATGGGCGTGGTGGCCATCTAGGTCATGTGACCAGTACAATTGGTATAAATTTTGGCTAACCTATCATAAGGAGTCTTCATATGAAATTTGAATTCAAATGACCAAGTGGTTTCTGAGGAAACTATGTTTTGATGTGTTGATGGGACTCCAATATGAGTGACCTTGGCTGAAAAGTTAAAGGTCAACCTAGACCTTTGAAACTTATTTATAGCCATTGGCTCATTTAGTTTAACATATCAAGTGAGAATAATGACTTTGGCCTCAACAGTTTTCAAAAAGTGAAATTTTCAAAAAAAATCCCATTTAAATGCATTAGGATGCAAATTTGACCTTGATGTTAGGAAGGTCAAGGTCAAGTTAGGTTCTTCATTTGAACAAATTTGGTAGGCCCCACATCTCCAATGCTACATACCAAGTCCCAAGGTCATCGGCCTTCTGGTTCTGGAGAAGAAGATTTTTAAATGGTTTTTACCATATATGGGCATGGCGGCCATCTTGGTCATGTGACCAATATATTTTGCATAAATTTTGGCTAACTTATCATGAGGAGTCTTCACATGAAATTTGAGTTCAATTGGGCCAATGGTTTGTGAGAAAACTATGTTTTGATATATTGATGGGACTCCAATATGAGCGACATAAGCTGAAAGGTCAAAGGTCAACCTTGACCTTTTGAACTTATTTATAGCCATTGTCTCATTCGGTTAAACAAATCAAGTGAGAATAATGACTTAAGGTTCCACAGTTTTCAAAAAAATCAACTTTTCAGAAATTTTCCCATTTAAATGCATTAGGAAGCAAATTTGACCTTGACGTTAAGTAGGTCAAGGTCAACCTAGGATCATCATTTGAACAAACTTGGTAGGCCCCACATCCCCAATGCTACATACCAAGTCCCAAGGTCATCGGCCTTCTGGTTCTGGAGAAAAGATTTTTTAAGGGTTTCTACCATATATGGGCGTGGCGGCCATCTTGGTCATGTGACCAAGACCATTTGAACAAACTTTCGTTCCCCCATCCTAAGGAGTCTCCATATGAAATATGAGTTAAATTGGCCCTGTAGTTTCAGAGGAGAAGATGTTTGAAAATGTTGACGGACGACGGACGGACGGACGAAAGACGGACGGACGCCGGACGGACAACGGACGCCGGAGTCACTGGTATACTATTAGCTCACCAATGAGCCTTCGGCTCAGGTGAGCTAAAAATGAATACTGTTGGAGTTACAGATTACACAAACTAGGCACCCCCTAAGCATCTCGGAAGGAAAAAATGTCTAAGTTCAACACCCTTCAAAAATGGGAAAATATTTATAAAATGTGCACAAAATGAGAGGTGCACATCTTCAATGTGTGAACAATTATTATGTAAAGTATGAATATAAAGGAATGAATACCGTTGGAGTTACAGATTACACAAACTAGGCACACCCTAAGCATTTCGGATGAAAAAAGTGTCTATGTTCAACACCCCTCAAAAAAAAAAAAAAAATATGAATTGTGCACAAAATAGTAGGTACACATCTTCAATATGTGAACAATCATTAGGCAAAGTTTGAATGAAAAGGAATGAAAAACTTTTGTTGGAGTTACAGATTACACAAACTTGTACAAAATAGACGGTGCACATCTTCAATATGTGAACAATCATTAGGCAAAGTTTGAATGAAAAGGAAAAAAAACTTTTGGAGTTACAGATTACACAAACTTGATACCCCTAAAGTGTTGCGGACGGACAAAAATGTCTAAGTTCAACACCCCTCAAAAATGTCTAAGTTCAACACCCCTCAAAAATGAAAAAAAAAATATGAAACATGTACAAAATAGACGGTGCACATCTTCAATATGTGAACAATCATTAGGCAAAGTTTGAATGAAAAGGAAAAAAAACTTTTGGAGTTACAGATTACACAAACTTGGTACCCCTTAAGTGTTGCGGACGGACAAAAATGTCTAAAAATGAATATGATATGTGCGCAAAATAGGAGTTGCACATCTTCAATATGTGAACAATGATTCGGCAAAGTTTGAATGAAAAGAAATGAAAACTTTTGGAGTTACAGATTACACAAACTTGGTACCCCTAAAGTGTTGCAGACGGACGAACGGTCGGACGGACGCACGGACAGACGGAGTGGACCCACTACTAGACCTGCTTTGGCTAAAACAACGCAGGTAATTAAATTGCTTTAGAATGTATATACATTTTCTTATTCCATGAGTTTGCAACAAAATTAGTTGGACTGCGAGTTTGTCACTTTCCCATTGGTATCCTGGGTCAAGTGTCTCGAATCCTGATCTTGGCACCCTTAGTTACTTTGACAATGTTTTGATATTTTGCCACCAGTGCCTTACAAAATAAAGTAAACCTACATACAGAAAACAAAGTCTGAATGCTAGCATACTCTGAATACCCCCCACCCCCCCACCCCCCAAATTAATCAAGAAAATATGTTTCAGACATTATCACAATAGTATTGCAATGGTAGTCCATAATAGTACAACAAAGTACTGTCTTACCAACTAAGAGTGACAGTGACGTACTATTTTGTTTATAATTATTAAGTAAACATTAACTTGTACACTCCACTTGAGCTAGGCAAATCGATAGATCACTTGTGTATTAATCCTATCCTGCAGATAGGATTAATACACGAGTGATCTATTGATTCTAAGTCCCTAATAACTTTGTAAACAAAACATGATGTGACTGTCACTCTTGGCTGGTCTGACAGTAATGGTATCACAATGTTGTTGTTTTTCCTGAAATGTCAACATTACAATAGCCATTTTCAGACTAGTGTTCCAACCCTAAGAGCTACGTGCATTAAAGGGCTATTGCTAAAAAAATAAAAATTGTTTTTCACCAAGTTTTTCATATTGGTTTGACTTGACTTGACTTGATCCTGAGTTTATTTTTCTACTGCTGCGGGTGTCCCAGGTACTGGGGTAGGCAGCAGGTGGCTAGAGTGTCTAACACCCAATCCCCACGCCTCTCTGTTCAGTGGATAGATGCTGCCAAGGCTGCACATTTTCATGTCAGTCTTAACAATTAACAAATTAACCACTCAAAAATATATTATCAAATGTGCATAAATAAGGGACCATTTCGGAGCAAATTTGAGACATTTGACAGAGAAACTAACATAGAGCACAAGCAAATACCAAAAAAGTATTATAAAAAATTATGAGAATTATCATGGCACACAACATATTAAAAGGTTTTTTAATTGCATTTAGCTGTGTTGATATCTAATTCTTAAATGGCCGTAAATTTGGTCCAAATTGGCAATTTATTTTAAACCTATTTTATGGACCATTTTTGTTACCAAAGCAATGGCAAAAATTATATAAATGTCAGAATTTTACACTTGGGTTATTCTTCTAATAAACGAGTCAGAAGCAACTTAGCAACTTTTAGTTTTTGGCTCCAGATGGGGCACACTTAGCCCCTTAATGCATGTAGTTCTTTACTACCAGTCCATATCCAACCGTATCAAGTGCCGAAAATAAAACTGGTGCTGATATTTGTTATCAGTTAAAGAAATAATCCAGCCACTAGCTAAAACACAGCCAGCAGATGATCAACATAAAATGTTGAAGGTATTATATGACTTTTTGGTTACTGTAAAGGTGGCACCTCATGAATGCGTAATTAGAACTGGTCAACCTTAGACATAGGTTAAAGCTGAAAATGAGGCATGGTTTTGTTCAAAAGTAACTGTATCATCTTGTGCCATTACCTCAGTATAGAGGCAAAACACATTATTTAGTCCTTAAAACGCCAGCAAAATAACTGCATCTGAAAATGTCTATTGTGGACCCTCTACAGGAGCAGTCTGATCTGGGTCCACACTGTTTGTCTATGAGGCTTCAAATATTTTAGTGGACGACAAAAAAACATATATTTTGTGATTATGCGCTTTAAGGGTTAATAAATGTGAGTTCAGTGTGTATACGGTTAGGATTTTTTCATGAAATGCACACAGGACTGTGTGGCCCAAAAGGCTTATTAGCTCTTTACCAAATTATAAATAAAACCTGATTTCTCTTCCTTAGCAGATGAAATAGCCGAACCATGCCACAGATATGAATATTGAAGTTGCCGCCTTTACAGTAAGCGAAAAGTCTATTAATATACTGAACAAAAGTGAAAACGCGACACCTAAATTGTTTGCCATCTATATACAAAATTATGCAAACCAAGAATGAAATGAAAGTGCACCTTAATGTTCAATTACTGGGTAATGCATAGCAGTAAAAGTTTTACGGATGGTGTCACGAGGGAACACACAAAAGCCATTTAAATGTGGCAGGGGTCAAATTTTTCGGGTTGCCAATTTGAACAGAAATCTCACACAATTTAGGCCTTCAGAAATCCAATACCTACGAGATCTGAGTGCATGAAATGGTAGTCTAGACATGTGACAACCAGAAATGTGAAGGACTTATCTCAAGAGTGTTTTGATCAGTTAGAAAAGCAATCTTAAAAAAGCGGGTTTTCCATCAAATTGCCAAGTTTGAAATTTTAACACTGAAATCTCCATAAGAAAATCAATGTGTTGTTGCATCTTTGTATGAGGACATTACTAGTCGAGAAATGGTAGAAACAATGTGCTGAGAAGTCTACCTGATTTGGCAAAAGAAAATTATCAAAAATCGTTATCAATAGAAGATTACCAAACATTTAATTTTCCCTATTTGTTTTTGTCAAAGGGAGACAATTTTTATTTTTTTTACACATTTGATAATTCGAAATTGTTTTCTGAGCTTGTTTCAAGTGATTAAGCAGTTTTCTTGTGTTTTTATGCAACTCAATTATGATCAATTTTGATAAGCATAACAATTTTAATTTGCGCATGAGCAATAGCAAAATTCAGTGAATAAAGCTTTAAACAATTAAAGGAGCATAACTCAGACATCAAACGAGACAAATTGGTAGAATTTTGACGAATCGATTGCTGGATGTCTGGGGAACATTATTAAGCTTTAGTAAATACTTTTGGTCCAATACTTTCTCACAAACTATAGATAATTGTAGTGTAGCATTTTCACTTTTGTTCAGTATATCATGAACTTAGTTGTTTGCTGTAGTCGTGTTTCAATATAAATACTGAACAAAAAACATATTTTAGGATTATATATCTAAACCCACTTTAATTTGAACTACTGATAATTCAAAGAAAAAACTCCGGCTCTGAGGAAATTTCAAGATTCAACAGAATAACATTCATGGACTATTCGGGTCAAATTGGTAGTAACTCCCATCTCCTATACAAAATAATAGTAAAATATACTAACCGGTTTAATTTCACCTATCATTTCTGAAAATCTCATCTTAAACAACATGGAATTAAGTCTAGGTGTAATCTTCTTAATACTTGAAATCTGCAAACAAAAATACAACTATCAGATTAACCTTATAATGTGCTATTTAAAATTTGCCGCTGATGACATTTTTTAATGAAGTTTTACGGAAAAGCCAAAGAATTTGCCTATAAAGTTCTAAAAGAAAGGATCAAATTTCAAAACTTGTAAATAAATTAAAATTATTTTGAAATCACATTTTTGGCATGAAAGTGTTAAGATTTTGTCATCTAGCATGTATGCTATGTTGTTATGGATGTCATTACATTACGTAATAACTAAATATGTGAAAAAGACATTTTAAACTACAGAACAAAAAATAATAGCTGAATGGCTTTTCTTCTTGGCAAGTAACTGCAAAGCCATAATGTTTTTTGTTTGATTTGATTCTTTACATCCCAGGCAACAATCTTTCAGTTACATCGGGACGAGTCTTCCTGGGTTGAACCATTACTAAGCTAGGATTAACGTGTCTTGCTGGAGGACACAATGCAATGACGCCGGTGAGGCTCGAACCCGCCGCTCTTCAGTCTCGAGTCAAATACTCTACCACTGAGCCACTGCACTCCCAAAGCCATGATGTGACTGGGTTGTAAGATCACATCTCAAACAACTCAAGCAAATATGATGGTACTAACCGTAACACAGAACTGTTCAGGCTCTGCCAAATCTTTATATTCATCTTTCAAGCCTGCTAGCTGGTTCATGGAATCTGGGTCAGGCATGTACTTAAGGAGCTGTTCAACCATGGCAGAAGACAGATTTTCTTCGTCCACTTCCAGAATACGCCGCTTGATTTCCCCATATGGAACTTTTACAGACCCTAACAATATTGCTGAAAATAATACAGAAATGTAGATTTGAGAATCATTACATAAATATCGATGTCATAGGATAGTACAGGGTTCATACAGACAAGACTGTGTAAAATTTAAGGACTTCTAAAGGACTTTCCTTCTGTTTTCAAGGACTGAAAATTTAAGAAAAATACTGAGTTACACGTTAAAATTCTACTTCTGAAATGTTTGAGTCCATTACTAAAGATATTAGTTTAAGATAATTAGCATAAAATTGTGGTGCCTTTATTTGGTGCAGCATATGCTGCACCAAATAAAGGCACCACAATTTTATACTGATTTTGGTCTCCAAAAACACTGTTGCATCCTCCTGTAAATGGTAAAATTTAAGGACTTTTCAAGGCCTTCGAGTGTTTTTCAAGTAATTTTCAAGGCAAATTTATTTTTCAAGGACTTTTCAAGACAGTCCTGTATATTCAAGTACTTTTTAAGTCTGTGCAAACCCTGTAGTAATAGTTACACATCAACATAGACAAAATCGGGTTTAAACAAGGCCTGAAACAACCAAAAAAAAAACCGATTTAAAATAGTTATCGGCAGGAAATAATAAAAATATTGTGAATGCTTATGTATGTCCCAAAGCACACTTTTACGATGCTAAACGTTTATTTTGTGGGTCATGTTAATGAAAATAATTTATCTTACTTGCAACACAAATATTTTCTGCGATGATTTGTTTCAAAAATCACTTTCCCCAGAGAATTTAAGATATATTCTGCATTCACTTCCATACAGGTGACTGATGCGCGAAAATAACATCACAAAGGGAATTCAAAAAACCTCCTATACAGATAATACAGAGCACCAATATGGCAAATTCCAGTGTAAATGGACGACAACATGTACCAATATTGCAAAATTCATGATTCAGATGACAACATGCAACAATATGCCAAAATCCAGTGTGTATGGATGACACAGTGTACCAATATGCCAAAATCCAGTGTGTATGGATGACACAGTTCATCAATTTGCCAAAATCCAGTGTGTATGGACGACACAGTGCACCAATATGCCAAAATCCAGTGTGTATGGATGACACAGTTCATCAATTTGCCAAAATCCAGTGTGTATGGACGACACAGTGTACCAATATGACAAAATCCAGTGTGTATGGATGACACAGTTCATCAATTTGCCAAAATCCAGGGTGTATGGACGACACAGTGTACCAATATGACAAAATCCAGTGTGTATGGATGACACAGTTCATCAATTTGCCAAAATCCAGTGTGTATGGACGACACTGTGTACCAATATGACAAAATCCAGTGTGTATGGATGACACAGTTCATCAATTTGCCAAAATCCAGTGTGTATATACGACACAGTGTACCAATATGACAAAATCCAGTGTGTATGGATGACTCAGTTCATCAATTTGCCAAAATCCAGTGCGTATGGACGACACAGTGTACCAATATGACAAAATCCAGTGTGTATGGATGACACAGTTCATCAATTTGCCAAAATCCAGTGTGTATGGACGACACAGTGTACCAATATGACAAAATCCAGTGTGTATGGATGACACAGTTCATCAATTTGCCAAAATCCAGTGTGTATGGACGACACAGTGTACCAATATGACAAAATCCAGTGTGTATGGATGACACAGTTCATCAATTTGCCAAAATCCAGTGTGTATGGACTACACAGTGTACCAATATGACAAAATCCAGTGTGTATGGATGACACAGTTCATCAATTTGCCAAAATCCAGTGTGTATGGACGACACAGTGTACCAATATGACAAAATCCAGTGTGTATGGATGACACAGTTCATCAATTTGCCAAAATCAAGTGTGTATGGATGACACAGTGCACCAATAAGGCAATTTTTTTCGCTCATGATTCACTGTACTATCTTATCATGTAGATTAAGTTTGAAAAAAAAAATGTGTCATGACTATTTTTGTCTGTATTGAAATTAACCCTTTGTGCACTATAGATGTACCACGACCTCTGACCAATGACCTTTGGGTCTTTCTATTTCAAACGAATGATGCAGAATGCGTTAAATGAGCCAGCCTGGATGGAACATATGTGTATGTCAAAGCTTTAATAACAAATGTAAATAAATGCCTGAAACCCTTTTTTCTAGAACAATGTATCGATATTGTAGAGTCACGCTTCAAAGCTTTTGGTAGATCAGTAGAAAGAAACCCATAAACAGGTAATTTGGCAAACAGTGAAGATTTGTTTGTTTGATATGATTCTTTACGTCCCAGTCAACAGTTTTTCAGTCATATCGGGACAGGTCTTCCTGGGTTGAACCAGTACTAAGCAGGGATTAATGTCTTGCTCAAGGACACAACACAATGCCACTGCAGAGGCTCGAACCCGCAACTCCTCCATCTTGAGTCAAGCACTCTATCGCTGAGCCACTGCACTCCCTCAAACCGTGAAGACCCAGATGAAATGCTGCTTAATGCAGCAATTCATCAGAGTCTGCACTGTTTACAAGACTTTACATGTGACCCCTTGATATGTACAGTAAAAGCTGTCTCAAGCGGCCACTCAAAAATAGACAAATCAAAGGAATTAAAGACAGGTGTTAGCTTATTGCAGGTCGAAAGTATTGCAGAATGCTCCATGGAAGCATTCTGCAATACTTTTGACCTGCATTAAGTGAGTATTGGTCTTGAAAACATATTTTGGGGACTTCTTTTGAGTGGCCGCTTTAGACAGGTTTTACTGTATATCAGTAGATGGAATCCATTAGTATACTAAAAGTTATTCATTCTTTTTAGAAATAAACTTACAGAGATTTTGAGCAGATTTGGGATCTAAGACCTTGAGTTCCTTTGCTTTTTTGGGTGGTTTAAACTGTATATCTTGATTTTCTGTCTGTTTCTTAACTGGAATAGAAAACAAAAATGAAAAAAAAAAGTTATTTGAAATAACTAGATATTTTATGCTGCAGATCATAGAAAAATGTGTCCTTAAATTATCACAATTGAAGACTCAATGAACGAAAAATATCAATATTTTCAATTTCAAACTACAACTGGCGGACTTCAACATAGGGCCCTGCATAATGCTAGGTATAATGTAGTGGTCATAATTGTGAATGCACAGGAGGTATGCTATGCTTATATGGGTTAATCTAGCTAAGCATTATTTACTATATGTCCTTATTTTGTTTATTTTTTTTTTGTTCTATCAGTGATACTTTCATCCACATTAGCTTCAATTAACCTAATTAATGTTACAATATTGTTTTTTATGTTGTGAGTAGGGTTGCTAACGTTATCGGAATTTCCAATAGTCCCTATTTGCATAATGAAAAATGAGCAATTTTCATGCGCATGATTCTTTAAGAAATCATCATCAAAATTACGAAACAATGATACCTGTTGGAAGAAAAATGTATAAATTTTCATCTGAAGCATTGAAATATTTTCAGAATATAAATTTTTGGCATTTAATCTGTTAAAATAGATGACCTTGTTTTCGTTATGCAACAAAATGGCCGCCGTGTAATTTGGTTACACGGAAATAGGTGGTATGTTTGATCTGCTTTTATTAATTCCAGCGGTCATTTTTCTTAAAATATCCTAATGAATATTCAATTTCAAAGGCTAAAAATACTTATTATTTGCATAAGTTTCATCTACATTCCCTATTTGACAGGATGTCATTGGATAGAAATCGATTATTTTCGAATGTGGAATTCTATAGTTAAAAATGAAAGAAGTGGCTAGAAGTCATCCAAATGCTTCATGAATATGTAAATAATGGTCTCATATTTTAATTTAGCCCTTTCAATGATGCGCAGATGTCCCGCAAAAGCTAGCAAGACACCCACTGTCTCCATATCAAATACATACGGCGCTATAAAAATGCGGGGTACCAGCAATGTGTTTTGATCAATAATGATGGCAGAACATTACCAGGAAATGCAATCTTTAAAACTCTAGAACTTCAACAATTAACCACCGATTTTAAATATTCAAACAGCTACATGTTAGAAATTATATGTAGAATATAGGGAAAATATATTTTTAATAATTTTCTACAGGTTTTAAATATCCCTGATTAACCTATTGTGATTAGGAAGGCTTTGACTTAACTGCACTTTAAAGACATTGAAGTTTAACTCTGCCTGCCAGGGGCGAATTTTATCGTCTGCTGCTGATATTTGCAAACAGTTTGGACCCAGATCAGGCCCGACATAATGTCGGGCCTGATCTGTATCCAAACTGTCAGATAATCTGATAGTGTTACTGAAAGAAATTTTCAAAAAAGTTAATTTTGGAAAGAAAAAGTCAACAGGAGACAGAAAATCATGAAAAATTACCCAGCATGCAAATAGTTAAAAGGATGATCTTACCCATTTTTGTGGAGAAATTTTCTAATAGCCCTGAGAATATATCCTCACTTTCAAAGTTATCTTCTTTAGCTTTCACCCAGAATGAGTTCTTGTCCAACTGTCGAGCATTTACCTGGAGTAAACAATAATGATTAGAGAGCTGTAAAAATCAAATGATTTAAAAATTATGTAATAAAACCAAGTACCAGAAGTGCTGATATCACATTTATTCATATGGTTTCACATTTTGCCATTCCATGATGTTACTGTACATTTTCGAAGTAATCCTTTAATGAACCTTAAGATTTTTGCTACCGTTCATGGCCTCATGAATTACACAAATTTGATTGACAGCTGCCAAGCTCACTTGCCCGTGCAATACGCTTCGAAAATCGAACTCATTCCCCAGAAGTGATACTGGTGTAGTGATTGACAGCGAGCCACACCTGAGTCGCACGTGCATAACAAGCCTCTTGTTTGCTCCATTGGTTATCCATGTTCAAGCTGGCTGTTCCGCCTTTCCATTTTACACTCCGACTAAACCGTTAAAAGGATTATATTTTAAATACAAAACTGTTTTAATTCCTAAATTAAAAATATTTTTTATATTTTAGATATTTATAATAAAATGTAAATATAAGCAATAAATTCATTTTTTGGAATGTTCATGGAATCATGAATACTTCGGGTCTCTTGCAAAGTTAACTTGAAGTTGAATATATTCATGATTCCATGAACATTCTAAAAAATGAATTCATGTCTTAAATTGTATTGCAGGCAAGACTGGTCATGTCGCTGATGCATTTGTTCAAAATAACGTTGCACACAGCTATGACAATGTGATGAGGTTATGACGTTCGAAAGTTTACAGTTGAGATGCCATTTTGTTTAGAAAAAACCAGTGTAAGAAGAAGGATATTTTAATGTTTTAGCAGCGTTTTCCGTGTGATTTTTGTTGGAATCAGGTAAATATGCAAGAATATTGATCACAAACATTTTTTTCATTGCATTTACACTTGCTGATTAACCCTTGGGTGATGTATGAATACTCGGCCTAGTGGCTTCGTATTCAAACAGCTGCCTTGGGACCTGGCAAATATTAACTCATGAAAAAACATATATCATCTCTTGGCTGGCCCAAATATATTACCTTGTTCCAGTTAGCTCTCTTCATTGGCTGTTTCACTTGGTATTTCTTCTTCGGCTGCATCCCATGTGGCAGTTCATTGGTGGGTGGAGAAAATCCTGGGGGACTGAACATACCTCCAGGGGGTGGCGGAGGTCCTCCACCTGGGGGTGGAGGTGCTGGAGGGCCACCTCCTGGGGGTGGAGGTGGTGGGGGAGGGCCACCTCCTGGTGGGGGAGGTGGTGGGGGTGGTGGCACTCCTCCTCCTGGGGGTGGTGGTGGAGGGGGTGGGGGAACGGATCCACCTGGAAATGGTGGAGGGGGAGGAGGGGGAATACCTGAGCCTGGGGGTGGAGGGGGAGGGGGTGGTCCTGCTCCCCTGGCTATCACAGAAGAAATTTGTGCCCCTACACCATCTTTAACCTGCAATGAAAAAACAAACAAAAACATGTCATTATATATTTGTCTATCTTACACTAATAATGGCTTATTCTCACAGGAGGTTGCCATTTTTAACCCTTAAAGCTCCAATCAAAACAAAAGTCATCTGCTTTGTCCTCTGATGAAATATCTTAGAAGCCTCTTTGACAAACAGTGTAGACAAGGATCAGACTGCTCCTTTAGGAGCTGATCTGGGTCCACACTGTTTACCTCTACAATGATATATTAGTCCATTATGTTTGATACAATATACTTGGGATGGCTCATATTGGCATATATCAAGGGAACCCTGGTTAAAGTTTCCAAATTAGGATGTATTGGTAATTATTATTGGGCAAACAGTGTAGACCATAATATGTAGTGGCATTCTGCAGCATTTCGTCTGGTTAGTCACTCTCTGATAAAGTACCCATTAACAGTTTCCAGTATTTTAAAAAAGGAAAGTTAATCTTGCTGAAAGAAATAGTTATTAGATAACTAACACATTTTTTCCAATATATTGTTTAGGGATACATATAGTCAGCCACTCGCTGTAATAAATAAAAATTTCCCATAAAATGGAAACATTGTTTCCTGCAAGTGATTCACATTTTCATTGACAAAATAACAATATTAAGAAATGACAGCCAAACTACTACCGTAAAATGGGAAATTTTCGCGTCGTCCAATTTTCGCGGTATTTCGCGGTAAGTCGTGAACCGCGAAATATTTTCCAAGTTTGATCAATTGTTTATTTGCCTTTATACAGAACAATAATTTGCGATTATAAAACACCGTTTTTCATTGACTAACCAGCGTAGTTTACAGGCCAAGCTACATGTTTACTTATAGATCAATCAAAGCCCATAACCATTACACAAAAGACCGCTTGGACAAGCTGGAAAGATAATTGATTGACCTTGAATACATCATGATCATTTATTCAGACTTTGACCAGTGATTGTCCGTATGTGCTCACATATTTTGCAAAATGTCTATAATTTACTTTCAAGCGTGTTCACATAATTATTGAATTAAATGGTCCTATTTAAAAGTGATTGTTTTTGGAGAGTAAAAGACAATGTCATTGCATTGCCAGTAAAAGTCGACACTTTAAATGTACTGCTATTTTATATGCACTAGGTACAACTTAATACCAACGAGAAACTACCATACATACTGAAAGCACCTAGTTTCAACCATTGGAATGACCAACTAAACGCATACTTCAGACCTTTCGCAGGACATTTAACTTGCAGTTATAACTTTCGCGGGTACAAAAGACCGCGAAAATTAAAAACCGCGAATATTAATCCTCATGTTTCTGAGGCAAAAACGCGAAAATTTGGCGACGCGAAAATATTCCATTTTACGGTATATTATACATGTGAACCCTCCCTGATCATCCAGGAGACCCCCTGGAATGAGTCCTAAACTTACTTCTGATACATACCACTTTTTACCAAAAGCTGGGAATCTCCTTGATCTGATTTAAGATTTTTACTATTGAGCCGCGACATGAGATTTCCAACACTGTGGTATGTGTGACCAGAAAAGGCTCAGACCAGTCTGATCAGAGACTTTGCTAGTCGTTTGAATATTCAATGACTGTTAAGCTACTGATTGAACAGCATTTGGAGTTTCTAAGCTGCACAGGCTCGTTTGAGTCTATTCATGTCAAAATGCCACATTGTTGGAAATCTCATGTCATAGCTCATAATTACGTTATATACATTATTTAAAAACCTCCCTGAAATGAGAAGAAAACCTCCCTCATGCTCATTTTTCAACTTATCACATGTATGCCATATTTGACCCCTATTAATGCACATGCCCTTATAAATTCGTACAAAAGCAATTTTTTAATGGTCAGATTATCACCAGTTGAAATGGCTTTCATAACAAAAGAATGACCAAGTGAAGCTTCGTATTGGTTCGACCGACCCTCAAAACAGCTCTGAGTGGAGATGGCATCTGAGAGAAATCAGGTCAGACAGGTCCTATCAGAGTGTCAAACAGACTGGATACAGATCAGGCCCGACAAAATGTCCGGCCTGATCTGTATCCAAACTGCTAGCAAAGTTCATCAGCAGACAATTATAGCCGACAAAAGAGTTAAAGACACTAAGTCTGTCCAAATAACCATTTTTCTTCCTTCACAAAAAATCAAATACAGTAAAAAAAAAACTGTGTAAAACGGCCACTCTCAAAAAGACCAAAAAATGGTTTCAAGACCAATTATCGCTTAATGCAGGTCAAAAGTATTGCAGAAAGCTCCAAAGGGAGCATTCTGCAATACTTTTGACCTGCATTCTGCAATACTTTTGACCTGCAAAAAAACTACCAGTTGTCATTTTAAAATACCTTTGTTTGTCTGTTTTTGAGTGACTGTTTTACACAGGTTTTACTGTACACATTTGATATCACACATATAATCTTTTTTTTAAATGATAGGACAGTGCAGTCCCTTTATAACCCTAAGTTTGGGATCTACAGGAATGGACCCTGTTATAAATGGATTGTGTTATAAAGGGACAATTTTACAAAGAAAGTATATTAAAATGTTCATGGTCATTTTCCTGTAATTTCTTTGTATAATTTCAAGGTTAAAAATATTAAGGAGCTGCAACATGACCATGGTATACCTTAAGGTCACTGCCCACACCTGAGCGATTTTTTTTCCAAAAAATAGATTTTTTTCATTTTTTGATATTCTGTAGTACATCATATTATAAGCAAAATAATGCAAAATAAAGAAAATTTACCGTCCAGTTCAAAAGTTACAGCTCTTCATTATATGGCCTATGTTGGCTTTTTTACGCAGCTTTTTGTAAATTCATTAAGACAAGTAAAGTATTCTGTAACTCAATTTTATATTTGAAAATCGTTATTTCAAACAAGCATGCGAAGCCATAAATAATTAAGAACTTTTTCTCAAACCATTCTTTTGCAGCTATACAAATATTTTTCTTCATATCACGCTTTCAAACCAGCGTTCACCGATATTTATGCATTAATTTTCGGCAATTACTGACTGATAATTCAATATTTAAACATACTTTAAAAAAATATATTTTTCTAATTTTTTTTTAGGAAAATGATCATTATATAAGATGTGTTATGACAAAATTTAAAAAAATTTCACTGTCTAATTAGTGAGATATTACCAAATAATTATCCCTACCCCCTAAACTAAAAATTAATGATCTTAGCAGGCTTTTCTTGTTTCTAAGCATGTTAAAACCTTACGAACCAAACACTGTTGATTAGAATACCTCACTCTGAACTTCCAAATGAAATTATTTGTACTCCAAATACTTGGAACATTTATATGCATATATGTGAAGACTTTTCAATACCAAAAACGATACCAAAATACCCCACCCACGGTAAAAAGAAACTTATCCGCATTTTGTCTGAACACCTAGTCGATATATTTTGACCAAATTTGCATAGATACACCATTAGGATAGAGATGTAATGTTTTGGGGACATTTACCGTTTTTCAAGGTCACGGGGTAACTCTGCATGTCAAATTTAGGTGAAAATGTGCTGTTTTACAATGCATCGCGTTAATTGATCGATGCATATACTTCATGTACTCATCCAAGAATTTGAAATGTTTTTAAATCTTTGTTGCGGCCTCGGGCGCCATACTTATGCCCGATCACGAAGCAAGGCCAGACCTTAACACTTGACCAGAGTTGGCTTATTTCTATTAGATCTATATATCCCTTGACGGACATCTTTCAGTTGAAACATGTCAAATGTAGAGTAACCTTGGAGATTAGCAAAAAAATTAGCGTAAAAATGTAAATATTTTATTGCTCATTATTTTTATATTTGCTTTGGGTGCTCAAAAGAACCGTCTCACTGAGTACCTATAACTTGCCTATGATTTGGTTGGACCCGCATTTATATGAAAAGGGTTCTTTTTATGCCCACATCCTTCCCGCTACTAAAGGGGTATTTAGTGGCGCGGAGGGGGAGGGGGTACTATTTTTGGTACGGATCCCGTCGGCGTTGGTCACGGGCGGAATTGGCCACCAGTAGTCTAGAGGGGCTAGACATTTTCTATGCGCATATCACATGAACCAGGCTTGAAGATTGGGTCCGCATTTACATGAATATAAATGAGCATCGATGCGACAAAACCTGTCTTCAGGGTTTCCGATAAGATTATACCAAAACCAGCCCCCTCAGCCACTGAGACTAGATAGAATAGTGAAATCTCGCTTGGAGCAAGTTTAGATACGATACTATTCAATTTGTGAATAGCAAAGGCACTGATCAGACTGCCCGGATGCACAAGCTGGTCTGCGCCTTTTTTTGTTTGCAGACCCCGATGGCAGAATTCCTCGCATACCTTTAATAATTTAGAGTAGGCCTACTATATTTTAGAATCACTACTATACTTGGGTCAACCTTAGCCCAAGATAGCCTTGTAGCTAAATATTGGAACACATTTGACATAAGGCAAATTGTTTAGGACGCAAACTAAAGCGAGGGACTCTCAACGTCAACGTCAAGTTCAATACTTGTCGTTTACGCATAATGACGTCATAAGAGCAAGTGACGTCATTAGCGCACGTCAGATTCAAAGTAGATGCTAGAGAACGTGGCGAGATAGTCTGTCTTGGTGAAATTTTAATGCAGGTAAAATAAAACCAGAAAATCATATATAGATCTATATACAAGTAGTTATATCATGATTGTTGGTGTGGACTGTCAAAAAAAACGCGAACAGTCGACTGACATTTCCCTGGTAAAATGCGTGTTCCATTACACTGACTGACTTTTTTTCTTCTCACAGAGCTGAGCGTCCATCGTTTAGTATCCGTAAAGAATGCCAACTTTTGTTGTTCATTATACTTAAAATTTTGTTTGCATTTTTAATGTTATATCAATCACTTTCAGATTACCAACGTGCAGTGTAACGGGCATTACTGTAGGTAGAAAACATATCATAGTTGCGTAAAATCACACTTTGTCATAATCGAACGCTACCAAGTATTACCTCCCTTGATGATTTAGAGTTACGGTTATTGCTATGGGTAGTGACCTTAATATAGGGATCAAACATGTTTTTCTATGCATTAACATCTGCGGGACCCGAGGGTGATGTTGATACCCGAGCCTGAAAGGCTAGGGTTTTAACGACCTCAGAGGGGTCTAGCAGATGTTAATGTATCAGATTGTTATTATTGCATAAAGTCATTTTGTGGAAAAACGCTTCATGAAGTTCATTTTTGTATTACCATAATGGCGCGCAAAAGCATGAGGACTTCATAGGTTTCGAAAACGCCTGTTCCAGAGCAAACTTACGTCATCCTAATGTCACCAAATTACATTCATACCTATGCATGTTAATGTTGATGACGTCAATTTTTGTGACGGCCTAGAAGGCGTATATGTAAAGTACAAAAGCCGTGCATCAACAGCACTTGAATTGCCTGATTAATACATGGGTTTTTGCCAGTTAAAACATGGCTGTTAAAAGTGTGCGACACAGCTTTTTATGCAATAATGGGTGCTATAATAATTAAATGTGTTATGAAGGGACTGCATTGTATAAGAAAAACAACAGATATCTAATTTGTGCCCAATTAAGAGAAAGATATTTATTCATTTTTGTTAAAATGTTGCCATAATTCAACAAAGAAAAAATAAATGTAATTTCCTTTCAGTGCTTAACATTTTTTTTTTATCAGTTTCTCAGTTTGTTTAATGTACTAGTTAGTAGTTACTGATCACATTTGGTTTGGTTTGGTTCTTTACGTCCCAGTCAATAGCTAGGGTCGAGGCGGTCAGTTCACCTAACCACACTTTTTTCTTGGACAAGCTTGACTAAGCAGTTATTATCCAGTACTTCGTGCACATACTTTCGTTTGTAACTGACAACACCCTTCCTGAATTAGCGGAAGGGAGGAGAATGGACGTAGAATTATTTCATGATCAATTGGGACCAGGATCAAATTTGCGACCCCTGGATCTGCAGTCAGACCCATATCTGCAGTCAGACAAGTTACCGACTGCGCTAGTACCCAGTCATAATTATGACATCTAATTCATTATTTTTTTCAAAATTTGAAGCAAAAACAGATTGGTTATTTTGGACACAAAATAAAAGACAAAAGAACACTGCAAAATATCAAATGCCACTGAAAATTAAGCTTATACATTTATGCATGAAAACAAGTCTTTAAAAAATTTTTACAGTAAATGTTCTAAAATGTCCAACACTAGTTGCCTATCAGAAAGATATAGACAAAAAGAAGCAGTCTGATCAGTCTCCCCTGTTTGCTATTACGACTAGTGTTTGGTGTATTCCTACCCATCATTTTATTTGAGAAAAGAAAGAAGAATGTGTTCAAAATTTTAGAACATTTACCACCATACATTAACCTTCAAAGCGCCAATCACGAATGCAGCAGACGACAAATTTTGCAACATCTTTCTTAATTTTCGAAAAAAAATAAGGTATGATATTTCATGAGAATCGTCTGCCAGCAGACGATTCTCATGAAATATCATGCCTTATTTGTTATTTTCAAAAAGGTGGCAAAATTTGAAATTGTCGTCTGCTGCAAATTATAGGTGGCGCTTTATGGTTTAACAGCAAACCTTATTCTTTCACTTTTACATTTCTTATCACAAACTCATTTCTTTCAACTTTTTTACAAAAGGTGCATCTAGGAAATTGGAATCAGTTTAAACATGGGAAGACAACTCTGAGTACACATTTGGGGATCAGGAATGTGGAAAACATGGCATTTTTAATGCATATCATCTTAGCCTTCATCAGAAAATGTATATGACATTAACGGTCATTTTCCTGTAATAACTTTGTAAAATTGTCCCAATTTAGGATTAACCAATAAAGCGCCACCTATAATTTGCAGCAGACGACAATTTCAAATTTTGCCGCCTTTTCGAAAATAACAAATAAGGCATGATATTTCACAAGAATCGTCTTGGCAGACGATTCTCATGAAAAATCATACCTTATTTTTATTGAAAACTAGGAAAGATGTTTTAAATTTTGTCGTCTGCTGCAATCAAGATTGGCGCTTTAAGGGTTAATCAAAAGAACATGTCCTATAACATTAGTTGAAGATATGATTTATAGCCATATTTGTATGCTTTGATTGATCTGTATATGTAGGGAAAGGGTGTTAACTAATGTTGCGAGAACTTGTGGCCCAACCCAATCGCTGTAATTTGTGGCAATAAAATACATATAAACTAAACTACCCTATAACATTATATATAGCTTAATATCAAATCATTCCAGGATTTATAAGAAAGGAAGTCTGAGAATTTATAAGGAATCAATTTGAAACTCAGTCTGATAGAAATAGTCCAAGAAAAAAATAGGGCTGGTAAATAAAGCCTAATCAAGGTGAAACTCAGTCTGATAGTTAAGAGTCTAAGAGATTAAATTAGGGCTGGTAAATTAAGTCTAATAGATTATAACACAATTAGAATCTGTCAAGCCCCAGAGAAAAATTGAGGGCTGATAAATAAAGTCTGATAGATTATAAGAATAAGTCAAGTCCCATAGAAAAATTGAGGGCTGATAAAAAAGTCTAAATAGATTTTAAGTATGATATATTCATTAAGAAAAGTAACTGACAGAAATAATCATACAGAAAAGAACAGAGAAAAGTACCGTAATACATTATACAGTATAATCCAGAACCCTGCATTTATTAGGATTATATCTGACGTAATGACCTTGACCATATATCGCATAGAAAAATGGTAGCAGTTTACAGAAAGTTGCTTTATGACGACACTGGCAGTGAAAAACTTATATTGTGATATGTAATCTGTTGATGATGCAAACAACTTTTTAATCAGGAACTTTATGTTTAAATATGAAATGTTAGCATTGCTGAAAATCAACAATTTAAAACACAAATCAGATAATTTATTTTAACTCTTTCATGGCTAGTTGTGACTTTCTGATAATGTTCCTGAATGAATTTTTTTAAAAAGTTAATTTTGAAAAAAAGTCAGCAGAGGACAACAAAGGCATGCAAAATCACCTAGTAAGAATATTCCATATTTGAAGGTACATTCTATATTCAAAAGATCTTATGGTTTGATTAAAAACACTTTTCTGCTTAAGTTTTAACACACTTTTCTTATTAAGTTTTAGATTCCAATGTTAATGCCAAACCTGGTTAATGTTGGTCACTTAAGCTCACTCATTTAGTTATTAGACACATTTTCTAGACTAATTTTTAGATTGGTCCAATCTCGTGTTCTAGTTATGAGCAGATAAATCAATGAGTTTCTTTATCAGTATTATTATATACTTACAAAATGCAATGGTGATTGTATTTAATATTCTACTGTATTGAATATCAGTTAGTAGTCGTAATGAATAATTTGAAGATATATCACAGGATTGTACCCAGACGTCAGGCTCAAATTAGAGCTCTCAGATAGGGAGAGCGTTTGGTCGCTTTTAGGGAGAAGCTTTTGTCTTAATTTTGAATTCCCTATGCCTTTGACTCATAATCCTAAGAAATACTGGTTGCACTTAATAACTGCAATTTTGGTCCAAAGACCTTATAAAAACATTTCTTTCATTACTTTGTCTTGGGGGTTGTTGTGTGCAGTGAGCCTTTTGAGCAGCAAGATGGCCAGAAATCAGTACCAGGTTATAGAAAAGTATCATATTTCAGTGTTTAGTCACACCATTTCCACTTTCGTAGAAAACAAAATCAAACCAGCCCTCATTTGTGCAAAATTAAACTTCCGCTTATTGTATACACAATAGCTTCTGTTATTAATACAACTTCTGTTCATATGAACTGAAAACTGAAAGATTTTGTTTGTTTTTACTACTCTCTATAAAAATGTATACAGTATAGTAACTCAATGTGAATCTAAAGCCATACAATGTACAAGTAAATCATTTTACAAATGTACTATATAAGAAAACGTAAACATACTGATACAATACATATTTACTTCAAAGGAAAATTCACCACAATATTTTGAGACAATGTGAATGTGTGTAGACAAGCAATGGCATATTCAAATATAAGTAATTTGCATTAGAGCCAGTCTCCAGTAAAAGGTACAAGTTGGCATGTGCCTCCATCTAACACTCAGATCAGCCTCAGAGTCTTCGATGGGCGCTCTATGGGAAGTCAAGGGTCCAACATTTCTTCAGGCCGAAAACTAAGACTATGATCTGACTGTGCCAATGTGCAGACTGGTTTGAATCTTTGCTGTATGCACATGCAAAATTGTACCTTATGCTGATTACTGGCTCATTTAACTCAGGTGCAGCCAAACACTTCATCACAATAACACAGAAGCCTTGAAACCAAGTAACCATGGAAACACAGAGCCACACAACTTCAACTCAACTCAATCTTTAATCAGTGCATCACCCTGATATTGCTCTAATAAAATCTTATTCATCAATAAAGTCCCTGTGTTACTGTCCACTATCTTTCTATCTTACAAACATGCTCACCCTGGAACATTTCATTTTGATTCTTTACATCCCAGTCAACAATTTTTCAGTCATGCCAGGACCGGTCTTTCTGGGTAGAACCAGTAATAAGCAAAGGATAAAGTATCTTGCTCAAGTACACAACACAGTTAACGCAGTCTGGTGAGACTCAAACCCGCAACCCCTCGATCCCCAGTCAAGTACTCTACCACTGAGCCACTGCGCTCCTCTACATGATATTCAATCCTATTCCCTAAAACACTAAAAAAGATAAAATCCCTTAAGATCAAAACTATAAAATCTATGGAAACTCAATCATTAAACTATTCTATTCTGGGTCAACTTATCAACAGCATTTTACCCTTATGACATTAGTTGTTGTGGCAAATCATGCACACACTATATGAAAAACATTTTTAATGAAAAACTGAAAGTTGCTACTAACTTTTTCTGATCAATAATAACATAGAACTTGAATTTTTTGTAGCATAGTGACATGAAACAAGGCAGAAAGAAGTCTCTCCCTGGCTGGAAATTGAGCCTGGCATAAACCAGTAAAAGACCAATGTTCTACCTACTCAACCAGTTGACCCTCTATGTAGACCCTCTAAAGTAGATAATCAGGGTAGTATCAAGATTTCAGAATAAAAAAATGTTTATGAAATTTCACCCAAATCTAATTGATAGTACTGTCAAATGAGGGAGGCAGGCCTCTAGATAGGAGTGCATACCTGAAAATCATTTTTCTTGTTTCTCAACCAAAACATATGTTGTGGGTACTCAAAAGAACCGTCTCAACGAGACGGTTCTTTTGAGCACCCAAAACACATTTTTAAACTGATGGATAAGAAAATGATAGCAATTTTACGCAAAATATTTTTGCTTAACTGGCCGTATGGAGAGGGTTCTAAATCTATAGTCTGAAACAGGGAAACGAAGATCATAAAAATCCCTTAAAAATCATTACTGAAAGTAAAAGTGCACAAACCCTTAATATAGACAAATCTAAGTCCTTCTCAAATACCCATGCATACCAAACCTACAAAACTCTACAATTTTTCAAAATATTCCATAAACCTCAATAAAAATAATAATAATAATAATAATAATGAGCATGCACCTGTAGACTGTACCAAAGCCATCTCAGTCCTAAATGGTGAAAAAAATGCCTACTTCACTTTTAGACGGGCCTTGTCCCGAGAAAACCTGTCTTCAGGGTTTCCAACAAAGTGTGATTCAAACCAGCCTGCTCAGCTACAGAGACTAGAAAGAAAATTGAAATATCGCTTGTACATGTAGCAAGTCTTTATATGATACTTTCCAATCAGTGAACAACTAAGGTGCTGATCAGACTGCACTGATGCGCAGGCTGGTCTGCACCTTTGTTGTTCGCAAACACCGAAGACAGGTTATCTTGCGACGAGGCCCAGATAATGTCTGGCAATACTGATTAATTCCACAACCAATCTACGTTGAGTTTGTCCTTTTTGGGGCCAAAAATGAATACATTTTACTGCCTCAATTCAAAATTGTCATATCTATATGTAGACAGTGACAATGCAGATGTGTTATTTACATATACTTCTTGAAGATCATTTCCAATTGTGTATTATCATTTACACATCGGATAAGCAGCAATCAAAATGCTCATAACAACTGACCAACACAAATCAAAAATGGCTACAAACAGTGTTTTTGAAAAACTCTGTTCCTAACTATTTTTGATCTACGTTTGTCGATAGTATTAAAGTTTTTGATTGCCGGCTATCTGGTGTGATTTAGAGCACCACCTAAATTTGAAGACACCATTTTGAAAAAAATAAATTTATCACAGAAAACCTTAAGCCTAATTTGCACTGAAAATGAAGCAAGATGACACAAACGTCCCTACTAGCGGGAAAAGTTAAGGAGCGTAAAGTAGCGGATATTGCATGGACCAAATGGCTATGGCACAGACAAAATGAAAGCCTTAATGGGCTATCCTAAACCCCCCATATTTTCAAAATCCTTATAAACTCTAGTATCTACATGTATCTGACTTAACCTAACCTGTCACATCCCTACTAATGCTAGGTTTGCTAAGATTGCTATTTCCCTGCATGAAAACTGATTCTCCCTGATGCAATGAAACTGATTAGTAACATTTTTAGTATATTCAGAAAACCTTTCTTTCCACTCTCCCATCAATCACTTGTATGAGACATTACACGTGAAAAGGTCTTTACTCCACATCCTGACACCTAGAGCAGTGATCTGGCTTTGTTGTAGATTAGAGGTCGCCGACACTACATGCTCTTCAAATTTCAGTCAATCCAGTGGTATCAAAGGCCTTTTTAAATATGGAATTTGCCTTTAAATATGGAATTTGAGAATTTCTAAAACATAATTTAACTTCTGAAACACAACTTTTGGCTGCAATATGGCATGCAACTGTCTTAATTTTTGATAAGATTAGATAAAAATCATGCACGACTGAAATATTTTGTGACATATTTTTTTAAAGTGTGTACGATGCAAAGGTACAATGCATTTTCCCATTCAACCTGTGCATCACACACCCTTTCAAAAAACACAAATTACAATTTTTTTCTGTCAAATATTATATGTAACTTGTCTCTTATAAATAGAAAATTTGGTCGCGAGTTCGATCCCAGTCTGGTCCCATACTTTCGTGGCGATTGATCATGAAATGATTTCTACAGTCATTCTCCTCCCGTCCGCTGATTCATTCAAGAAGGGTTGTTGTCAGTTACAAGCGAAAGTATGCGCACGAATTACTAGTTAACCGCTTGTTCAAGCCTGCCCAGGAAAATGTGTAATTAGGTGAACTGACCGTCCCGCAATGACCATAGCTGTTGACTTGGGACGTAAAGCAACAAAACAAACAAGCAAATAGAAAATTTAAGTCAGTTCCAACCCCTATTGAAGCCTAAAGTTGTTAGAAATTCTCAAATTCCATATTTAAAGGCAAATTCCATATTTAAAAAGTCCTTTGTTTGGTGTAATTTTCATTATGATGTTGAATAATGATCAATAAAACAGTATGGATCCTAATCAGCTGGCTTCACCAGAAACCAGCTGATTAGGATCTACACTGTTTTCAAAAGCAGCTATAGAATTCTGAAAAAAATTATGCACGCAAAGTGCTTATTAGATTGTATACTTTATATCATGTGTTTTTTGGTATCAAAGCACTGAGAGGTCTAGTGTGTTGGAAAAAGACATTCAGTACTGAACTGAATTTGTGTTTTGTTGAAAAGACCAAAATTTGACTCCCAATACAAAAAAAACAAAATTTTAGAATAATAGTAAATTGTCAAGAGCCTGATCAGATTGTTCAAGTCAATAACTTGACATTTTTATGACTTTGAAATAAAGACCCTTTCAACATGATATGACTCATAGTAAGACAGCCAGAATGAGTAATGCATTGAATAAAGGCAGGTAAATTGCAGGCAAAAAAGGACACAGGTTGACATTCTCACCCCCTCATCACTGGCTGGTTCCTCCTTCAACTCCTCTTTTGTAGTAACCGATGGAGCGATGGCAGGTGGAGGCTGGGTTACAGCTGGTGGATGGGCAGCCGCATGCTTTAAGGCAGCGGCAGCCTCTATTTTGGCTTGTACTAATTCCTTGTTCTGATGAGTCATATAAGTAATAAAAATGTTAAAATAATTTCTTACCTCTAATTCTGAGTAGAACACATAAGAGACTAACTCAAATTACATTTAATACATATAATGGTGAATTATCATTGTTGAGAAGTATTATATGTTTTTAGGGGGAAAACATTAGTCTGGTGCTTGAATTTCAGCATTCCATTTACTTGGATAGCTGGGCTGAAATTGTATGACCAATGAAATGTGTAGCAACATGCCAGAAAAAGCTATGTGTATGAATGGTAGCCAGGCCAATTTCTTTAATAAGTTGTGAATTTTGTTTACTTTTTATGAGAGGAAAAAGACACTAAATATGTCAAAAAGTTATCTGAACTTTAGAAAAAAATATGGCTTTATATATATATATATGGTTAGTAAAGTTTGAACACATTTCTCTCTCTATTTGGCTGTTGGATCTTTGATACACAAATTGTTGGTCAGAATATTAAACCACATCTTCTAGGATATTCTGTGTATACCCAGAAGATAAGATTTATGGCCTACTTATGAAGGGATTTCAAGCGCCTCAAGCTTAACACAATTTGATATTTTCTCAAACAAGTAATAGTTCAACAATGAAATAACTCTCATAATAATACATGAGCCACAATGTGAGCCAAAGAAATCTTCAGGTAGTCCTTGTAGCATAGCAGACAGTTTGAGTGTTACAAGTATTAATAAAGGTATTAACTGGACATGGCTCATATGGACCCTGACGTAAGAAAGCTTGCAAACAACAAAGATGCAGACCAGCCTGCGCATCCGCACAGTCTGGTCAGCGCCTTTGTTATTCCCTGATTGGAAAATATTATACCTAAACGTGCCACAAGCCAAATTTCATCAATCTAGCTAGTCTCAGTAGCTGAGCATGCTGGTTTGAGTCTTGCTTTGTCGGAAACCCCAAAGACAGGTTTCCTCACGGCACGCCTTATATATTGGTATATATTATGAACCAGCCCATGATATTTTAGTACTTTCGCATATGCATAAACTCATTCTTTATACATGCATGCAGAGCTATCTAGCGTGGCTAAAAGCTTGAAATTTGGCCCAAGCCTTCATCCATATCCCTTCTTTGTGATTGCAATCAGTTAAGGCTTTGGCAAGACTGCACACAAGCACAGGCTCGTCTAAGCCTTCGCCTGTCACCTCTGATATAAGTACCATAATCTCATGTACTGGTCCAAATGATTATGTTAGTAAGTGACACTGACAATCTCACCAAGATCAGGTAAAACAAAAAGTATTAAAATAAAAGGGCTCCAAGAAGCCAGGCCCGAGGTTATAAAACTTTTTCATGCTCAACTCAACTGTGCGTACAATTTCAACTGCTCATAAAAACTAACATATACCCACAAATGAAGAAGTTTTTTGCTTCAAATCTCTCAGATGTTGTATTTATCATGCCAATAAATGTTAAAATGCCAACAATTGTTGACATTTTAATATTTATTAGCAGGATAAATTTCCTGCTCGGCAGAGTTGAGCATGAAAAAAGTTTTATTACCTCAGGGCCAGGTAAAACAAAAAGTATTTAAATATTAATGCGAGGTCTGATTGGATAATGTCAAAAATTTGTGACAGTATATCATGTAATATACCCTCAGAAATAGTTAAACCTCATTAATTACGTCATTTCGCGATAAGCGGCATTATGCGGCTTGCAATGCTCCAATTTGAGATTTAACTGCAGTAGTGCATTAGAAGTGGATAACCATATTCAAAATGTTCATTTAGGAGAAGTATATCCTCATATATATGGTCGGAAATCACTGTTTACGGATCTGCTTGCGAGTAACTAAATTTCCAACCATATATCCGACAATATACCTTCCCCAAATGAACATTTTGAGTACAGTTATCCCCTAAGTATATTTCTCAGTCATACTAGCATTCAAAAATTAAAGATAAACAAGGAATAATAAAAAAAATATTAATAATATATTAAAAATATTAAAACAAAGGACAATAAAAAAACTTGTTAAGACAAGGGATGATAACGAAAAAACATGTTAAGACAAGGAATTATGAAAAAATATCTTAAAAGTTAAAACAAAGGGTAATAAGAAAAAAAAATGTTAATAGGTGGGATGATTAAAAACTTATGTTTTAACAAATTATAAACAAGGATAATTACCATAAAACCTCCAATGTTTACTTCATTGTGACCGAATTGGACACTAATCCAATATGTTTGCATTTTGATTGAGATTAAACTTTCAGAATTATGACACAAGATGTAAAGGCAGGCTGCCATTGGGCTCAAATTCACAATCCCATTTAGCAATCCAAACAAGTCAGGTTAACAAATGAACTCACTGTGCTAAGCTGCCATACATAATAACATTCAGGCATTCCAGTAATACCTAACAGTTGGGTCAATATACATGATTGTCCTACTTGATTATAGGGGTATCCAAATTAATTGCTGTGGGCACTCATTGGTAGCATCTCAATAAGATGCCTCCAATGAGTACCACAACAAAACTTTTCGTGGAAACATAACCAGTTTTTTCTTACTTCGGGGGCCCTAACCCTCTAGTTTTTATCCTGACGAGGGCATCTGCAGATACCCAAACATGTAGATCTTTCAATAAAAAGTCACCCTAACCATTGCTAGTTGTTAGTTGTATATTCATCTCTTTAATCCTAGATTAATTTTCATGGATATTTTTAGAAATATCACCAATTTGTCGAAAATAAAGCTTAGAATAATGCAGAATGCAACACATACCTTTTCTTTGAGACTACTGAGCTCTGACTCGTACACTTTGATTTTCTCTTCCATCGTTGACACTTTGGCTTCTGACTCTTGTTTCGCCGTCAGTGCGGTCTCCAGCTTTGAGTTCATTTCTATTATACTAACTTCATTGTCTTCTAATTTGGCTTTCTCGGATAAACTATCTGATGAAGGAAAACAGAAATCAACCATTTACCAGGGTTCAAGCTGGGCCCTGACAGTAGGTAGAAGTGACTTCTCCCTTCAGGAAAATTTGGGAGAAGTGACAGTCAGATAGGGAGAAGCTATAGCACAAAATTACAGCATTTTCTCAGTTTAGAAACAAATTAGCCATTACTATTGCCATTAAATGGAAGGAGAAATATGATGTAGTGGTAGTAGTTTGTCACCACAGCTTGCGTTTGTATGATGACAGAATGAAAATGAGATGTCTCCCTGGGTCCTATTTGGGGCGAAATTTTGGAGACTATTTAGTCCTAGACAACAAAGATGCAGTTCGCATTAAGTCATATATGACGTTTTAAATAAATACTGTGAAGCCCAGGTAGCTGCAAATACTAGCATTTTGTACTAGAAAAAACATGTCCAAAAAGAATATCCTCTAGTTCAAATAAAATTTTAAATAGCCCACTTGTTTATGGGCCTTAACGTAAGAAAACCTGTCTTCGGGGGTTTGCGAACAATAAGTGATTTTAACTCTGCCCCCTGGGTAATTTTTCACGCTTTTTTGTCATCTGCTGATATTTTTCTTCAAAATCAACTTTTTCGAAAAATTCTTTCAGGAATACCATCAAAGCGTCAAACAGTTTGGATCCAGACAAGGCCAGATGTTTTGTCGGGCCTGGTCTGGGTCCAAACTGTTTGCAAAGGTTATCAGCAGACAACACTGGGAGGCAAAGAGTTAAAGAATTATCAGTTTTGTTCATTTTGATGCTTTATAACAATCTTTCAGTCATGTTGAGATGATTTTCTGTCTTCCTAGGTTGAACCAGTTCTAAGCAGCAGATAAAGTGTCTTGCTCAAGGACACAACACAATGACTGCTGGAGGTGAGTCTCAAACTAGCAAACCTTTGATCCTCAGTCTTACACTCTACCGACTGAGCCACTGGGCTCCACAAAAATACGTAATGATTTTTAGTGTATAAGTACAGGCTATCCCCATACGAGTTTACCAGCCGTGCATGGGCTTTAAAAGTGAAAGAACAAGAAATGTCACAAACACGTGACGAATGCCCCCTAAGGAACTGGTCTAGCATAAGACACATTTGAGGAAAGATAGCTGTAATATAGCACGAAAAACCTAGAAATGAGGCCAGAAGTAAATGTCAAAGTCAAAGTGACTCAAAATGGTATGCACCACTCCCCCATCCCAAGAGGAATCACCATCACAAATTTGGGATTCCTACATCAAATAATATAGCAGATATGCTCTGGACACAATCATTCTTGAAAACTAGGTCAGAGGTCAAGGTCACAGTGACCCAAAAATAGTTTGTGACACTCAGGCATCCCAAGATGCATTTACATACCAAATTTGGAATACCTATTTCAAAGAATATAGGAGATATGCACCAGTTTCTAGAAACTAGGTCAGAGGTCAAGTTCAAGGTCACAGTGACTTAATTATGGTAAGCGACACTTCCTCATCCCAAGATGCATCCACACAACAAATTTGAGATTCATACCTCAAATAATATAAGAGATATGCTCTGGACATGATTATTCTAAAACTAGGTCAGAGGTCAAGGTCACAGTGACCCAAAAATGGTACATGACACTCCCGTATCCAAAGATGCAACCACACACCAAATTTGGAATTCCTCACTCAAAGAATATAAGAGACATGCTCGGGACACAATAATTCTTAAAACTAGGTCAGAGGTCAAGGTCACATTGACCTTAAAAATGGTATGTGACACCCCGTCATCCCAAGATGTATTTACACACCAAAGTTGGAATTCCTATCTCAAAGAATATAGGAGATATGCACTAGACTCAATGCAGTTTCTAGAAACTAGGTCAGAGGTCAAGTTCAAGATCACAGTGACCCAATTATTGTATGCGACACTTCGTCAGTCCAAGATGCATCCACACACCAAATTTGAGATTCCTACCTCAAATAATATAAGAGATATGCTAAGGACACGATTCTTCTAAAAACTAGGTCAGAGGTCAAGGTCACAGTGACCCAAAAATGGTACATGACACTCCGCTATCCCAAGATGCATCCACACACCAAATTTGGAATTCCTCACTCAAAGAATATAAGAGATATGCTCGGGACACAATAATTCATAAAACTAGGTCAGAGGTCAAGGTCACATTGACCTAAAATTGGTATGTGACACCATGTCATCCCGAGATGTATTAACAAACCAAAGTTGGAATTCCTATCTCAAAGAATATAGGAGATATAAACCAGACTCAATGCAGTTTCTAGAAACTAGGTCAGAGGTCAAGTTCAAGATCATAGTGACCCAATTATTGTATGCGACACTTCGTCAGTCCAAGATGCATCCACACACCAAATATGAGATTCCTACCTCAAATAATATTAGAGATATGCTAAGGACACGATTCTTCTAAAAACTAGGTCAGAGGTCAAGTTCAAGGTCACAGTGACCCAATTATGGTACGCAACACTTCGTCATCCTAAGATGCATCCACACACCAAATTTGAAATTCCTACTTCAAATAATATAAGAGATATGCTCCGGACACGATTATTCTAAAAACTAGGTCAGAGGTCAAGGGCAAGGTCACAGTGACCCGAAAATGGTATGCGACACTCCGCCATCCCAAGACACACCAAATTTGGAATTCCTACCTCAAAGAATATAGAAGATATGCACCAGACTCAATGCAGTTTCTAGAAACTAGGTCAGAGGTCAAGTTCAATGTCACAGTGACCCAATTATGGTACGCGACGCTTCGTCATCCAAGGACGCATCCACACACCAAATTTGAGATTCCTACCTCAAATAATATAAGAGATATGCTCCGGACACGATTATTCTAAAAACTAGGTCAGAGGTCAAGGTCACAGTGACCCGAAAATGGTACGCGACACTTCGCCATCCCAAGATGCATCCACACACCAAATTTGGAATTCCTACCTCAAAAAATATAGGAGATATGGACCGGACACGAAAGCGGGACGGACGGACGGACTGACGGACGGACAGTGCGATTACTATATGCCTCCCAAAGTTCCTTTGGGGGCATAAAAACTATCAAGCTCAAGAACCCTTAACCATTTGTAGACCAGAAACTCCATAAAGGGTACTTTGGCAAACAGTGCAGACCCAGATGAAATGCCGCATGATGCAGCATTTCATCAGGGTATGCACTGTTTGCTAAGACAAAATCGATCTTCAAAGAAAAAAAATACAATATTTTTTTGGAAATTATAACCTGTGACCCCTCAATATATCCAATGGACCATGCTGTCTTTATTGTTTGTAGCTTTTTGAAAAATTCCATTGGTCTAAAAAAGGTTAAAATGAGTTCATCTCAATAGGCTACTTACTTAATAAGGGATCTACATCTATTTCAAATCTTTTAGTCAGTCTAAAATCTGGATCATAGCCTGTTCTGTGTAACACTATCTGTGTTATACATTCTTCTATAAGTTTGAAATACTGTGGTCTGAAAATAGGAAACAAACATGGTAAATCATTCTTTGCATTCTTGGTAATTTTGCATGCTTTTTGCCATCTGCAATTTTTTTCCAAAACAAAATCCTCTCAGGAATACCATCAGTGTCAAACAGTTTGGATCCGAATCAGGCCCCATATTTTGTCAGGCCTAATCTGGGTCTAATTTGTTTGTAAATTTTAGCAGCAGACGACAAGTTCCTCCTAGCAGGGGAAAGAGTTAAAGCGGCATATATATATTTACAGCCAATCCTCACCTGAACCAATTGGATTTCAGTCGGTGACCTTAACCTCAAAGTCACTAATGTGGGTCATAATGGTACAGCGAAAAACTTAAGACAAGAATATAAGATCTGGCCATGCATGAAATTGTTGGATCAAAATATCTTTTTTTAAATATTTAACTCTTTGCATGCTGGGATATTTTTCATGCTAATTCCTGTGATCTCAACTTTTGCCAAATCAGTCCAGTAAAAAGCATTAGAAGTAAGAATTGTCTGAGGAAAAGTAGGAGAAAGTAGGAAATGACTAAAAATAGAAATAAGTAGAACTACAGTGCAGTTCCTTTAAAATGCAATGTTTGGGGTCCATAGAAATGGAGCATGTTATATAAGGCCAAATAAAGAAAAATGCCTGTGTTGAGGGTTACCCGAGCCTACCTAAATTTACTGGTGAAACCTAGAATTTTTTTCAGGGTTTTCAGAAAAAAAATATAATTTTATGGATTTTGAAAGGTGAAATGCCTTTAAAAATGCATAAAATTATATTTTTTCCAGATTTTTTTTAAAAATATGTGTGCCTACTTAGACCAGTTACCCGAACACACACTTATTTTTTTATTTGGCTTAAGTGAATTGTTTTATAAAGGGATAATTTGACAAGTAAATTATAGGAAAATAACCATGTCATATTCATTTTCCTATCATTCCTTTGTAAAATTACACGATTAAAAAACTTTGGAGCCAAAACATGACAGTATTATATCATAATCCCTGTTATAATGAGGTACAGTAAAACTGGTGTAAAACAGCCACTCACAAAAAGACAAACAAAGGTCTTAATGACAAATGGTAGCTTACTGAAGGTCAAAAGTATTGCAGAATGCTCACCTTGGAGCATTCTGCAATACTTTTGACCTTCATTAAGTGATAATCGGTCTTAAAAACCAATGTTTTGTCTTTTTGAAAGTGGCCATTATACACAGGTTTTACTGTATGTAATTGTTATACATGCAAGCTTACCTTGAAAATAAATCGTCTCTGATACACAATAAATGCTGCAGGATTGACAAAAAGTAAGGCTCTGATACTGTGTCCTTCACTGTGTTGTTAATGAGTGTGAAACAATGGTAGGGATCAGTACATAAAGTTAAGGATAACAACAGCTCACACAAATATTTTGTTTTGTTTGTTTTGATGCTTTACATCCCAATCAACATCTATGGTCATGGCAGGACAGTCAGTTCACCTAACTACAAATTTTTACCTGGGCAAGCTTGAATAAGTGGTTAACCAGTCCTTTTTGCACATACCTTCGCTTGTAACTGACAACAATCCTTCTTGAATGCTTCAGCAGAAGGAAGGAGAATGGCCATAGAAATTATTTCATAATCCAGTTCCACGAAAGTATGGGACCGGCCCGGGATCGTACTCGCGACCCCTGGATATGCAGTCAGACTTGCATCTGTTGCCAGACACGTTACCGACTGCTCTACTCGACCCGGTTGATAATATCGTTCATAACAACGTTGCATACATAAAGACAAAATCTTAACATTTTCACACCAAAAATGTGATTGCAAAAGAAAAGTCTTATGATAAATGGAATCTAACATTTGCTCATCTGTATTATTGTATTTATTAAACTCATTGTGAAAAAGCGATAAAACCCTCTGCAAGCCTCACATATTTTTCTCTTTTCCCTAACTTGTTTAATAAATTCAACAACACATGATTGAGCACTCATGTAAGATCCTCTATATCTGTGGAAGAAGAATAGGTTATTTGAGATGACCAGAGGTTTGAGTACAAAAGGATATTCAAATTCAAGTCTGGCGTTATCATATCTGTGAGAGAATTCTTCATAATCCTCATCCGTGTGGTCATGAAAGATCTGTAGGTGTGTCCGCAACTCATCGTCTATCTGACTATCTAATGTCTAGATATAAAAAGAAAACATATATATACATTAATAAACACATCATTTTTTTCTATAAACATTAGAAACCTGTTTAGTCAATATACAAACAAGAACATAGAAATCCCACAAGATTTTTAAAGCTGCATAGTCTGTAACTTTGGATCTTCTAATTTTAAAAATAATGTTTTATTTTTTAAGAACACAGTAAAAATACTCAAATTCAGGTAAACATTTTACCATTTTCGTAAATCTTAACAAGTTATCACTATCAAAACAACTGCATTTGTGTTAAAATTCAACGGTCTAGAATTATTGGAGGGACGCAAATAATTACCAACAAGAGAAAAATACACCAATTTGATAAGATAATTCACTTTTCCATGCAGTTTTCAGCTGTACTGAACATTTTTGTTGTGAAAACATAGCTTAATTCTACTTTTACAAATGATTTAAAAAGAAAATAAAAATTTTCGAAAAATGTTCATAGTTACAGAGTATGCAGCTTTAAGGGAATATGTAATTTTGGCTCCTTAGGGGCAATTTTCCTGGAAGCTAATTGTTCAAAGCAAATTAAATGAGACTTGGAGCATGCACTTACCACCTTTACTGTGATACAAAGGCACATGTCATGTTTCCTCAAAACCAGAACAATTAATATAGTCTTGTAAGTCTAGAAATAATCAGCCAATCAGAGGCCATAATTACAAACAGGCAACTACTAGGTTAGCAAATAGGTAGTACACCAAATCAAATTTGAAGAAATAGCTGTCATGCAAATATAAACAATTTGTGGAATAGTGACAGGTATTTAAATAGTGATTGATTGTTTGTTTGTTTTGGTTTGGTTCTTTACGCCATGTCGGGATGGTCAGTTCACCTTACCACACTTTTTCCTGGGCAAGCTTGACTAAGCAGTTAACCAGTACTTTGTGCACATACTTTTGCAACCCTTCTTGAATCAGCGGAAGGAAAGAGAATGGCCTTTGAAATTATTTCATGATCAATCTTCGTAAAAGTATGGGACTGGGTCAGGATCAAACTCGCGACCCCTGGATCTGCAGTCAGACATATATCTGCTGTCAGACACGTTACCTACTGCAATATATGACCCGGCAATAGTAATTGGCAATTTGAGATGTTAAAAGAAGCAAACACAAATGTACAGGATACTTGTTTAGTGTAAACTTTGAAACAATTTTCAGTAACATATGTTGTCGGAACATATTGGAATTATGAGGCAATTCCAAAGTGTACCTACAAATGTGTTTTAAATAATGAGATTTTCACCATAAGCTTTTTATCCAACAAATTCTCAACTACTTTCATTGTTATGCCCAGGTCACACATTCACCGATCACCGAGCCGTTTCTACTACGGATTAAATCTTACGGATGACCCCGGAAATGCCAATTTCCGTAGTCCAATACCGATGCACTAAATACGTATGATTAAGTACTACTACGTATGATTACAGATGCAATACGGAAAGCTAAAGTACAATACGGATTGCCACGAATGTACATCCGTGGCTAATCCGGCATCCAGTCGTGAATGTATGACCTGGGCATAACAGTGAAATGATCATGTAGAAATGAACAAGTTTTCATGTAGTTTGTCATGCAATAGACGGTCTATTTTATGCTTTTGACAGCTTATCTCAAGACATTTCATTGGAATATATTGCTAAATTTGGTAGTTGCGTGGTTGTAATATATGTGGAATTTATTCCTTATTTAACATGGCCTAGGTATTGTTAATTGTATGGTTTGCATTTTATTAGATATTAACAATATAAAATGACTTTATCTGATATTAACAATATAAAAAGATTCTTTAATTATTCTAAAAAGAATGGCGTAACTATTTCTGGAAAAAAGGCAGTGATTTTATACAATTTTAAGAAACAATAAGATAACACTGTTTCCCTAATGACACAGTTTGGACACACAGTTCAGCTTCAAATATCTCCTTGAACAATACATAGGCAAACAAAGATGTCCCCCCACCCTCTCTCCCCAAATATTCATTACTTGTGAAATGACATGATTAATGTCTCTCTAAGTGTTAAAATTAATGTCAGAGTCTCCTTATATCAAATTCAGAAGGAAAACACAGATAGTGTAAAATCACTTTGAATTTACGATAGTATGAGGGAGGATTAAGAAATGGTGGCACTTACCCCCACTTTTTTCTTATCATCCCCCGTAAATTACTAATTTAAAGAAAGAACTGCCTATAGTTTTACAAGAGATATAAAATAAACTAAAGAGGGACAATAATCACCAATTGTCAGTGGGAAAACCATTTAATTATACAGCTATAAATAATTTCTACCATTTTCCTAAAGTTAATGTTACAAAAATGGCGGGGTGTTGTTTTTTTTATGATGTACAAGTCATATTCTGTGTAAGCTTAGGGCATTTCTGTGCAAGGGCGTGGAAGTTTGATGTTATATATTGCAATGCCATGTAACAGCAACATATAAAGGCATCAGAAGCATGCCAATATCAAGTAACAAAGAAGATTTTAGAATGATGTAACTCCTAGACTTTTCTTGTACATTTTAAATCATATGGTATTATAGCTATATAATAATGTTAAATACACTTCTGTCCTTGAGGATTGTTTTCATGCAGACCCTGATGAGGTGTGGAATCTCACCTGAGTCTACACTGTTTGCCAAAGAACCAATTTACTGGTTTCCAGTACAGAAAGAGTTAACCCTTGTCCTGCTGAACCAAGATTTATCTTTTTTAAAACACTGTAGATACAGATCAGATGGTTTCTGGTGAAGCCATCAGATCAGGATCCACAATGTTTTCCACTCTGCTTGAAAATACATGCTTACAACTGGAATTCTGCAGGTTATCAAGATAAAAATTTGGGAGAAGTGTAGTACATAAATCTATTCAGCAGGGCCAAGGTTTAGACTGAAAATAAATCTGATTAAGTAATTATACATTAAAGCAGAAAGAATTGAAAGTATTTTGAAAACGGTGGTAGTTGTGGTGAACATTTGGGGATTTCTGTTACCATAGGTTTAGATAAACAAAATTTTTCAGCGTAAAATTGTAAATATTTTCTTACCCATACTTTTTAGCATATGTTTTGGGTGCTTAAAAGAACCGTCTCATTGAGACGGTTCTTTTGAGTACCCACAACTATGTTTTGGTTGAGAAATAAGAAAATTATTTTTCTGTTACGCACTCTTAACTTAAGTCCTGTGTTACCACACTATGCAAGGCGAAAAAATCCAACGGCATGATAAAAATCCATCAGTTATTCCACGAAAATGCACGCGATATAAACAAGTCAAAAGTGAGTTAATCTACCTTTTGCTTTGCTGTAGAACGTAGAGAGGCATGGATGGGAAACTACTCAGCATTATTGAAGGAACCACTGTGTGTATTTGGTTCCCTTGAAACAGTTCTGCCTGGATCATGGCAGTCAATCAAAGGTGCTAAAATCACATTATTTTTATCACCTTGCATAGTGTGGTTACTTATGTTGAGATATCTTGAGGTCTGAATCATTTGCTTGTGTATAAATACATAATTCTGGCAATTACATACTTGATAATGCTAAATTTTCTCTCCATTTTGGTCTTTTATCAAAATCAAAAAAATAACAAATTTGATATGAGGACTATACAGACTGTAAATTTTTTTATCAAATTATTTGCAAAGAGAAAACAATAAATAGTATTGTCAATAGTATAGAAACCAAAGCTCTACAGCTATGGCCATGTCAAAATACTTCCTGACAATCTTTAAGCATTTTGCATCTCGCGTTTTGTATTTCTCAAGTTGTATTTATTCTTCAAAAGCTTCAAATCCAGATATAATCAAATGTCAGAGCAAACATGTTTTCAGGGAAAAATAAGACAAAACATGTCTTCATTTATGTTGGTAAAAAATATCTTATGTAAAGTTACGAGCGATGAAAGAAGAGTTAAATATCATGCATATACAATGTAGTGAATATTTTCACTAGAGAAACTGTATCTTAGCCCTTGAAGCGCCAAGAAAAAAATGCATCTGAAAATGTCGTCTGCTGAAGTCGGCTGCTGCAAATAATTGCCTAACATTCCTGAGGAATTAAGTATAGAAGCAAACAGTGTGGACCGAGATCAGACTGCTCCTATAGGAGGAGTCTGATCTGGGCCCACACTCTTTGCCATTGAGGCTTCTTAAACATTTCAGCAGACAAGAAAAGCAGACGACTTTTGTTGCAATTGACGCATTAAAGGTAAGAAGAGAAGATAGAGGACAGCTACCTTTTCTTGAGACATCACCTAAAACACATTCAAATGCTTCACTACTGGTATATTGCACCTTAAATGGAACACAGTTTTTTGTTTTTAAAATTTTACATAAAAGTTACTTTACACTGAAAGTTTGGATGCGCATAGAAATAGTAAAACCCTAACTAGATTTAAATTTTGGCGGAGACTGATATCTATTTTACGGCTCTGATATCTTGTAAAAATAAATAACTTAGTTTTTGTTAGCATGAAAATACCCTTTCAGTACCTATTTTTGTACTGTCGGTGCAATACACCTAGGGTAGATATGCCAGTATTTGCTCATCTATAAAATGTCCCTTAGAGATTACAGCAGACGATTATCTTGAAGGCATCAAATTGTGCGGCTTACGATGCAATCCAACCTGCTTTTATAGGTCTACGAATAATTGCCTTTCTTTTGGGTCACCATTTTTGTGACAAGGTTGGAAATAACTGAAACATTATTGACTAGGCTGATAAACGGCAACGCAAGCCAATATGTAGCTACATTTAAAACCACTGATGCATTGTTGTAAATTGTCTTATATTAGTATATACATGGTTTTATGCAGAGCTCCAGATAAGAGGGAGTAAAGGGTATTTCAGCATTTATTTTTTGGAAATCAGCATTGAAAATTATATTGAAGGGTAAAATACCCTTTGCAGTTTGAGGTTTCAGTGCTGATATTCAATTCATATTGTGAAATCTTTTATTCTTAGTAAGAAAAAACTATTTTACACCAATTGTATAAATCTTGGAAGTTTTCCTAAAAAATGTAGCATATATTTAATACAAGCAACTATTCTTTAAAATATGTTAAGCAAATATTGGGTCTTTTTACAAGGCTTTGCATTTTCTGCAATTTGATATTTTTAAGTAGGGGCTAAACTACTCATTAAGTTAAAAAGTAGGGGGTTAAATACTCATTGGTCCAAATCCTTATCTAGACCACTGTTTATGTTCAACTGATAGTCATTGAACTGTTTCGCTCATGATACTAGAGGGGAATATTATTTGGCCTAAAACATCAAGAATTTTAAAATTTCATCCTATCACAGCATTTATGAAAATGCATGCAAACTTCCAAAAAATATTTTTGATTAGGGTTTTTTGGTTAAAATATATATTTCCAATTAAATATAAAATTCGCATTTTAGATTTAATGTTATTGCCGAAAAACAGTGTTCCATTTGAAGGGCTATACTACAGTAGTTTATCTCATAAAATACGTTTAATCATAACATTACAAAAGACCTACAAGATGGGGTTAGAATGAAAAAAATCACTACTAGGTATAACTGTCAGGAACATGGAATGTCAAGGGCATTGACCTCCACGTCACAATAAAGAGGATTGATATTCACACTGTTGAAAAACAATTTAAAATGCATGTGGTATTCTGCAGGCAAGTTATTTATTAATGTTTTGTCTGAACCAACTCATTTCTTCAAAGAGTTTGTTCTCACAGAGAATTATATCAATCAACTCTGTCAGGAAACTCCCTTTTGACTTTTCAATGTACGATAGTTGTTCAGCAGTCTAGGGATGCCTAGGATACACCGGCAGCAGTCATTATATGAGCTGTGACATGTGAATTCAAACAATCTTGCATTTTGACATGTGTAAACTCAGACGAGCCTGTGCAGCCTCCTTTTAAGCTTAGAAACTCCAAATGATGATTGGTCAGTAGCTTAATGGTCATAGAATATTTAAGCGACTAGCGAAGGTTCTGATCAGACTGCGCGTATGCGCAGACTGATCTGAGGCTTTGCTGGTCGCACATACCACATTGATGGTAATCTCAGGCACTGGCTCAAATGGTGTGTTTAACCATATACATGAAATTTGTTGAACTTCTATATATTTTAGACAATTACAAACCATGGTTTATACAGGCAAATCTATGTTAAATTCAAGAACTATTCATTAGAAACCATCAGGTGAAACACACCACTTCTTTTGGCCTTACAGAAAATAGTAAAATTCAAGTACTTTTCCAAGGCTATAGAGTGATTTTCAGACACTTTTCAAGGCCAACTGAATTTTCAAGGACTTTCCCAAGAAAGCCTTTCATATTAAAATACTTTTAAAGCCTGTGAAAACCCTGCAAAAAAGAAGGATTTGTCAATAAAAATAAAGTACCAAAAATAGGCCATACTGTAGGCCAGGCCACACGAAAAATTTTGTACTTCAGCCCTGCTAAGTGTCTGTCGGACTTACAAATGAATGGAGCATAATTACAAAGGAAATCTAAATATTAACCATTAATGTGCAAATCAAAACTTCAAAAGAGAAAAAATGTTGTGTCTCCGGAAAGATTGTAATTACAAAATGCTAAAATTTTTCTTTACATTAACACTTAATGTGCTAAAAAAAATGCAGGAGACGACATATTCAAATTTTGTCGTGCCTTTCATATTAAAATACTTTTAAAGCCTGTGCAAACCCTGCAAAAAAGGATTTGTCTATAAAAATAAAGTAGCAAAAATAGGCCATACTGTAGGCCAGGCCACATGCAATATTTTGTACTTCAGCACTGCTAAGTGTCTGTAGGGCTTACAATTGAATGGAGCATAATTACAACCCTTAATGTGCCAATCAAGACTTCAAAAGAGCACAAATTTTGTGTCTCAGGGAAAATAAGGCTTAACTCTTTGCCTAATGGGTAATTATGCATGCTTTTTAGTCATCTGCAAATTTTTTCAAAATCAACTTTTTCAAAAATTTCTTTCAGGAATACCATCAGAGTGTCAAACAGTTTGGGCTCAGATCAGGCCTGACATTATGTCGGGCCTGATCTGGGTCCAAACTGTTTGCAAAGGTTATCAGCAGATGACATGTGTAGGCAAGCACACAATTCACACAATTTGACAAAGCATCAAGGCTTAGATTCTATTTAGTTTTTTATTCAGAAGAAACAAAATTTGAAAATGTCAATTGCTGTAAATTTTAGGTAGCATGTTACGGGTCATAGGACCCATGGGCACATTAAGGTCTAAGGGTGGTCAAAGGGTTTTATGGGCCAGGGGTCTCATTGGCACATTTAGGTCCAAGGGTGGTTATTTACATTTATTAAATCTATTAGTCCTGTCCTCATGAACTCATTCCGCAGATGACATCTGAAGTCAAGGTCATCGGGCGTGCTCACAAGGGCATTCACCAGCTGTATACAGGCAACCTGCATCTGTTGATTGTCTCTCATACCGAGACCCATGATAATTGGCACAAACCGATCCTGGCTACGTATCTCACCACATACTGTTATACCTTCTAAAGCCTTCCGATGTCTGCAAAATGAAGATCATAAATTAGAAAATGCTGAGGTTTTGCTTTTTATTTTATACTTAGCAGTGAAATCAATGCATATCAAAACCAAATAATAGTGATATCAATTACTAGTGAAATGATATGATATCAATCACTAGTGATTGATATCAGCCTACATTTTCACTCTAACTTTTCCATTCACTTAATGCAGTTCACTTCGAAAGTTCAAACGCCTATAACTTTCTTAATTGTGAACAAAAACATCAAGTGTAATTTTCTCAGTTAGAACATGAGGAACATTTTGGTACCAAAATAATTCAGATTTGCTGAATTTATTCTATTTTGAATTTTCAACACCTCCCGCTTCAGTGAGTGAGGCAATGCATGTAACCTATGCTACGCAACGTCATCAACAAATTATGACGTTGTTATGACGTCATTTGACTCGCACTTTGATGCTGAATGAACTTCTTTTTTATCTGTAAGTCCTGATGACTATAGATCATGTAGATTGATCCAGGTATTGTGTCACAAATACTCCTTTGTATTCTTTTACATTATTGTGATTCGGCTGGAAGCATGGTTAACAAATTGATTAACTTTAAATCTTCTAAAAAAGCATAAAATATAAAGGAAATTTACTTTTTTGCGGTGAGTACACTAGGATTTTGAACTCATTACCCAACTTGTGCAGTCCATAGAAACCAGATCTTCAAACTACCTGCTTTGCAGACCAATATCATCACCCAGGCCTCTTGACAAGAATGCGTAGTTAAAAACTAATTTTCTTATTTTTTAACCAAAACATATATTGTGTGAACTCAAAGAAACATCTGAATGAAACGGTTCTTTTGTGGCCTTCGTCAGGATTCGAAACAACTTCTTCATCTAAATAGCATCCATGATGACCATATGCCTTATGTTGTCAGTGGTGACGTCACATCACTTCCTGTCAAGTTGCACTCAGGTTGGTGTAGCTTCAAATGACATGCTGTCATCTCCCGCCAAAACAACATATAAGCCACAACATGTGAATTCCAACAATGTGGCATTTTGACAAGTGACGAGCCTGTGCAGCCTCTTTTTAAGCTTAGAAACTACAAATGATGTTTGGTCAGTAGCTTAACAATCATAAAATATTCAAGCTTAGCTACTAGTAAAGGCTCTGATAAGACTGCGCAGGCTGATCTGAGGCTTTGCTGGTCGCACATACCAAATTGTTGGAAATCTCATGTCACGGCTCCGATTACAAATTATAGATATGAAAATATAAACATTTTTCGTTAATTTTTTTCTTCTATCTAGGCCTATGATCACTACCGTTATTTACTGCTTAAAAATGCAGTTCCTATACATTGTATTTGCTACAACCCAAAGCTGAGGTACCAATTGTAAATCCCCAAAACAGATTTTGTTGTAATGTGACATTACAACAAAATTTGTTTTGGAGGTTTACAACTCGGTGCCTCACTTTTTAATTTGATTCACTTGTGCATTTTTCAAGCAATATTGTACTATTTGACCTACCCATTAGGTGGAACAAGAGAAACTGCAGCCAGTAACCTGACTGACTCTAACATCGTTGTTGGGTCCGAGGGATCCATTGTCCGGGACAGAATTGTACTATTTGACCTACCCATTAGGTGGAATGAGAGAAAGAGCAGCCAGTAATCTGACTGACTCTAACATCGTTGTAGGGTGTGAGGGATCCATTGTCCGGGACAGTATTGTACTATTATACCTACCCATTAGGTGGGACAAGAGAAACTGCAGCCAGTAATCTGACTGACTCTAACAACGTTGTAGGGTGTGAGGGATCCATTGTCCGGGACAGTATTGTACTATTATACCTACCCATTAGGTGGAACGAGAGAAACTGCAGCCAGTAATCTGACTGACTCTAACATCGTTCTTGGGTCCGAGGGATCCATTGTCCGGAACAGTATTGTACTATTATACCTACCCATTAGGTGGGACGAGAGAAACAGCAGCCAGTAATCTGACTGACTCTTAACATCGTTGTTGGGTTGGAGGGATCCATTGTCCGGGACAGTATTGTCCTATTATACCTACCCATTAGGTGGGACGAGAGAAACAGCAGCTAGTAATCTGACTGACTCGAACATCGTTGTTGGGTGCGAGGGATCCATTGTCCAGGACAGTATTGTACTATTATACCTACCCATTAGGTGGGACTAGAGAAACTGCGGCCAGTAATCTGATTGACTCTAACATCATTGTAGGGTGCGAGGGATCCATTGTCCAGGACAGTATTGTACTATTATACCTACCCATTAGGTGGGACGAGAGAAACAGCAGCCAGTAATCTGACTGACTCTAACATCGTTGTAGGGTGCGAGGGATCCATTGTCCGGGACAGTATTGTACTATTATACCTACCCATTAGGTGGGACGAGAAAAACTGCAGCCAGTAATCTGACTGACTGTAACAACGTTGTAGGGTGCGAGGGATCCATTGTCCGGGACAGAATTGTACTATTTGACCTACCCATTAGGTGGAACGAGAGAAACTGCAGCCAGTAATCTGACTGACTCTTACATTGTTCTTGGGTCCGAGGGATCCATTGTCCGGAACAGTATTGTACTATTATACCTACCCATTAGGTGGGACTAGAGAAACTGCAGCCAGTAATCTGACTGACTCTAACATCGTTGTAGGGTGCGAGGGATCCATTGTCCGGGACAGTATTGTACTATTATACCTACCCATTAGGTGGGACGAGAGAAACAGCAGCCAGTAATCTGACTGACTCTAACATCGTTGTAGGGTGCGAGGGATCCATTGTCCGGGACGGTATTGTACTTTTATACCTACCTATTAGGTGGGACAATAGAAACAGCAGCTAGTTATCTGACTGACTCTAACATCGTTGTGGGGTCCTAGGGATCCATTGTCCGGAACAGTATTGTACTATTATACCTACCCATTAGGTGGGATGAGAGAAACTGAAGCCAGTAATCTGACTGACTCTAACATCGTTGTAGGGTCCAAGAGATTCATTGTCTGGGACAGTATTATACCTACCCATTAGGTGGGACGAGAGAAACTGCAGCCAGTAATCTGACTGACTCTAACATCGTTGTAGGGATCGAGGGATCCATTGTCCGAGACAGTATTGTACTATTATACCTACCCATTAGGTGGGACTAGAGAAAATGCAGCCAGTAATCTGACTGACTCTAACATTGTTGTGGGGTCCAAGGGATCCATTGTCCGGGACAGTATTGTACTATTTGACCTACCCATTAGGTGGAACGAGAGAAAGAGCAGCCAGTAATCTGACTGACTCTAACATTGTTGTAGGGTGCGAGGGATCCATTGTCCAGGACAGTATTGTACTATTATACCTACCCATTAGGTGGACCGAGAGAAACAGCAGCCAATAATCTGACTGACTCTAACATCGTTGTTGGGTCCGAGGGATCCATTGTCCGGGACAGTATTGTACTATTATACCTACCCATTAGGTGGGACGAGAGAAACAGCAGCCAGTAATCTGACTGACTCTAACATGGTTGTAGGATGCGAGGGATCCATTGTCCGGGACAGTATTGTACTATTATATCTACTCATTAGGTGGGACGAGAGAAACAGCAGCCAGTAATCTGACTGACTCTAACATCGTTGTAGGGTGTGAGGGATCCATTGTCCGGGACAGTATTGTACTATTATACCTACTCATTAGGTGGGACGAGAGAAACAGCAGCCAGTTATCTGACTGACTCTAACATCGTTGTAGGGTGTGAGGGATCCATTGTCCGGGACAGTATTGTACTATTATACCTACCCATTAGGTGGGACGAGAGAAACAGCAGCCAGTAATCTGACTGACTCTAACATCGTTGTAGGGTGTGAGGGATCCATTGTCCGGGACAGTATTGTACTATTATACCTACCCATTAGGTGGGACGAGAGAAACAGCAGCCAGTAGTCTGACTGACTCTAACATCGTTGTAGGGTGCGAGGGATCCATTGTCCGGGACAGTATTGTACTGTTATACCTACCCATTAGGTGGGACGAGAGAAACAGCAGCCAGTAATCTGACTGACTCTAACATCGTTGTAGGGTCCGAGGGATCCATTGTCCGGGACAGTATTGTGAGAGCCTCTTCATGGTCGATTATTTTCACCAAACCAAACTGAAATCAGATCAGATCAAAATTTTTCCTGGCAAGCATATAGGGTAAAGTCGGGTATATTTGGACAGACAGCTAAATTCGGACAGCGCCCTTGTTAGTTTCAAATTTCAAATATTGGAATAAAAAATATATTAACTAAGCAAACAGTGAAAATCCTGATGCGACGGCTCATAAGGAGCCGTCTCATCTGGATTTACACTGTTTGCAAATGTAAGTCCGAATTTACCTGATGTCAGAATTTAACCGAATTTACCCTACAAGAGAGCCCTTTGGCCCTGGGTCATTCATTTTAGAATGACTGCTAATAAGGTCAGGAAAAGATATGATCCCGTGCAACATCTTTCTATGATTTTTTGATGGATCAGTGGTTTCAATAAGACTTTACATGGAAAATTTAAAGTAATGTTGAGGAAAATAAAACAATGTAGATCCTCAATGGAAATTATCATTTAAACCAAAAGTGAGTACAGATCTATGGGTAACTGGAATTAAATCCTTTGCATCCATGTTTTCCAATGAATCAAATTAATCTGTACAATCTTGGTACATGTATGCAGATGGTCATCTAGAGAATATATGTACCAAATAATTTTTGGTGGCATCTATTAGAACAGGCTTTCAAGTGCCCATCAACAGAAAAGTAGGGAAAAAGTAGGGATAAAAATTTGGAAAAAGTAGTGAAATTTAAGGGATTATTGGTGTAAAAAAGTAGGGATAGTAGGGCTTTTCCAAGTAAAAAATTCATTATAATGAGTTGTTTGAAACAAGAAAGTTCATACTAAATGAGCAGGATAATACCAGTGACAATAGCACTAGCTAAACAGAGATACTTTTGGACTGAAAAATTAAAATTTGAGGTGTTTAGCGTGCATGCCCCCTGAATAAATATAACAATTAAATGTATAAAATCCAAGCCAGCGAAGAAAAATTTCTGGATTTTTACGTGTGAATGACATTTTAGAGTGAAAAAGGAGAGATAGTAGGCCATTTTTATGAAAAAGTAGGGAAAAGTAGGAGCGAATCAAAAAGTAGGGAAAAGTAGGCAGGCCTCGAAATATCTTAAAATAGGCACTTGCCTTGCATCACAAATATTATTGGCATATATGGGAAAAAATGATTTTCACTATAATATCAAAATTTTCACTTGCCCTGCAGCCTGAGGCACTCGTAAATACGAGCGGACGAGTGCTATTTTCGAGCCCTGGTAGGGCCCGCTTGAAAGCCTGTTAGAATAAACAGATTATTTCTATGATTTCTGCAATAAAAATATACTTACAGTATTGTTCATATAAGCTTTCAGACATCGAACACATTCATAGGTAGCTTTTCTTTCCGCTTTCCTGGAATTTTAGAAAATCAAAATAAGCTTTTAACTCTGCATGCTGGGTAATTTTCATGCTTTCATTGTCGTCTGCTGACTTTTATTAAAATTTACTTTTTAAAACAATTCTTCCAGGAACACTATCAAAGTGTCAACAGTTTGGAACCAGATCAAGACGTTTGGTTTGTTATTTGGACCTTTGTGTTGATTTGCTTTTTCTTTGATTTTATAAAGGTGACACCTGACAGCAACACCATTAACACTAGTCATCTACATATCTAACTTGGACGCGGATAATTGTTAAAATAATATATTCTCAGCATAAATCAGATTTATAATATTAAACCCTTTACTCCATAATAATGCCTTTGACACCTTTGAAATATCATGCATTTGAAAATATTATGGAAAATGGAGCATTTGGAACAAATGCTCCATTTTCCATAATATTTTCAAAAGTATTCAAACTTAACTCAAATTCTTTTGAATTGTTTTAATGTTGGCTAAAAATAGAAAAAATTTTCATGATCTAAAATAGCCTATGGAGTAAAGGGTGTATTATAAAATTTACCTTTATATATATGAAGACCAAAAATTACTTAAGTTTCCAAGTGAACCGTTGGCTGTTATATCAATTTATAGAGTAGAAAATGTCTACATGTCATGAAAGCAAGATAGTATACATTGCCTATGATCTACATGTATTTATAAATTGATCCAGCTTTTTAAGGTTTTAAGAAATTGTGTTTACTACCATTTTCATATAAAACCAATGTCTGTCCTTCGTTTTATTACAAAAGTTTTGGCACATCTCAATAGAAATTTAATTTCTGTGTATCTGAAAATGCACAGCTTCTAAAATACACAAAAATCTGAATAACATAATAAACATGGGCATGATAATGAAATGACATCTTTTCCATTTAAGATTGGCATATTGTCGTTCATGTTTTAGCTTTAACATTGAAAATTAGAGAATTACACATGACGTCATTATTCTCAACTTCCATATTTATCCTTAAATTCCAGGTTAAAAAGAAATTGTGTTAACTACCATTTTCATATAAAACCAATGTATTACAAAAGTTTCGGTACATCTCAATAGAAAATTAATTTCTGTGAATCTGATAATTAAAGATTTTAATGTAATAATATGTTATTATTTGTTATTATACACTGAGTGCCAACTAAATGGCATGAACATGCACATGCTGTTTTAAAAATTTAAATTTACCATCTATTATTATCTGTCTTTGATTTTGCAAGTACTCACCTCTGATTATCCGATATGTGTGCGGGATTCTGCTTATTCTTACATTCTTATCTAATATGTTTGTGAGATTGTAAGCACTTTCCTCTCTTTATATTGTGAGGTTGTAAGCGTGAACCCTCCCTAAAGTTATCATCTGCAAGATTATAAGCACTTCCCTCCCTTGGTTATCATCGGCAAGGTTGTAAGCATGACCCTCCCTAAAGTTATCATATGCAAGATTGTAAGCACTTCCCTCCCTTAGTTATCATCTGCAAGGTTTTAAGCACTTCCCTCCCTTAGTTATCATCTGCAAGGTTGTAATCATGACCTTCCTTAAAGTTGTCATCTGCAAGATTGTAGGCACTCCCCTCCCTTAGTTATCATCTGCAAGGTTGTAGGCATCACCCTCCCTAAAGTTATCATCTGCAAGGTTGTAAGCATGACCCTTCCCAAAGTTATCATATGCAAGATTGTAAGCACTTCCCTCCCTATGTATCATATGCAAGGCTTTAAGCATGACCCTCCCTAAAGTTATCATCTGCAAGATTGTAAGCACTTCCCTCCCTTAGTTATCATCTGCAAGGTTGCGAGCATGACCCTCCCTAAAGTTATCATCTGCAAGATTGTAAGCACTTCCCTCCCTTAGTTATCATCTGCAAGGCTTTAAGCACTTCCCTCCCCAAAGTTATCATATGCAAGATTGTAAGCACTTCCCTCCCTTAGTTATCATCTGCAAGGTTTTAAGCATGTCCCTCCCCAAAGTTATCATCTGCAAGATTGTAAGCACATCCCTCCCTTAGTTATCATCTGCAAGGTTTTAAGCATGCCTCATCCTAAAGTTATCACCTGCAAGGTTGTAAGCACTTCCCTCCCTTAGTTATCATCTACAAGGTTTTAAGCACTTCCCTCCCTAAGTTATCATCTGTTTATGAGGTTGTAAGCATTCTCCACCCATAATTATCATCTTTTTGTTTTAGTCATTTCCCTCCCTCAGAATCTGCTTTTTGTTCGTATGCCCTGTATATATCATCTGTTTATGAAGTTGTAAGCACTTTTTTCGTTGATTTAGTAAGCATGGTCATTTGCTTGTGAAATTGTAAGCATGGTCATTTGTTTGTGAGATTGTAAGCATGGTCATTTGTTTGTGAGATTGTAAGCATGATCATTTGTTTGTGAGATTGTAAGCATGGTCATTTGCTTACAAGTGAGATTGTAAACATGGTCATTTGTTTGTGAGATTGTAAACATGGTCATTTGCTTGTGAGATTGTAAACATGGTCTTTGTTTGTGAGAGTAAGCATGGTCATTTGTTTGTGAAATTGTAAGCATGGTCATCTCACAGATTTACATAAAAAAAAATTAGCGTAAAATTGTAAAAACCTCTTATTTTCTTACCCATCAGTTTTAACATAAGTTTTGGTACCCACAACATATGTTTTGGTTGAGAAATAAGAAAACTAATTTTTTGTTACGCAACTAAAGGCCTGTCATCTGCTTGTGAGATTGTTAACACTTTCCTTCCACTGTTAAATGTTAAATGGGCTACTGTAAGCACTTCACTCCCAATATTGTTATCCTGATTAGGCATGAGGTAAAAAAAACAATCCTGTTCTTGTTATCATCTGTTTGTAAGATTGTAAGTTATCCTTTCATCTGTTTAACTAACTCATAGGTCCAGATAAGCAAACTGTCTGAGCGTAAAAATTGTGATTATTTTCGTATCGATCAGTTTAAACATGTTTTGGATGCTTAAAAGAATCGTCTCAAAGAGACGTTTTTTTAAGCACCCACAATATGCATTTTGGATAAGAAATAGAAAAAATAATGCCATCTTATCTGGAGGCCTGCTAATTATATGTAAGATTGTTTAATAACTTTCTTGGTTTATGTTATCTGATCCTTTTCACACATTGTTTATAAGCACTTCTCTTACATCGTTACCTATGTTTCTGAGTTATAGGTCTCTTATATGATGCCCCTTGAGGATCAAATACACTTGTTTGTCTCTTGATCTTGGGTCTATTACGATTTCTGTACATAATACAAATGATCATGAATGCCTTTATAACATAAAAAGTGGAGTTTAGAGTTGTAATCAGATTTTCAAGAGAACATGCTGCAGTGTTCATTGCAACACACTGCATGCTTGAAGGTCTACCAAATCACGATTGACAACTTCGCTTTCCTCTTTAATAGCATGCCAGGAACTGAGGGTGAGGTTGGTATGGTTAAACATGTGATTATTTTTGCTGACAGTTTTAAGGCAGGGCTTCTTATGTAGATCTTTTTTTATGTTCATGTTTGTCTTTGTTATGCTGTCTTGACTGTTCCTTGCAGCCTTGTGATCACCTGCTTGGAAAGAGCTGACCTCTTGGCTCTCTTGTGTTTTGTTTTCTTGTGTTTTTGTCACTTTCCCATATGGTGTGAATGTGTCCCGGGTCAGATGTGGTACATGACGGTATCGCTTCCTGATCTTTGGATCTAGAGCGAAGAATCGGCCGGTAAAATTCATTTAAGCAAAATTGCAGCGGTTCCCTATTTTGTGAATTACATATGGTTGCACACCTTTAAAACAAAAGTTCAGAATACAAAAGAACAGTGATATTCTTTTATACATGGGTGAAATTTGTTTACAAAATCCTGAACTTTTTAAAATCAAATCTTAAAATATGCAGTATGCCTACAAATATCAACAATTTCAAGTTTAAATGGTCAATTGTCTTTAGATAAACTGAAAATAAATCAAAGAAGCTATTAGAATCTGCTTAATTCAGGATTTTGAGGCGGACTTTCTATAATTCAGGAACAATCCTGAAAACTTTCACCCATGTTTATAACACATCTTGTTATAACACAAACTTGGCTATAACATGGCCATGCTGTGGCTCCTTATCTTTTTTTGCCATGGAATTTTACAAAAGGAATTATAGGAAAATGACCATAAATTTTATGGTCATTTTCCTATAGTTCCTTTGTAAAATTGTCCCTTTATAACATGATTCACTTATGATACGGTCCATTGTAATGGACCCAAAACATTAAGTTATGATGGGAATGCACTGTATGCACGAGAAAAAAATCTATCATTCGTATGAGGGGGCAGACAGAATTATCTGCTCTTTGAGATCGCTGTTTGTCTTCACTTGGCAAGCCTTGTGATTTCACATGGTAATCCTAGAGAGACTCATCTATCTATCTGCCCCTCACACCAAGGATAGATTCTTATGATATGAGCTGCAACGCGAGAAAACCTGTCTTCGGGGGGTACCAACCATGTCAGACCCAAACTAGTCTGTTTAGTTTCAGAGATTAGCTGGAATTCTAAAATTTTGTATGTAGCAAGTTTAGATATTCCATTTTCCATTAAGGGAGTAATAGAGGCGATGATCAGATGGTCTGGGCCTTTGTTGTAAGCATAGGGCCAAGTGCAAATAAGGATTCATATTGTTGGGGCCAGGATATACCAAACAATAATTTCATTAGTATTGAATATATCAGACTAAGCTCAGGTATTTTCAAAATGATAGGGCCTGAAGAAATTATGCTGAAAATTTCATGGCAATCAGGTGTTCCATCCAGAAGTTATCAACAGTAGAAGATTGCAAAAACTACGAAAAACCTTGGTTTTTGTGTGACAAACATTTAAAATCACTCTCTTTTATCTAAATTGCTATAAATCACTTATATTCATAGGCTATTTCTCTATGTCTACATTATCTGTAACTATTTGCTCAACAAGAAATGCTAAATGATTTGAAAAAATCAAGAAATTATTTTTTTCGCAATGTTTTTCAAAAAAAAACAAAAGGGGACCATTTACCAGGAAAGGGTTTGGTGATACTGAAGTACTCTGAAATATTGTATATAGATCACAGATACTAGTTTTACACTTCCTGTCACTTTCTTTCCATGTTACTTTGTTTACTGAGCCATTTGCACCAGGCCAAAATTTGTCCCAACAGTAACGGTGTCCACCATATGTTTTTATTTTATTAACTTGCATCTGCAGATAGTGTATTTACAGCTTCATTTGCCAGTCTTTGCATTCCTCGATGGAGGCCTGTTATTACCTGCTGCAGAAGTTTTCTGTGACTACTCATAGAAACCTTATATCTGCACTACATTGTCATGTCCCAACAATAACGGAAAATATCCCAACAGTAACGGCTGTTTTCTTAGCTTTTGTTTCCAAACAAGAAGTGGGCATTGCTTGCAAAAATGATTTATTCCCTTCTATACTATTCTTAGAACCATAATTTCATAACAACTATATAGGAATTACCAGTTTCAGGACATAATTCAAAGTCTAAGCGTAACCCCCAAACAGTATTATAATCTGATGCATATCTGACATACATTTGTATTCTCAAACTTTCTTGTGGTCAAGTTTATTATTTAACCATTCCAAATCATAAGTATAGGGCATAGCTATCCATTTCAGTGTTCTTGTTTTGTTTGTATTGTTGCTTTACGTCCCAAGTCAACAGCTATGGTCATTGCAGGACGGTCAGTTCACCTAACCACACCTTTTCCTGGGCAGGCTTGAACAAGCGGTTAACCAGTAATTTGTGCACATACTTTCGCTTGTAACTGACAGCAACCCTTCTTGAATGAATCAGCGGAAGGGAGGAGAATGACCGTAGAAATTATTTCATGATCAATCTCCACGAAAGTATGGGACCGGGCCGGGATCGAACTCGCGACCCCTGGATCTGCAGTCAGACACGTATCTGTAGCCAGACACTTTACCGACTGCGCTACGCGGCCCGAGTGTTCTGTTTTACTTGTAATCTATGTGTATAATGCTTAAGAGTGCTATTACTGGATCATTACTGTTGGGACAATTTCTCATGCATCATATTGTGGGTGCTACAAAAGCTTTGTAATGGGTAACAATGACCAAACACATCTTCCAGAAAGCTTTAGTCACAGAGGACATAAGAAACTTGATAAGTATGGTCTAACAAGATCCTGATATACCCCAGTAAATTTTGAAAATTGTCCCAACAGTAACGCTTATACCTCCATCTTAATGCCACTCATATTTCTTGAAAAAGGCTTAAATTAGGTAAACCATTAAATGGAACCAAATCTGGGTCATAAAGAAATATAAAATACCTTTCTTTCCAATAGTATATCCCAATATCACAGAAACTGTGCTACATAATTGGTGTTATGGTCATTTCCTACCATTCGTATATTGTCCAACATGAAAGTGTGCCTTGAAATTTTTGTCTCAGTATATCTCTGGTCAGTATCAATTTTGTTACCAGTGTCTCTTTTTTGTCTATTGTACAGCGAAACGTTGCCAAAACAAAATATTCTAAATTTTACAATGACTGTTTTTATTAAAATCCTGGGTGTTCAAGAAGCAGGGTCACTTGGTGTAATTTGGTTAAATACTGTTGTTTTTCTTTGGATTTAGGTAAATAAACATTCTGTGAATATTTCCAGCAATGGAAATACACAGCTGATTTTTTATATGCTATTAATATATTAAGGAATATCATGTAGTTAATGTGTCCCAACAGTAACGGCAACCTGGATGTTCCACACCAATATTTAAGTTTAAAATCACTGGAAAAATACAGAAGACATCAACACCAAATTTTCACTGTTGTTTGCTTCAACATCAGAGTATATGCTAAAATACTTGCATCAAATCAATATTGCCTCTTGTGTAATGAGTAGAATTCTATTAGGCCATGTTCATTTTTAAATACCTTTCTTGGGTGTAAATTGTCATAATTTTGTACAAAAATAATAAAATACCCCTAAAACAGTGTTCAAAATCTTGTCAGGTACCATACTTTGCCACCAGAAGCGAAAACATATGACTACTTATTGAGTTTGGGCACAAATCTTCTCTAAAACAAACCTTAGTATAGTCACAATCTTGCAGGATTTTTCTCAATTTCATGTAATTTTTTCCCATTATACATGAATTTCCACAAAAAACCCCTATTTTCCATGAAATATAATGTATATTGCTTGAGAAAATACATGAACACATGCATTCTACACACAAAATTTTTTGACCAAAATGTCACACCTTGTTTGCACTTGGCCATACATCAGTCAGGTTTCGTTGCGTCAAGGCCCATATGATGCAATGCATGGATGAAAGTTCAAAATTTCTAAAATCCTGAACTTTCGAGACTCCCATCTTAAAACTGGCAGTAACGCTACTAAACATTGACACTTTCAAGTTTTAATGGTCAATTGTTTTTAGACAGACAGAAATAAATCAGATAAGCTATTATGATCTCCTTAATTCAGCATTTTGAAGCTGACATTCTGAGGAAAGTCAGCCTCAAAATCCTGAATTCAGGAATAATCCTGAAAACTTTCACCCATGAGCACTGGGAGATACTTACGAATCACAGCAGTATGTCAAATTCCGAAGTATGGCATTTAGACCAGGCACCCCAAACTCTTCCACCCAGCTGAAAGAAAGAAGTACAAACTATGATATGTATCCAATCAAATAGCTTTCATATAACAAAGAAGTTCTATTTACTTTTGATCTTACAATATTTACATTTTCGAAGCAATCCTTTAATGAATCTTTAGATTTTTGCAACCATTCATAGCCTCATGAATTACACAAATTTGATTAACAGCTGCCAAGCTCACTTGCCCGTGCAATACGCTTCGAACATCGAACTCATTCGCCAGAATTGATACTGGTGTTGTGATTGACAGCGAGCCACACCTGAGTCGCACGTGCAAAACAAGCCTCTTGTTTGCTCCATTGGCTGTCTGTGTTCAAGCTGGCTGTTCCGCTTTTCCATTTTACACTCTGACTAAACCATTAATATGATTATATTTTAAATGCAAAACTGTTTTAATTAATAAATTAAAAATAATTTTTATATGTTTGATATTTATAATAAAATGTAAATATAAGCAATAAATTCAATTTTTGGAATGTTCATGGAATCATGAATACTTCGGATCTTTTGCAAAGTTAACATGAAGAAGGGCTTCACTTACTTTGCAAGAGACCCGAAGTATTCATGATTCCATGAACATTCCAAAAATCGAATTCATTTCTTAATTAACCTTTTACTCCATAGGCTATTTTTATAACATGACATCATTTCCTATTTTTAGACAGCATTGAATAAAAATTCAAGAAAAATTTAAGTTAAGTTTTGAATTCTTCTGAAAATATTATGGAAAACGGAGCATTTGCTCCAAAAGAGCAAATGCTCCATTTTCCATAATATTTTAAAATACATGATATTTCAAAGACATTTCAAACGGCATTATTATGGAGTATTAGAGTAAAGGGTTAAAACAAAAATCTTCATTGAATACTGACACACGAATGTCAACTTTTACTTACTCCAGGCAGCTTATATGGTAATGAAACAAGTGTTTTGTTTGTTTGTTTGATTTGATTCTTTACGTCCCATCAACAATCTTTCAGTAATGTAGGGACAGGTCTTCCTGGGTTGAACCAGTACTAAGCTAGGATTAATGTGTCTTGCTCAAGAACACAACGCAGTGACACCGGTAAGGCTCGAACCCGCGGCCCCTCTGTCCTGAGTCAAGCACTCTACCACTGAGCCACTGCGCTCCCCTCGTATATGTTATTTATCTAAGCCAAGATCTAAGTATACCTGACAGGATTACTGGTAAGAGACACTCTCAATGACTCTAGAACCTTCAGTCGTTTCTCTCCTTTCAAATCAGCATTCCGTAACTCTGTCACAAAACTACCCGGTGAATCCAGCTCACCACTTTTCTGAAACAAATTATTATAGAGAAATCATTACCAGAGCTCAGGTCCTGAGGTTTAAAAAAAAAAATATACTCAACTCAACTGAGCATACAATTTATCATGCTCATAATTGTTAAAATGCCAACAATTGTTGACATTCAAATCACATAACTCCCTGGTGAGTCCAGCCCACCACTTTTCTGAAACAAATTATTATAGAGAATCATTACGAGCGCTCAGGTCCCGAGGTTATATAACTTCTTTTATACTCACCTCAACTGAGCATCATTTTATCATGCTCAAAATTGTTAAAATGTGAACAATTGTTGACATTTTAACAATTATAAGCATGATAAATACAACATTTGAGAGTTTGAAAGCAAGAAAAAATCCTAATTTACAGCATTTCAGATTTTATGAGCAATTGAAATTTCGTGCCGAGTTGAGTTGAGCTTGAAAAGTCTTAATCTCTTATAACCTCGGTGCCAGATATTTTAAATGCTTCATTTTAAAACTGAAAAACAGGTTTGAAGCTGTGACTTTTCCCTGCAGCTGAAATTATGATGAAGTGACAGTCAGAAAATAAACGAAATGGTAAAATATATTCAGGACTTTAGTTAAGAGTGCGTAAAAGAAAATTGACTTTCTTATTTCTCAACCAAAACATATGTTGTTGGTACTCAAAAGAACCGTCTCAATGAGACGGTTCTTTTGAGCACCCAAAACATATGCTAAAAATTATGGGTAAGGAAAAATTTACAATTTTAGGCTTTTTTTTTTTTTAATATGCATAAATATTTTCCTTAAACAACATCTGAACCACTGCTCCAATTACCTGTGAAACACAATTACCCTATTTGACCTAATAAGAGCACTGTGTGCTTAACTTTTTCAAAATTGTTTGTTATGTGTTGTTGCTTTACGTCCAGGTCAACAATTTTTTAGTCACATCAGAGCGGTTTCCTGTCTTCCTGAGTTGAACCAGAACTAATCAGTGGATCAAGTGTCTTGTTCAAGGATCCAACACAGCATCTTAGTTGAGTCTCTGGCTAGCAACCCTTCGATCCCCAGTCAAACTCACTACCAACTGTGCCACTGAACTCCTCAATGTGTGTGGTTTTTGGTGTCCTTTCTAATTTAGCAATGAAGAGAGAGAGCTTGTTGCTTTGCTCTAATTGTTTTGTGACTGTCTGTGTTCTGTGTCTCTTCCTCGTGGTGCAGTTAGTTGATCTGCCGTCTGTGATTGCCGCACTTCCTGGTCACACTCACTTTCTGATGAGATGTTGCATTTTGTGGCATCTCATCTGGGTCTTCAGTTTTCTGATAAAAGGATTCAAAGATTAAGAAGAAGCATGGAGCATTTGTGTTAAATTATTTTGAAGTTGGAAATTGGAGCAGTGGTTCAGATGTTGTTTAAGGAAAATATTTATGCATATGTCAGTCACTTTGCATTACCAATAACTCATCATTGGGTTTAGTTTGTTTGTTTGATTTGATTCTTTACGTCCCATCAACAATCTTTCAGTTAAGTAGGGATGGGTCTTCCTGGCCCCTGCGAAATTTTGTTCTACAAATTGGAGGTGTTCTAGAACTGTTCTAGAACATTTAGAACCGTTCTAGAACTGTTCTAAACAAGTAAATATGTTCGTTCTAGAACTCATGTTCTACAACTGTTCTAGAACATTGTTATAGAACAAATCAAACACATTCTAGAACTGATTTCTATTCTATAAGCGTTCTTGAAATATTCTAGAACATTTTTAGAACAAATCAAGAACCAGTTAATTCTACAAATGTTCTAATAATATTCTAGAACATTTTTAGAACTTTTCAAGAACAAAATAAGTTGACAGAAACTTCTAAAAAATGATTCAAATTAAGTTCTAGAACATTTGTCTTACTTTTTAGAACTAGTTAATTCTACAAATATACTAATACATTCTAGAACATTTGTGGAACTTCTCAAGAGCAGAAAGCATCAGGTAGCTCAGTGGTTGGGCACTTGCCTCTGGTTCTAAAGGTCCCAGGTTCAATCCCTGCTTGTGGTGAGGAAACTTTCTGTGTCCAAACACGCTTTCTCTGGTGTCATTTGCAGGGATGACACTAGATAAGTGCATGGTCCTTTGGATTGGGACGTTAACTGGATGTCCCCTTTGAAGGGAAGGTCACCCCTTGTGCAGGTTAAAGAACCCTGAGGTAATTTAGAAATGGTTAATTACTTGTAGGCTTTAACATCCGGCAACCTGGAGTGTACAAAGCACACTTGCCTATAATACTCACAAGCGAGGGTCTGGCAGTATATAGAGAAAGAAAGAAAAAAAAGGGCAAAACAAGGAAAAGAAAAATCGAATTAAGTTCTAGAACTCATTTAGTACTTTTATAGAACCAGCAAGTTCTAGAAATGTTCTAAAAAGTTCTAGAACATTTTTAGAACATTGAAAGAGGAAACATGTCATAACCAGATGGATGATGGGAAAAAATGGCTGCAAGAATTGGAGGGAAAATGTGGATGCTCTTCAAAATCATTTGTTTTGGAATTTCTAGGTGTCAAACATGATAGTAGTTTTGCCTGAGACAGTGAGTGGACCTGAGAAACAGTTTCTCTAAGGTTTTAAATGTTGATTAATGGTGGGGTTGTTGTTTGTAAGTTTTTTTAGCAAATGCAAGACAATGTTTTGAAATGGGTGGGGTAATACAGGGTGGCATGTTACCACAATGAGAAGATGATCATGGCTTAATTACTATAAACAGAGGTTGAGCAGTTAACATCCAATAAGTTTTCCAAAAACTACAATGTTACAGTTTTGCAATATATGTTACCTGTATTTATTTTTCAATTCACTGATAATTCGGGAGAAATATTTTACTGAAATTTACTGAACCAGCAAGTTCTACAAAAGTTAAAAAATGTTCTAGAACATTTTTAGAACAGTTCTAGAACAAGCATGTCATTATCATTAATTTAACCAGATTGATGTTGGGAAAAGCATGGCTGCCATAATTGGAGGGATAATATGAAGGCTGAGCCCAAAAAGCACTTGTGGCAGTTTCTAGATGGCAAATTGACAGTATTATAGTCTGGGACAGTGAGTAGGCTTGAGACACAATTTCTTAAGTTTTAATGTTAATATTTGCTGTAGTTGCTGTTTTTCCATGGTCAAATGCATGACAATGTTTTGAAATGGGTGGGGTAACAGGGTGGCAATAACTAACAACATTTAGGCCAACTTAGGGCCCCTATAATAATTCTCCAGTTGATGTTTATTTATTTATTGTGTGATTACTTATTGGGGTTTTAAACCAATGTCAACAGTTTTCCAGATATATAAAGGTAGCATTCGATGGAATCTAATATTTCCAAACCCTATATGGGACATTTTTGGGAAGGTGACGGTGACGGTCTCACTGTTCAACAACTGTTTTAAAAAAAAGTTCAGTTGTATTAGAAAATTTGCAGAACAAACCACTAAAATATTCCTGAAAATGTTCTTAAACTATTCTAAAACGCTCTACATAAATTCAGGGGCATTAATAGAATGTTTTTATGGCATGATTTTTGAAGAGTTGCTCTACAGTTTTTCAGAAAGTTATTAAAGGTTTGTTCTGGATCAGTTCTAGAAGATGCCAAGGTTTATTCTAGAACAGTTCTAGAACAAACCATTAGAACATTTCTGGAATTGTTCTGGAACCATTCTAAAAATGTTCTAGAATGATTCAGACATTTATAGAACGTTAAGTGAGACATTTTTAGGGGTGTTCTACAATTGTTCCAGAAAAATTCTAAAGGTTTGTTCTAGTTCAGTTCTAGAACAAACCAAGGTTAATTCTAGAACAGTTCTAGAACAAACCATTAGAACATTTCTGGAATAGTTCTGGAACCATTCTACAGATGTTCTAGAACTATTCCAAGACATTTATAGAACGTTAAATGGGACATTTTTTAGGGTTGTTCTACAATTGTTCCAGATAAATTCTAAAGGTTTGTTCTAGATCAGTTCTAGAACAAACCAAGATTAATTCTAGAACAGTTCTAGAACAAACCACTAGAACATTTCTGGAATAGTTCTGGAACCATTCTACAGATGTTCTAGAACTATTCCGAGACATTTATAGAACGTTAAATGGGACATTTTATGAGGGGTGTTCTACAATTGTTCCATAAAAGTTCTAGAGATTTGTTCTGGAACTGTTCTAGAACAAACTTGATTTGTTCTAAAACTGTTCTAGGAAAAACTTTTAGAATTTTCTGGAACTTTTCTAGAACAAATCTTTTGACCTTGGCTAGAACATTTGTAGAACAAAAAATTGTCCCATTTAACGTTCTACATCTGTCCCATAAACATTCTAGAACATATCTAGAACAGTTCTAGAACATAGTTCTAGAAAATTCTAGAACTCTTCTAGAATGGTTCTAGACCATTTCGCAGGGGGGGGTTGAACCAGTACTAAGCTAGGATAAATCATCATTGAGTACTTTTGTGACACATTTTTAGCTCACGTGAACACAATAGTACGCAATGAAGAGTTATTGGTAGTGCAAAGTGACTGTCAGACGTCATCATTCTATGACTATTACCTTGGGTGCTTTGACTTGCATAAACAACATGGCTCTCTTGTCAGGCAGGGCTTTCTTCCTCAGTGGGGCCTTCTTGTCTTCACTCAGGTTCATATCATCCTGAAACACACGAAAATTGACTAAGTTTTTTGTCGTCTGCTGATTTTTTCAAAATCAACTTTTTCGAAAAATTATTTCAGGAATACCATCATAGTGGGCCACTGGATAGCTCAGTCGGTAGGGTGTTTAGCTCTGACTAGCAAGATACCTCTGTCACATAGGTTCGAATCTCGCTAGCTATGCTAGCAAAAATATTGATTACATAGTGAAATAAATTATATTGTGCGTAATTAGTGATTATTTTCTTATCTATAAGTTCAACCATGTGTTTTGGGTGCTCAAAAGAACCGTCTCAATGAGACGGTTCTTTTGAGTACCCACAACACATGATTTGGTTGAGAAACAAGAAAATTAATTTTCAGTCTGGAGGTATCACTTACTTAATCCAGCTGTTGCGAACAAGTCAAGTTTTGGCTTAAATTTGGCAGTTTATGTCTAACAGTTGCTTTAAAAATTGTCAAGGTCACCAAAACATTCAACTCTACATTGTCTAAATTTTATAATTTTATACATGTACATGCAAATTTACATAAAATCCACAAAATATGTGGTTCTTGAGAAATCAGGTAGTCATGCCAATGTCAATGGGAACCACACCAAGAACAATATGTCCCCTTAAATAATAGGGGATCATTATTACATGTTCTTCATGTACCTATCTACTTTCAAAGAAAATAATAAATAAGGCATGAAATTTCATCAGAATCATCTGCTCATGAATTTCATGAGAATCGTCTGCTGGTAGACTATTCTCATGAAATATCATTCCTTATTTCATTCGAAATTTAGGAAAGATGTCGCAAATTTTGTCGTCTGCTGCTGTCGTGATTGGTGCTTTATGAGTTAAAACATTATGGATTTGGATATAAATGTATATGTGCTTTAGCAAGAGCTCACAAACGCCTCATTACGGTCGGCCATGGCCGTATATATAAACTTTGTGCAAAACATACATCAAATTCAGGTTTTGACCGAACCTTTATGCCATGCTCAGGCTATCTTTTATGCGCTGCCGAACAACGAGCGGGGTACCAAATATCATGAGTTGACCTACAGGGCCAAGCAAACTGTTCATGGAATCTGTAGGGCTACCTATAGCGCGAGCCAAACTCGTTTGCCAATTTGCTTAACTGTTAGCATAACAGCCGTGCAGTCCATTGAAACACCCCAAACCGCCCAAAAACACCCCAAACCGACCAAAACACCTCAAACTTCCATCAAACCCAAAACATTACTGTATATACTTGCGATATCATATAATATGCGATTGTTTTAGGACACTCATGGCCTTTTCGGGGGATGGGGGCCCTGGGTCCGGTACTGGCATTGTGCAAGAATACATACAGGGATAGGGCTAAACAACCGCCAGCTTTTTTGAAAAGCTAATACTTGTCAGCTACTAGGCATCATTCTCATTGACACTGCCCACAATCTTCATCAGCTGTCAATTAACTAGCTTGTAATCTATGGTATATGGTGGTAATATCCTGAGCTGATAATTGGTCATTTATGATCATTATAACAATTAACATGTCCAGTCTTATTGACCACTGTTTCAGTTATGTAGCCTGACTTTTATTAGGTTTTTGCTTGCAGATTTGAAATCAAGGCTCTAGGCCTTGCAGTTCCAGACAAGAAGATTTTTTCATGTTTTCCCTATAATAAGCCTATGTAAAACATTGACCCCCCAGGCAGGCCAATTTTTTTAACAATCTTGGTATGATGCTAGATACCAAATATCAAGCATTAGGCCTTGCAGTTTTGAACAAGAAGATTTTTAAAGGTTTTCCTATCAGAATTCTGCATGGATAGGACCATCCAATAATCATTGCTCCTGTAAAGTTTGGTGAAATTCCACCTTGTAGTTAGAAGGAGATGTTGTTTAAGTAGATTGTTGACAGATGCCAGACGACGGACATCCTTTGATCACAAAAACTCACCATGAGCCTATGGCTCGATCAGATGAGCTAAAAATTGTTGACTGGGATGTAAAGCATCAAAACAAACTAAAACGAACATTGGTCGCTGGATACAAAAATACTTTCTCAGAAGGTTTAGATAAATCCTGGGTGTGAGTAAGTTCTGTTACTGACAAGTTGAGTGGGTCTGCCCATCAGGATTAATTGGCTATTATCAATCTTCAGGTAACCTGTCTAGAAGGCAGAGTGGAAGAATTAATCTCCTTATCATTCTTGTCTTACTCAGTAGACTACACTATACATATTAAGCCCCCATTCCCAATTGAAAAACAGTATGCTAGGTTCCAAGAATGAGATATTTCCATATATATTGTATTAGGATTTTCCTACATTTTTTTCACATAGATCACTTCCAGCAGGTTCAAACTTCCATCTGTCCTGTTGATCCTTCATTCATCCGTTCATCTATCAAAAATTCAGCAGTGATAGCTGTGAGTGTTAAACATTGCATGGTGATTCTTAAATTGTCCCAAACATACTTTTCAAGCATGCAATTTTGACCCAGTGACCTTGACCTACATTTCATGCTCCAGTGACCTTGACATTAATCTATGCTGTAAAGCATTTCTCTGCAGCAGTGATAGCTGAGTATCAAATCTTGCATAGTAACTTTCCTCTGCATGGTCTTTGTGCAGGCACTGTGACCCAGTGACCTTGACCTACATTTAATGCTCCAGTGACCTTGACATAAATCTACACAGAAAAGTCTGTTTCTCTGCAACAGTAACTTAAAGCTGAGTGTCAAACCTTGTAGCAAACTCTTCAAGCATGCACTAAATGACCTGGTAACCTTGATCTATATTTTCATGCTCCAGTGACATTATCATAATTCTATATTTACTTTTCAAAGCAAGCCTTTAATGAATCTTTAGATTTTTGCAACTGTTCATAGCCTCATGAAAAACACAAATATGATTGACAGCTGCCAAGCTCACTTGCCCATGCAATACGTTTTGAACATCAAATTCATTCGCCAGAAGAGCTGGTGTTGTGATTGACAGCGAGCTACATCGGATTCGCACGTGCAAAACAAGCTGCTCCATTGGCTGTCCGTGTTCACACTGGCTGTTCCAACAAAACCGTTAATACGATTACAAATTAACCCCTTCACTGCAGTATATAGGTGCACGGAGGAAAATATGGCTATTTCATAACCAATGTAGGGATTTACACCAATTTTTTTCCTGCTTGTTTAAGACATTTTTGGTTCTATGTCTGAAATAATGCTTTCTTGTGATAGCATGTCAAAAAATATTTTTCAACAGCTGAAAATACATGAATGTCTACTTTCTTTTTCAACAACATTATTTTGGAATGATTGGAAACAATGGTTCAAAAATGTGAGAATGACCGTCATTTTCCTCATTCACCATTTCTGATTCCAATTAATGTCAATTGTCATCCATATACAAGCCATTTTAGACCTTCAAAATAACCTCTACTTCCAAGAAACACGACAAACTAATGCCACAATCAGCAGCCATCTTTGAAAAACCCGAGTTCTTCATCAATAGGGCCGTTTTCCCTGTAAAAAGCAAGCTACAGAAGGCATTTTGGCTGCGGAGTTATGAGATAAATCTTGAAAAAGTTAACTCTTTCATTCTAGAACAGATTAGAATAATTGAGTTTTGTCCCTTTGACCATTAATTTTGCTTTAAACTATGATGTACATAACGAGTGGTAATCGTGGTATTGGCATATGATAAGCGATTTTTATAACGAGCAGCACTCGTGGTAAGGCAGTGAATGGGTTAAATACAAAACTGTTTTGTTTCCTAAATTATAAATAATTTCTATATATTCAATATTTATAATAAAATGTAAATAAAAGCAATTTTTTATCAGTTCATGGAATCCTAAATACTTCGGATCTCTTGCAAAATTAATGTGACACTTACTTTGCAAGAGACCCGACGTATTCATGAGTCCATGAACATTCCAAACATCAAATTTATTTCTTAAGTACAGTGTATTTCTCTTTAAATTCTTGATGGTCTTTATAATACCTCACTGGTCGCAAACATTATAGGCCAACATAAACAAAATTTTTGAGCATAAAAATGTGAATATTACCCACCACTTTTGATATTTGTTTTGGGTGCTCAAAAGAACCATCTCATCGAGAAGGTTCTTTTGAGTACCCACAACATATGTTTTGGTTGAGAAATAAGAAAATCATATTTCAATCTATGGAAAGACATTTTCACTTGAGACACAATGACAACAGTATAGGACATGGATAAACCTAATATTTATTTTGGAGGTCAACTGTCAGAATAATTATGCTAAACAAATAGTGCAATATTGTAAGCAAAAAATATTTTGCTTGTAGCTCCTGAATTTTTGTGTTGATACAGTGTATATTAATTAGTCTTCACATGCCCTTTAGGTTTTATAGCTTACATCACTGAATATATATGTGCGACATGTCACAAGAAAAGACAACGAAAGGCTTTTAATTCTTTGCCTACTGGGTAATTTTGCATGCATTTGTTGTCGCCTGCTGATTTTTTTCAAAATCAATTTTTTTGAAAAATGTTTTCAGGAATACCATCAGAGTGTCAAACAGTTTGGATCCAGATTGGGCCCGACATTTTGTCGGGCTCGATCTGGGTCCAAACTGTTTGCAAAGATTAACAGCAGACGACACTTGTAGGCAAAGAGTTAATCCTGAAAGTACAACTGACGTTTTTGAATTCCGTTGCTTCAGTTAGATTTGATTCCATGTGAAACGTCTGTGAGCAGACTCACGTGGATGTCAAGCATTTTTTTTTCTCAAAATTCAAGAGACATGAAAATATTGTCTTCTGTTGTTCAACATTGGGTTAATTATCCTTTTCTGCATTTCATTGACATTAGTTAAAAAAAATTCATTCTGTTTTACAAACAAATTAAACTATCTGTCGGGGAAATTTACAAAGTGACATGCTACACCAAACCAAAAAGCATATGTCACAGTATCAACTAAAATATTACTATGAACACATTGTAAAATACTTATAATATTTGGCGATATTTTTAATTTGGTCATTTAATCGAAAATTGTCAAAATGAAAGACTGCAAAATACTATATGCAATAAATGGACACATCTACAATGTAGGATATATTGCTATTGTATCATTAAAACAACTTTAGTTTAAAATTGCATGTGTCTGTTTTCCCATTGAATAAAACCCTACTTAAACAGGACTGTCTTTATTAAGACTAAGCATAGAAAACTACTTTAAAGGTCTTTAGAAAATGCCAAAATCTGCTGAGTGCAATCAGGGGTCCTATTGTTTGCTTCCATGAAAAAATTTCGTCTGATATGCATGTGAATATGCAGCAGACGTAAAGAGCAGACAACATTTTCAGGACAAAACAAGACAACAGTCTGAAGGACAGCCAAATCCCCTGTCGCAAAATCCCATGACCTTGGAGTGTGACCTTGACCTAATAGTCTGCATAGCTGAGTCATGGGCTCTGCACACCAACTCACTGAGAGAAACATTTGAGTGAAGTTAAATGAAAATCGTTGAAAGGGTTTAGAAGACATGAAGCGGACACAAAATTCAAGGGTTGATCCCATGACCTTGAAGTGTGACCTTGACCTTGAGTCTGCTTAGTCGAGTTATGGGTGCTGCTCATCGTCTCACTGAGAGGAACATTTGGGTGAAGTTAAGTGAAAAACGTTGAAAGGGTTCAGGAGATATAGGGCAACCACGAAATTCAATGGTAAGTCCCATGACCTTGGACTGTGACCTTGACCTTGAGTCTGTGCAGCTGAGTCATGGGTTCTGCACATCATCTCACTGAGAGGAACATTTGAGTGATGTTAAATGAAACCGTCTCACTGAGAGGAACATTTGGGTGAAGTTTAATGCAAATCTTTCAAAGGGTTCAGGAGATATGGAGCGGACACAAATTGAAGGCTAAGTCACACAATCTTGAAGTGTGACCTTGACCTTGAGTCTGCGTAGCCAAGTTATCGGTTCTGCACATCGTCTCAAGAAGTCTTGTAACGAGGAACAGTTGGGTAAATTTAATGAAAATCGTTGAAAGTGTTCAGGAGATATGGAGCAGACAGAAATTAAAGGGTAAATCCCATGACCTTGACCTGTGACCTTGAGACTAGGTAGCTGAGTCATGGGTTCTGCACATCGTCACACTGAGCGGAACATTTGGGTGAAGTTTAACGAAAATAGTTAAAAGGGTTCAGGAGGTTATGGAGTGGACACAAAATTCAAAAGTAAATCCCATGATCTTGAGTCTAGGTAGCTGAGTCATGGGTTCTGCACACCGTCTCACTGAGAAGAACATTTGAGTGAAGTCTAATGAAAATAGTTCAAAGGGCTCAGAAGATATGGAGCCAACATTTTTTGAAATTTAAAGTAGCCAACAAGGGTCCATTCGTGAGTACGGACGGACAGACTGACAGACGAAGGCCATTCCTACATGTATAACCCTTCAACCGCTTCACGGCTGGGGATTAAAAATAGTGATGGGATAAGGGTTAATTGATGTCTACATCCCAGTCAACAATTGTTCAGTCATGTCAGGATGTTTCCTGAGTGTATTCCACCACTATTCAGTGAGGATATTTAAGTGTCCTGTTCAAGGATAAGCAGTAAAAATCTCTGAATATTTACGGTAACTATGGTTGTGTTTTTTTCTTTTATTATCACTAGAAAAGATACCTTTTATTCTCAATCAATGAATCACATTTTAATGATTTGGGGATTTTCAAAAATGAGAGACCTCACTACAAAATCACCTTTTAGACTAAACAGTCTTAATGAAGGTAGCAATTCTTTGTACAGTTTTTTACTGAAATGTTGGCTTAAAATAATATGATGTTCAAGAAACAAACCTATAAAAACATAAGGAAAATACATTATTTTTTGCTGGCTGATATTCATTCCTGTGTTAGAAACAGGAAAAAGACTGTTTCTTTACTTTTTGCTTGCAAGCAGCAACTTTTAAGTGTTTGCTGATAACCCTTGCAAGAGGTTATAAAACTTTGTTCATGCTCAACTCAACTGAGCACGATATTTCAACTGCTCATAAAAGCTAAAATACCGACAAATGAAGAAGTTTCTTGCTTTAAGTCTCTCAGATGTTGTATTTTTTATGCTAATAAATGTTAAAATGCCAACAATTGTTGGCATTTTAACATTATGAGAAGGATAAATTTCGTGCTCAGCTGAGTTGAGTATGGAACAAGCAAATTCAGAGAATTTATGTCCCCCGCCATTATTGTTTATGACAGTAAAAACGCCAGAAGAATGCCTAAGTTAAAATAGCAGAAAAAGTGATCTTCAGATCATGACAAAAACATCTGTAAAGTTTCAAAAGAATCGGCATAAAACTGTAGGAGGAGTTGCGCACACAAGGTACCCAGTATCCATTAACTTTGACAGTAAAAACGCCAGAAAAATGCCTAAGTTAAAATAGCAGAAAAAGTGATAAAAAATAATTTGAGGATTATATCCAAACCACATGCATATCTTCAGACCATGTCCAAAACACCTGTGAAGTTTCAAAAGAATCAATATAAAACTGTAGGAGGAGATGCGCACACAAGGTACCCACTATCCATTCACTTTGATAGTAAAAATGTCAGAAAAATGGCTAAGTTCAACTGGCGGAAAAAGTGTTAAAAAATAATCTGAGGAATATATCCAAACCACATGCATATATTCAGACCATGTACAAAACACCTGTGAAGTTTCAAAAGAATCGATATAAAACTGTAGGAGGAGTTGCGCACACAAGGTACCCACTATCTTTTCACTTTGATAGTAAAAACGCCTAAAAATGACTAAGTTCAAATTGCGAAAAAAGTGACAAAAAATAATCTCAGAATAATATCCAAACCACATGCATATCTTCAGACCATGACTAAAACATCTGTAAAGTTTCGAAAGAATCGGCATAAAACTGTAGGAGGAGTTGCGCACACAAGGTACCTACTATATTAGGGGGACGGAAGGACGGAAGGACGCAAGGACGGAATGCCGAAAACTATGTCCCTCCGCTTTTCTTCGAAAAGGCGGGGGACAAAAAGTTTTATAACCTTGGCGCCTGGATCCACTGATACTGGTGTTCCCCATTCTTTGAACTAGAAATGTCGGACTCCATCTTTAAGGGCCCCTCATAATGCTCTACAGTGAGGGAGCGCAGTGGCTCAGTGGTAGAGTGCTTGACTCGAGACCGAGAGGCCGCAGATTCGAGCCTCACCGGCATCACTGCGTTGTGGCTCGACCTTGAGCAAGCCAAATTTATCCTAGCTTAGTACTGGTTCAACCCAGGAAGACCCAACCCTGTTTAACTGAAAGATTGTTGATAGGAAATCAAAGCTCTACAGTGAAAAACCTGAGCAATAATGCACAATGAGGGTTGCTATTGTGACCAGAAGAAGGGATGAACAGGAGACAGCCATTTTTGTGGCCATCTGAGTTACTAAGGTACCAGCGTGTACCCATCTTAGGGTACAAAACAAAACCCATATTAGACTGATAAAGGAATGCTGAATTTGAAAGCAATCAGGTGATAAATGACTTGATGAGTTATAGTGTCCTAAAGTGCAAAGGGAAAGACCACAGCAATTTTGGTGAGCATTTATCAGACAAAAATCATATTCAGTCTTAATTGGGCGAGAGATTGATAAAAGTAATGCAAATATGTGGTGTCAAATGACTGTAGTAAGTATGTCCACAAGTGTGAACGGACGGGCTGCAGCTATTTTGGCAGCCATTTTGGTAAACGTTCATCGGACCCAAAATGAATGAGTCCACAAAAGAGAAGGGACAAGAATCTAGAATTCTATAAAAGTGCTAAAGGACCTAACTGCGATTGTGGATCAGCATCATTGTTCTTTCCTGGAAACTTGGCACATGTACAAAAGAAGATTTCAAGATTTTAGCTAATCTACACAGCTGAGAAGCTTCAGTTTGACTCTAGCAAGCCGCAAACCCCAATTAAGGCCCATATTATATAATACGAAAAATATGGATCAGAAAAACAAGTTTTCTTTTTCTGATATTTCTTGCTTTGTTGAGGTTTCGAAGTATTTCTGACAAAAGATCTAAGCATTCTGCTAATATTTCATCGAGCAGAAGTTGTTTAAGCAATCAAAGAGGGAGGTGCAAGTTGAGCTGTCAAGACAATTTAAATGATATGAGGTTTTTTTTCTTCTTTCTACCTATGCAATAAACAATCTGACAAAGTAAGAGAACACTGAGTGTGGGGGTGTTCTGTTTTTATGGCCTTTGGATTTTATCCCAATTATATTTAGGAAGAACAAGTATCAGCTTTTTAAAAAAGCTTGCCATCTTTCAGCACTTAACTATAAAGTGGACTGAAAAGTACAGTGGCCATTCGAAAGCAAAATTTCAGTAGCGGATTCAAACGAAAGTGGTGATCTATTAGATGACACACCCACCTCATCACCATCTCCATAAGCAGAGATGGTGATAGGCTGGGCATGTCATTTAGGTGTTGTGACAACATAAGGGAATACACACAGGTAACTTTCACACATGCTACACCACTTCAAAAAGGATGACAATGATGACCTTGATCAGATTAGCTACTCCTTCAGGAGCAACCTTTTCTGGGATTTCACTGTTTTCTCAATCAAGAACAGTAAATATACTAGGCAAAAAAAGAAACTCTGCTATGTATGAAAAGTGCTAACTGTACCAAGTTATGTATTTTATTAAAAAAAAGTGCAGTTATTAGAAAAAATAGAGCAAAATGGTGCTAGAGAAGGGTCTTTGCCAGTTTCTCAGTTCATTAAGACGTTGGTACTACAGCAGGTGCCTTAATTTGACGTAAATACTGCACCAAAGTAAAGTGCCGTCAAACGTTGGGAGGTGGGGGTATTAAACAAATCTCTTGAAAGGATTTCTCACAGTTTGAGCCCTGATTTTTGGATTACGAGTTCCTTGGGGTGTCCTAGCTGTAACTGACTCCAGATGAAATCGATTGCACAAATGAGACGCCTTGATGTCTCTATCTTGACGTCCCGTCGATACACGTCGACGTCCTGGACGCACACGGTGTGATGTTGTCCTAATTTGTTAGAAACGATTCTTAAGACGTCCAATCGTCCTAACATGGCACCGAAATCAATTGGGTACAGCCAACAACGCCACGTTATCATTTAACATTCCTAATGCACGTTCACGTTCCACATGTGCCAATTGGTCACCGTAAATAAGCAAACTGTAATCTTAAATTCCAAAGTTTTTAAATGTTTTTAGACATTTGGGATGTTAGACTAGAGATTTCAGTAGTTAGTACACATGTAAATCTGAATGGACTGAGTGTGCACGTGAAATACAGGAAAATGGAAAATCCGTCAATACACTGGTTTGATTGACTCATCTCAGTAAATCAATGGGGTAAATGTGAGGAAGAAAAAATAGCAAAACATAGACAGATGTTAAAAGTTTGCAACTCTCATTTAACACACAATATTTTTAATTATTGTATGCGGCGTTTCTTTTTTGGCTTAGCGTATTTCTAATTTTGTACAACCTCACTTGTATAGTATTTTTGGTGAAACAGAGAGGTGTGAGCAGCCATCCCATGGACTTGTTCAACTTTATGATAAATAGGGTAACGAGTTAGGGCCCTTTAATATTTCAGGTAAACATGGCACAGAGCAAAGCTTAGCCAAAGTTAATACAAATGTATGAAACTGATAGCATAAAAATATTTTTCTTTCATAAAGGAAGCCAGGATAACAACCTCTAACTCTTTGCCGACTCAGGTTATTTTTTCATGCTTTTTTGTTGCCTGCTGAATCAACTTTTTCGAAAAATTCTTTCCGCAATTTAATACCAAGTTGGATCCAGAACAGGCCGAACATTTTGTCGGGCCTGATCCAGTTCCAAACTGTTTGCAAAGGTTATCAGCAGATGACACTAGTAAGCAAAGAGTTGAGGTAAATGTATGTATAAAGTTGCCTTTTATTTTTTATTGACACAGGTTTTTCTCATCTTTGTAAATATTTAATTACTTCACCTTATCTTTGATGGCATCACTACAGCCAATGAAAATAACCTGCCCAAGATTATGTATGCCTTAACTCTTTCCATGCTTCATGTAGCAGTACCTTTGCAAACAGTTTGGACCCAGATCAGGCCCGAGGTTATAAAACTTTTTTCATGCTCAACTCAACTGAGCACGAAATTTCAACTGCTCATAAAAACTAAAACACCGACAAATGAAGAAGTTTATTGCTTTAAGTCTCTCAGATGTTGTAGTTATCATGCTAATAAATGTTAAAATGCCAACAATTTATGAGCAGGATAGATTTTGTGCTCAGCTGAGCTGAGTATGGAAAAAAGTTTTATAAAACCTCGGGGCCAGGACCGAGAGTATATCGGTCCTACATGTAATCTCGAACCAACCTGTTTGGCATTCGACACTCTGATGGTGTACTTTTTTTGCAATGGTTGATTTTGAAAAATGTCAGCAGACAACAACAAAAAAGTATGACAACAATAAATGAAATGTGTCAATGAGTACTAAAATTATTAAAATTTGCAGACACCATTTTCTATATAAATTTTTTAGTAGTGACTGGTGCACATTTTAAGCGAGAAAAAGAATGCTCTCCCTTTAGCTGAAGGCATGGTATCAAAAAGATAATGCCATGACCATAAATACCTACAATGTATGAGTCACTATGACCTAGATCAGCCTGACTTTTGTTCAGTCTTTGAATTCTCTATAATGTACATTTTCCCAGGCCCCTGACATGTGGCAGCTGTTCGGTAGAAAGCAAATTTTTCTATTGATCTCGACTGTCATTTCTACACTTTGTAATTTTTAGAATTAAATAATGCAGACATTTTGAAGGGGTTTTCTCCATTTTTGAGAAAAAACTGATATGTATTGTGTAAAAAGAGATTTTTGAAGGCATAAATCAGTTAACCCTTAAAGTGTCACCCATAATTTGCAGCAGACGAGAATTTAAAATTTTGCCGCTTTTTCAAAAATAACAAATAAGGCATAATATTTCATGAGAATCGTCTGCAGACGATTCTCATGAAATATAATTCCTTATTACTTTTGAAAAAAAAGGAAAGACGTCGCAAAATTTATCGTCAGCTGCAGTTGTGTTTGGCGTTTTAAGGGTAAAATCCCTTTCCATACTGGCTGCAAGATGAGAAGACCACCAACCCACTGCACTAGTGGTCCTTGTCTGTAAGTTACCAAATTAACTCTTAGCATGCAATGACAGGGCCATGATCAGACAGAACTGCAGTATCGGCCACAGTAAGGTCTAGAGATTGAGTTTGAGGACATTGACCTCATTTCGAGAGAAAGAGGGCTTTGGTGGTTTGGACAGGTGGAGTGTTCTAGAGGTGCAGTCACAACAGCATGATGTGATTTACAGGTTGAAGGTAGGCGGGGGCGGGAGAAACTGATGGAAAATGACTGCCGTGAGTGGAAGCTCATGACAGTTGACCCTCAAGAAAGGAGCACCTGGAGATCAGGACTGGTGTGAGATCTGCTATATGCGTGCAGGCTGCAGCTAGCCAGTTTACAAGTGGAAGGGGGCCCCCTGGTGTTTATGATGCCTCTGCACCTGCACATTAATCATGATTATAGTGACGATGATGATGCTGGGCAAATTTTCATGATTTTATGTAGTCTGCTGATTTTTTTACAAATTAACTTTTTCACAAAATTCTTTCAGTCAAACATTTTAGATCCACTATACATAAGGCCCAACATTTTGTCCAGCCTGATCTGGGTCAACTGTTTGCAAAGGCTAACATGTACAGCAGACGACAAGAATGTCAATGGCAGGTAAATTTTTTTGTTTGATTTGATTCTTTACGTCCCATCAAAAATCTTTCAGTTATACAGGGACTGGTCTTCCTGGATTGAACCAGTACTAAGCTAGGATAAATGTGTCTTGCTCAAGGACTACAACACAGTGACACCGGTGAGGCTCGAACCCGCGGCCCTTCGGTCTCGAGTCAAGCACTCTTCCACTGAGCCACTGCGCTCCCATCAATGGCAGGTAAAGAGTTGCGCCAAACTGACAGTAGTCACAGAACACCATACATCAAGACTTCACTCCACCGACATCAAGACATCACTCCACCGTCTGAGTGAAAAAATCTTGAAACTGCAAGGGACATTGTTTATCAGCCCACATCTTGTTTGGAATGTGAAGATTTATCGGTTTATTGGTCAAATAAAATATTAAAGATATACAGAATACAGTCTGTCCCTACACTATACTGATTATCATTTTTTCTAAGGTTATCCAACAAACTTGCGGACAAAATTGTTCAGTACAGGTGTAAATTGTGAGACAACACTACGTACACTATAAGAGCATACATGCTTTTAAGGTTGAATACGGTAAGAAAACAGACTCGCCTCTTATCTAGGACTTAGAATTTAGGTTACAAAATGAGAATTATTGAATACAGCTCTATGCACATAACAAAATCACCGCTGGACACCATTCACTGACAAAACAAATGGCTGATCATATTGCACTACCACGCATAATATTTTGTTCACAGATTAATTTTATACTTTACAGGTTTTAACTCATTCCTTGCTAGCGTAGACTTTTGTTGTCTGCTGATAACTTTTGCAAACAGTTTGCACCCAGATCAGGACCGACAAAATGTCGGTCCTGATCTGGATCCAAATGGTTTGACACTCTTGACTTAATTATGACTCAGGAGAAGGGTAAAATATGATAAAGCTAACCACTGACAGACTGAGATGACTATAGTGGACTTTTTCTCCAGGTGACCAAATAAGGAACTCTTAATTATACGAAGTCCATTTCAGTATGACCATTTATGGCAATCATACTCAATATATAGGGCAAACAGGTACAGAAGCAATTCATGTCCTATATTTAAAAAGAATGTAAACAAACATGTGTCACCACTTACATATGTAAGAATCTATTGTCATAATGCTAAGAAATTTCAGCTATTGCTGCAGGAATACATATCTTGTACGTACTCGTACTCGGTGGATTGACTCACTGAGTGTGTGATACAAAAAAATGATGAATTTCCGTAGATTTATCATTCAGAGCACAAATCATAGGTCCAAAAAAGGTGAAAAAAAATTGAGCGTCAAAATTATAACTATTTTCATACCCATCTATCTAAACATGTGTTTTGGGTGCCCAAAAGAACCGTCTCATTGAGACGGTTCTTTTGAGTACCCACAACATATGTTTTGGTTGAGGAATAAAAAAAATAATTTTCCATTGCACACTCTTATCTGGGCCCTTGCCTAATGTGTCATAGTGTTGACAAAGTTTTACACTATGTCACCCTTACAAGAAGATAGGCATTTTTTATCTTTCTTCTCGACACAAACATACGTTGTGTCATCTTATTGGAAGTTTGTATTGAGATACAATGTACATACAACTTAAAAATGTTTTCATAGAGCAATAAGCAAAAAAATCACTATGACACTTCTTTGCTCTCATCTTTTAAAGCTACACTTAAAACACGCAAAAATGCACTTTTAACCCATAAAGCGCCACCTACAATTTGCAGCAGACGACAATTTCAAATTTTGCCGCTTTTTTCAAAAATAACAAATAAGGCATAATATTTCATGAGAAGCAGACAATTCTCATGCAATATCATGCCTTATTTTTGTTGAGAATTAGGAAAGATGTCGCAAAATTTGTTGTCTGCTGCAGTTGTGATTGGCGCTTAGGCTTAAGTATCAAAATGTTGAAATTAACCCTGCTGTCCTACTGGATAAAATATATATCACATCCAACGAAATGGAGACCTGTGTGCAACCTGATCAGCTGATCGCTTCATAATTGTCCCATGATCTCAGGGCTTACCCTGGCTCGAAATTTGTTGTAGCCAACACTTTAGCCGAATGGAAAAAGTTGGAGCCAAATAAATTTAACTTTAGCCAAGGTTTTAGCCAGAAAGTATATTATTAACAAGTTGTTTTGTATTTAACTCTGCCCGCTAGTGGTGACTTTTGTTGTCTGCTGATATTCCTGATAACCTTTGCAAACAGTTTGGACCCAGATCAGGCCTGACAAAATGTTGGGCCTGATCTGGATCCAAATTGTTAGACACCCGGATGGTATTGAAAAAGAGTAAAATATGGCACAATAGCAAAGTGTGAAGGAATAATAAAAGTAATATTTGAAAATCCAAATCCAAAAGCTGATCAAAATACACTTTTTCGCAAATATGTAATTTTTGAACCACCTAGACTGTATTTTTAGCCAATGACTTAATTTTGTAGCCAGTCTACATTTTTAGTAGCAAATGGCTAATGGCAGGGTGAGCCCTGGATCTGGATCTATACTGTTTTTAATAGAGGATAACCAATATATACATGTGTAAGATTTCAGCATGCCAAGAGTGACATTCAGGCCTCGATCCAGATTGAAAATTACTTTTCTAATTTCTCAACCAAAACATGTGTTTTTGGTGCCAAAAGAACCGTCTCAATGAGATGGTTCTTTTGAGCACCCGAAACACATGTTTAAATTGATGGGTAAGAAAATAATAACAATTCTACCCTCAAAAAGTTTCCTTATCTGAACCTATGGACATTTTACAGGTTATTTTGTTTGCTTGACATCTAATCTACATTGTATATTGTGGATAATGTCTGATGGAGATTTCAAGATCAAAACTTCCAGAAATAGTGGAAATAACACTTTTGTATCTGCTAATTATGAGTTAAACTGTTTTATTAACTTCTGAAGTAGATAAACAGATGATGCCCCATTGTGTTGTATATGAGCATCAAATGACCAGATCAGCCTTCATATCTTAATACATTTTTTAACTCTTTAATTACAGGCTGTGTATTTTTTCGTGTTTTTGTTTGCTTTTTTCAAAATCAACATTTTTTAAACACTACCAGAGTAGAGTATCAAACAGTTTGGATCCTGATCTGGGTCCAAACAGTTAACTTGTTGTAAAGGCTATCAACAACCACTAGCAAGGAAAGAGTTTAAAGGCAAACACTAAATGTACTATAATAAGAAAAGGAAGTTAATCAGAATAAAATTCTCTTGGGTGAAAATCAGCAACTTATTTTGTAATTATAAATTGCACTTCACCAGATCTAAAACCAATTTTCTTATCAATTCCTACGCGGTTCTCAAAAGACACCGTCTCATGACCACTGATCACAAGACGGTTCTATTGTGCACACAAAAAACATGTTTTAATTGAAGGGTAAGAAAATAATCACAATTTAGCACACACAAGTCTGTGTATCTGGAGTCGGGACCTTTGTCACTGAACAATGGTTATTGTGTTATCCCGCCATGTGTCTTCATGACTCATAGTCTCAAAGTCCTTGATTCCAACAATAAATGGTCTTAAAATATTACAATAAATCTCAACTAAAATATTGGTGCACCATTGCCAGATCTCCGATTAAAAAAATGCTTCTCAGAATAGCAAACAGTGAAGCAGTCTGATCTGGGTCTGCACTGTTCATCTGTTCCTTTTTGTCAGGAAAATAGTGTTTGGAATTTTAGAACATTTACCATAACAAAAGAAGCAAGCTGAAATCGTCCTGGAATTAATAAAGATCAATGAAATCCCAATCCTTTTATCAAGCTAGTGACGAGCTAACAAACATGTCAGTCAAGGATTTTTTGTTGTTCTCAGGGTTCGATATTTGGCCACATTCCCAATTGGAATTTAGGGTGCCTTTTTTCCCAATTTTGAAAAAAATCCCAATCTTCAAAAACAAAAAAATCTGAAGATTTTGATTTCCATTCAGGCAACACAAGCACAAGCTACATGGTGACATTCTCATTCAATTTAATGAAAATAGTATACATGTGTATTAGCTACATGTAGTTTGTTTTTTATTGACCAAAAATGACATAATTGTGCACCATAACAAATTTCCCAATTTAGGGGTTTGCCAAGCTATTTTTTCCAATTTAGGGGTTTTGCTGCGCTAATTTTTCCAATCTGAGGGTCCTTCCCAAATTTGCCAAAAAATCCCTGTCAGTCCTGATCTGGATCCAACCAGTTTGACAATCTGAAAGTGTTCCTGAAAGAAAAAGGTCAGCAGAAGAAAACAAAAACATGAAAAATTACCCATAATTCTCACAATAGTGGAAGAAGTTGTAGAAAACTAGCATTTTAAGGTTTGTGGCCTATTTCAGCTATGTGCACATTTCATTGCAAAAGCATATGCATTGACATATAACATCAAAGAGGCAACAGGGAAAATTAACTAAAATTACAAGTTACAGTAATTGACCCTAAATTTCCAGGGCCACCATGACTCCTCACTAGACATACATGTATAGTACTACTAAAATTTCTAAACAGTCCGTCCTTCAACATGTTGACATATGTACATACATTTTGTATAATGGTGGAGTGCAAATAACAGAAAACCAGATTAGACTGCTCTTAAAGATTGTTTTTTGGCTTTTGTTTGATTTGATTCTTTACGTCCCATCAACAATCTTTCAGTTGTGCAGGAACGGGTCTTCCTGGGTTGAACTAGACTGGCTCCCTGTTGTATGTTCATTGATTTAATAAGGATGTTCTGACCGAGAGAAATAATCCAAACATTGTTTTCCCATCAGAGTTGTCTTTTCTTTCAGCCCTTAGAACATACTCAGCCATCATTAGATTGAGAAATCAATGAAAAAATATATTTGAGTACGAATAACCAAGTTTGATGATGGGAGCCAGTCTAGGGTTGAACCAGTAGTATGCTAGGGTTAATGTGTCTTGCTCAAGGAGTGACAAGGACACAATGCAGTGACGCCGGTGATACTCGAACCCCTGGCTTCTCGCTCTTGAGTCAAGCACTCAACTATCGAGCCACTGCGCTCACTCTCTTATATATTGCTTTTAGTAGCAATCTCATCTGAATTTACACCCATTGACGGCTGCTCTTGCCTATCTGTCCACTATTTTCTAGGGTAAATACAGTAGCAACAAAGACATTTTTATAGAATTTCTCTGTCTGTAAAAGGACCTTGGATATATAGTAAATGTTTTAAAATTTGAACACTTTTCTCTATCTGTTCTCACTTAAAATGTTGGTTTTCAGAGCTGAAATTAACAAAATGCTTGTCAGAATAGCATTTAGGGAAGAACCTGAGCATTGTTTGCTAGGAACATAAATACATAGAGGATCTTACATGAGTGCTCATGTTTTATTGAATTTATTAAACAAGTTGTTGAAAAGAGATAAAATGCGAGGCTTGCCGATCATTTTATCTCTTTTTCGCAACAAGTTTAATAAATTCAATAATACAAGAGCATGAATGTTAGATTCTATTTATCATATGACATTAAGAATACTTTGAAATCTCATTTCTGGTGTAAAAACGTTATAATTTTGCCATTATGTACATTGAACATCATGGACGTCATAATGCTTCCCGTAAATCTTAAAACCATTATTGGTTTATCAATTTTAATGCATGACGTTATTTCAATCTCAGACGTGACGTCATATGATAAATCATAATTTAGAAATATTGACCTGTGAGTGACAGGTCCAAGTTCCTAAATTATTATGTATTCAAGGGGTCACTGACCCCTTAAAACATAAAATGTACTATCCCATGCTTATTGTCTTAACATGTTTGGGGAAACCCATCAGAATGATATGTGTTCAGTAAAACTGTAAAAGCATGGGTGAAAGTTCAAAATTTCCAAAATCCTGAACTCAAGAAATTCAAATTTTAAAACTTGCAGAATGCCTACAAAAAATAAATTAATAATACTTATAGTTTAAATGATTAATTGTGCTTAGATAATCTGAAAACTAATCAGAAGCTAATATAATCTGCTTAATTCAGCATTTTGAGGCTGACTTTCTATGGAAAGTCAGCCTCAAAATCCTGAATTCAATCCTGAAAACTTTCACCCATGTAAAAGTCAATTGTGTCTTACCAGCATCTGTTCAAAGCGCTCCTCCACCTCATAGGTACTGAGATTATTGATGAAATCAGCAGTACCATTCATATCAAAACTATCGCCAGCAGCCGGTGCTTTCTGTCCCGGAGGCAGTGACGTACTTTTACTCTTCTGCTTCTTCTCCCCACTCTCCTTCTTACCCATGTTGAAACCAAACTACAAGACAAAAACAGGTTTACAATGCACAGGTTTAAATAAACAAAAATTTCAGCGTAAATTGGTAATATTTTCTTACCCATCAATTTTAACATATGTTTGCGGTGCTCAAAAAAAACCGTCTCATTGAAACGGTTCTTTTGAGTACCCACAACATATGTTTTGGTTGAGAAATAAGAAAATTAAATTTTCGTTACACACTCTTAACTAAAGCAAGGTTGGGCGGTCGAAACCACCCCCGGTTTTAACCAGTGGTTTTAACCGGTTAAAACCGCCCCGGTCAATATGCCAAAAAGTGGTCAATACTGGTCAATACGAATCTGAGTGGTCGATTGAAAATTTTAAGGTGCTGTTTTAGAGGTAGATTGAGATATAAGGTCAGAATTTATGCTCTATTTATTGAAAAAAGAAAAAAGTACTGTTTCGTCCCTGCCAAGGGCTCTTTTCACCTTAGCACTGGCTTGTGTATTACAGTCCAGGCACCTAACACTTTATATTCTTTTTTAATCATCAAGGGCAGAGTAGAATAACCATACAGTCTAACAGGTTTTTTTCCATCATTTTGAGACAATAACAATTTAATCTATGACACTGATGAAATTATTATCATAACTTATAACAACAGATAACAGAATGACCACAGTTTCACACCTCAGTATTAACACAGGTGCCAGTGAATTAGCCAATAATGCATTTTAAGCTCAGTGATTGGATAGGTCTTATAAACTGGACACACCTTCTTTAGTCTGAGACTGAGTGAGAGACATGTCCAGTATTTTGAAAGTTTTGTTTGTTCTGAGGTAATTAAAGTTAAAATTAACTCCTTGACATATTGCTCAGCAGTTAGTGTTTTCTTTACCATTTTCACACCTTTGTCTTTTGAGGTGAGAAGTAAATTCAATTTGCCTTTTAACTAATAGAGCAATGACTAATTCCTACTTAATGACCTCTTTGATGATTATTTTGAAGTATTGATTGATTTTTTGCAATTTCTTTCCTTTAATTAGTCACTTGATTTAAATATTTTTTATGACTGAAAAAGCTAGAACTTTTTAAAATTTGGTTAATTTCATTACTTGCATTTTTTTATAAATGGTAAGTCTAAACTGAAAGGTGTGGTAATTCTGTTTGATAGAGACTGAAGATCCAAAACTATTGACATTTCATTTTTTTGTTTTACGGCCTATTTTAAATAATTATACATTTTTTAAAGCAATAGCAAGGCATGAAGCACATTTTCAATTAAGCCTGTATTATATTATATTGAAACAATTTTAAGCCTGTTTATAGAGGCCAGTAAATTGGGATGATTAATGCTAAGTATCTTCACATCGACCATGTTTTTTCAATCGACCAATTGACCACCAATCGACCAGTAATGACCGGTTAAAACCAGTATTGACCACTGGTCTGGTCAATATGCATATTGACCGGTCGATTGCCAACCTTGAACTAAAGTCCTGCAATGTTTCTGCAAGACTGGAATTTTTGGGGGTCATTGAAGACTCCTTGTTAGAAAATCCGGGGGTCATTGACAAATTAAGAGGGTCAGAGCTTTTTTTATACCAGTTTACAATTTCATGAATGCATTGTAATTTCTTATGGATATTTGTACTTCAGAATATGAAAAATAGCAATTGTTTGCTTGAACAGAGAGACAGAGTTTTGTCTGACAAGCTATTAAAATGTGTGCAGCCATTGTCTTTCCCCTCTGCAACACATGTTTTATCCATCATACTCCAGCCAAGGATCACTTGTGAGCCAGTTGTCTGCACAATTGGCACCATGAATTAGTAGTGCTTTTTGGCTGGACCATTGCTACAGCACCGGTAAGTCAGTCTGTTGACGCACGCTGTGAAGCTACTGTCACCCAGGTTGATACAGGCTAGTTTCTGGCATACTGCCTCTTTCTAATTTTGTGTAAAGGCCTAGAAAAAACTCCTAGATAGGTGGCCCTCCAGGGTTAATGAGCCCATCTACCCACACTTTACAGGTGGAACTGGCTTACATGGTTACCAGTAGCAAGATCAATCTTGAGAAAAAGACCAATTTGACATGCGCAGTCATCATTTAAAAAAAATAAACAGATATGTCATGGAAATACCCAGCAAAGATATTTGTTCACATGTCCATTTTGCACTGGAAACATATTTATTGAAGTGTTATCATCGAGGTACATGACTGTAAACTTGAAAAGTCCTCAAATCTCGGATCAGAGTTTTGTTCTTGTCGCTTTTTTGTTTGCGTCACGAAAAAATGCTCAGAGCAGCTGCCAGTGCGTCGGAAGTCAATTTATTGCATCAAATATGCAAGAAACGCACTCTCACGGAAACAATGGGCTTAGCTAAGCAAGTAAAGAGTTGATAGGACCAAAGTATTTTTTATTCGTTGAAGAAAATGATATTTATCTCTTTCATTGCTAGCGATGTCAGACTTTTGTTATCCTCTTCAATTTGATATGCCACATTCATGAGCATGTTCGGAAAAATTAAACTTTTGACACCCCAGAATCCCAAAGTCCCACCCCTGGAACATGACCCAGGTGAGTGAGGTGACTGAATGAAAATCCTGTTTGATACATCATCGTAACATGAAGAGTTACTGGCAGTGTCAGATGAATGCCCTTGTTCAGCATTATGCTTTAGAAGACCATCCCCATTTCATAGATCCTGAGCAAACCCTTATCCATGTCATACTGTACAGTCAACATGGAAACTTCTGACTGCAAATCACCCTGACACTTTTCCAAACCTGTCAAAACTTGTGTCAGTAGCTTTGCTTGCACCACTACAGACAGCAACAGTAGAGAGGGGATTCAGTATCCAGAATGAGATTAAAGTTTCAGCCAGGAATAGGCTATCTGCATTAAGGCTCAATACCTTGATGCAGATTGCCCATGGTCCTGACTTAGCATTTGACTTTGACCTCTCTTCCGCTGAATCATTCAAGAAGGGTTGTTGTCAGTTACAAGTGAAAGTATGTGCACGAAGTACTGGTTAACTGCTTGTTCAAGCTTGCTCAGGAAAAAGTGTGGTTAAGTGAACTGGCCGTCCCGCGATGACCATAGCTGTTGACTTGGGACGTTAAGCAACAAAACAAACAAACATTTGACTTTGATTCTGCACTCAAAAAATGGAAGGAATCAAAGCACAGAAAGTTGTACGCAGCCCCAAACCAAATCCTCTTGCTACTGGGCAGTTTCTGTAGTCAGCTTGAAGTTCTCACTTTGAATAAAAAATAAAACTAAATAAAACTATTTAATTTATTTCAATGCATTTTCATGAAATTGAAAATCGATAAAAGCTCTGACCCCCTAAATTTGTCAATGACCCCAAAATTTTCAAACAGGGGGTCATTCATGACCCCCAAAATTTCCAGGCTTGCAGAAACACTGTAACATTATCAAGTATTTTTTACATCTTTTATTTGTGAGAAGACACAAAGCTTGGTTTAAAATCATTGAAATGACTTTGTAATTGAAATTTAACGGTATTTGAGCTTTTGGCACCTCCTCAGGGCCCCACGGTGCAGGGCCAAAAATGTGATGTTGCACGCCCCACTCATGCACCAAATTTGGTTCGATTTCGTCCAATGGTTACAGAAGAGATAGCGTGATGGACCGATTTGACCCCCAGCCACCACTTGTCCCTTTCATTTGTGGAGGTATATCATGATTCATCGGAGGTATATCGTCAGATATACGGTTCGAAATCACATTTTACAGCGTCGCTCACGCATCGCCCTAAAACTAAATTTCCGGCTCCTGAATGGAATAAATGAAGGCAGGTGCACCTCTGGTTTACCGGGCGCAGTTTATGATGTAAGACTAAAACTAAAAGTTTTGCTTGTTGAATGATGGGGGCTGTGTCGCAACACCCCTGCTTCCTTTTCCTAAATCCTGTAAGGGTTATTAATTTTAAATCATTTGTAGACCATGCTATTTTCGATCGTTTTGGATTCCAATATGGCGACAACCCCTAAACAACCATAAAATGTGCCCGGTTAACCAGAGACTAGCCTTTTTTAGATATGGCTATCCCTGGGGGTGCACAGTATTATAGGCATACCGATTAATCATGATGTGGTTTGAAATAGATATGTACCGGGATACATTTTTGTAGTATCGGTTGACTCAGAAACATTTGTAAGTTTCCGTATATGTCTGGGAAATGTTATTCAATCAGATGTAGCGTAAAAAAAAGCAAGTGCATTAGAATGGCACATTATGCACTTCAGTGTCCTACACTTTGACACACTAGGGAGCGCAGTGACTCAGTGGTAGTGTGCTTGACTCGAGAGTCGACTGAGGGGCCGCCGGTTCGAGCCTCACCAGTGTCACTGCATTGTGTCCTTGAGCACGACACATTAACCTAGCTTAGTACTGGTTCAACCCAGGAAGACCCGTCCCTACATAACGGAAAGATTGTTGATGGGATGTAAACAGGTTGGGGAAAAGCCTAAAACCAACTATTATAGCTTCTTTCAGCTATAATAGCTTCAAAAGGCTAGCGAATTGGTCACTGGAAGATACGTTTTTCGGAAATACTTTTAAATCGCTCCGAGTCGCACCTCCTCCTTTTTACAACACACACGAAAACATAAGACTAATGTCCACTGTAACTTATATTCTCTCAGCACCCTCCTGGTTTTGGGGTAGAAAACACTATTTTGCCGTTCTTATTCAATAGACTGATGATTTTGATAAAAGAAACGGATAAAATGTTTATTTCTTCAATTTTCTTGAAGAATATCAAACGTTCGATGTTCTGTTCCACCATTGCTATCCCAGAAGCAGCAATTTATGTCTGGTTCCCCGCCTGCAGCTACTTTCAGAATCCATTGGGTAAAGTATGGTGGATAATATGTACCTTGATAGGCAATCGGAATTTGATTATAATGTTATCCTTACGGTCTGTATTGTATATCTCCACGTCCTCTTTGTTTGATTGAGTTAGTGTGGTTATGAAATGAATTTTGATGCCTAAGTTGGTACGGTGTTTACACAATTTGTATTTATTCATGTGCGGATTCAGAGGGAGGGACCCCCCCCCCCCCCTGGAAAATTACAAAAATATATTGTTTCTTTAAAACTTTTCTTAACAATACTGGTCTGGACCCCCTTAAAATCACAAAGCGACCAATCCCAGCATTCAATGTTGGGCCATCATCGACCCGCCAGTAAAACGCCATTTAAATGGCATTTAGCTGGCGGGCCATTGATGGCCCGTTAATAGTGGTATTTGGATCCTTCCTCTCCTCATCAAACTAAAAGCAAAAAACAACAAAAAAAACGCCAAAGTCAGGACCCCCTCTGACAAAACTTCCTGGATCCGCGCATGTTTATTCAGCTGCCCTATGATGAGCATAATTATATCTTATTTATCCATCAGTATGATGTCTGTGATTTAAAGAACTCATGCACATATTAACCCTGTAATCAAGCTATAAAAGTCGCTATCAAATTCAGGGGTGCGAACAGGGTGTCATTGAAGAAGAAGATATATAAAAAAGAGGACCCCCTAACCCAATCAAAAATACGAGAGATTTAGACACTTTTTGTTTCAGCAATTATTATCGAAAAAGAAAATCCCGCCTGAGAGAATGTCGATAGTGAGAAAAAAAGTGCATGAACAACTGGTATACATGTGTCAATGGTTTGCCAGTCATCTTTGGGGTTTCCACAATGCACAGGGGATTTCATGGCCGAACGCTGAGAACTGCACTGCCGCCCCTCCACCCCAGAACAGTTGGCATCTTAGAAGCAGAACTGCTCAAGTCTGACTTCTATCTCCAAAAAGCCTTAGTATAAAGGCACTTTTGCAGTGGTCATTTATTGTTGTCATAGCTTGTGACAATCAAGCAAATTGCTCGAATAATGCAGGAAATGACAGACATGTCTGCATGGATTATGTGAGCTGCATATGCGCTAAATTCTATACATGTATAAATAAAACGTCAGTGAAATGTGCTCTAGCAAATAAATTAATCAATAATATTTTTGTTTCATATTATGGTACGCATTATCTACCATACTTTATCCAAAATGATTCTGAAAGAAGCTGCATACGGGAAACCAGGCTGAAATGCTGCATCCTGGGATTGCAATGGTGAATAGAAACAGCAGTTGATTGAAATTCTTCAAGAATTTTTACAAAAAAATCATTCCATCGGTATCTTTTATCGTTATTGGTCGTCTTGTGGATAAAAACGGCAAAAACAGTGTTTTCTACACAAAAATCAGGAGGGTGCTGGAAGAAAGTAAGATACAGCGGACATTAGTCACATGTTTTCGTGTGTGGTGTAAAAAGGAGAAGGTGCGACTCGACGCGATTTAAAAGTATTTCAGAAAAACATGTCTTCCAGTGACCAATTCGCTAGCTATTTGAAGCTATAATAGCTGAAAGAAGCTGTAATAGTGGCTTTTAGGCTTTTCCCCAACCTGGTAAAGAATCATATCAAACACTTCACACTAAAAAGAAGTTAAAAAAGAAATACATACGAAACTACTCCTCTTCCCCTTATTACTGTTAACATCCATTTTCAAATGGTGTTTTTGTTTTCAACGTAATTATGAACTACAGGTCTACAGTCGCTGTTCAGTTTGTTTACTTTTCTTCGGCATTCAGACCGATTCTGTTTACATTTCTGTAGTTTAAGTTTCTGATCCTGTGAATAATGTCTTTTCCATAACCAATTTTTTTCAAGCGTTCATCTATATTTTGACGCACAAGACTAGTTTGATGATGCTGTTTAGCCTAAAAAGCCAAGAACGGTCACGGTGTTTAAAAATCCACTTCCTTGCTTGACACACTCATTTCCGCCATTTTACCACCCTGAATGTCATCCAATCAGAAATCTTGTTACATTTGGCGTGTTCGATTATGTGTTCAAGTCAAAGGACAATTTTTGCGGTAAAACCCGATACCATATTTCCAAGTACCGGACTGACGAGTATATACGGTGGCTTGAGGAGATACAAAGTTATGTTGTCGTGGTTATATTTTATTTTATTTAATAAGTGTTGGTAGGGACGTGGGTCATATTTTGTTTGGTGTATGGGGAGGGGATATGATATTCATCAAAGAAATTGTCAAAAAGCACGTGAATATGACTAGAAAAACAACAATCATCCACTGCAGACCATCCCTGGCGAAGAAGAGACACAGAAACTAACAGTCAAAAGACATCAGGAAGACCAATTATGCAACCAGCTCTCTGTTCCCTCGGACCCAGTATACCCGGACTGGTCACTGACATACAGGTGGATGTATATATTGGAAATACGCGGTCGAGGCGGAGCTTTCAAAACTGAAGTAGGTTGAAGATTAAACAATCATATCTCCATTATTTCTCTGCATATCTGTGGGGTTTTTTTTACAAAAAAGCAATGGCTCAATATACTATTGTTTTATTTATTGAAAATTCATTCGTCTTTATGAACATCAGCAAGAAACCAAGGTACCCATTTTAGCTGTTTTCGGCACTTTTATCCGAAAATCGTCAGAAATCAACCTAAAAAGATGATAAAACTTCAATTTTATTTACTGTAACTTGTTATGTTTCAACTTCGCATACCGGGAACAACATCGCATACCGGGAATAGCTTCTGTCGGGTATGTCCAAAATCAATTGTATTGGTTGTAGCACTTTAAATTGCGCTAAAATAAAGCCTCGACAACATAAGTTTGTATTTCCGTTTATACTGAGTCCGAGCTGTTCCTCAGCAATATCATATGATTGCAAAACTATATAAAGGACACAAGTACTGCATAACAAAACAAGGTTAGGACCAAACACAACCCCAAAACAATGGGTTCAGCAAAAAACAATGAATCAACAACAAAAGAACCATCGCCTTAGAACGGACAGCAGCTGAAGCCATTGGGAGCATAAATGCATTTCACCGGCATCAAATCTTTGAACTAGATTTTCCTGTTGTTAAAACACAAGAAATTGTTTAACTCGCATTAATTGAGGCTTCCTTACTTATGCAATGCATCATCACAGATAACAATCTAATCAAATTAACCACACACTGTCTTTGAAGGTACAAGTGGTCATCCCATTCTATAAATGGTCAATTGCATTATATACAGGTATAATTTGGGACTACAGGTTGAAGTCACATAAAGGCGAGAAACAGTACTGTGATGCCCGATGCTGGACTCGGACCCCCAACAATATAGGTCACCACTGACTTGCTAGTTAGTTGCCACTACTGAGCTAATCGGACCGACTGTGAGACAGTCCTCACAAGTAACATTATTTGTATGTTTTACATGCCGCAACCTCCCCGAGTTTTACCATAGTTTCAAAAATGGGCTATTTAAACCTCGGACCCAGTATAAATTTATACTGGGCCTGAGTTTAAACAAGGCACCGCTACCAATATCACAAACTTCTTAAAGCATTTTCTGAATTCGAACGCAGACACTCATGATTGATTGTTAAATATAATGTTGGTTTGAAAACTCTTCTGCAAAATGTCATACAAAACCAGCATTTTATGGCGATTTGGTTTATAAATATACAAAAGAATCATATCCATCAATAATAGCTAATTTCATACCGAGTTTTCCCGACACATTCGATTAGCTCCGAGCCCACCCGAATAGAAAAATATCTGGCCAATCAAAAAACTTCCCAACAACGTGACGTATATTTAAATAAGCATTGCAGATACCTAATGTGACAAGTGAAAACGTGCGAATTTACGTAATTTTCGGTTATTTTAGGAATTTCTATCACTAGAGATTGGCTTGATAGATCGATGCCACACTGCGGGAGATTCTGAGTCATTCTTCAAACAGTGAAATGTTTACATGAGCACCGTCTCAGTCACGTGTCACCGGTCCTGTGGTGTTATCAATATTGACCTTGGATTGTAAACACAACGGCGCTGTTTGAAAATTCAGTAAAATTGGTTTTCCAGGTAAGAATAAAAAGTACAAAACGGCGCTAAGTGCCCCTTACAACTAATCTTCACTTCGCATACAATTTATACAAGCCTATCTACTCACAAAACAGAATTTACTTTTGTATTTTGATGCACGCCTCGAGCACATGGCTACTCGGCCTCGTGGTTACGGGAGTTATGTTGATTGGCTGATGTAGTCATGTGATAAGTCCATATGACTTGAGTCCCGAAAGAATTCCGGAAAAGTACGGAAGGCCTGTGAAATCAGCTATTAGGCAGATATAGGGGATAGAACAGACTAACATCACTGCTGAAAGATGGGTTTTGTGTTAATACGCGGGTATATATGCATTATTCAAAACACTTCAGATTAAAGAATAGCAAGCGGAGATCGGCATTAAATAATCAGTCTATGGAGACATCGAATCACCTTTGATAGCCGAACGATAATAATGATTGGTATTACAGTATGTTGGCGATAAAATGATACTATTTTCTACTTTAAAACATTTTTGAAAACATTTTGCACATGGCCAGGCCATAGAAGCGGTTTCGGTGACACGTTATGACGCAAATTGATAAGAAGATTGAATCAACCATTTGGGCGAATCACATGACTTCGTGTCGAAGTTGGTAAACAGGTTTGTCGCATGTACCCACGTGATGCTCAAAACAGATAGATAAGTGTTTTTTTTTGTGTGTGTTTTTTTCAAAAATGCCTCTATAGGAAGATACTGTAAAACAACACATTTTAGGAACTGCCTTTTGTGTCGGAACTATTTTATTATATTGAGTAATTAGGTTAAAATTTAATGATACAGTTTATTACGTAAATACACCCTGTATTTAGCTTTTCCATCAGATTTCTCTTACATCTCACTTATGAGGCTATCCAAACAACCGTGTATATACTTGCAAAGATGGAGCCATCTAAACACTAGCAATGAGGTATTATTCAATTGCGATCCGAACAACAGGAGTATGTCTAGACAGAACTAGTCTAAAACAGTAACACGAATCATTGTCTCGCAAGGGGAAGTTTCCCTGTGAAAATGGTTTTCTTTGTGGGATAATAATTCAGAGAAAGTGGGGCTTGGCACGTTTTGGAGCTAGTGTCTTAAAAGTTTTATTCGTTCAACGATCCAAATAACAGGAGTATATATAGACAAACCTACTCTTGAACAGTAATAAGAATCGTTGTCTGGCAAGGGGAAGTTTCCACAGGAAATGGGTTTTCTTTGGGAGATAATAATCTTTTGGGGTTAGCTTCTTACAAATTTATTTATTCATCGAACATAGGCTTCGGTGAAGATCCAATTCAAATAACAGGAGTATTAAGGCGATTTCAGATCGCCCGCCAACTTAATAATTATATCAATGCATATGCAACTACAATTTTTTATTGCAAAAAAGTAGATCCGGTCGGTCAGTGTTTTCGTTTTAAACAGCATCCATAATTTAAGCTAATACTTATTTGGATCGCGATCCAAATAACAGGATAATGGCATGTCTATGATTTGGTTGAGAAATAAGAAAAATGAGCCATGGCATGAGATTTCCAACAATGAGGTATGTGCGACCAGCAAAGGCTCACATCAGCCTGCGCATTCGCGCAGTCTGATCAGAGCCTTTGCTGGTCAAATGACTATTCTATGATTGTTAAGCTACTGACCAAACATCATTTGATGTTTCTAAGCTTAAAAGGAGGCTGTACAGGCTCATCTGAGTCTACACTTGTAAAAATGCCTCATTGTTTGAAATCACATGTCGCGGCTCATTAATGATTTTCATTTACTCACTCTTATCTGGAGGTATGTATTAACTTATCTAAGTGATTTGCTAGTAAAGCTTTGTTCTTTATTTAACTTATCTAAGTAAACGTATGTAACTTATCTAAGTGATTTGCTAGTAAAGCTGTGTTCTTTATTTAACTTATCCATGTGATTTGCTAGTAAAGCTGTGTTCTTGTGTCTCTTCTTCTTTCAAACGTTGACATAGTAAGTGGCTTCGACGTAATTGTGACATTTTCTGGTCATATGCTTTGTCTTTGGGTTGCATTTACAACCAGGCAACCACCAATTTAGCATTTCATTCCAATTAAACGTCTGAGGATAAGCTATAAATATATAAAATTGGCTATCTATTATTGTCATCCAGCTGCACGCCAAACTACACAAAAACTTGTTCATTTCTACAAGCTCATTGCACTGAAGCATTAAAAAGTAGTTGAGAAGATTGTGAAAAAAATGATGGTGAAAACACTCATTTATTGAATTGACATATGTTGTATGTGCGCATTGGAATTGCCTCAATGAGGCAATTCCAATGTGTACCTACAGCATATGTTACTAAAATTAAGGAAACCTATTTTGAAATATACACTTAATAAGTATCATGTCAAATAGCTTTGCCTCTTTTAAACATCTCAAACTAGCAATCAGTATTAAAATACCTGTCACTATATATTTACATGACAGCTATATCACCAAATTTGATTCCATGAACTATGCTTCTGCTAAGCTGGTAGATGCATGGTTGTTTCGCCCGTTCTTTTAATAGTGGGTATACTTATTCCATGCTAACTACGAGTTCTTTGAATCGGTGTACTTATTCCAGGTTAAATACGAGTTCTTTGAATAGCGGATACTTATTCCAGGTTTTCGATTGCAACACACACTTTCTGGGTTGTTTTTAATGACAGTGTGTCATGTCCTCAGAAGGTGTGGTAAGCACCATGTTTTTCATGCAAATTTCAAATATTTTACATGTAAATTTCCAAATAACAATCCACTTTTCGATATTCTCTGAAGGCAAGCTGAAAACATATTTTCCATGTGCCGCTAAATCAAAGGAAAACTGTTGGAAAATGAGGTATTCTATGGATAAACTGGAGCCCTGTTATTCATCTCAAAATGACAATACCTGTCTATGGATTCACTGGACAGCATCACACGTTCTGAGTTCCCTGAATATAATTCATGATCATTTTTGTGGGAAACCTGGTGCCTTTTCCATGATCAATTGTGCCTTTACGCGAGAAAAACTTCTTTTGGGGTTTGTGATCACAGAAGGCTCAACCCAATATGGTCAGCTGCAGAGACCATAGATAATATTAAAAGCTAGGGTGTAAGAAAGGTGGCAAAGATCAAGAATCGATACAATCAAATACCACAACTGACCCAGGAAACCACTACTGGGCTATTATACTTTCCAAAGAGGGAATAACAAAGTCGCTGATCAAACTGTGCGGATGCGCAGGCAAGTCTGTACATAAGTTGTTCGCAGTTTTTCTGGAGACGAGGCACAGCAAACTTTGCTAAACGAATGGAAATGAACAATTGATAACAGATACTTACTTTAAAGCTCATCTTGTGCGCAAAAAGTGTGTTTTGTATTCATATCGTCAAAACAGTTTGCTTCCTTGTTATCTGAATAAATTTTCCTTTTGCAGATAAAGACCTGAGTTATTTTACTTAACGTTCTTTATCTATGTTTCATTTTATGGCAGGTGCTTAGCCCATGTAATAGTTGGCAGTATTGTTGGTCTCGTCGATTTCCATCTTGATTGTTCCCTCCTTATAAAAGTTGACCAGGGACCGGAAGAAGAAGAAGTTTAGTTACTCCAATATAATGTAACAGTTTTGTTTATAGCACAATGTTTTTCACGACTGAACGATGCACTTAAAGTTGAACACATGAAGAGATGTATTATGAATAACTTACATTATACAAGAGCAATAAATTGAACAGGAAGATACGAGCAAAATTACAGATATATAAACCTTTACACTGTAATCAATAGGCTGTAAACACTTCAAAAGCATTTTATGAATGCACGAAATGTACAGTAATAAAGAATATGTAAAACAAGCCGTCAAAAACAAAACAATAAAATGTGCATCATTGTTTCAAAATGAAGTAATATGAGTAAAGTTGCCCAGTAAGCATCTTAAAGTAGGTCACCGTATCGGCCCGTCACTGAGCTACTCAGCAATTGAATGGCATTTCGCTGGCGGGCCGATGATTGCTGGCTGGGTGGCATATCAATGTTAGGAAAAGGAGTGTCAGTTTCTGAACTTTAGTCACCCTTACCTGATCTTTGCACCCTTACCTACTTTAATCAGATGTTTATGCGACCAGGACACTTAGTCCAACCCACACTTTCAGTTGTCGTTTATAACATGGACGTGATATAGTTACTACCAACGGTAATTCTACACTCTGAAAAAATAAGTGCAACTAATCAACAAATTTGATTGCAGCAGAACTTTAAAAAAACTATGTTCTGTACGATTGACATCATAGGTCCAATTAAGAAAAATTTCTGAGCGTAAAATTGTAATTATTTTCTTATCCAGCAATCTAAACTGACAAGAACCGTCTCATCGAGAAGGTTCTTTTGAGTACCCACAGCATATGTTTTGGTTGAGAAATAAGCAAGATAGTTTGCAGTACGCACAATTATCTGGAGGTCTGAAATTATTGTATTGATCCAGATAATAACTACAACAACAAAAGATAGAAATGTTTACAATAACCACTGCGGAAGTGTCTCCCTCAGGGTTTTAATAGGAATGTAAGTGTAAGTTCACACCTCTTTTGGTGTAAATTTACACTTAGCATTATTACAGTGTAGCCATATTCTTACAATTACAATTAAGATGTTGTAAACTATACATTCAAATCATTCTCACCCACTGGACCCACTGGGCCAAACAAATAGCGACGAACATATTCTAAATTATCTGGAATAAACGGATCCTTCCAAAATAGAGATAACCCCCCCACCCCCCCCCCCCCCCCCCCCCAAATAAAAAAAAGGTGAAAACAGCAGACTCGGTTTCATTGAACATGTATATCAGTCGGAACTGCCTCATCCAATTCCGTAGAAGCAGACCTCGGATGTACATCGAGGGTTACTTTGATAACGTGTCGCTGACGTCACAGAATGCATGCCAACACAATAACAAGTTTGGTTGCAGCAAAACAAACGGTTACAACATTTCACAGGGTGCTTTAAATGAAGTTTAGGTTTTTTCAATAAATTATCGCGATATTTTATTAGAAAAACTTAAACTTTATGCTATTTATTCTGTTGATAAATTTTTTCGAGTAATCAGAATAATCGACTTTAAAAGGGCTAAGACTCGCATGCTACAGAACTAATTTTCCTCACGCCAGTTTCGGCTAAAAAACTCAGCTTAATCATACATAATACTATGCCTTACATACACTCCGAGGATTGATTCTAGAATTGAGCTGAGATTTTCCGATTGCCTAGACATAAGAGTAAATGGAAAGGGGAACAATTTCCACAGCCCTAACACCGCCAAAAGTCCCCCAATATTCCTGAAGGACCAGAATATGAAAAATAGATCAACACTGTATCGATGAACGAGGAGAAGTTCTATCGACTCCAATATGGATTTTCTTCAGCTCTGACTGTCTGTGAGTTGAGAGCCCTTTTATTTGTTTCATCGCAGTATGTTAATTTGATTTAATTGTTTCATTGTGATGATGTATTGTATAAGCGAGAAAGCCACCACACGAGCTAAACAGTTTTTGTTTGTCTTAACAACAGCAGGTTCTATGATAAAGATATGTCCAGAAAAACCCGTGGTTCTGTTCTTGTTGATTCATTGTTTATTATGGCTCCCATTGTTTGAGGTGAGTTGATCATTGTTTTGCAATGCAGTACTTGAGTGGACTTTCTAGTCTTTATGGTGATTTAATTTATAAATTCAAACGACTTGTTGGAAAACCTCATTTTAGTGACCAATTCAAAAAGATTGTAAAACGTTATATAAAGGTTGGATATAACTTGGATGTCATGCGACAGTCTGCATGCCTGGTTTTAAACCCAATCAGGCGTATAGCTATGGTTTCCTCTTTAATTGCATGACGGTGGGTCAGGCCTCAGACTATGACAGCTCTGGCGTAAAGCTTTAATCGGTGGGTTGGTGCCTGAAGCTTATCTGTAGCTGGACACAACCGTGGCTCAACTTGAGGTTTTCTTTAGCTTTGACTATCTGTTAGGCATGAGCCCTTTTCTTTGTTTCATCATGGTGTGTTAATTTGATTAGAGTGTTTCTCCATGATCATGATGATACATTGCATTAGTTAGAAGGCTTCCATGCGAGCTGAACATTACTTGTACTTCAACAACAGCAGAATCTAGGGCAAAGATTTGGTACCAGTAAAATGCATTTAAGCCCCCCTGTGGCTTAGGCTGCTGTCCGTTCTAAGGCGGTGGTTCTGTTGTTGTTGACTTTTGTTTATTATTACTCCCATTGTGGGAGTCTGTAATTGTTCTATGTTTTGTTGTACGTTACTTTATGTCTATTCTAGTATTGCAATCATCTTGATGGGGAATAGAGAGCTGATTGCTTTGCTTAATTTATCTTCCTGGTGTCTGGTGATGGTTGAGTGGCTCTTCCTCGCGGTGCCAAGGGGTTGTCTGCGGTTTGTGATTGTGGTATTTCCGGATCTTACTCACTTACTATTTTTGCAATCAACCAGCTGATGAAGAGAGAGCTGGTTGCTTTACTTTAATTGTTTTCTTGATGTCCTGTGGCTGTTAATGTTCTATCTCTCTTCTTCGCGGTGCCGTGGGTTGGTCACATGATTTTTATGATTATTTGAACAAATTTGAAATTGCCGTTTCTTTTTTTTCTCAATTTATTTTATAATAATTGATTTACATAGGTTATTCTGATCTCCAGGAATACGCAATCACCAAGAAAATATATCTTAACTTTATTCGCTGGTTTTAAACAGTCTCTGAAGACGAGCAGAAAATTTTAAGCGTTTAAAAATGCTGTCTGAACCGAACTGTTCTGAAACGTTCTCGAACGATTGCTTTAAAACGTATGAAGATTTTCTCTTGGAACCTATTATAAAGTGTACATAAATAATTCAAGTGTGTTCTGTTCGAAAATAAAACATTTCATATTGAAAACAACTTGAACATCAGATTTTAGGGTGTACAGTTTCCAAGGCAACACTAAATTGTATGCCAAATACATGAATGCAATATTTCTTAAAATATCTAAGAATTTAAGTCGGCTGTGAGTTTTGAGAATTTGTTTCTCTCAATTATTCCAGGACACAGTTTATGCATGAAATACCCATTTGGGCACTTGTATGGTAGAACTTACTAAGCCCAGTTGTCAAGCAAAAACAGGCGTATAGAAACTTGTTTCCATTTGAATAAAAGACTGAAAGTCCCTCTAAACATAAAGAAATGCACTTTAAATACGCATTTTTATGAAAGATACACCCGTTTTAGCGCTTAAAATCATTGAGTGGAGGCGTGTATTTCGGGGCGCCATTTTATGGCTCTGCTTTAAGTTGCAATTTTGTTTATTTGACCATACCAGGGACACGCACGTTATTTATAAGAAAGTAAAATTTGTTTGTTTTATTTATATGAAGCCGCAAAAAGTAAAATTCACATCTGTTCGAATAAACATGAAACAGGTATCGCATGGGGAGACATTAAAATCTTAAACCGAAAAAAAAGCAAAGAGCCTTGATATCTGGTATGAAGCATCAGCTAATTAACCTCTGACAAGTTTCTTTAAACAATGGTCCTTTGGCTAAAAGTGTCCCGCCCCAGAGGGCACTGGTTTTACATATACTGAGCCAAAGTTCTAAGTAAGTAAGGGTGCAAATATCAGGAATCGATACAATCGAGTACCACACCTGACCCAGGATACCAATTGGAAAGTAACAAACTCAAAGTTAGACACCACAAACGAGAGCCAAGAGGTTAGCCCTTTCCCAGCAGGTGACCACAAGGCACATAAAAACAGACGTGTACAAGGCATAGCAAACACAAGACAGAAAAAAAACACATAAAAGATCCACAAAAAGAAGAACCGCCTTGGAACGGTCAGTAAAATATTTTACTGGAGGGCTGAAACCGGTTTAACGGTGCACCAACCTCTCCCTTAGTTCAGATGGGGATCAAAACACATAGATGTTTGGTTTGCATGAAAGACCCCTAACGCAACTTTGTTTTATTTTGATAATATCGTTGTCCGAACGAATGCCCTAGGCGATTGGTTCGCCTAGACGAAAGTTCATTCAGTTAGGCATCGAAACTTACTTTAGTTTTAACAATATGCCCCAAACTGTTTAAGACACAAAGCATTCCATTGAGGATTGGTGGTTGGAAAAAAATGAAATGCATGGTAACGTTCAAATATTTGATATATGACATGCATTTCTGTATCATGAAATGTGAGTTGATTTTGCGGATTTTGCCGAAATTCTTAAAGTTTTTAGCAATAGTTTAGCAATAAATTATTCTTCCTCAATTCGGCTAGGCGTCAGATCCCGTTGTTTGCCAATAAAAAGAAGAATTAAGTCAGAATTGAGATAACGTTTTACAGGTAGTTTCAATTATTGTCAGAGTGAATATGAAAGTAAGAAAGATGGTAAAGATCAGGAATCGATACAACCTGGCCCTGGAAACAAATGGGAAAGTGACAACTTCACAATTAGACATCACAAACGAGAGTTGCTCCTCCCCATTTCTAAGCAGCAGAAGTAACACATGTTTATCATTCTTTCAAAGATTCCCACGTTTTTGGTAATTGACGCGATATTGATTTTGCATAGAGTTGTATGGACGTCCTAGCAATAAACGCTAAAATCTCAATTAACTGCAACTCGACGCTTAATTTTGTGAAATTCAACAAAACAATTTTCAAGCAATACCCCTCATCTTACTGGCCTAGCGTTGGGGTGAGGGTTAATATGAACTTTTAAACTTTATGACCACTCACAAGGTCTTAAGACCCAGAAAGTATTTTTTGACCAATCAGACAACAGCTCACAGAGCAATGCTCCAGACAGCGTATTCTCTGTGTGATAAATATTCTTCAATATTAATTGAGCAATTTTTTCAACATTAACTTCCCTACATCAATTGGCCGTATAAAATTCTGGCACTTTACACGTTGCGTCAGAACTTTGGCTCAGTACAGGTTTATATAGAGAAAACATAAAATAAATAATCTTATGTTCTCTTTCATTTTATTCAGACAAAACATAAATTATTTATTATCTAAACTTCTGAATTTGGGAAACCAGATATACTACCTTGAACTATCAACTGTTATGATGCACATGTCTATATGCCTCAACATCAGTATTTAGCGTCTTACATGTACATCATAACCGTCTATACCTCTTTGTACTATATCTTAAAGCATAAAATATCTACCTTAACAACATATACGTGTGTGATAGCAAGCACAGACCTGAGTGCTTTCTCTTTATTCATAAGACAAAATTTCATAACAATAAATTTACAGCCAGCCAGTATCCCTCCATTCAAATGTAGTTCCTTGCTTAGGCTACCACAAAGCAGTCCTCGGTTCGAAAGACAACATAGACTGAACATCAAATCATCTCTCAATTTTACAGCATATCTGAAAGAAACTGACAACCGATCAAATATCATGTAAAAAAAATATTCTTGGTACTTTTTAAAAACCCTTTTGCAGTATATCTTTTAAAATCTACATAACGAAACATTTTTCGAACAATGATTAGGGTGGGTGGGGTAAACGCACATAAACCCAACAGGATTTCTCATTTGGTCTGTCTAGCCTCGAATGACATGTAACATCTTAAACGATCATTTATAGCCTTGCTGAATTATCATTGCACCTAAATCAAGTGCTTCTTGACCTTGCATACTTTACTAAAGAAATTCAATGAATTGGCTCGCATGTTTTCCACAGTCTTACAGCAAAACTATAAAAGAATTATTTTTGCCTGAAACCACAATGCCTAGTGCCTTGATGTTTGGCATGCAGCAGCATCTAGTCGCGCTCTACCATGTTTGTTCAAATTGTGGCCATGCGACGGATTCGGCCCTTATCGTAAATAAAAAACCGTTTCCCAATTAGGCAAACTGGGAAAACTATCCCATCCATCAATTTCACTTTAACCCCTGCTTTGGTTGCTCAAAAGAATCGTCTCAATGAAGCGATCATTTTGAGAATTCAAAACATGTTTTCAATTATGAATATGAAAGCTAAATTTCAATTACTCAAAATAGTAAGACCAACCTCCTTAGCTTAAAAGTGGGGAAATTTTCCCATCTAACAATTAGAAAAGTTCTCAAATCCATCCAATTTAATATTTGGCTAGAACTGTGTCCCAAAATATTCCAATCAAGAAAAGTAAGTAAGGGTGCAAAGATCAGGAATCGATACAATCAAGTACCACACCTGACCCAGTATACCAATGGAAGTCAAATATTATTACTGGGGAGTTTGGTGGCGCTGGTAGCCAATAAAATAACAAACGAGTCGCTCTTAAATTAAGACCAATCAGATTTCGTTTAACAGAAACGCTTTAGGCATGTGAAAGATGGCGGGGGATGCGTTGAAGGAAAGAGGGTGGTATGTCAATGCGTTTAGGCACTGTTCCTAGCTCGCCGAACGGCGTGAAACAAATTATAACATTGCATTGCATGTACTTTAACTAGATTCAGTTTAACAAACTTTTTGTATGGCTTTCAGTAGACAGCTTTGCTGTGTATGCTCAACTGTCAAACAGTGAAACACGTCACTTTTTTATTTTCACATGATTTTGGGCTTCGTTTTTTTTCTTCTTCGTGCATGTTCCATTCTCTGACCTAACATTTACAGCGATATGTAATAGCTTGCAATGCACAAGAGCGAACTCTACAGTAGTCAAAGTGTCCAAAAAAGGGACAATAAAAATTTGTTTAGGTTTCGGTCTGCTCCGTGGTTCTTTCACTTTGCTGCTGACAGATTTGAGTATCGCTGTCGAACCTAAAATCGCGAACAGCTTTGATTCACAACCATTTTTGTCTACATTATGTTGTGCGCGAGACTTGTCACTGCACATGTGTAGGGCTGCCACGTTTAGTAAGGGGCTCAGTGATCAAGTGCGTGACTGGAGACAGAGGGGCCGCAGGTTCGAGCCTCACCGGCGTCACTGCCATGTGGTCCTTGAGCAAGACACATTTACCCTAGCTAAGTACAGGGCTTCAATTAACTTTCAAATCCAGGAAGTCCAGACTTCCTACCCTTGAAATTTGGAAGTCCCATTGAATTTTTTTGGAAGTCCCTCTTTTTTCTGTGATACTGTCGCAGTGTGGCAGATTGTCAAACTTGCTTTGAAAAATAACATATATATATTTCAGAGATCATTCTTTGTTCCTTACAATGCATAGATAGATGGTTGGGTGGATGGATGGATGATTGGATGGATGGATAGATAGATAGATTTGTTTGGGAAAGTGTTTGTGTAGCAATTTTTGTTTTAAAAGCTTGTACTTATTTGTGTAACAATTATTTTTTATAAGCTTGTACTTGAACAGCATAAAAATTTCAACAAAACAACATTCATTTTTAATATGTTGTATGTTCGTTTGTGTAGTGCCTGTGTAGAAGGAGCTTTCAAGTACTAACTTATAGCATGTCCAGGATTAACAAAACAATTAATTACGACGCAGACGTGTAGAGTTTATAAAAGTTATTTCACAAGCGTGCAAAGTGTCACATCGGCACTTTCTTTTTAACTGTCAAACAAAACTGATACTGATTGGCCGTTTCGGGACTGGACTTCCGTCTCGCGATCTGGAGCAGCAGGGAATGGTATCTAAGGCCGTTGTCAAGACTCAAGATGTGTCGATGTTTTCACACCTGTTGGATGACAGACATGCTTTTATAATTTCGCTTCCAACTGAAGCCTACACATGACACTGGCTGTCAATAAAGCTCTAGAAATCAGTCAAGTGGGACATCCTAGCAAGGTCAATAAACAAAATAAATGAGTTTCCAATATGAAGGCAGGACATAAATCACGTAATCAATCTGGTAAATGTATGCGGGTTTTATCTGCAGACAGGACCTCTCTATATTCATTTTTGGTCGTACCAAGGAATTTTCAGAAGTCAGCGGTATGTCTTTGATGTGTAATGTCGGCGTACGCAGCCGATTTTGGGACATATAATACAGGGTACGCCCGCCTAACGGAAGCCCTGTTAGTACTGATTCAACCCAGGAAGACCCATCCTTGTTTAACTGAAAGATTGTTGATGGGACGAAAAGAATCAAATCAAACAAAAATGTTTACACGTTTAAATGGTACTGTTTCATGTTTTTGCAATAAATGTTTACAAAATTTGCCTACCGTTTACACGGACTTTAGCATGTGAGTCATGTGACCAGCGTCATGGTTTTTCAATGGCATTTCCCAATGAACATCGCGATCTGGATCATCAATCAGTTTGTTTTCTCAGTTTCGGCTGTATTTGATTATGTATCTGCTGCAATTAGAATTACAACTGACATGCTCAACGGACATTATCTTACGATAGGGAGAATTTTTCACACTCTTTGAGTACGATATCGCGCCTTCCAGTGCCCAGACAGTGGCTCAACGGTACCAAATATTGTCTCATTCAGTCACTGCTTGGAGCAATTATATTCCTGCATTTTAAGGCATGTCTTAATATTTGGTGGTCAGGCATGTGAAAGTGCATGGCTTAAAAATTTTTTTTGTTTACTTCCTGTCGGCATGTGTATTGATGCATACGTGATGATTGACAGGTACGGTAAATATTGTATTAGTTCGTACACTCGAATAGTTCGTACACCATAAATTATTCATGACTGGTCAGCTCAAAATGTCATGTATTAGTTCGTACAGTGGCCATTTTTCCTATTTGTATTTTTTAATAGTTCGTACACAACGTTTTTTCCGTTCATTTGGTCAATCAGTGTGTCTGTCTACGATGCTTTCGTTTTTCGTCGAGCACGTCAGTTAACAAACATATCAGCGGAACAGGAGCGTTTCGCCTGTCAGTGCGATCGTCAGTGTCGCTTATGCGGGTGCATCCAGCATTGATGCATGCCAAACTTTTATTCAATGATAAACGCTGGGTTCAATGAACGTCGGACTGATGCAAATCGCGGAGATATTTTGTCCAGTCATGACAAAAATCAAATACATGTACACAACCACGCGCGCGTAAACACAGTGTCCTATGTGTCTGTGATCATTGAGCCTTTCTGGTCTTTCTGTGTCATAAATATGCCCAAGCGTCTTTTTTTGAATCACTGGATCCGAGCATGATGAAACCATATCGGCTGGTGTTTATCACAAATGTTATCAGCGAAGGCTCAGGGGAGCCTGTGCCTTTGTGCAATCTCGTCGGGTAACTCAAAGTTTTGGTGTGGATGAAGAATCTAGACACCTACATACTCCCACTAATTAGCTGTGCTTTTAATGTGCGTGCATCAATTTCATTTCTAAGTTTCACCAAAACGCGCACGCAATAAGCGTAATAAATTACTATATACATTGTATATCCGATGGAACTTTTTATCAAACAAAGACGACACTGATGAGCCTAGCGCAGCGTCCTCTTGAAATTGTATTATGGGTCTTACACATTAAATGATTCCTGTGGATCATCACACGTACGCACAGACGCACAAACCAAGATGAAAAGTGATTTATGCCTGCTTCTGCATCATGCTTTACATTGGACTGTCTATGAAACGAGCCAGTTCATGAGATTATGGTACCTCTCGCACATGCAACCAGCGAAGGCTCAGACGAGCCTGCACATCCGCACAGTCTTGCCAGGGGCATAAAAGCTCACATACAAGGAATGTAGATGAAGGCGCAAGTCTAAAGTTAGGCTCACCGCAACAATTGCTTGCTTTCAGATAAGAAAAAATGGTCGAAAAAGCCTCTCGTTTACCGTCCGTGTATATTTAAATTTAAAACTTCGCTTTTTTACCCAATTCCGCGAGAAACTTTTTAGTATGCAAACAACAAAGGCGCAGATCGCACCTGCGCAGTTCTACCAATTATCTCTAGAAAGTATGATAGCTAAACCTGCTACATGCAAAAAATTAAAAATAAAATTCCTGTCAAGACATGCGTGCGCGGATCCAGACAATTCCAACGGGGGGGGGGGGGGGGTCCGGACCCCCTGTCTCTGCCTCGGACCCAATAAACATACTGGGTCCGAGGTCTCCGCCCATATCAGAGTTTCAAACAGTTTGAATTCACATTTTATTTATTTTTTTTTGCTGGGCCTGGTCAATTCACAAAACGTCTGCTAATTATATCAGCTGACGCCAAGGGCAAAGACAGCATGATCCTTTTTAAGATCAAAGAGACCGCGCACATCAATTCCGGCCATGTGTTGTTTTAAAGTTTGGGGTCGCACGTGATGATGGCCTTGACGCAAGAAAATGTACATTACACATTAAACAGTGGCACAGGCCTTATGAACAGAACAAGTCGAACATGGTTCATGCGCGGATCCAGGAATTTTTGTCAGGGAGGGGGGGTCGAGGCCCGACGGCCAGAAAACAGTCTGGACAATGTTTTTTTAGTCATCAACTTATTTTACAATTTACAGAGTGGGTCCAATGCTTTTATTACAGAGGGGAGGAGGGGGTCCAACTTCTTCCAGGGGGTGGAGGTGTCCAAAGAAACCCATATAACTTGTGATTTTCCAGGGAGGGAGGTCCGGACCCCCTAACCCCCCCTCTGGATCCGCACGTGGGGTCGCCTGACGCCACTGTTTGCTTACAGAATCATGGTCTATCAAAATTTAAATAAAACTGAAAAATACCACCCAACGAGTGAACGACGACTAAACGGAAAAAAAGCTATCTCCTGCTAATCGAGATAGCAAGTGCAGATCCAGAGGGGGGTCAGGGGGTCCGGACCCCCCTGGAAAATCACAAGTTATATGGGTTTCTATAGGGTATAAGCAATTGGACCCCCTTGGAAAAAGTTGGACCCCCCTGGAAAATGTTGGACCAGGGGTCAGGGGGTCCGGACCCCCCTGGAAAATCACAAGTTATATGGGTTTCTATAGGGTATAAGCAATTGGACCCCCTTGGAAAAAGTTGGACCCCCCTGGAAAATGTTGGACCCCCTCTGGAACCTTGAAAAATGATAGTTTTCTTCGAAATTAACCATTTGACTTCAGTAAAACAAGCTGAGGACTAAAAGAACGTCAGGGCTTTTTTTGTCAGATTGACCCGGACCCCCCCCCCCCCTGACGAAAAATCCTGGATCCGCGCATGGAAAGCAAGGTGTACATGGGATAGCATGGTGTTCAAATAGCAGTGCAAAGACTAGCATGTGCATCCAACCCTGTTTCTGGCTGTAAAAGAGTCAGTCAGCCTCAAATCACGAAAGACAGATTTTCTTGTGACATGGCTTTTCCATGGTCAAGCGACCGAAGATGACAAAGTACGGGAATCTGGTTCTACATTGATTGCCATTTTCATAATCTTAGAATGCTAACACCGAGCTATATTGGGTCCGAGCTAACACGTAAGGGGGTGTGCTATAACAAGCTGAGCATGTTATGTTATGTATGATAACGACGTATGATGAAGACTCGAACCAACCAACCTATGTAGAAATATAGGTGTTCATACAAAGCCTTCAAATGGAGTATGCATTCGCAAAAACGTAAGTTGTGGGTCTTTTTACAATATGAAGGCAGAGAAATGTATCACTCTGATTCATGAGAGTTCTGCGTTCCAGTTGTTCATATTTCATATTTAGAAGTCGCCATTTTCATTTTCAGTTTTCATTCCAAATCAATGAGTGTACGCGTAGGTCTAACCTGTAGGACTGAATGTACGTACATGTATTGTCTTGTCTACTTCTATGCTGCATTTTCGAGGGTTCTAAGAGAATAAGAATCTACATCATGGCCAAAAACGAAAGCTGCGATATACGTTGCTCTGTTACGTTGTAGAGCTAGCCGTCGGTAGTGAACAGAAGTTGTATTTTTGTTATGATTCCTCGGACCCAGTGGGTCCGAGTATGCTTCCAATCAAGACAATCGTCATAGAACAAGTCCGACGTGACATCTCTTCCTTAAAGCAGGCCTATGTAAAGTTGGCCTGTAACCGGTGTAACAGGCCGGAATTTCCCCCCAGTCAGTTTTTTCCCCGGGGAAAGAATGGGCCGGCCCATTCTTTCCCCGGGGAAAAAATAGGCCGGCCCATTCTTTCCCCACCCAGTCAGTTTTTTCCCCCCCACTAATAATTTCAAAAATCATAATGGAATTATTATTTCTTTGTATAAATTTAAAAAGCCGCTATTAAATTAGCGATAGGACTCAAAAGTACTCATACTTATTGCTGTTTGGTTGTGATTTCTAGGGGTTCAGACCATTCACTTTTACTATCAGTCTTTTGGTTTATTGTACTCTTTCACTGTATCGAAATACTTTCAAATGACATGTCAAAGAGATCTTTGACTTTAAAACCCGTTTAGCTAACTGGTTCTTCTAAATAGGGGGTGGGGAAAGACTGGGCCGGCCCATTCTTTCCCCCCCTCTATTATTTTCTAACCTTTCTATTTATCTCTCAGTCTTTAGGTTTAACATACTCTTGCACTGTATCTGAACTCTCATGATTGTCTTGTCCTAAGGAGAAATTCAAGTTAAGAAAGCATTTAGCTAACTGCATGTTCCTTCTCAAAAGTGGGGTGGGGAAAGACTGGGCCGGCCCATTCTTCCCCCCCCTCCATTGGGTTCTAACCTTTCAACTTATCTGTCAGTCCTTGGTTTAAACTACTCTTACACTGAATCTGAACACTCATGATTGACATATCTCTAGGAAAAATTCAAGTTTCAAGCATTCAGCCAAATGATTCTTCTAAATAGGGGGTGGGGAAAGACTGGGCCGGCCCATTCTTTCCCCCCTCTTTTATTTTCTAACCTTTCTATTTATCTCTCAGTCTAAAGGTTTAACCTACTCTTGCACTGTATCCCAACACTCATGATTGTCTTGTCCTAAGGAGAAATTCAGGTTAAGAAAGCATTTAGCTAACTGCATGTTCCTTCTCAATAGTGGGGTGGGGAAAGACTGGGCCGGCCCATTCTTTCCCCCCTCCATTGGGTTCCAACCTTTCAATTTATCTGTCAGTCCTTGGTTTAAACTTCACTTACACTGAATCTGAACACTCATGATTGACATATCTCAAGGAGAAATTCAAGTAACAAGCATTCAGCCAAATGATTCTGCTAAAAAGGGGGTGGGGAAAGACTGGGCTGGCCCATTCTTTCCCCCCTCTATTATTTTCTAACCTTTCTATTTATCTCTCAGTCTTAAGGTTTAACCTACTCTTGCACTGTATCTTAACACTCATGATTGTCTTGTCCTAAGGAGAAATTCAGGTTAAGAAAGCATTTAGCTAACAGCATGTTCCTTCTCAATAGTGGGGTGGGGAAAACTGGGCAGGTCCATTCTTTCCCCCCCCCCCTCCATTGGGTTCTAACCTTTCAATTTATCTGTCAGTCCTTGGTTTAAACTACTCTTACACTGAATCTGAACACTCATGATTGACATATCTCAAGGAGAAATTCAAGTTACAAGCATTCAGCCAAATGATTCTTCTAAATAGGGGTTGGGAAAGACTGGGCCAGCCCATTCTTTCCCCCCTCTATTATATTCTAACCTTTCTATTTATCTCTCAGTCTTAAGGGATAACCTACTCTTGCACTGTATCTGAATACTCATGATTGACATATCTCAAGGAGAAATTCAAGTAACAAGCATTCAGCCAAATGATTCTTCTAAATAGGGGGTGGGGAAAGACTGGGCCGGCCCATTCTTTCCCCCCTCTATTATTTTCTAACCTTCCTATTTATCTCTCAGTCTTAAGGTTTAACCTACTCTTGCACTGTATCCGAACACTCATGATTGTCTTGTCCTAAGGAGAAATTCAGGTTAAGAAAGCATTTAGCTAACTGCATGTTCCTTCTCAATAGTGGGGTGGGGAAAGACTGGGCCGGCCCATTCTTTTCCCCCCCCTCCATTGGGTTCTAACCTTTCAATTTATCTGTCAGTTCTTGGTTTAAACTACTCTTACACTGAATCTGAACACTCATGATTGACATATTTTTAGGAGAAATTCAAGTTACATGCATTCAGCCAAATGATTCTTCTAAATAGGGGGTGGGGAAAGACTGGGCCGGCCCATTCTTTCCCCCCTCTTTTATTTTATAACCTTTCTATTTATCTCTCAGTCTTAAGGTTTAACCTACTCTTGCACTGTATCCCAACACTCATGATTGTCTTGTCCTAAGGAGAAATTCAGGTTAAGAAAGCATTTAGCTTACTGCATGTTCCTTCTCAATAGTGGGGTGGGGAAAGACTGGGCCGGCCTATTCTTTCCCCCCTCCATTGGGTTCCAACCTTTCAATTTATCTGTCAGTCCTTGGTTTAAACTTCACTTACACTGAATCTGAACACTCATGATTGACATATCTCAAGGAGAAATTCAAGTTACAAGCATTCAGCCAAATGATTCTTCTAAATAGGGGGTGGGGAAAGACTGGGCCGGCCCATTCTTTCCCCCCTCTATTATTTTCTAAACTTTCTATTTATCTCTCAGTCTTAAGGTTTAACCTACTCTTGCACTGTATCTTAACACTCATGATTGTCTTGTCCTAAGGAGAAATTCAGGTTAAGAAAGCATTTAGATAAATTCATGTTCCTTCTCAATAGTGGGGTGGGAAAAAACTGGGCTGGCCCATTCTTTCCCCCCCCCCCCCCTCCATTGGGTTCTAACCTTTCAATTTATCTGTCAGTCCTTGGTTTAAACTACTCTTAAACTGAATCTGATCACTCATGATTGACATATCTCAAGGAGAAATTCAAGTTACAAGCATTCAGCCAAATGATTCTTCTAAATAGGGGGTGGGGAAAGACTGGGCCGGCCCATATTTTCCCCCTCTATTATTTTCTAACCTTTCTATTTATCTCTCAGTCTTAAGGTTTAACCTACTCTTGCACTGTATCTGAACACTCATTATTGTCTTGTCCTAAGGAGAAATTCAGGTTAAGAAAGCATTTAGCTAACTGCATGTTCCTTCCAAATAGTGGGGTGGGGAAAGACTGGGCCGGCCAATTCTTTCCCCCCCCCCCCTCCAGTGTGTTCACACCTTTCAGTTTATCTGTCAGTCCTTGGTTTTAAATACTCTTACACTGAATCTGAACACTCATGATTGACATATCTCTAGGAGAAATTCAAGTTACAAGCATTCAGCCAAATGATTCTTTTAAATAGGGGGTGGGGAAAGACTGGGCCGGCCCATTCTTTCCCCCCCTCCATTGGGTTCTAACCTTTCAATTTATCTGTCAGTTCGTTGTTTAAACTACTCTTACACTGAATCTGAACACTAATGATTGACATATCTCAAGGAGAAATTCAAGTAACAAGCATTCAGCCAAATGCTTCTTCTAAAAAGTGGGGTGGGGAAAGACTGGGCCGGCCCATTCTTTCCCCCCTCTATTATTTTCTAACCTTTCTATTTATCTCTCAGTCTTAAGGTTAAACTACTCCTGCACTGTATCTTAACACTCATGATTGTCTTGTCCTAAGGAGAAATTGAGGTTAAGAAAGCATTTAGCTAACTGCATGTTCCTTCTCAATAGTGGGGTGGGGAAAGACTGGGCTGGCCCATTCTTCCCCCCTCCATTGGGTTCTAACCTTTCAATTTATCTTTCAGTCCTTGGTTTAAACTACTCTTACACTGAATCTGAACACTCATGATTGGCATATCTCAAGGAGAAATTCAAGTAACAAGCATTCAGCCAAATGATTCTTCTAAATAGGGGGTGGGGAAAGACTGGGCCGGCCCATTCTTTCCCCCCTCTATTATTTTCTAACCTTTCTATTTATCTCTCAGTCTTAAGGTTTAACGTACTCTTGCACTGTATCAGAACACTCATGATTGTCTTGTCCTAAGGAGAAATTCAGGTTAAGAAAGCATTTAGCTAACTGCATGTTCCTTCTCAATAGTGGGGTGGGGAAAGACTGGGCCGGCCCATTCTTTCCCCCCCCCCCCCCCCTCCATTGGGTTCTAACCAGGGATAAAGACTAACATTTTTTTCTCAATAGCCAGCTGGGCCCCTAAAGTTTCAAATTCAGGGGCCCAGCCAAAAAGTAAGGGGCCCAACATTTTTAGTAATCGTAAACATATTGAAGAATGTTACAATAGTAAACAGAATTTTATTGATCTTCTATTGATCGTTTCGTCTTTCGGTTTATGTTACTCTTTCACTCTATTTTAACATTTATGAAAGACCTATACCAAAGTGAGAATCAAGTTTTCAATCCAACAAGATTATTGGTACTTCTACATTGTTGGGTGGGGAAAGAGTGGGCCGGCCCATTCTTTCCCCCCCCCCCCCCCCTCCATAATGCTTGGATCTTTCAATTTATTGTTTAGTCTTTCGGTTTATGTTACTCTTTGACTGTATCTAAACAATTTTGAATGACCTATTCCAAAGAGAGATCAAGTTTTTAAACCAACAAGTTAATTGGTACTTCTACATTGTGGGGTGGGGAAAAACTGGGCCGGCCCATTCTTTCCCCCCTCCAAAATGTTGGGATCTTTCTATTTATCCTCTAGACTTTTGGATTATGTTATTCTTTTGCGAATCTGAACTCTCTTGACTTATACCGAGCAGAGAAACAAGTTTTCAAACCAACAAGTTTATTTGTAATTGTAGGGTGGGGAAAGACTGGGCCGGCCCATTCTTTCCCCCCTCCTTAATCTTTCGATCTTCTATTGATCGTTTCGTCTTTCGGTTTATGTTACTCTTTGACTGTATCTGAACAATTTTGAATGACCTATTCCAAAGAGAGATGGAGTTTTTAAACCAACAAGTTAATTGGTACTTCTACATTGTGGGGTGGGGAAAGACTGGGCCGGCCCATTCTTTCCCCCCCCCTCCAGTGTGTTCACACCTTTCAGTTTATCTGTCAGTCCTTGGTTTTAAGTACTCTTACACTGAATCTGAACACTCATGATTGACATATCTCTAGGAGAAATTCAAGTTACAAGCATTCAGCCAAATGATTCTTTTAAATAGGGGGTGGGGAAAGAATGGGCCGGCCCATTCTTTCCCCCCCTCCATTGGGTTCTAACCTTTCAATTTATCTGTCAGTTCGTTGTTTAAACTACTCTTACACTGAATCTGAACACTAATGATTGACATATCTCAAGGAGAAATTCAAGTAACAAGCATTCAGCCAAATGCTTCTTCTAAAAAGTGGGGTGGGGAAAGACTGGGCCGGCCCATTCTTTCCCCCCTCTATTATTTTCTAACCTTTCTATTTATCTCTCAGTCTTAAGGTTTAACCTACTCCTGCACTGTATCTTAACACTCATGATTGTCTTGTCCTAAGGAGAAATTCAGGTTAAGAAAGCATTTAGCTAACTGCATGTTCCTTCTCAATAGTGGGGTGGGGAAAGACTGGGCTGGCCCATTCTTCCCCCCCTCCATTGGGTTCTAACCTTTCAATTTATCTTTCAGTCCTTGGTTTAAACTACTCTTACACTGAATCTGAACACTCATGATTGGCATATCTCAAGGAGAAATTCAAGTAACAAGCATTCAGCCAAATGATTCTTCTAAATAGGGGGTGGGGAAAGACTGGGCCGGCCCATTCTTTCCCCCCTCTATTATTTTCTAACCTTTCTATTTATCTCTCAGTCTTAAGGTTTAACGTACTCTTGCACTGTATCAGAACACTCATGATTGTCTTGTCCTAAGGAGAAATTCAGGTTAAGAAAGCATTTAGCTAACTGCATGTTCCTTCTCAATAGTGGGGTGGGGAAAGACTGGGCCGGCCCATTCTTTCCCCCCCCCCTCCATTGGGTTCTAACCAGGGATAAAGACTAACATTTTTTTCTCAGTAGCCAGCTGGGCTCCTAAAGTTTCAAATTCAGGGGCCCAGCCAAAAAGTTAGGGGCCCAACATTTTTAGTAATCGTAAACATATTGAAGAATGTTACAATAGTAAACAGAATTTTATTGATCTTCTATTGATCGTTTCGTCTTTCGGTTTATGTTACTCTTTCACTCTATTTTAACATTTATGAAAGACCTATACCAAAGTGAGAATCAAGTTTTCAATCCAACAAGATTATTGGTACTTCTACATTGTTGGGTGGGGAAAGAGTGGGCCGGCCCATTCTTTCCCCCCCCCCCCTCCATAATGCTTGGATCTTTCAATTTATTGTTTAGTCTTTCGGTTTATGTTACTCTTTGACTGTATCTAAACAATTTTGAATGACCTATTCCAAAGAGAGATCAAGTTTTTAAACCAACAAGTTAATTGGTACTTCTACATTGTGGGGTGGGGAAAAACTGGGCCGGCCCATTCTTTCCCCCCTCCAAAATGTTGGGATCTTTCTATTTATCCTCTAGACTTTTGGATTATGTTATTCTTTTGCGAATCTGAACTCTCTTGACTTATACCGAGCAGAGAAACAAGTTTTCAAACCAACAAGTTTATTTGTAATTGTAGGGTGGGGAAAGACTGGGCCGGCCCATTCTTTCCCCCCTCCTTAATCTTTCGATCTTCTATTGATCGTTTCGTCTTTCGGTTTATGTTACTCTTTCACTCTATTTTAACATTTATGAAAGACCTATACCAAAGTGAGAATCAAGTTTTCAATCCAACAAGATTATTGGTACTTCTACATTGTTGGGTGGGGAAAAACTGGGCCGGCCCATTCTTTCCCCCCTCCAAAATGTTGGGATCTTTCTATTTATCCTCTAGACTTTTGGATTATGTTATTCTTTTGCTGTATCTGAACATTCTTGACTTATACCAAGCAGAGAATCAAGTTTTCAAGCCAACAAGTTTATTTGTAATTGTAGGGTGGGGAAAGACTGGGCCGGCCCATTCTTTCCAACGTCCTTAATCTTTCAATCTTCTATTGATCGTTTTCCTTTCGGTTTATGTTACTCTTTCACTCTATTTTAACATTTATGAAAGACCTATACCAAAGTGAGAATCAAGTTTTCAATCCAACAAGATTATTGGTACTTCTACATTGTTGGGTGGGGAAAGAATGGGCCGGCCCATTCTTCCCCCCCCCCCCCCCCCCCCCCCTCCATAATGCTTGGATCTTTCAATTTATTGTTTAGTCTTTCGGTTTATGTTACTCTTTGACTGTATCTAAACAATTTTGAATGACCTATTCCAAAGAGAGATCAAGTTTTTAAACCAACAAGTTAATTGGTACTTCTACATTGTGGGGTGGGGAAAACTGGGCCGGCCCATTCTTTCCCCCCTCCAAAATGTTGGGATCTTTCTATTTATCCTCTAGACTTTTGGATTATGTTATTCTTTTGCTGTATCTGAACTCTCTTGACTTATACCAAGCAGAGAATCAAGTTTTCAAGCCAACAAGTTTATTTGTAATTGTAGGGTGGGGAAAGACTGGGCCTGCCCATTCTTTCCCCCGTCCTTAATCTTTCGATCTTCTATTGATCGTTTTGCTTTCGGTTTATGTTACTCTTTCACTCTATTTTAACATTTATGAAAGACCTATACCAAAGTGAGAATCAAGTTTTCAATCCAACAAGATTATTGGTACTTCTACATTGTTGGGTGGGGAAAGAGTGGGCCGGCCCATTCTTCCCCCCCCCCCTCCATAATGCTTGGATCTTTCAATTTATTGTTTAGTCTTTCGGTTTATGTTACTCTTTGACTGTATCTAAACAATTTTGAATGACCTATTCCAAAGAGAGATCAAGTTTTTAAACCAACAAGTTAATTGGTACTTCTACATTGTGGGGTGGGGAAAAACTGGGCCGGCCCATTCTTTCCCCCCTCCAAAATGTTGGGATCTTTCTATTTATCCTCTAGACTTTTGGATTATGTTATTCTTTTGCTGTATCTGAACTCTCTTGACTTATACCAAGCAGAGAATCAAGTTTTCAAGCCAACAAGTTTATTTGTAATTGTAGGGTGGGGAAAGACTGGGCCGGCCCATTCTTTCCCCCCTCCTTAATCTTTCGATCTTCTATTGATCGTTTTGCTTTCGGTTTATGTTACTCTTTCACTCTATTTTAACATTTATGAAAGACCTTTACCAAAGTGAGAATCAAGTTTTCAATCCAACAAGATTATTGGTACTTCTACATTGTTGGGTGGGGAAAGAGTGGGCCGGCCCATTCTTTCCCCCCCCCCCTCCATAATGCTTGGATCTTTCAATTTATTGTTTAGTCTTTCGGTTTATGTTACTCTTTGACTGTATCTAAACAATTTTGAATGACCTATTCCAAAGAGAGATCAAGTTTTTAAACCAACAAGTTAATTGGTACTTCTACATTGTGGGGTGGGGAAAAACTGGGCCGGCCCATTCTTTCCCCCTCCAAAATGTTGGGATCTTTCTATTTATCCTCTAGACTTTTGGATTATGTTATTCTTTTGCTGTATCTGAACTCTCTTGACTTATACCAAGCAGAGAATCAAGTTTTCAAGCCAACAAGTTTATTTGTAATTGTAGGGTGGGGAAAGACTGGGCCGGCCCATTCTTTCCCCCCTCCTTAATCTTTCGATCTTCTATTGATCGTTTTGCTTTCGGTTAATGTTACTCTTTCACTCTATTTTAACATTTATGAAAGACCTTTACCAAAGTGAGAATCAAGTTTTCAATCCAACAAGATTATTGGTACTTCTACATTGTTGGGTGGGGAAAGAGTGGGCCGGCCCATTCTTTCCCCCCCCCTCCCTCCATAATGCTTGGATCTTTCAATTTATTGTTTAGTCTTTCGGTTTATGTTACTCTTTGACTGTATCTAAACAATTTTGAATGACCTATTCCAAAGAGAGATCAAGTTTTTAAACCAACAAGTTAATTGGTACTTCTACATTGTGGGGTGGGGAAAAACTGGGCCGGCCCATTCTTTCCCCCCTCCAAAATGTTGGGATCTTTCTATTTATCCTCTAGACTTTTGGATTATGTTATTCTTTTGCTGTATCTGAACTCTCTTGACTTATACCAAGCAGAGAATCAAGTTTTCAAGCCAACAAGTTTATTTGTAATTGTAGGGTGGGGTAAAACTGGGCCGGCCCATTCTTTCCCCCCTCCAAAATGTTGGGATCTTTCTATTTATCCTCTAGACTTTTGGATTATGTTATTCTTTTGCTGTATCTGAACTCTCTTGACCTATACCAAGCAGAGAATCAAGTTTTCAAGCCAACAAGTTTATTTGTAATTGTAGGGTGGGGAAAGACTGGGCCGGCCCATTCTTTCCCCCCTCTAAAATCTTCAGATCTTTCTATTGATCAGTTACAATTGTAGTCTTTCGGTTTATGTTACTCTTTCACTGTATCTTAACACTTATGAATGACAGATTCCAAAGAGAGAATCAAGTTTTCAAACCCAACATTTTATTTGTACTGCTACATTGTTGGGTGGGGAAAGACTGGGCCGGCCCATTCTTTCCCCCCCCCCCCCCCCCCCCCCTCACCCCTCCTAAATGTTCTGATCTTTCTATTTATCTTTCAGTCTTTCAGTTAATGTTATTCTTTTAATGTATCTGAAGACTTATGAATGACTCATTCCAAAGAGATAATTAAATTTTCAAACCAAAAAGTTTATTGGTTATCTCCCTCCAAAGTGTTCCAACCTTTGTATTTTATCTTAGTGAATTGATTCTTCCAAACAGTGGGTTGGGGAAAGACTGGGTCGATTTTCCTTTAACCCATTCAAATAACCATTTTGAATTAAGAACATACTCATTTTGTTTTTTGAATAGGCTAACCATTTATAATCAAATCCTTCTACACCCTCTGCACTTTTGTGCTGTGTTGAGGGTGGTAGAGTTATAATACAGCTATTTCAGAATGATATTTAATTTGATTTAACTGCACAATGACACATATATCATTTTCAAGCCTTTTCCGAAAAAATAACATGGGGGGAAAAAACTGACTGGGTGGGGAAAAAACTGACTAGTCAAATCTTTCCCCGGGGGAAAAAACTGACCGGTCAGTTTTTTCCCCGGGGAAAGAATGGGCCGGCCCATTCTTTCCCCGGGGAAAAAACTGACTGGGGAAAAAACTGACCGTTACACTGGGTGATATCGCCGGGTATATCGCGCATTGCATGTGAGTCGGTTGAAACGGCAATCCGGACTTTTATGTTTGGTTGTTTATTTTCAATCTTTCACCTTGCTATTTTGTATGTTAGATTAATTGAAAATACTGATTAGACATTCAGCCTGTAATTAGGCTAAAAGAATAAACAGAAATTCCTCCCTCTTTGGCAATTTTCGCACGTTTTTGGTCCCGTTTTTCGATCTTCAGAATTTCATTTTATTAGTTCGTACAGTCCCGTTTCTCAGAAAAATAATTTTTATTAGTTCGTACACAGAGAAAAATAATTATTTTTTACTGTACGAACTAATACAAGATTTACCGTACCTGTATATCTTGTGCATGTCACCTCATTAATAACACTTGCAACTCAAGAAAATGTCGGTAATGTACACATCTGCACATGTAAAGCAATCACTTTCCAATCACTTGAAATGAGTTCTATCACAACACCCAACCAAACAATTTCGAATATTTGCACAAGGTACATTTTTCAAAGATTTTTTTTAGGAAAAATATCAGCAATTTTACCAATCTGCATAATGAAAAAATCAATCTGGAAGTTTTGTGTAAACAGAATTGTTTCGGTTACTGGAATTGTGTAAACGTTTACCAAATTTTGTGAACGTGGCAGCCCTACACATGTGCAAATGTGGGATAAAAGTTTATACAATGCAGTTTAGTGTATCCAGCCGTTAAAGTGAAAAAAATAGGCTCAAGCAAGAGAGCACTGCTAAATTGTTTCAAACATGCAATTTTTTACCTTTTCTACTATTCCCAAAAAAGCCCATTTTTACCACAAAAGCATGTACTTGGACAAAAATTATTGGTTCCTTCCATTGTTGACATTTTGTCAATGGATGTCAATTGTCATTTGATTGGCCTAAAAGGTAATGACGTCACATCCGCAGAATGAAGGTTCCATTCAAGATGGCAGGAACTGTTAACAGCTCAGCTGCTCCAGTGCTTGCACTAACTTTTTGAAACAGGAAGTCATGACTTCCACCCTTCGAGATTTGGAAGTCACAGGCCTAATTTGTGGAAGTCAAATTGTGTGTGCGCCGTGCGGTGACAAAAATGCTACTCTTTTTTTTTTTAAACATAATGTTGTTTGCAATGCTTAGTTTCATGAGGGTCTGGATGGGGTATAATGATTAGTGAATAATGGCCCTTTTAAATAATGAATAGTGAAAATTAGCCAAAAAAATAATAAATAGTGAATAATGAGGGCCTTAAAATTAATGAATAATCCTATTTTTTTTAATGAATTGAAGAAAAAATAAATGAATAGTGAATAATCAGATTTCTTTGCCACCTTTCTTACTTTTAATGAATAATTGGTCTTATTTTAATCAATAACCCAAAATTTTAATGAGATGAATAATGAGCCAAGTTTTTAATGAATAGTGAAAAGCAGACCCCCCCACCTCCCATCCAGACCCTCTTTCATGTACACAGGTTTTTGCATGCATTTTTAAACATGTTTCTGTTAAACTCGGTTAAGCAATGTTAAAGTTGAAACTGATGAAATATATTTTATTCTAACACACCTCGCCTGTATAGCCAATGGTTAAACTCAGTGATTTATTGGTTGATAAATCACTGCACGGACTGGGCACGGGCCGGCGTGACGTCATTCGGTCGCCAGTTTGAATTTCATGACGTCATCTATCATATATCGCATTGTAACGTTGGCAATATACGGCGTAACGTCGTTTTTACAACTACTTGACGTTCAAAATGTACGTAGAAATATGCGTTTCAGTCTAAACAAGAGATGCGGGGAATTCTGACAGTCTGTTCAAGATGGCGGAATCGTTATAGATTATGAAGGATTCGTTCATATTTTTAACCTTTTTGTCTGTTAGAATCGAATAAATTCGCACTGACAGTGATTTGTGGCTTAATATATCACTGTCTGTCGGTCAGTCGTTAGTGGATAAATCATTCGCGCTTCGCGCTCATGATTTACTCACTTTAACGACTGACCTCCAGCCAGTGATATATTAAGCAACAAATCACTGCGAGCGCGAATCCATTTCTTAATTGAGTCCTTCTGATATCTCTATGCAATGATCAAAGTTGGCAAACAGGTATGAGAAAAACATTGTGGACCCATATCAGACTGCCCCTAAAGGATAAGGGTCATTAATTGACTATTCCTAAGCAATATGTTTCATTTTTCCTGTTCAAAGATAAGTGTTTCAGCAATCTGTCTATCATCCAATGTCTCAAGATTGTGAACACTGATCAGTTTATTCTATTAGAAGTCTGCTATGGGCCCACAATTTTGGGATCCTGGACAAAAATAGATGACAGTCTTACAAATTCTATTGCAAATGTGGCAAAACATCTCCATAAGGGTTGGGCTGTCCATTGGTTTCTAAAAAATTCAGCATAGGGTCTCCTTGCCAAAGCTTTTTCAGACTGTTTTTTTTTTTTGGGGGGGGGGGGGGGGGTCTGTAAAAAGTGTTGGGTAAAACAGAGAGAACAGGCAAGTTTGGCAAGATTTCCCTAACATCTAAAGAAATCTTTCTTGCGCTGTAATATGGATAGAATTTATTTTAATACAACTCAAAATACCTGCTTTGACTCGATCAAGGCCTATTGGCTTTTGCATAGTTCTTTAAAAGCTCAACTTGTTTAAAGAAAATCTGCAAATTTTAATAACTCACAAAAAAAATATTTAAGCTAAATTTGGTAGCTCTTTATGATGTTAAAAGACCTTGCTTAAAGTTATGTTGGTTATGATATTTTTAAAACTCAGGTTCCTAAATGCAACTGTCTCATTATTTTCTTCGTAGTGCGGGCCTAGTGGGTGGGGTAAGTATGGAGATTGATAGTTTCTAATTTTTCTCAGATCTTTGCATTTGATTCCGATAGAAAAACATCATGTCTACTACAGAAATTTAAAATTTCGTATAAAAACATTGATCTCTCGTTTTTCAAACAAAAATTAAACAGATATTGGAATAATATTTGGAAGGAAATGCAACAAATTTTTTGACAGAAAAAACCCGGAAGGGTTTCCCGACACAGATCTATTTTTTCTAAATTGTTACTCATGTGATCGTTGCAATAATTATCTAACACCTGTCAACTAAATCTGCACAGCAGGCAGTGGGCAGTCTGATGTCCTGAGCGCCCATTGGTCAATTTATGAATGAATTCTTTATCAAGTGTTACTGCTGTTACACACACTTGACTTTCTGAAGTCGGTGGCGAGATCAAACGGCCTAATTCTCAATACCGATATATACGTCACGGCTATTGCCGACAGGCGTACAAAATTATGGGGAAGTCAGAGTACGTCCGATCCTCGGATTTTCGGCGTACGGAAGCCAAATTTCAGACGTAAAAATGCCCAAAACGTCCACTAGTGCAAGCGCTGCTGCTCTACATTTTTAACCACTCATTAATTGCTGAATGGACTAAAGTCGGGCTTGCTAATCGACACCAAAATGCTAATCAATAATCATTCCTTGAATTTCGATTTTTAACCGATTAGTAATCGCTCAAACTTGAAAGAAGACCTCGGTACCGTATGTTTTGACATCTTTTGCATAGTCAATGACATTGATTTCCCCATCATTTCGCTATGCAACTCTTAGAAGTGTGTTTTATATAATTCAAAATACAAAAGGTTTCAAATAAAGGTTGGCACCTTTGCTCAAAACATGTCTTCATCCACTCTGTTGGTAGAAAATTAACTATGCTTAACTCTGTTCAGAAATTCTGTTGTAACGGTTTTTCGAAGTTTCTGCTTTTGTATGTAATTTTAGGCCCTACATCACTATGGGACAGTTTCTCGTGTAGACCTCCCCTGTCTCAAGCAGGTTCTGTGCATGTGCGAGCTCCTGGCAAAGCCTTGGTATCTTGGGAAAAATCATGAAATTGAGAAAAGCACTTTAGGGCTAAATTTCCAAGCAATGTTAAAATGAGCCGTGACATGAGATTTCCAACAATGTGGTATGTGCGACCAGCAAAGCCTCAGATCAGCCTGCTCGTACGCCCAGTCTAATCAGAGCCTTTGCTTGCCGCTTGAATATTCAATGAGTGTTAAGGTACTGACTGAACATCATTTGGAGTTTCTAAGCTTTCAAGGAGGGTGCACAGGCTCGTCTGTGTCTACACTTGTCAAAATGCCACATTGTTGGAAATCACACGTCATGGCTCAAATGTCGTCTGCAAACCTTTGACACAGTTTGTATGAGGCTTCAGTTACGTTTAAAGGGACTGTTCTTTATTTAGCAAGTTGTGATTTTGTATTAGTTCCCTGTTATGGTTTTAAAACCGTTGCAATAATAAAACTATGGGTCTGTTTGCATTGTAAGGGTATTAAATATGTTTTCTCAAGTCTGATGACCCTAAGTAATTAACAGCAATATAAAAACAAAATCCACGAAATGCAGCTGAAATATTTTTTTTAGAAGATATTTCTTGTTCCAGGTACTTATCAGAAGAGGGTATAGCACAGTGCACTCAGAATGGGAAGAGTGATGCTAGCTCACTAATCAAGATTGCACTTGATGTAAGTAGCTTCATTATAAACCATTAACCCTATCCTTCATGAATATTCGTGCTAAGTTCCACCCACTATGAATAATTGTATCAAAAAACTGTCATGTTGGGTACGTAGGACAAAGAAATTGCTTGTAAGATACACTAGTGTTGGATCATATCTAATCATATTTCCAGAAGCAAACAGAGTAGACCCTGTTCATGTTGCTGTAATTAGAGCTGCCTGATCTAGGTCTGTTCTGTTAGCAAAAGCGTCAAAAGGCATCTCTAACTCTTTATGAGGTAAAGGGATAACCTGAATGGAATTTCCCTTTGTTATCAATTGGACAGTTCCTTTCTGTTTAAGGGTTGTTGGATGGTAGTTTTCATTTTTATTAAAATTTCAACAGAACATTTTGTAAACAAAAAGTGGAGACCCTGATCAGATGCCACATTTTGTGGCATCTGATCTGGGTCTGCATTGTTAACTTATGTGCCCCAAAAAGAATGTTAGTATGGGTTTAAATAGGACCATCAATGCTGCAGCAGGCAAAGAATTTTTGTGATAGCAATGTTTTGTCAGGCCTGATCTGGGTCCAATGTGTTCACAAAGCTATCAGCAGGCAAAGAGTTGATGGTTAAGGCCTAAATGAAATATATGTGTGGTTCCTGTAGCATACCAACAAAATTTAGGGTAAGTAGGTAGGGAAATTATTAAATTTTGTTATAACATTTAACAAAGAAATTAGTGACATAATCTGAAAACATGCCCATTTTAGGTATTTTTTCTCCAAAGACCATTTTAATGTTTAGGGTAGGTTTAAAAAAATTAGGGTAGGTAGGCCAACAGGAACCACACATACATTTCATTTAAGCCTAATGTTTTTGTTCAGAATGTACACCAGCTGGTAATGATTGATATGGTGGGGGTGTCTTTTCTTGATATTTTTCGTATTTTTGGATGAAATTGTATTATGAATAAAGAGTAAGCACACTTCTCAGTCTCATTGTTTGCCTGAGCAACATTCATAGAGCTATTGTTCTTGTATCAGCATTAGCGTTGACGTCCACAAATGGGTAAAGTTTTGGGTTAAAGTTTTTAAGACCTCATTATTTGCTTTCAGGGGACAAAAATAATGCAATATTGCACTTGTCCTGCAGGATGAGTGACTTACAATTTTTACTTGTCCTACAAACATGTGCATAAGTTTGTCTTTTAAAAGTGTATGCAATAAAGAACACAAGGGAGTAATATGTAATATGACTTCCTCGAGTAATTCTTTCCAAAACACTCGTCCTACAGGATGAGTGATTTGGGAAGAATTTCTCGTCCTTTCTAGATTTCAGTCGTAATTACGAGCGGACGATACTGCGATGGCCCAAGTTATAGCTACTGTTCATGTATACGATAAATGCTCTAAACGCTAGTTAGCTGCAAAAAAGGCCCAGTCAAACAGTGTAGACCATTATCAGACTGCTCCATCAGAAGCAGTCTGATCAGGGTAACTTCCCTGTTTCCTGTTCTGACAAGCATTGTGTGAATTCCAGACCTGATAACCAACATTTTATTTCAGAACAGAAAGCGAAAAGTGTTTACAAATTTTAGAACATTTACTGTATATTTCATTGAAGTATTTCTATTCTGTCTTTACAACAGACTGATCTACGTGAAATTGGTAAAGGCTGGTTACCAGAGGATGTTAACAGGGGCAGGGCTGACTACGTAAGTATGACCAGAGGATGTAAACAGGGGCAGGGCTGACTACGTAAGTATGACCAAGGATGTAAACAGGGGCAGGGCTGACTACGTAAGTATTGCTTTCCCCTATAAGCAAATAATTTTTTGGTACGCACTCTTAACTAAAGGCCTGCCTTGACCAAATTTTCAAGTTCATTATCAGATTTAAGCTAAAACTTGCTTGTGTTGAGCTGCAGGACAAATGGCCATTCAACACTGGTTTGGATTGTTTTAGGGACATCTGTTTTCCCTTAGCCCGCCAGTATTGACTTTTGTCATCTGCTCCTTGTCTGCTTATGTTCTTAGGTAGCCTATTGGAGCACAATGGTTCAGTTGGTAGAACCTTAGACTGGGGATCGAAGGTTTGCTAGTTCGAACTTCACTGTGTGAGCAAGACACTTTATCTGCTGCTTAGTGCTGGTTCAACCCAGGAAGACAGAAAATCATCCTGACATAGCTGAAAAATTGTTGACTGGGATGTAAAGCATCAAAACAGACTTAGGTTGCCTATATTGCAAACAATATGGACCCAGATCGGACTGTCTGATCAGGGTGCATAATGTTTGCTTCCATAAAAAATCTTGTCTTAAGTGCATTTGAATATATGCAGGGGTTATAAAAAGCAAATATGAACATAAACCCTCAACCCAGAACTATTTTTTAATCTGAAAATGTTACATTTTCAGGACAAAAAAAAATAGTCGTGGGGTAAGGGTTAAAACACGGTTTTTATTTTACAGAAAAAACCTGTGTAAAACCACCACTCAAAAATAGACAAAACAAAGATCTTAATGACAAATCGTAGCCTAATATAATGAAGGTCGAAAGTACTGCAGAATGCTGCCTTTGGAGCATTCTGTAATACTTTTGACCTGCATTAAGCTATAATTGGTCTTTAAAACCAATTTACGGTCTTTTTGAGCATGACCGTTTTACTCAGGTTTTACTGTATTACATTATTTTTAGGTTGAGGGCCCTGGTGTTCTTCAGCTACAGAAGATACGAAATGTCTCAGCCCCTAAAGACAATGAAGAGTCCCAGACAGCCCCTCAGCTCATGAAACTTGTACTAACTGATGGCCATACCAACTGTACCGCTGTCGAAACAGAAATTATCAAGGACATAGGGTTAGTAAAAGGAGTTATAGTACACTGGCGGTCGGATACTCTTAGAACATATAGAGCCAAAATTGGTGACCACAGTATATGTGAACATTAGTTGCGAAGCAAGTCTTCTGGAATGACTCACTTTTTAGTGGCTTTGATATCTATATATATAGGTTTTGCAGTTTATCATACAGTTTTATATACCGGACCGCGTAACGCAGTCGGTAACATGTCTGGCTACAGATGCGAGTCTGACTGTAGATCCTGGGGTCGCGAGTTTGATTTCGACTCGGTCCCATACTTTCATGGAGATTGATCATGAAATAATTTCTACGGTCAATCTCCTCCCTTCTGCTGAATCATTCAAGAAGGGTTGTTGTCAGATACAAGCCAAAGTATGTGCACGAAGTACTGGTTAACTGCTTGGTCAAGCTTGCCCAAGAAAAAAGTGTGGTTAGGTGAACTGACCGTCCCGCCATGACCATAGCTGTTGACTTGGGGCATAAAGCAACAAAACAAACAAACAAAACGTTATAATTTGGAAACAAATTTCTAACAATTAGGATAGTTTCTTTTTTCTTCTTTTACAATTGAATTGGGTCTGACAATATAATGACCCCAGATTTTGATTACTTATAAAATTCCCAAACATTAAAGATTTTATTTTTCAGTTTAAACACAGCTCCTGGGAGTAAAATCAAGCTTAAAGTGACAGCAGATGTGGAGCATGGCTTCCTGCTGTTGAATAATAAAAACACACAACTGCTTGGTGGACGTGTAGACAAACTGGCTGAAGGCTGGGAGCTGAAGAAGGTATTTAGATACAGTAAAAGCTGTGTAAAACATGTGTAAAGCCTGTGTAAAATGGCCACTCAAAAATAGACAAAACAAAGATCTTAATGACAAATGGTAGCTTGATGACGGTCAAAAGTATTGCAGAATGCTCCAAAGGGAGCATTCTGCAATACTTTTGACCTGCATTAAGCAATAATCAGTCTTGAAAACCATTTTTGGTCTTTTTTGAGAGTGGCCGTTTTACACAGGTCTTACTGTAATCCTCTTATCTTGGGCTGTAGGGACCGCAGTGGCTCAGTGGTAGAGTGCTTGACTCAAGATAGAAGGGTTATGGGTTTGAGCCTCACAGGCGGCACTGCATGTGTCCTTGAGCAAGACACATTAATCCCTGCTTAGTACTGATTCAACTCTGGAAGACCCGTCCCAACATGACTGAAAAAATGTTGACTGGGACTTAAAGGATCAAAAACAAACAAATCAAATTGTGGACTATGTTTTCTGCCAAAATAATCTATTTTGTTGTCATAATGACTGGTATATATACTATGCATATCTTTATGTGCTCATCTTTGTGCAATATCGAACAATTTCAATTGCAATGACGAGAACAGGATCTCAGGCAAATGAAACCACTGTCGAAATGCTCAAAAACATTTATTATAAAAACTTATGAGAAACTTATTTTGTAAAAACATGTAGGTAAATATCAATTTGCAATGGCATGTACATGTATCAGGGCTTTAGTTATAAGCGCTTACAAAGAAATTTACTGCCTCATTTTTCAACCAAAACATATGTTTTGGGTACTCAAAAGTGTGTCTCAATGAGACGGTTCTTTTAAGCACCAAATTATAGGTTAAATCTGATATGTAGAAAAATATTAACGATTTTACACTCAAAAAATGTGTTTATCTAGACTATGATTTAAACAGTATGCATATAATTATGACACACCTCAGTGCACAAGTCAAACTCGTTGACTTGGAACATTACAGGTAATAGTCAAAAGTAATTGACAGCACACCTCTTTAGATGAAACAATGAAACTTCTCAACCTGAATTTTATGCAAACGCATCACTTTTGTCTCAAGTTTTATGCCACAAACATAATATTTACATGTATTTAGGTGAATACTCGACGAGACTTTGACTTTCTGTGAAATAAAATTTGGTCACAAAAAATACCCCCACCCCCCAAACCCTAGAGTTCTGGCATAATTATGCAATATTTTCAAAATATTTTTATTTTTCTAGGTGCACTAAATGTAAGGGTTTGATTTAAGCACTAAACTTTAGTTGTCAGTTATGCATTATCCTAGCCACAGGCTGTCAAAATTTGGGCAGATTGAATAGGAAACTGTCCGAGGTCCTTTGTAAATATCACATGGCTGTATACTTTTAAATGATTGACTATTATGAAAAAAAATATCAAGGGGATTTAGGTTATAAATCTTCAGTACTCATCTGTCACATACATGTATCTAGTTTTCATCAGTACGATAGACATTGTGAAATATTTATTAGCAGGAGCACTAATTTTTCTATCTGTTGTCTTTGTTTAGAAACTAGCTAAACAAGAACGAGCCACTTTTGGAGAGGGTGGACCTCCGCCATTTGTACCATTTGGTAAAAGAATTGACACAAACCAGTACAGAAATCCATCTATTAAGCGAGGTAAGTATTTTTACTATCTGTGAATATTTGGTGTATAGCCTAACTAGCTTGCTACTTTCAGGCCTTCAGTTAAGTGTGTGTATCATTTTTTTTTTATTTCTCAACCAAAACATATACTCAACGTCAGTGAAAAGTTACCAGTAAATCACATACACTCAACATAGGACAATATTTAGTTCATTCTGTACGAAGAACTGCGGATACTTCAACACTCAATTTTGTGGCATAGAGTCCAATGCATCACAACTATGGAAAATGGTATCCATCGCACCCGAATGCATTATACTCATTCCTTGACGGACCCCTATAGTTTCCATTGCATTGCATAGGAAAATGCAAAGTTTTGGTGCTACCTTAAAGTTTGATCTCCATTTTTTGCATTTAATGGGATAACCCAAACCATTTTGGTGGCGTTTTCAAGGAAAATGTTTAGGGCATGTTCTGGTACGTTGTCTTCTTAAAATGATGATTTCAAATTCTTCAAAACTGCGAAAAACATAAAATGCACGTGCATTACGTGCACCATAGTTCCAGGGCTCTTGGAACTGTTTTATCTCTCCAAACCAGCTTGAGGTTGACCAGAAACATGAACGTAACAGCAGCCAAGGAGCTGTATTATATATTTTCTAAAATATTAAAATTTTAATGCTGGTAACTTTTCATTGACGCTGAGTATATGTTGTAGTTACTCAAAAGAACCGTCTCAATGAGACGGTTCTTTTGAGCACCCAAAACATGTTAAAACAATCGGAACTGCCTCTGACAATTCCATGGAATCTTGGATGTATAGATGTACCACGACCAATGACCTTTGGGTCTTTCTATTTCAAACGATTGATGCAGAATGCGTAAAATGAGCCAGTCTTGATGGAACATATGTGTATGACAAAGCTTTTATAATAAAAGTAAATAAATGCCCGAAACCCTTTTTACTAGAACAGGGTTCATACGCGTCAGGGAAATGTCAGGGAAATTTAAATTTTTTGAAGGTCAGGGAATTGTCAGGGAATTTTATGTTGTGTCAGGGAAAAATGAATGCTTAAATGTCAGGGAAATGTCAGGGAATTTTACAATTTCTAATTTGTATCAAATGATGAGAAACAGAAAAAAGGCTAGGGCAGTTTTCTAAACATTTTGGATACAAACTAAATCATTTTGATAGCTTTTAAATTGCTTTAAACATTAGAAGATGAAAGGATTTGGCATCACTTGCCTCCTAAGCTGCCTTTTAGCTCACCTGAGCCAGTGAGGTTTTGGTATGGCAATGGTGAGGCGTCCCCCATCCATCCATCTGTTTGTCATCCGTTCACATTTTCAAAGAAGTATATCTCTAATGTCAGATGACCAAATGTGATCAAATTTCATGTGTAGGGGGAAAGGCTGTATAAGGATTTTTGGCTGATTGGATTGGAACTCAGCTTGCCATGGATGGTGGCAACAAAACTCCCATAGACATAATAGGAAAAAACTTCAAAAATCTTATTCACTGAAGCCAAAAGGCCCACAGCTTATATATTTAGTATGTTGCAATGTCTATTGGCCCCCTACATAAATCCTTCCAATCAAGTCCCTGGGGTCAAAACTGGCCGCACCCTGGGGATCAATAGCTCCCATTGACTTATTGTGGGGAAAAACTTAAATAATCTTCTCTTAAACCATATATATTTAGTATATAGTAACATCTAGTGCTTCCTAACGTAAATCATGCCAATCCATCTCCTGGAGTCCAAACTGGCCTAGCCATGTGGATCAATAAATCCCATAGACCAGTATTAAATAGAAAAAACATAAAAAAAATCTTCTGAAGCCCACAGCTTATATATTTAGTTTGTAGCAATATCTAATGGTCCCTTACATAAATCCCTTTGATGAAAACTGACCACGCCCCTGGGGATCAATAACTCTCAGACATATTATGGGTAAAACTTAAATAACCATGAGGCCCACAGCTTATATATTTAGTATAAAGCAATGTCTGGTGGTCCTTACATAAATTGTGCTAACCATGCGGATGCCCCTGGAGTCCGAATTGGCCACATACACCCTGAGTGTCATTAGCTTCATAAACTTATAATGGGGTAAACTTTAAAAAATCTTTTATGAAACCATGAAGCCCAAAGTATGTAGCAATACATAGTGGTTCACTATGTAAATCCTGCCAACCATGTCCCTGGGGCTCTAATTGGCCACCAGGGGGGAGGGGTCATTTGCTCCCATAAAATAAACTTCTCTGAAACCATGAAGTCAACAGATCAGGTGTGCAGTTTAGGGCTTAAGCCTGTTGTTAGCTCACCTAAGCACTTTATGCTCAAAGTGAGCTGCTGTGATCACACAGTTTGAGTTACCTGTCATGCATCATCCATTGTCACCAATTTGCTGTTTTCAGGGTTTTAATGGAATTTTATCAAAAACCTTTTCTGGTAATATAATAGCTTTTACAGTGAAATATTCCACATCCAGCTAAAATGCTTTACTTTCCTCTATATACTGGTTGCTTTATGGGTGGCTGTAGGAGAGGTTTATAGGTCAGCATCCAATTTTTTGAAAGATGACCGGCTTAGACCGCGGTTTTATCATACAATAATTGACAATCTGTAAATTTCTATGTTTAAAACATAGTTATTTACTAAAGACATGCTGAAAAGCTTGAATAAAAATTATAATATCAAAATCAAAATAAGCACTCTAAATTGATAACAGAGCTGTTCACTGCAGCTATATACGCAAAGGTGTGAATAAAACCAAGTTTTTCCGGCAAGTACGGTTATGTCAGGGAAATTTGGATTGCTGTCAGGTAAAAGTCAGGGAAATGTCAGGGATTTTTCTTCTGTCCAGTTTGTATGAACCCTGTAGAACAACATATCGATATTGTAAATAGAGTCACGCTTCAAAGCGTTTAGGTAGATCAGTACATCGAGGATCTACTTTGATAACTTGAAGCTGACGTTACATATCATGACACTGAAGTCACAGAAACCATGCCAACACAATAACAAGTGTGATTGCAGCAAAACTAATGGTTTAAATGATACCGATATTTTATCGAAAGAAAAACATGAACTTCATTTATTCTGCTGATTAATTTTTTCGGATAATCAGAAAAATGGATTTTAATAGGGCTGAAGCCACATGCTACAGAATTTTCCTTACGCCAGTTCAGGCTAACAAATTGGAGCTTTTTCGTACATACACTGAAGGATTTTAAAAAGGCAAAAATTGAAATTCATAAAATTTACAACTTTTTAAAATATCAATTTTATTGAGGTTTGGCAAAATAAACATCAATATGTCAGCCAAGCATAATTTAAATTTTATATCAAAAATGATCAATAATGTTAGAGCTTCAATGTATCAAAAGCAGCGCTCAAGATAGCGTCCGTATAGGCGTAAACTTCGGGTCCACTTTCTCTAAATACGGATAGAGTTGAAAATTAGGACGTACAAAATACGGGTGCTTTTTTTTCAGTACGGTACGTTTTTTCTGGGAACCCGTAAGACAGAGAAGTGTTTTCTGCCCTTCAAAATCAGAAGATGCTTGATATTGAAGTGATTTATGAACCAGTTTAACATTATGTGTTTCTGTAATCCAGAATCAAACTTTTGACTGCTTATCAATGATTTTTGTTTGTCAAAAGAACTCCCCTTTGCGGTCTTTTCTTCTGTTGAAGCCAGGTGCTTTCGGACAGTTTACTTCCGTTATCAATAGATTAATTGTGAACCAGTCAATACCGAAAGTGAAAGTAGTCTTCATTGGAATTTCTCTTTTGCAACTTGCAAATCAGCTGTTTTCCTAACTGTTTGCAGTCGGCATGGCTTAGTTTTACATACATTTCTGTTTTTAAAAGATAAATTCGCTGGTAGTTTCTAACAGAGGTGTGTAAATTTATCCATCTCATACACTAACATAAAAGCTGCAAGGTACCTTTTGAATGTAACGGTTCACTAAAGTCTGTTATGTAGGGAAAAAAAGATCAGCACTTTACTTATAGGTTGTCCTAACATTTTAGATGAGAGTGAGCTCCCTTTATTTCAATAATTTAAGATTATATTTGATTCACTTTGAAGACAACTTGATTGAGTGGGGCAGCATTGTTTTTACGAAATATATATTACAAGAGGTTTATAGCTTTCAGTTTAATGGTGATACATCAATGGAAAGTTTGGGAACTTATTTGAAAATTTGATAATTTAGCTGACCTTTATATTTAAAATTGACCTTTATATACTTAACGCCAGTAAAAACGCAACTTTTACAGTATAACCTTACTCGAGATTTAATGCTATTTTATCATTCTGTTAAAATAAAAGCATAAACCTATGTTCGCGATATCAAGCCAATACTCTTTTGGTGCAGATAAAGCATTCAGATAAGCCAGGCTGTATTTTTTGATAAAGGGACACAACCCAAACCTCGACACGAAAACTGCAAAATCATCTTATTAATCTGGATATCAGATCTTCATTATGAATGGCTCTTTTGGATCCAAACTTTGGGAAAACTTCAACATTGCTCTACTTTCTATGCACACGCGACAGATTTTTTTTGTCTTGAAGTTTTGACCTTCTAAATGGTCATCAAAGTTTCAGCATGAAAACCGGAAGTTAACGAAAATGCGACACTTTCGACGGTAAATATTGCGATTAATGATAACCATAGGTTATTACCTTACAACTTACGTATGCCAAGTTTTAATTGATTCAGTTTAATTGAAGTTTTAGTGATTTCTCAAATTTAGGGGAAATTTCACAAAAGATGAAATTTAAAACATAAATTTTAGGTCCTTCCAGCAAAGTGAATTTTGTGTTTTAAACCGTTTTCTTGTTTGTTTGAGTGCAACGCAGTACTTGCACGCTGAAATTGAACAAAATTTTAAGATTTAATATGGTTACCAAAAAATTTGATGAATTTGTCATTTTTCACCAAAATTTTCGGCAGAAGTGTGCAATTTAGCTCAAGTTTTGGTTAAACGCTCTCTTACGTTAGGGACGCTTGTTAGTACAAAGACAGAGTGAATCAAGCTGTTATTTATATGAAAAATAACACTTGTACCAGTTGCGTTTTTAATGGCTTTAAGTATATATATATATATATATATATATATTGTTAGCTGTTCCTATGTAAGTTTCTCTTGTTCCAATATTGTTTCCAGTGTTAATTTAAGAATATAAGCCACAAAAAGGTATAGGGGATAAACCGATGTCTAAAAAGGAGTATAACCTTTTGAAAATACAACCCAAATGTCAACATATGCTTTGGCCTATCATTTCAGAAAATGACCCACCATTTTTTGCTCCATGGGTCACTTCAGCCCACCTATCTTGAAAAAATCTGAAGCTCTGTTTCCCTGAGAATTTCTAAAAGTTAACTTCTCTGGAGTCATTATTTATGCAGATATATCAAACTGTGACATACTCAAGGTACAGTTCAGTATGTCACAGTTTTGTATGACTGCGTTTTATTAAACTATGCCTGGTTCTGCTTAAACACAACAAAATGGCAATTTAACAAGGTAAGATGTATAGCTTCTAAGTTGTAATACATAATTCAATTAAATCAGACTGAATTCAGTAGGACACATTTTAAACTCTTAAGCACCATCGATACTGATTCCAAAGAACCAATCTTGGTCGTTACTGACTGCTTTCAATTTGACCAGTATGATACTGAAAGAGAAAAAAATCATATGGAGCACTGCAAAAGGCAATACCATTGGATTCTAAAGCTGCAATTTGAAATTTGTCTTGAAATTGGACATGTTTTAAAGTTATTGTAATAAAATATTTTCATTAAAAATCTGAAACAAATTACCCTTGGAGCCCTACTATTCGTCTGGCACTGACGGTAGCCAGCAGGAAAGGATATCGTCGATGTAAATATCGTGGTTATAATCGACGTTAGTTGCAGTCTAAACTTTGGTCGCCATTCTTGGTTGACCTGGCCTGCTTCGACCTTTAACTGTCCCAGTAGCCTGGTAACAATATCTGAGGTGTTGTATCACTGATCGATGGCAATTATAATATCTGGCGATGTCAGAAACACACACCGCAGCTTTTAACACTCCAATTGAGCCAGATCGTTCATGTTCAGACAAACGTGGCATGAATAACAAAGTGAGAAAGCTAAAGCTACTGTGTTTTCTATATATGTATACTTACAAGCTACATGTGAAATGATAAAATAGTTTGCTTCATTGATTCATGGGGACGCCTGGTGCAAAACATAGTAAATCAGCGATGTGTAGCTGGTAGTGACCAGTGTCTATAGATAAAAACACCAGTATAAGGTATAGATAGAGGCAGAATGTCATTCCCAGCCGGTTTAACTTGTTAAAGAAGACTAAAAATGTTCTGGGTGCAAAAAACAATAATTTTTTTTTACGTTTATAAAGTCCTTCAGTGTAGTATGCCTTACGTTCATAGTGCGCCTTACATACATCCGAGGCTTGATTTGATTCTCAAATTGTGCCGAACTTTCTTGATTGATGTTAAAACTGATAGGTAAGAAAATACTTACAATTTTACTCTCAAAATTTTTGTTTAACTTAACCTATGTAAATTTTGCAGAGATGAGAAAAAACGTGGATAGACATGCTATTGTTGAATTTTTGCAGACAATTTCAAGTCATTAGAGGCCAACAAGACTGAAAAGAAAGTAGATGACGATGGATTTGAGCAGCAACGGAAGGCTACTATAGCTGAGGCCCTCCAGGCCAAGGAAGATGGGACGTCCAAGAAGTTTGGAGGAGGCCAAAAACAGGTAGGTGCACGGCTGGTGTTGATCAACACATTTAGGCACTTCATCCACATGGGTGAAAGTTTTCAGGATTAATCCTGAATTCAGGATTTTGAGGCTGACTTTCCATAGAAAGTCAGCCTCAAAATGCTGACTTAAGGTGATTATAATAGCTTCTTTGATTAGTATTCAGATTATCTAAACACAATGAATCGTTTTAATTTTAAATTATCCATTTTTATAGAAATCCTACAAGTTTTAAAATTTCAATTTCAAAAGTTTGGGATTTTGGAAATTTGGAACTTTCACCTATGCATCCAAAATTGAAACAAGATATGACAAAAATGGTTGTTTTCTGTAGTTGTGATTGTTTATATGCATCCCAGCCAGTAAATTTGAATGCTGCTACATGTATAGGCAGGCCTTTAGTTAAGTGGGTAACAAAAATTAATTATTCTTATTTCTCAACCTAAACATATGTTGTGGGTACTCAAAAGAGCCGTCTTGATGAGACGGTTCTTTTGAGCACCCAAAACATATGTAAGAACTAATGGGTGAGAAAATATTTACCATTTTATGTTCAAAAAATTATTTATAAAACTTAACCTGTGTATACTAAGGATTGGCCTAAGCTAGTTGTATAACGGAGTGTTACTGTTCTTGGCTGGTCATACCACAGATTGGAGGAGCACATTGGCTCAGTGGTAGAGTGTTAGACTTGGGATCGAAGGGATGCTAGTTGGAAACTCATCAGAGGCGCTGTGTTTTGTCCAAGAGCAAGACACTTTTTCTTCTACTGCTTGTTCAATCCAGTAAGACAGGAAAAGGCCAGGCATGACTGAAAAATTGTTGACTGCAGTAGGACGTAAAGCATCAACACAAACAAACACTACAGATTGGAATTGTACTATCAAAATGTTTGGAGCCAAGACAACTGTGTCTACATTGTATGGGCCTCGATTCAAGAAAACCTGTCTGGGAGTGATATAACCTCATGCAATAAAATAGATAAACCACTAGTTGTTAAGTTTACAGCTATAGTGATGGTATGAAATGACGTCCATTAAAACGTTGCGTTAAAGATGGCAAAATCTTGATGTTGTCACACCAAAAATGTGATTTTTAAGTAAGTTAAATGCCATGTGATAAATAGAATCTAACATTCGTTCTCATGTATTATTGAATTTATTAAACTTGTTGCAAAAAAGAGATAAAATGGTTGGCAAGCTTGCCAACTATTTTATCTCTTTTCCCCCAACTCGTTTAATCTTTTGCAATAAAAAAGGAGCAATCATGTTAGATCCCCAGTACTGTGTATTACAGGTCAGCTCAGACCATGACATAGCAAGAATCACAGAGATGGGATTTCGAGCGGACGAAGCAAGTGCTGCCCTCAGATCCAGTAACGGCAATGTACAACAGGCCATTGATGCCCTGCTCAATAGACGTAGTGTTCCTACTGGTAGAGGGACCGCGAGACAGTCGAGTTATGAGAGCAGAGACGGTGATAGAGGTGCTGGGAGGGGTAGGAGAGAGAGGAAGGATGATGATGATGGTATGTATAATTTCAGAAAATCGATACTAGCTGATTGAGTGTGTAAGTCATTGTGATGGAAAACTAGCTGTCAGACACGCAAAACTTGTGTGTCTGACATCTAGTTTTCTGGCTACTGGTGGTTTCAAGTTTGAATTATTTCAAAATGCATATGATCTACAAGCATGTTTAGTTAAATATATTACTCTTGCTGCATTTAGCATTTATGCTCTGCATGGTAAAGATGCCGCTAAAGGGGAGGTTGGAGACAGTGCACGAAATAATCATGGAGACTACATCCTTGGCCATGGAAAATCGAGGAAAAATCAAGGAATGGTGTTTTTTAATTTCTGTGGGGACCCTGAGACCAACCATTTTCTAACACTGGATCATTCTATACAAAATGGCGTCAGCTTGCAAGCTATCAAACATTTGATGTCATTTGAGCATGCAACATTTTCACGAGCAAAAGCAAACAATAAAATGGCCATTCTTGGCCACAATGCTTTCTCTTGTAATGTCATACGAGCAAACCAGGAGTCGTTATAACTCATAAAGCACCACAGTCCACTCACAACAAATGTCTGATTTTGTTGTCTGCCTAAATATTTTGGAAGCCTCTTGTTCAAACAGTGTAGACCCAGGGCCCACATTTTTTTCCTCTGTACTTGAATTGGTTGATAATGTTAGCAAATATTTGCAGCAGACGACTTTAGCAGATGTCATTTTTCAGATTCATTTTTGTTGGTGCTTTAAGGGTTAAGGATTTTCAAGTTAAAACCCATGATCAAACAGTCATGAACTTGATCATTTGAACATGAATCCAGTCTTGTTTGACAAAGGCTTAAATCAGCTATGAGCATAGATATGTATGCAAGAAAAAACATGAAAGAGTCTCATTTTCATGGGAGCAGATGATTCACATGAAATACCAAGCCTTATTTGGTTTATAAAGGCTGAAAATGTTGTCTAGTGTGTTTTAAGGCTTATTGTGTCTTTATGAGATGAGTACTACTATATATGTTACTTTTGAAAAAAAAAATCAGCTTTCAATAGAAGAAGCATCTCTGAGAAGTTAGCCTTTTCTTCAATTCACATTGGTTATGCCCAGGTCACACATTCACAGATCACCTCGCTGGTTCTTCTACGGATTAAATCTCACAGATGACCCCGGAAATACCAATTTCCGTAGTCCGATACAGATGTACTTACTATATACGTATGATTAATTACTACTACGTATGATTACAGATGCAATACGGAAAGCTACAGACCAATACGGATTACCGGGCCGCTTAGCGCAGTCGGTAACGTGTCTGGCTACAGATGCGAAGCTGACTGCAGATCCAGGGGTCGCGAGTTCGATCCCGGCCCGGTCCTATGCTTTCGTGGAGATTGATCATGAAATACTTTCTACGGTCATTCTCTTCCCTTCCGCTGAATCATTCATGAAGGGTAACAAGGGTTGTTGTCAGTTACAAGCGAAAGTATGTGCATGAATTACTGGTTATCCGCTTGTTCAAGCTTGCCCAGGAAAAAAGTGTGGTTAGGTGAACTGACCGTCCCGCAATGACCATAGCTGTTGACTTGGGACGTAAAGCAACAAAAACAAACAAAGACCAATACAGATAAGCCACGAATGATTCCTGATTGTATCCGTGGCTAATCCGGCATCCAGTCCGTGAATGTGTGACCTGGGCATTACATTTGCTCCTCTGTATAAAGCTCAAAAGATTGGAATTCAAAGTCCCATGCTGCAAAATTTACATGGAGCTTCATGTGTTTAATACATTCTTGTTCTGGTTCTCAGGTCCAGGTAGAATGAGAAAGGGTAGAGACAATGATATGGAGGAACCAGTCAGTAGACCATCAGGGCCAGCTACTCTATTTGACTTCCTGGAAACAAAGATGCCCATAAAGGAATCAAAAGGTTAACACATTTTATATTTAAGAAATAAATCAGCTCTAGCTGTGAATTGTTGAGTAATAATTCACTGTTTAGAGGTCAGTTGTAAAGAAGATCAGATCATGCGTATGTGCACGAATTACTCAAGCCTGCCTAGGAAAAAGTGTGGTTAGGTGAACTGACTGTCCCGCAATGACCATAGCTGTTGACTTGGGACGTAAAGCAACAAAAGCAAGCAAACGCGCGCGAAGCGAGTGATTTATCTTTGTACAACTGACCAACAAACAGAGTATTATTAATCAACAATTCATGCACTAGAGCTGATCTATATGATTCTATCACACAATAAACAACGAAAACACATTTGAAGTCTTCAGTCTTCAGCTTTATCCAACTATCCGCTATTGTACTGAAGAATTCCCACCTAAAGTTTGACTGTGTTGCATACGTTAACATATATTTGTAATGTCTTTCATGCGTAAAATCGACGTTACACTGTCTTACGCCATGACTGACGTCATTTTGCAGTAAACAATGACGTCAGCTCGCGGGGGCTTTCCTCGCGCATTCAAAACTGTGAATTTTTGTTTGATATATCACGTTTTTTTAAGCATTGGTTCGATAGGCAAGGTGTGTTAGAATACAATTTCAGTCATGTCTAAGCAGGATATAGGAGCACTTAATCATAGGTCCAGATAAACACAATTTTGAGGGACAAATGTAAACAATTTCTTATCCATCAATTTTAACATATGGTTTGGCTGCTCAAAAGAACTGTCTCATTGAGACGGTTCTATTGAGAATCCACAACATATATTTTAGTTGAGAAATAAAAAAAAAAGAGTGTTTATGAGGCACTCTTTCCTATAGGCCTGGCTGTGTTAGTACACAGTAAAACCTGTGTAAAACGGCCACTCTAAAAAAGACCAAAAATTGGTTTTCAAGGCATTGGTTTTCAAGACCAATTATCGCTTAATGCAGGTCAAAAGTATTGCAGAATGCTCCATTTAGCTACCATCTGTCACTAAGAACTTTGTTTTGTCTATTTTTTGTGGCCGCTTAAGATAGGTTTTACTTTGGTTTGCTATACAAAGTAATACTGAGTGAATAACAAAGGTGTTGATTAGACTGCACAGATTGGTAGACTGGTCTGCACCTTTGTTGGGACATGCAACAAAATCAGAAGATCCAGAGGGGGTTAAAGGAGTATTTAGGTAAAGGAGATAAAATCAGCAAAGCGAACCCCCCTCACCTTTATTTATATGAACCCCCTTTCCAGAAATCCTGGATCCGCCCCTAATGTCACTTTTTTTAGCCCGCCTGAACAACATTCACAGAGAGCTATTGTACTACCCCAGGTGTCGGCATCAGCAACCACAAATGTTAAAGTTTTGGATTATAGTTATTTAAGACATCATTATTATTAGCAAACCCAATAACTCATTTGGTTTATGTTTAGTATGATGATACATACAGGTCCAAAATTTTGCCCAGCACCATCCCCACCCCCCAAGGTCATCTCAAGGTCAAGGTTAAGGACTAAGAATTTTCAAGTTACAGTTTTGAGTTAAAGTTTTAAAGAACTCATTATTTGTGAACCCCATAACCTTGATAACCAATTTGGTACAACTTCGGCATGATGATATATACTGGTCCTGAATTTTACTGCAGTTACCCTCCCAATCCCCCTGGGTCATCTCAAGGTTTAGGTGATTGGCTTAGGATTTTCATGTAAGTTTCGCTTTAAAGTTTTAAAGACCTTGTTATTTACAGACCCTTTAACCATTGGTATGATGAAACATGATTATCCAATATTTTCTGCAATACAATCCACACACCCTAGCTCATTTCAAGGTCATGGACTATGAATGTTCATGTTAAAGTTTTATGTTAAAGTATGACCTCATTATTTGCAAACCCGGTTGTTCCATCCCCATGGTGCCTCTTGACATCTAAACATTATATCCCCTACTTTCATTGACAATTTGTTAGTTTCCATAATATAATATCCTAATACATAAGTGTAAAAATGTTGTATTGGTGCTGTACTTTAAATGCATACAATGATTATTTTTTCAAATCACGATAAGTGAATAAATTACGTATATTTTAATGGGAGATAGAGCTTTTATGAAAACACATTTTACCCTTGTCGTGCTGAATATTTCATGTACTACACTCCCCAGTTTATATCATGCAGCATTCTAGTTGTAAGCATGTTTTTTTTTCAATTAGAGAGTAAAAACAGTGTGGATCATGATCAGATGGCTTCACTAGAAGCTCAGAGATGCCAACCATTCCCATTTTTGAGGAATCTTACTGATTTTCAAGGCCGATTTCCGCATAACGATTTTGAAAGTCAAAATTACGACAAATGACGATTTTAAAATGGTACCAGATAAGATAACAGGGGTTACTCTTACCTCAACACCGGTTATACCTGATCACTGGTAATAAAATTAAATACAGACTGGTTTGTGCATAATTTATTGGAAAAACGTTACTTTAGCGGGTAAAAAGTTGCGAGTCTGAAAACCCGCCTGTGATACAAAACAAAATGGAATACTTGGCAAAAAATGTCATGTGGATGCAGAAATTCATTAGATTATACAAATCTTTGGCCCTTACTGAAGCCAACTGAAGGCCAGAAAAGATTATGCATGAAGTTGAAGTAAAGCTCTCAGCCATGCATTTGGGAGGGAGGAAGAGGGTTCTGTATTATGCGATATTAAAGTTTGTCTTACAAGAAACTTATCTTAGTGCAGTTTGTACTTTTATGATGAAATATGCCGCATTCTGGAAAATGTCCCCAGATTCCTGAAAATTGCCTTTCATATTCCTGAAGAGCGCCATTTAGAGTTGGCATCTCTGGAAGCCAGCTGATCTTGATCTACAGTGTTTTTAAAAAGGGTAAATCCGGGATCAGCAGGACATTGGTTAAGGTTATTATGAATAAATTCTCAAACACATGCTTATTCATTGGTACAAATTAATTTCAGATTCGAAGAAGGAAAAGGACACCAAGCAGGAACAAAACCAGACTTCCCAGTCCAGCTCTTCAGACAAACACAAAGTTTCAGAGTACGATAAACCCAGGTCATCATCACAAAACCATTCAGATTCATGGTCACAAAACCAGTCTAACCGTCGCCCACAACAACAACAGAATATCCCACCAAGATTCGTAAATAAAAAACAAGAGGACCAGTCTTATCGTCAAGGTAGACGTGACGATAAACCAAGAGAAGACAGAACCAGAACAGCCCCTAATGAATTTAGAAAAAGTGATAGAAACTATAATGATAGAAATTATGATAGAAACTATGATAGAAATTACGATAGAAATTATGGGGACAGGAGCTATGGGGATAGAAATTATGATAGGAATTATGGAGATAGAAATTATGAAAGAAATTATAATGATAGAAATTATAATGATAGAAACTATGGGGATAGGAATTACGGTGATAGAAATTACGATAGAAATTATGGTGATAGAAATTATGATAGAAATTATAATGATAGGAATTATTATGATAAAGGTTATGGAGATAGAAATTATAGTGGTAGAGGGGATCGGAAGGAGAATTATAGAGATATTAAACGAGACGATTTTAAGAGAGAAGATAAAGGAAGAGAGAGTCAGAATACTCGAGATACAAAACAGACACATGATAAAAATAGCAATAGTTATCAGAAAAGTAGCTACAGTTCTAAACCAAGTGCCAATAAGACTGATCAAAACAAAGATACAACCAGAACGGGTGTGGGTAGAGAGAACGAGAAACAACAATCATCACAGAACTACCAACAACAGTCACGTGATGTTTCACAAGTAGACAATAGTCAGTCACAACAATCTCACTCCTACAATCAACCAGAGGTAGTGCAGGATCCATCTCAAAGTAACCAGGGTAACAAACAGGAGGTGTATCAATCACAAACTGTCAACAAAGACACTCAAAGTTACGAGAAAAATGGACAGGTTTACTACACCAATAACAATGCTGGTCAAATATACAATCAAGAGGTTTATTCTCCGGTGAATAACAGTGCTAATACTTATCAGGCCCACAATCCAAGTTATCCCACCAATAGTACCAGTATAGAGACTTACGGTACAAATGGAACATACATTGCCCCACCTCAAATGAGCATGGAAGTACAAATGTCAAGTGTACCCACTCAGTATTCTCAACCACAGAATGATCTGATCTATACTGCTAGTCAGGTAAGATAATACAGCAAAACCTGTCATAAGCGGCCACTCAAAAAGAAGACCTAAAATGGGATTTCAAGACTGATTATTGCTTAATGCAGGTCAAAAGTATTGCAGAATGCTCCAAGCAATATTTTCGACCTTCATTAAGCTACCATTTGTCTCTAAGACCTTTGTTAAAATTGTCTATTTTTGAGTAGCTGCTTAAGACAGGTTTTACTGTACACGTATGACGGTCTCACTCATTCAAACACTTCTGATCTCTTTCTTTGCGCAGAAAGCTTGTACTATTTCTACTTTTTGCCAAAAGTGTTTTTCACCTGATTTATTACAGGGCCCAAGGTTGTTAAACTTTTTTCATGCTCAACTCAACTGAGCATTAAATTTGTTCTGCTCATAAATGTTAAAATGCCAACGATTGTTGGCTTTTTAACATTTATTAGCAGTATAAATACAACATCTGAGGAATTTAATGCAAGAAAAAACCTTTATTTTTCTGCATTTGTTTATTTGTGAGCAGTTGAAGTTTCATGCTCAGTTGATTTGAATATGAATAAAGTTTTATAACCTTGCAGGGCATTAATCAGGTATTTTGGGTAAGGCCCCAGACCAAAACAGAGGAAAATTTTCGACATAATGTCAAATTGGGAAAAATATTCAACATAAAGCAAAACAATGGGAACAAACTTTATCCTCAAAGCGTGATAGAAATGGCACATATATTGTTCCACCTCAAATGAGTATGAAAGGTCAAATGTCAAGTGTACCGACTCAGTATTCTCAACTACAGAATAGTCTGATCTATACTGCCAGTCAGGTAAGATAATATGACTGTCTCACTCATTTAAACACTTCTGATCTCTTACTTTACATGTGGAAAACTTGTACTTTTTTCTACTTTTTGCCAAAAGTGTATTCATCCTACTTATTTCAGGTCCCAAGGTTGAAGTGTTCGCACAGGCTTGAAAAGTACTTGAATTTAGATGGCTTTCTTGAAAAGTTCTTGAAAATTAAATTTGCCTTGAAAAGTACTGGAAAATCACTCAAAAGCCTTGAAAAGTCCTTGAATTCTTTTATTTTCTGTAGAACTTAGCACTGTTGATAGAGACCTAAGTCAGTATAAAAATTTGTTGTGCCTTTATTGGTGCAGCATATGCTGCACCAAATATAGGCACAACAATTTTATGCTTATTCTCCAGTACTAATGTCTCCATTATCTCGGTCTAGCATTCCTGAAGTAGAATTCTAACACTTAGATCACTATTTTTCATTAACTTTAAGTCCTTGAAAACTGTTGGAGAGGCTTTTAGAAGTCCTTGAAAAGTCCTTGAAAAGTCCAAAAATTTTACTCATACTTGCCTGTATGAACCCTATTATAAAACTTTTCCTACTCAACTCAACTAAGCATGAGATTTCAATTGCTCATAAAAGCTAAAATGTGGAAAAATAAGACTTCTTTCTTTGAAACTCTCAGAGGTTGTATTTATCATGCTTGTGAATGTTATAATGCCAACAATTGTTGGCATTTTACACAGTGATGAGCATGATAAATTTCATGCTCAATTCTAGTAATTTTGTGGAATATTGGTGAAAGTGCAAAGTGTATTGCAGGCCCCCAGATAAGAGTGTGTAACTGAAAATTATGTTCTTATTTCTCAACCAAAACATGTGGGTACTCAAAAAACGTGTCAATGAGACGGTTCTTTTGAGCAGCCCAAAACACATGTTTAAACTGATATATAAGAAAATAATCACACTTTTACGCTGAATTTATTTGCTTAACTGGCTCTATGGTATAGGAGCAAAAAATGGCAACAAGAAGGTGTAGGGAGCGCTGTGGATCAGTGGTAGAGTGCTTAACTCGAGACCGAGGGGCCGCAGGTTCGAGCCTCACCGGCGTCACTGCGGGTTGTCTTTGAGCAAGACACATTAATCCTAGCTTAATACTGGTTCAACCCAGGAAGACCTGTCCCTACATAACTGAAAGATTGTTGATGGGACTTAAAGAGTCAAATCAAACAAATCAAACAAGAAGGTGTCAGATGAATTTGATACAAACATACAGCAAAATCTGCTAGTAAGATCACTAAGATGCTACAGAAAGGCAAACAATGAGAATGAATTAATATGCAGTCAGATTCTTGATGGCCTTATTCAATCTAAAACACTGTGGATATGTGTAAAACGACCACTCAAAAAGTACAAAACAAAGATCTTAATGACAAATGGTAGCTTAATGAAGGTCGAAATTATTGCAGAATGCTCTCTTGGAGTATTCTGCAATACTTCAGACCTGCATTAAGCCATAGTTGGTCTTGAAAACCAATTTTCTGTCTTTTTGAGAGTGGCCGTTTTACATAGGTTTTACTGTATCACAAAAACGTGCGAAAGAATTAAATATGGGGGTTTTAGGGAGGCTTTGGATACACGTGATAATGCCAAAATCTCATATGCTGGCCCACTTGTTGTTTGTTTCAGATACAGATCAGCTTTAAGAGAGGTGACAGGGTTATGGCTAAATATTGGGAAGATGGTTTGGTAAGTTCTCTTCAATATTATCCTTACCCGGGATTAAATCTATTGTTCACAAGATAACCTGTTTTATAATGACATTTTTGCTGTTTTGAGTGCAGGGTTGGATGTATTATTACTGGGGCCTCGACATGACAAAACCTGTCTTTGGGGGGTTTCCGACAAAACAAGACTCAAACCAGTCATCCCTTGTAGCAAGTTTAGATATGATACTTTCCAAAAAGCGAATAACAAAAGTGTTAATCAGTATGTGCGGATGCACAGGATGGTCTGCATCTTTGTAGTTAGCAAACCCTGAAAACAGATTTTCTCGTGTCGAGGCCCACCACATAAGAATAATGTGATCAGATATGTGCTATAGGATATGCATGAAAAAGTCTAGCGTATAAGAGCCTTGTCATGAGAAACCTGTCTTCAGGATTTGCAGTCAGGTAAGACTCAAACCAGTGACCTCTGCTACAGTGACTAGCTAGAATATTGAAATCTTGTATGATCCAAGCTTAGATATTATTCTTTGCCTATCAGTTTTAATATATGTTTTGGGTGCTCAAGAGAACCATCTCATGGAGATGGTTCTTTTGAGTACCCACGACATACAATTTGATTGAGAAATAAGAAAAATAGTTTTTGTTACAAACTAAAGGCCTGCTCTTAAATTCCATGAAAAAATATCCAGAATCTTGAATGGTAACTTGTAACCAAACACTAAAATATATTTCAGCTGTACGAGTAGGGGTGTAACGATAATCGATAGTTTGATGCATCGTGATAGTTACTGCTCTGACAGTGATTTAGTGATAGTGTTTTCAACTATGGATAACTATCGCCGATAGTGCATCCAACTATCGATAGTTTTGATAGTTTAGATAGCCAGGTGGATAACATAACCTTTGTAATGGATTCATATTCAGACATTGGGAGGATGTGATAAAACGTAAAGCAGCTGTTTTGTAATCCTTTTGGCTGTTATATGGTCATTGCAGGTTCAAACACCTTCTACATGAAGATAGAAGTTAAAAGCAAGTTTTCTGTTACCAGCTGGTATAGTGGTTTCCTTGGGAGATATTCATCTCAATCCCTATTTGACAAATAAAAATGTATCATGAATGCATCAAAGAGATGACTGACAACAAACAAGCTCAAAAGTGAGAAACTGAATACATATTAAAAATTGAATGGAAAACCTTGATAAAGCAAGCTGGCATAAACTAGTTAAAGCATAATTGCATGATTATTAACAGTTTCAGGATTAAGAATAATATCAATGCTTTTTATTTATTTTGGTTTAGCTTTTTTATAACTGGCTTTAACAAATATAGATTGTTTTCAAACAGAGAAATTTGTTAAAACCAAGAAATTTTAAAGAGGACTAGAACACATTCGATGGCGCGCCATCGCAAATCCCCACGCTCTCGGAAGAAATCTAATGGTAATTGACCCTTTGACCCCATCCCAAGGTCACCAGTTTGATCGTAGGTTAAAATTTTTCAGTGTATCCTGGTCTACTGCAAATTCCCTTTAATTTGATATGCCACATGACCATGTTCAGAAAATTATATTTTTGACCCCTCCCTAAGGCCCCAGGGGCAGGGGACCCAAAAAATTGTGCCGCTGCATGTGCAATTCATGTAATTAACTAACACACCAAATCTGGTTGAATTTCAGAAAAAAATTTTTTTGCCCCCCCCCCCCCCCAACCCCCACGGTACCCCCAATTCCTTCCCCTCGGCATGACCCAGGCGCCTGAATGAAAATCCCGTCTGATATGTTATATATCTTTCATATGTGAGAAGATACACAAAGTTTGGTTTAAAAATCTTTGAAATTGACTTTGTAATTCAGATTTAATGATATTTGACCTTTTGGCCCCTCCCCAGGGGGCAGGGGACCCAAAAAATGGTGCCGTTGCATATGCCATTCATTTAAGTAACTCACACACCAAATCTGGTTGAATTTGGGAAAAAAAAAAATTTTGACCACAAAACCCCCCACGGTACCCCCAAGTCCCACCCCTGGGGCATGACCCAGGCGGCCAAATGAAAATCCCGTCTGATATGTTTTATATCTTTCATTTTTGAGAAGACACACAAAGTTTGGATTAAAAATCTTTGAAATTGACTTAGTAATTGAAATTTAATGATATTATATGATATTTGACCTTTTGGCCCCTCCCCAGGGCCCCAGGGGGCGGGGCCAAAAAAAAATGTGCCGTTGCACGCCCCATTCATGTGAGCAACACACCAAATTTGGTTGGATTTCGTCCAATGGTTTAGGAGGAGATAGCGTGACGGACGGACGGAGGCGATTGCAATATCCCCAACGCTTTTTTAAAAAAGCGTGGGGATAAATATCATGGCAGGTTTTAGACAGTGGTTTTTTTCTACATGGGTGTCCAAAACTAGGGATTATTGACAGTTGACCACTGCCACACCAGGGATTATAAGTCAAAACATTTTTAACCCCTCAGAGTCACAAGGGAATTAGACAGACAATTTCCCCAATTGTCCAATTCCAAGGTAGTCCTGCCATGCCTCCTTTGGATGAAGATATTGATAGGTGAACCGTGCATTATAGTATGGTTTAAAATTAATAATAATCAAAATGTATAGCCATTTTAATCGCAAACAAGATACAACATTCAGACAGATTAAATCAAACTTATTATACAGACAATTACTACCAGCTGCTTTGTTCAGAACTCATTCTTTTTTCTCTTAGCCATGTTTAAGGATCATTGTTGAGAAAATAGGATAGTATCGTGATAGTATCCTGATAGTATGCCACAAAAGAGTTAGTATCGTGATAGTGGTTTCCTTGATAGTGATAGTATCGTGATAGTCAAAATTGGCATCGAAAGTCACCCCTATTTACGAGTCTGTGATAGAAGGTATGGTACCCAACATGCCGACATGTGTCGTGCCATTGTGGAGTATGGCAATATTAACTTGTTACCAAGAACTTTTATATATTTCAGTTTTATGAGTCTGTGATAGAAGGTATGGTACCCAACATGCCGACATGTGTCGTGCCATTGTGGAGTATGGCAATATTAACTTGTTACCAAGAACTTTTATATATTTCAGTTTTACTAGTCTGTGATAGAAGGTATGGTACCCAACATGCCGACATGTGTCGTGCCATTGTGGAGTATGGCAATAGTAACTTGTAACCAAACATTTTGATATATTTCAGTTTTACGAGTCTGTGATAGAAGGTATGGTACCCAACATGCCGACATGTGTCGTTACATTTGTGGAGTATGGCAATTGTAACTTGTAACCAAACATTTTGATATATTTCAGTTTTACGAGTCTGTGATAGAAGGTATGGTACCCAACATGCCGACATGTGTCGTTACATTTGTGGAGTATGGCAATACAGAAGAAGTAATGATGTCAGATATCAGACCTATGTTACCAACAATGGTAAGAACATCTTGTCACCAAATGGCAAAAGAACATTCTGTTAGCAAACAGTGAAGATTCTAATCAGACACTGCATCATGGGGTGTCTCATCTGAGTCTGCACTAGGGGTGCAACGATAAGCCAAAAAGCGTATTGTGATAAAGAAAACCTGTATTGCAATACATATTGCAATGCACCTAGTTCAGTATTATAATATAATTCAAGGGTTATGAAAATGGCATCTATTACACACTGTCATATTTTCAGCTACTCCTTGTGTGCCTTGGCTGCTTTTTAAGGAGAAATGATCAAATTTTTGCTTTCCCCTTTTAGATATTTCACAACAATAAGTTGTCATTTTCATCCACCATCTGTTTTGAAACCGATTTAAGCTGTTGCCTGATGATCTAATTTGCAACACAAACAGATATGTATAAGTTTTAACAATGAAGCTTTGGTATTTGAGATGCCGAAATATGTTGAAAGGGGATAGAAAATGTGTAATATATCCATAAATAATATGTTATGACTCGCATTGATGTCTGTCATACAGAATTAACATCTTCCAATGCTTGAAAGACGGTGATGTGCTGTTAGACAGTCAACGTTTGTGTAAGTTAGTGACAGGAATTATACCACAGCGCCTTTTGTCCTCTTTTTTACCGCTTCCGGTTTTGAAAACGACCCAAATTTTGGCAATTTCAAAGCCAACTAGAACACATTCGATGGCACGCCATCGCAAATCCCCACGCTCTCGAAGATATCTAATGGTATTTGATCCTTTGACCCCATCCCAAGGTCACCAGTTTGATCCTAAGGTAAAAATTTTCAATGTATCCTGGTCTACTACCCATCCCCTTTAATTTGATATGCCACATGACCATGTTCAGAGAATTAAATTTTTGACCCCCAGCACCAAGTTCCAAACCCTGGGGCATGCATGACCCAGGTGACTGAATGAAAATCCCTTCTAATATGTTTTATATCTTTCATTTGTAAGAAGACACACAAAGTTTAGTTTAAAAATCTTTGAAATTGACTTTGTAATTGAGATTTAATGATATTTGACCTATTGGCCCCTCCCCAAGGCCCCAGGAGGGGGGGACCCAAAAATTGTGCTGTTGCATGTGCCATTGACGTAAGTAACTCACACACCAAATCTGGTTGAATTTGGGAAAAAAAGTTCTTGGACCCCCAACCCCCCACGGTACCCCCAAGTCCCACCCCTGGCGCATGACCAAGGTGACGGAATGAAAATCCCGTCTGATATGTTTCATATCTTTCAATTATGAGAAGACACGCAAAGTTTGGTTTAAAAATCTTTGAAATTGACTTTGTGATTGAGATTTAATGATATTTGACCTTTTGGCCCCTCCCCTGGGCCCCAGGGGGTGGGGACCAAAAAAATTGTGCCGTTGCATGTGCCATTGATGTAAGTTACTCACACACCAAATCTGGTTGAATTTCGGAAAAAACATTTTTTTGGACCACTCAACCCCCCACGGTACCCCCAAGTCCGACCCCTGGGGGATGACCCAGACGACTGAATGAAAATCCCGTCTGATATGTTTTATATCTTTCATTTGTGAGAAGACACACAAAGTTTGGTTTAAAAATCTTTGAAATTGACTTTGTAATTGAAATTTAATGATATTTAATTATATTTGACCTTTTGGCCCCTCCCCAGGGCCCCAGGGGGCGGGGCCAAAAAAAATGTGCCGTTGCACACCCTATTCATGTGAGCAACTCACACACCAAATTTGGTTGAATTTTGTCCAATGATTAGGAGGAGATAGTGTGACGGATGAACGGACAGACGGACGGACGGAGGCGATTGCAATATCCCCAACGCTTTTTTAAAAAAGCGTGGGGATAAAAATGGATATTTTATAGCAAATTTTAGGTGGAAACTGGCTTGTGGACACATAGGGAAGGCTTGTGTACCGGTACAGCCAAAAGTGTATTGCGATACAATATTTATTTAGAATGAATTGCGGTTTACCGGTATATCGGTATCGTTGCACCCCTAGTCTGCAGTGTTTGCCTATTTCCCATTGAACAGACACTAAGGATATATGGGTTAAAGCATCACTCACAATGCCAGTAAATAATGTAAACTTTTGAACGAACCTTTTGCCTCAGAGTGATCAAAACTTGAGTTTTGACCACTCTGAGTGCAGAAGGGTAAAGTTTCCGGCAATGAGGCTTTATTTCATGTGAATCAATTGTTGATGAACGGAATCATTGAATTTGAAATGTTATCTTGCACAAGTTATACATACAGTTTGTGGGGTTAGTACAAACTTAACAGATTTTCCAGGAAATTGTATTAACATTAAACTTACATACACAATAAGGAAGTTGTATTTTTGTAAGCATAAGAAAGAAGAAGTATTTTTGCAACATTAGATAGAAATTGTATTTTTGCAACAAAAGATGGAAATTGTATTTTTGTATGTGAAATTAGGGAATTACATTCTTGCATACACAATAAAGAATTTATAAGAGTCGAGACATGAGATTTCCAACAATGTGGTATGTGCGACCAGCAAAGGCTCAGACCAGCCTGGGCATACGCGCAGACTGATCAGAGCCTTTGCTTGTCGCCTGGATATGCTATGAGTGTTAAGCTAATGACTGAACTTTGTTTGGAGTTTCTAAGCTTAATAGGAGGCTGCACAGGCTCATCTGAGTCCACACTTGTGAAATTGCCACATAGTTAGAAATCACATGTCACGGCTCAAATATTTTCTTGCTCACATAATTAGGAAATTGTTTTCTTTCAGTCACAATTAGGAAAGCTGGAGTTGTTTATTTATTTGAGCTGGCGCGTGTCATGAACATTGTAGATCCTGATCAGACTGAGTCCTAAGTAAACTTACAGCATGTGCAGAACCAGAGGGGGGACAGGGGGTCTTAGCAATACTGATCCGATCCCCTGAAAAATCACTAAGCTACCAAGCCAGCATTCAATTTTGGGCCATCATAGGCCCGCCAATGAAATACCATTTAAATGGCGTTTCGCTGGCATGCCGATGATGGCCGGATTTTAGTAGTATTTGGATCTACTCTTTAACTAAAAAAAGAAAAGAAAAAAAGTTGGACCCCCTCTGAAAAAACTTTCTGGATCCACGTGTGTAACAGGATAGAAGTACAACTAAGTTGAACCTTTAAAGATTAACCCTTACCCACTAGTCACAAGTTTTGTCGTCTGCCATCTTTTCTGCCTATGTAGTTAGGCTTCCATAATAAAATCAAGTCTTAAGTGAACTTGAATATTTGCAGATCTAAAAAGCAGACAATATTTTTAGGACAAAAAAATATTGGCGGGAAAAGGGTTAATACATCATCCAAATTTTATTGTAACAATCTAAATTTAAGATTTTCTCCATGTGAAAAGGGCTAATAAGTTTACTCAGGGTTTGCACAGGCTTGAAAAGTACTTGAATATACAGGACTGTCTCGTAAAGTCCTTGAAAATTAAATTTACCTTGAAAAGTACTTGATAAACATTCAAAGGCATTGAAAAGTCCTTGAATTTTACCATTTGCAGGAATATTCAACACTGTTTTTGGAGACCAAAATCAGTATAAAATTGTGGCGCCTTTATTTGGTGCAGCATATGCTGCACAAAATAAAGGCACCACAATTTTATACTAATTTTCAAAAATTTATATCTTTAGTAATGCAGTGTAGCAGACCGAGGGGCCGCTGGTTCGAGCCTCACCGGCGTCACTGCGTTGTGGTCCTTGAGCAAGACACATTTATCCTAGCTTAGTACTGGTTCAACCCAGGAAGACCCATCCCTGTTTAAGTGAAAGATTGTTGATGGGGCGTAAAGAATCAATCAAACAATTTCAAAAATAGAATTTTAACGTGTAAATCAGTATTTTTCATAAGTTTTCAGTCCTTGAAAACAGTAGGATAGTCTTTTAGAAGTCCTTGAAAAGTCCTTGAATTTTGCACAAACTTGCATGTATGAACCTTGTTACTTGTATCCCAGCAAACATTGCAGACCCAGATGAGATGCTGTATACTCCGGCATCTCATTTGGGTCTTCACTTACAATTCTGGTTTCTAGTTGATATAGTGTTATAGGATGTTAAGGCTTTTATTTTATTCCAGATGGGTCAACCTAGTCCAATAGCAGTCCCGCAGCCGGATCTGACGGTACCCCCACCCCAAGTGTTCTACACGGCACCGCCACCTCAGATGTCGCCCATCGATGACCTCACGACTGCTATCAGTACAATGGAATTTCGTCGAGGGGGCAGTGGCCCCATGTATACCCGTAAACATGACAATCGTGCCCCTCAGCAGCTTTATCAGCCTCCTGTGCAGAGAAGATGATAACTCGTTCAGTATTAGAGTTTGTAATGATATATCATAGTCTACTGGCGGAGCGCAGTGGCTCAGTGGTAGAGTGCTTGACTTGAGACTGAGGGTCCGCAGGTTCGAACCTCACAGGTGTCACTGCGTTGTGGTCCTTGAGCAAGACACATTTATCCTAGCTTAGTACTGGTTCAACCCAGGAAGACCCGTCCCTATATAACTGAAAGATTGTTGATGGGACGTAAAGAATCAAATCAAGCAAGCATAGTCTGCTGGGTAATTTTGCAGCCTGAGGGTGTGTTTTTTTTGTAGACTGCTGATATATTTTTTTTTCAATTAACTTTTTAGAAAAATTCTGTCAGGAATACCATCAGAGTGTAAAATAGTTTGTTTCCAGATCAGGCCCGACATCATTTTGTCGGGCCTGGTCTGGATCCAAACTATTTGCAAAGTTTATCAGCAGACGAGGAAAGTCACCACTAGCAAGGAAAGAGTTAATTGTTTGGAATAAGCTTTAGGGCATTATCTGAACACCTTCATGCTTTGCTTTAAATTGCAGCAGACGACTTTTTAGTATTTTATTGAATTATTTAGAAATTAGATTTCAATCATGTCTGCAGCAGATGACACACTTTGTGATAACTTTCATTAATTTCAAGAAAAATAAATTTGACATTTCTTGTGAATTGTCAAGCTTTAAATTTTAAAGTTAGAAAAAAAATTGAAAATGTTGTCTGAAACTTTTTCATGGTGATCTAAGTGTTTATAAGTTTGATATTTTGTGCGTTTGGGACAAAATATCAGTCTGCTGCACTTTAAGGGTTAAGTCAATTTTATAAAACACATGTACATGTATAAGGAGTATATATAGATTTCATCCTGTGTTAAATTTGTTGTTGATATCAAACCTTTCCTGTAAACCCATAATGGGTACTTTTAATGAACAGAGTATTTCTAATGGCAAACACATTCTACGGGCACAGATACAGCATATTTTTGGAATTCCAACCTGTCAGAACCCCTTATTCAAAGCCAATGTGGGTGCATAAAACTGGGCTACGTAGCGTATGACAATGACATTAGGGGCCTCGCTATGCTGTCATTCAAACTGAAATAGTAGTAACTATGGTCCCTTAAAAAAGTAAAATTGGCCATCATATTCATTTTTAGCTCACTGGACTCAAGGTGAGCTATTGTGATCCTATGATGTCCATCGTCCATCGTCAGTGAACAATTTGCTTTAAACTGAATCTCCTCCTAAACCACTAGGTTGATTGTCACCAAACTTCACAGGAATGATCCTTGGGTGGTCCCCTTTCAAAGTTGTTCAAGTGCAGAATTATGGTTGTCATGGCAACCAAAAGGAAAAATCTTGTCAAAAACTACTGGTCAGATTTCGGTTATCATGGCAACCAAAAGGAAAAATCTTGTCAAAAACTACTGGTCAGATTTCAAAATAATTTGGTACAAATGGCTCTTGGGTGGCTCTCTACCAAAGTTGTTGAAATTATTTTGATTGGTTAAAAAATATGACCACGGGGGGCGTGGCTAGTTTTTCCTATATTCATATAATCTGACATTGTAAGGGAGACATCACTTGCAGTTGTGGTTATCTTTCTTGATTAGTGGAAAAAAAGGTATTTAGGGTTTTTTCCCCTTGATTTTGATCAAATTATGCTTCTGGGGCCAAAAGTGGCCTCATCCTGGGGTCATATGATTTACATAGGCTTATATCCTCTAGTGAACCTCTACCAAGTTTGTTCAAATTGGCCCCGCCCCGGATTTCACATGTATTACTAAGACTTTTATAAAGAAAAGTTGAGGTTCTACATCCTGTAAATTTTGTCAACAAAATTAATGGAAACTTTTCAATGTAAAGTCTTAATGAAACTGCTGATCTATCAAAATTCATAGCTGTACTTTGGGGGGGGGGGAGCTATGCTTTCCTATACCTTTGTAAACTCCGATGAGCGACCCAGGGCTGGAGGGCCCTCTTATTTCATTTTCATAAGATTTTATCAACTCTGCCTGCAAGTGACTATTTTTGTCGTCTGCTGATAAACTTTGTAAATTGTAATAGTAATAGTAAATAGTTTGGATCCAGAACAGGCCTGATCAAAATAACAGGTCTGACATTTGTCAGGCCTATTCTGGATACAAATTATTTGACACTTTGATGTTATTTTGGGAAAATCTATGGGAAAAGTTAATTTTGAAAAAAAAAGATCAGCAGACGACAAAAAAAAATAAAATACTCAGCATGCAAAGAGTTAAAGCACATTATTCATAAGATTTTATTAGACAGTAGTATACACAGGGAGAACAATATTTCAATGCAATTTAGATTATATAAGAACATCATTGGTCACAATTCATCAGTTATTCCCCCCACCAAAGAGGAGTGTTATGTGTGTGAATCCTGTACGTGTCTCCTCGAGTGTCTGACTATTTTTTCACTGTCTAATGAATTGGCTGGCAGAATTAACTCTTATTAGTAAAGAGCTCATTAGTTTTGCATAAATAGGGCCTCGTCTTCGGGGGTTTGCAAACAACAAAGGCACAGACCAGCCTGCCCATCCGTGCAGACTGATCAGCGCCTTTGTTATTCATTTTTAGAAAGCACTATATCTAAACTTGCTACAGGCGAAATTTCAATTTCTAGCTAGCTTCTGTAGCTGAGGAGACTGGTTTGAGTCTTGCTTTTTCAGAAACCCCAAAGACAGGTTTTGTCGCGTCGATGCCCAAATGATCTAATATAACTTTCAAGGTCATTGTCAAGAAGTGTTCATTTCCACATTATCTCCTGAAGTGATGACTGGAATGAAACCAAATACTTTATGGGCCTTGGTGCAAGAAAACTTGTCTTCAGGGTTTCCGACCAGGTAAGGCGCAAACCAGCCTGCTCAGCTACAGAGACTTATTAGAATATTGAAAGTTTGTATGTAGCAAGTTGGACTACTATTCTTTCTAGATAGCGAATAACAGAGATGCTGATCAGACTGCACGGATGCACTGGCTGGTCTGCACCTTTGTTGTTTGCATACAACAAATTCAGGTTTTCTCTCATTGAGGCCCATATGTAAATGAGACAGGATAAAAGTATAAATAAGATTTTCATTGGTGAAAGTTTTCAGGATTATTCCTGAATTCAGGATTTTGAGGCTGACTTTCCATAGAAAGTCAGCCTCAAAATGCTGAATTCAGCAGATTATTATAGGTTCTCTGGTTTATATTCAGTCTATCTTAAGACAATTGGCCATTTAAGCTTCAAATTGTGGATATTTAGTGGGCATATTGCAAGTTTTAAGATCAGAGTTCTGAAAGTTCAGGATTTTGGAAATTTTGAACTTTCACCCATGGATTTTGGTATGCTTGACTGATTTTTAGATAAAACAGCTACGTGAGACTAGTTTGAGAGGTGGGGACTTCAGTTTTCTGAAAACACTGCTATATTTTATATCAACTATAGGGGTTGGATGGTCTTTTGGTGAAGGTTTAGCAGGCAGAATTTTGATAGGAATATTTTTCATATAATAATAAGCATATTAAAAGTTTTGTCATGAATATTTCATCGAGTGAACTGAAAACAATGAAATAATTTTCTTTTTACGATATATGACAAATCAATGAAATAGTGGAAACTACTGTAATTCAAAGAAATACTAACCTCACAGTTAGGAAGTGGATGAGCGTTGCCAGTATCAAGAAAATGATCCATTAATTTTGAGCAGATTCATGACACTCCCAGAAAATATGAGCTAGGGAAGAATCTGATCAGTCTGAACATCCGCTTATTCAAACTAGTGTCTGGCAGGGTTCCCACAAGCTCTGGAAATAATGGAAAACCTGGAAAATCACTAAAAAAAGGTTCCATGCATGGAAAAATCATGGAATTTGAAAAAAACCTGAATAATCATGGAAAAATCATGGAATTTTGTGAAATAATTTGACAAAACCACCAGTAGCCAGAAAACTAGCTGTCAGACACTTGTGTGTCCAACAGCTAGTTTTCTGGCAACTGGTGGTTTCAAGTTTTAATCATTTCAAAATGCATGCATGGTCTACAAGCATGCTGTTGTTGCTGCATTTCACATTTATGCTCAGCGTGGTGAAGATGCTGCTAAAAGGGGAGGTTGAATAGTCGTGGAAATTACATTGTTGATTATGGAAAATCATGGAATTGAAATTTGAATTTATGTGGGAACCCTGGTCTGCCTTCACATTGAGCTCAATAGATAGCTAAAGTGCTCATGGCTTATTCATACAGACTGATTACTCTGATCAGACTGTACAGATGTCCAGTCTGATCAGAGTATTCTTTTGGTCATGGTGTTGGTTTTGTCATGCACTCGCCCATATTTCTCTTGTGAGAAAGTTATAGTTTTTATTTCACTTCAAAACGTATACAGTAAAACGTTTGTAAAAACAACAACTCTCAAAAAGACCGAAAATTGGTTTTCCAGACCAGTTCTCCTTTATGCAGGTCAAAAGTATTGTAGAATGCTCCAAGGGGAGCATTCTGCAATACTTTCGACCTTTATTAAGCTACCAGTTGTCATTAGGACCTTTGTTTTGTCTATTTTTGAGTGGCCGTTTTACACAGGTTTTTACTGTATTATATGTATTACTAATATATATTTCCCTGTATTTCATTGATTTGTATATGATAAATTATCATATTTGTAATGATCAGTATTTAGTCGTCTTTTTTTCTTTTTAAATAGTTTTTCTTTCTCTTTCTTGATCTCAAATGGGTGCTGTGAAATGTTTCTTTGTTGTTTGAATTATGTCACGAGCTGATCACACCGGAGAGGCGGCAATCGAAAAAGTTAATACTATCTACGAACGTAGATAAAAAAATCATTAGAAACAGAGTTTTTCATTACCATTTGTCACCAGGCGACAAATGGCAATCGAAACACTGTTTCTAGGGATTTTTGATTTGTCAATTGTTAAGAGGGTTTTCGAATGCTGCCTATCTGGTGTGCTGATGGTTCCTTTTCACTTTTAGCTCACCAGAGCCGAAGGCTCAAGGCTAGTTATTGTGGTCGGTCTTCGTCTGTCGTCCATCCGTTAACTTTTACTATAAACAACATCTACTCCTGAACCACTGTTTAATAATTTCAAATGCACGTTTTTTCATAATGCCTTCTACCAAAATTGCACAAACCATTTCACTCCACTGAGCAAAATGGCCACCAGAGCTAAAAATAGAATTTTTAAGAAAAATCTTAAAACAACATCTGAACCACTGGTCCAAATTTATAATAATTTCACATGAATGTTCCCCGTATTGCCATCTACCAAAATTGCACATTCGGTTCGGCTCGCCTGAACATAATATAATGTCCGCCAGAGCTAAAAATAAATTGTCAAAGAAAAATCTTTAAATGACATCTCCTGAATCACAGGTCCAAATTTGAAGTAATTTCATATGAATATTCCCCATAATGGTCTCTACCAAAATTGCACAAATGGTTCAACTCCATTGAACAAAATGGCCATAAGCTACAAAAAGAAATATCTTCAAACTACATCTCCTCAACCACTGACCCAAATTCAATATAATTTTACAGAAATGTGCCTCATAATGCTCTCTTCTAAAATTGCACAAACCCTTCAGCTCTGCTGAACAAAATGGCTACCAAAGCTAAAAAGAAATATTTTAAATGATATCTTCTCCTTAACCACTGGCCCAAATGAGCCAGGACTTGGGTTGAGCAGTTCGGGGCTCCTGGACCCTCTTGTTGGTCTTTTAGCTTCAGGCCTCCAAATAAGAGTGAATAATTGAAAATTATTGTTTTTATTCTCAACCAAAACACATTTCTGAATGAGCACCCAAAGCATATGTTCATATTGATCGATAAAAAAATAAGCACCATTTATGCAGAAAAAGTTCACTCATCTGGACCTATGAAGGTCTCGGATCAGCCTTGACATTGTACTCTTACTTGATTTTTGGTCTGTGTGTGTTTAAAAAGCCCCTATTGTACATACACATATATATACTGACAGACTTAAATTACGCAACATTAACTTCCCTTTATATCTTTCAAAAGACAGCTGACTGTAAACTTATTTTGCTTCGATGAATTCATCAGCTGACACTTTAGTTTTAATTGTACAACAAAAGCGGATGACTTTACTGCTTTGTATAAATTTAGGTCATTGAAACAGTTCTTAAGTAGAGGAGATTTTAAGCCATCAAATGAAATGGTACAAACAGATAAACTTCAAATAAGCAGACGGGCTGTATCGCAGACCTGCCAAACATTATGAGAGTGATTCCTGGATGACTAACGAAGTCCATGCAATAAATTTGATATTTCTCGTGTTTCTTAATCTTAAGAAGTATTGAATCTTTAACTGATAACATTTTGTCACATGAAGCATTTGGCCCCTATCCCAAAAGTTTCAATTTTCTATTTGTTAAATTTATTTTAATTGGACAATATTTTCATGTGTAACTTACAAGTGAACATTCTTTAACATACAACCAAAATGATTGTTTTGCCTTCTTTTTTGAGACATAAATGAAAGCTGCTATCCAAGTGTTGCGTTTTTTAAAGTCTGTCAGTATATATCTGTCAGACTACTGCTATAGCTCTAGAAAAGTGGGGTATTCAGTACCACATTATTTTAAGCTCATTGTGATTTAAAGACATGCTTGAGAGAAAAGTACAGTAAAACCTGTCTTAAAAAGCCACTCAAAAAGAAGACCAAAAATTGTTTTTCAAGACCGATTGTTTCTGACCGCTGGTTAAAAGTGTTGCAGAATGCTCCAAGAGAGCATTTAGCAATACTTTCGACCTTCATTCAGCTTCCATTTGTCTTTAAGACCTGTGTTTTGATTTTTAAATGGCCGCTTAGGACAGGTTTTATTGTAGTCAAATCTATGAACATTTAATGTATATGAAACTGTATAAAGCATGCATGCCTATACATATATCTTGTAATGTCAGAAGTATATATTGTAGAAATGAGAGTTATACACTCTGTATAAAATTTACATAGCCTTAGGAAAGAGTGATGTTCTTGAAGATTTGTTTGCTTTTTTCTACAAGACGACATGTTCTTGCACACCGGATATGGATATCTGAGATTTTACCCTGGGATAGAAAATCTTATCTTATCCATGTTATCTTAACCAGGCTGTCAAGTGAGGGCTTTACATTGGTTGTATTGGAACTTAAGCGCATGGTTGTCAAGTGACATCATTTTTATGTTAAAGTGGCGTCATTATTTCAGGTCGCATCTCAGCGTATTCATGAACTTCTGGGAGTATTTAATGGTGAGCAAGAAAAAGAATCCATTATTTGTGTCTTCACTATTTGCTTAGATTAAACAGTCTTCAAGACAGAATTACTATCATAATTCAGAAGTACGGTAAATGATCTAAAATTTTGAACGCTAGTTGTCTGCTAAAAAAAGCCTAGACAGACAGTGCAGACCCAGATCAGACTGCTTCTGAAGAAGCAGTCTGATCAGGGTCTTACCTGTTTGCTATTCTGACTAGCATTTTGTGAACTCCAGCCCTGAAAATCAATATTTTATTTGAGAACAGATAGAGAAAAGTGTTCGAAATTTTAGAACATTTACAGTACTGTGGAAATACATAACATTGGTAGGCTCTGTACCAACAGGCCGTGCTGATGACAGTAGAGTAAAACCTGTGTAAAACGGCCACTCAAAAATAGACAAAACATTGATCTTAATGACAAATGGTAGCTTAATGAAGGTCGAAAGTATTGCAGAAGTATTTTGAGAGTGGCCGTTTTACACAGGTTTTACTGTAATCTAAACTTTTCTTTACTCTCGTGTTTAAAATATTTTGTCTATTTTACTATGATACTGTATGTGTTCTTTGTTTTATAGTAGATATAGTTATTTTCTCTTGTTATCCTATAGAAGCATTATAATAGATGTGTGATGGATGAGATTTTTTTGGTGTTTGATTTTGATTGCAATATTTCTTTAACAATTCAACCCTTTGTATTCTGATGGATTTTCCCATACTGATCAATACAATAAGGATCAGATTGTCTATTATATATATTTTAAGGGGTCACAGGTAGAAATTTCCAAATAGTAACGAACTTCAGTCCTTGGAGATTGTATTTATCTTGGCAAACAGTGCAGACCCTGATGAAATGCCGCAATTTGCAGCATTTCATCTCGGTCTTCACTGTTTGCCAAAGTACTTCTTTAGGGGTTTCCAGAATACAAAGGGTGAAGCTGTGAGCCCAGAATGGAGCTACATTATATTCGGCATTCATGCCACGGTGTATGCAGTTTTCTATTTTTCTGTTAATACTTCTGTTGTGTTAGTGGAATTTCTGTGAAAGATATATGTTTACGTTTCTGAAGTTGGATATTTCTCATCAATAGAAGTGTTCCTATTAGTTTGGACAATAGATATATCAGCTACCATATCCACCCAAGTTAGCACACATGCTCTTAAAAGCACACACTTTAATTTTGGGTTCAAACTTAATGTTGTAGGAACTTCAGATTGCCATTCAATTCAGTGGTGTAATTACATCAATTGGGCCTCGACATGAGAAAACCTGTCTTCGGGGGTTGGCGAACAACAAAGGCGCCGACCAGTCTGCGCATCAGCGCAGTCTGATCAGCGTCTTTGTTATTCCCTTATTTGAAAGTATCATATCAAAACTTGCTACAAGCGAAATTTCACTTCAAGCTAGTCTAGTCTCTGTAGCTGAGGAGACTGGTTTGAGTCTCAATTTGTCTGAAACCCCAAGGACACGTTTTCTCGCGTCGAGGCCCAACTATATGGATTCATCGCAAGGATAAAAACATGTGGACCCTGATCAGCCAGCTGATCTAGATATACACCATTTTCAAAATGATGTAGAAAAAAAACTTAGCTTTTCAAAAAAATATTTCAAGAATACCATCAGTCAAACAGTTTGGAGCCAGGTTATGCACAACTCTTTGTCCAGCCTGATTTAACTGTTTGTGTTATCAGCATACAACACTTAACAGGCAAAGAATTTAAGTTTTAATAATAGAACAAGACTAGTTAAATATGAAATTTCTTTTGAATATGGAATTTGAGAATTGCAAAGACAGGTATTGCCTGTAAGTCAGCTTTTGTCTGAAAAGTTGCATGAAAAGATAAAAGGGCATGTGAAGCACAAGTTCGTATAAGTTTTCAGATCTTAGTGGGGTTGAGAGGCTATGCATCAACTTGTCAAAATTCCTAAAATCAGGCCTTTATTTAAGAGTACGTACCAGAAAAATAATCTTCTTATTTCTCAACCAAAACATATGTTTAGGGTACTCAAAAGAACCGTCTCAATGAGGCGGTTCTTTGGAGCACCCAAAACATATGCTAAAAATTATGGGTAAGAAAATATTTACAATTTTACGCTGAATAATTGTGTTTATCTAAACCCATGTAAAATCTTAATTTATTGGTTTATGCTGATGAAATTACTGTGTCCATTTACCATTTAGACTTTGTCTTGCAATATTCTGTCCCTGTGACTCTCAAATTACATTAATTAATTTGATAAAAAAAGGGTAAACTTTCTTATTTAAACTCATGATAGTTATACAGTAAAACCTGTCTAAAATGGCCACTCTCAAAAAGACCAAAAATTGGTTTTCAAGACTAACTATCGCTTAATGCAGGTCAAAAGTATTGATTGGCCACTTAAGACAGGTTTAGTATACATTAGACAAATTCTATACATGTATATGTATAATTGAAGGTATAAAAAGGTTGTATACGAATATGTTAATAGTGAAGTTGTATAAATCCTTTAGCCTGTTCTATAAATCACAATTTGCAGACTGTCGATCATCCATCCATATCCAAGGGCTGTTCTTGCGACTCTTTTTTTTTATAAAACAAATTGTGCTAAAAATAGCTAACTATCAGTGTTTTGGTCATTAATCAATGTTAAGGCTATTTCGACTTCAGTAGACTTTATAAACACTTTGTCAGAAATGAGTACCATCTGGAACTCTCTGTTTTTATTGGAAAGTAGGTCACTAGTGGCAGGTGGCTACAGCATATAATGATATAAAGCAAAAATTTGATTTTAAGCACTGATTCCCTTAGTTTAATCATTTGACTTTTGAATGATGAGGATTAACACATATTTTACTTTTATTTGACAAAAGTTTAAGAGATGGGAACTGTTTTCATGGAGCCAAAAACACCCTAGGCTAGTGGATGCCCATCAAAAACAAATCAAATACAATAAAATATTTTTGTGCATGAAATTTAATGGTCAAGACTCATTTGTCATATCCAAGTTAAAATTTAGAGCTAAAAACAGCAATTAACTCTTTCCTTGCTAGCTTTGACTTTTGTCGTTGGCTGATAACCTTTGCAAATGGTTTGGACTCAGACCAGGACTGATGCCATCGGTCCTGATCTGGATCCAAACCCTTTGACTCTGATAGTGTTCCTGAAATAATTTAGATAAAAAAATAAGTTTGAAAAAAGTCAGCTGACGACAACAAAAGCATGAAATAATAGCCAGCATGCAAAGAGTTAAGATATATTTTCTCAGGGAAATACTGGTTTTGCCTCAATGCATAAAAAAAATTAGCGTAAATTTTGATCATTTTCTTATCCATCAGTTTAAACATGTGTTTTGGGTGCTCATCGAGACGGTTCTTTATAGTACCCACAACATATGTTTTGGTTGAGAAATAAGAAAAACAATATTTAGTTAAACAAACTTATCTGGGGGCCTGTCAATGGGCATTGGGTGGAATTTCATTTTTGTTATCCAAGCTAAAAAGTAATGGTCTGACTTGTTATCATGGCATTATGCCCAGATGAAAATTATAACATTGTAAAGGTCTATGGTTAAGTGCCAACCGTCGTGTATTAACTGGGCCGTAACTTAAAAAAAACCTGTTTTCGGGATTTCCGACCATGTAAAACTCAAACCAGCCTGCTGAGCAGGCTTGAACAAGCGGTTAACCAGTAATTTGTGCGCATACTTTCGCTTGTAAGTGACAACAACACTTCTTGAATGATACAGCGGAAGGGAGGAGAATGACCGTAGAAATCATTTCATGATCAATCTCCACGAAAGTATTGGACCGGACCGGGATCAAACTCCATCCCCTGGATCTGCAGTCAGACACGCATCTGTAGCAAGACACGTTACCGACTGCGCTACGCGGCCCGGCAATCCTCAAAATACATGTATATATATATGAAGACCATAATTGCCACATCATGAGAAAATCTGATTTTTCTCCATGGGAACAGAGGCAGTTCAGCCTGCACATCAGCACAGGCTGAACAGCCCCTTTGTTGTTTGCTCCATGCAAAGTTTATTTAAACTTGCATCTTTCAAAAGTTCAATAATCTAGCTAGTCTCTGTAACTGAGCAGGTTGGTTTTGGTCTTACCTGATCCTAAGCTGGATAGATGGGTTTTCTCGTATCCAGGCTCATATGAAAGATTGGTCTTGGTTCATTTTTGACTACAACTCTCATGTTTATATCATGTTTATTGTTTTGTCTCATTACCATTTTCATGAAATGATTGTCACACCAGTGGAATATTTAGCTCTTTGCATGCTGAGTAATCTTTCATGTTTTCGTTGTAGTATGCTGACTTTTTTTTTTAATTTATTTATTTTTTTCAAAAAATTATTTCAGGAGCACTTTCAGTGTGTCAAACGGCTTGGATCCAGACCTTGCGCGACATTCTGTCGGTCCTGATCTGGATCCAAACTGTTTGCAAAGGTTATCAGCAGAGGACAAAAGTCGCCTATAGCAGGGAAAGAGTTAAACAGAATTGCTGATCTCTGATCAGTACTTGTAAAATCTCTAGCAGATGGGGGTGTTGATTGTCAGCACTATGTCTTCTTGGCTAGAACATACCAGACCCCAAAGCTATAAAACTTCATGCTCAACTCAACTGAACATGAAATTTCAATTGCTCATAAATAAAACTTTCAGATGTTGTGTTTATCCTGCTAATAAATGTTAAAATGCCAACAATTATTGGCATTTTAACATATATGAGCAGGATAACATTCATGCTCTCTTGAGAGGAACATGAAAAGAATATTTATAACCTCGAGACCTGATAGCTCCTCAACCCTTAAAGCACCACCTTTAATTTGCAGCTGGCATTATGATTTTTTTCTGCTTCACATCAAATTTCAAGCCTTGCATTTCCCCGAAAAATGGAGAGAGCTGTGGCAATATTTGTTGCCATGTACAAGGGCTACCTAAAACTTAAAAGGAATTTCAGAAATAATAACCAGCCTTATTTCCCAGAAAATCACAGACAATATCAACGTTCGGACACGACTGAAAAACTGTTGACTGGGAGGTAAAGCATCAAAACAAGCAAATAACATAGACTATATCACACAACTTGTTGTATACTGCAAAAGTGATTGGAGCTTTATTGGTTAATTTTGCCAAACACAAACCTCAGTCTATAGGATAATTAGCTTCATAGTACATATAACCGATCATTATAAACCAGTCAGTTAAGTATAATAGCAGAACTTGCCAAATCCAATTATCAAGTTGGTCTCTGTAGCTGAGCAGCTTGGTGAAACTTTATCAACCATGATATTTTGTGCATCCTTTATTGATGAAATAAGTTTTTTTTGTTTTTTTTTATTAAATATATTGTGATTATATTGTGGGTAATCAAAGAACCATCTTTTGAGTTATATGTAGTTTGAGTTAAAGGGTGTTGGGTTCTAAAAAAAACAACAGAAATTGATTATTCTTAATATTTTCTAAAAGAAGATATAGTGTGGGCACTTAAATGAACCATCTCAGTGAGATGTAGAAACATCTCAGTGAGATGTAGAAACATCTCAGTAAGATGTTTCTTTTAAGTGTCCGCAATATATCCCTAAATCCTCTTTGAGTTAAGTGAGGGAGTTATAGAGTTCACTATTATAACTGGCTATTTGGAATATCCACACTATATGGACCTAGACGCACGAAAATCTGTCTTCGGGGTTTGCAAACATCAAAGGCGCAGACCAGCCTGTGCATCCACACAGTCTGATCAGCGACTTTTTAGCTCACCTGAGCCGAAGGCTCATTGGTGAGCTAATAGTATACCAGTCACTCCGGCATCTGTTGTCCGTCAGTCCACAATTTACAACATCATCTTCCCTGAAACCACTGGGCCAATTAAATTCAAATTTCATATGGAGACTTCTTAGGACACGGGAACGAAAGTTTGTTCAAATGGTCCTGGTCACATGACCAAGATGGCAGCCACGCCCATATATGGTAAAAACCCTTTGAAAATCTTACCTACTTAATGTCAAGGTCAAATTTTCTTCCTAATGCATTTAAATGGGAAAAATTCTGAAAAGTTGATTTTTTGAAAACTGTCGAAGCATTAGTCATTATTCTCACTTGATATGTTTAACCTAATGAGACAATGGCTATAAATAAGTTCCAAAGGTCAAGGTTGACCTTTTACCTTTTAGCTTAGGTCACTCATACTGGAGTCCCATCAATATATTAAAACATAGTTTTCTCACTAACCATTGGCCCAATTGAACTCAAATTTCATGTGAAGACTCCTTATGATAAGTTAGCCAAACTTTATGCAAAATATTTTGGTCACATGACCAAGATGGCTGCCACACCCATATATGGTAAAAACCCTTTAAAAATCTTCTTCTCCAGAGCCAGAAGGCTGATGACCTTGGGACTTGGTATGTAGCATTGGGGATGTGGGGCCTACCAAGTTTGTTCAAGTGATGATTCTAAGTTGACCTTGATCTACTTAACATCAAGGTCAAATTTTCTTCTTAATGCATTTAAATGGGATTTTTTTTGGAAAAGTTGATTTTTTGAATACTGTTGAAGCCAAAGTCATTATTCTCACTTGATATGTTGAAACTAATGAGACAATGGCTATAAATAAGTTTCAAAGGTCAAGGTTGACCTTTAAATTTTCAACCAAGGTCGCTCCAATATATTGGAGTCTCATCAACACATTAAAACATAGTTTCCTCAGAAACCACAAGGCCAATTGAACTCAAATTTCATATGAAGACGCCTTATGATAGGTTAGCCAAAATTTATACCAATTGTACTGGTCACATGACCAAGATGGCCACCACGCCCATATATGATAAAAACCCTTTAAATATCCTCTTCTCTGGAACCAAAAGGCCAATGGCCTTGGGACTTGGTATGTAGCATTGGGGATGTGGGCCCTACCAGATTTTTACACAAATGATGAATCTAGGTTGACCTTGACCTACTTTATGGCAAGGTCAAATTTGATTCCTAATGCATTTATATGGGAATAATCTTGAAATGTTTTTTTTTCTATAACTGTTTAGGCCGAAATCATAATACTTGCAAGAAATGTTTAACCTAATGAGACCACAGTTTTATATAAGTACCAAATGTCAAACTGACCGGCGGTGACCTTTTATCCAAGGCCACTCATTTGGATTGCCACATACCTATCTAAACATCTTTACTCAGAAATCACTGGGATGTTTGATAGAGTATTCATTAGCTTGTTTTAGGTCACTTGACCAAAGTTGCCACAACCCCCATAAAACAAAATATGTTTCATATTAAGCCGTAGTTGATCTTGACCTATTTTAACATTATTAAGGAGATCAGGTGAGTGCTTCAGGACCGCCAGGACCAGGTCCTCTAGTTTTATTTGGTCATTGGAAAGTTTCATATTTAAACTTGCTATATACAAGCGAAATTCCAATTTTCCTGCTAGTCTCTGTAGCCCAGCAGGCTGGTTTGGGTATGACCTAGTTGGAAACACCAAAGACATGTTTTCTTGCAATGAGGCCAATCCATGAGATTTTGGTATTTTGTGCATCAGCCAACAGACAAGGCTCAGAGAGCCTGCATACCCACACAGTCCTGCTTGAGCATTTGCTGCTTGCATACACTAAGAATACAGAGGAAGGCTCAAACCAAAACTGTTATCTCTAGCCCCACTAGTTACCTGTGCATGCCTACTATTGTCGTCTGCTGATAACATTTGAGAACAGTTTGGACCCAGATCAGGCCCGACAAAATGTCGGGCCTGATCTGGATCCAAACTGTTTGACACTGATGGTATTCCTGAAAGAATTTTTCGAAAAAGTTAATTTTGAAAAAAATCAGCAGACGACAAAATGCATGAAAAATTACTCAGTAGCAGAGATAGTGACTATATGCATATGTTCTTGTGTAGTGGCCCATTTGTTTGAGAAAGATGTGCCCCTCATTTTTGATTTTCAGATTTATGTAAGCTCCCTGAAAAATGGGCAATACATAAGTTTTTAGTGCTGTAACCCTTATTTATGAGAGTTCCCTGAAAAAGGGCAATTCATACTCTGACAGTAGTTTTATTAGTGCTGTAACATTTATCTAAGTTCCCTATAAATGGGTGATACATAATCCTACAGTAGTTTTGTTAGTGCTGAAAAGTGCATGGTAATTGTTAGTGTATCTACTATTTTATGTGTAAAGCTTTTATGTTGTGCTTTTATGTATATTTTATGATATTAGAGAAAAAAATATAGAGACTATGCAATTGTACAGAGAGTAAACGTTTCTAAACAAATCTCGACTTTTTTTACTGGATTAACCCAAGATTTTACTGCCAGGCCAGATACTTTAACTCCTTACCTACTAGTGTCGTCTGCTGCTAACCTTGCAAACAGTTTGGACTTAGATCAGGACTGACATAATGTCGAGCCTGGTCTGGATCCGATCTGCTTGACACTCTAAAGGTATTCCTGAAAGAATTTTTTGAAAAAGTTTAAAAAAAAAAACAAAAAAAAACCAGCAGACGACAGATACTTTAACTCCTTACCTACTAGTGTCGTCTGCTGATAACCTTTGCAAACACTTTGGACCCAGATCAGGCCCAACATAATGTCAAGCCTCATCTGGATCCAAACATTTTGACACTGAAGGTATTCATGAAATAATTTTTTGAAAAAGTTGATTTTGAAAAAAATCAGCAGACAACAAAAAGCATGCAAATTGAAAGTCATCCGTCATTAACTTTTCACAAAGTAGTATTGAACTAAAACATGATGGGGGGACATGGAGATTCTGAATTGCTAAAATCTTTCTAATCAGATATCCAAGAAGACTCATGGTAGACATCTTGAAATTCTTCAAATGACGTCCCCTGAACCATACATTAGATTGAATCAAACTGTTTGGGAGGCATCAGGGAAACATGGAGAATCAGAAGTGCTAACTCTTAAAGAGCCACCTATAATTTGCAGCAGACGACAATTTCAAATTTTGCTGCTTTTTCAAAAATAACAAAGGCAGGATATTTGATAAGAAACGTCTGCTGGCAGACGATTCTCATCAAATATCATTCCTTATTTCTTTTGAAAATTGGGCAAGATGTCGTAAAATTTGTCGTCTGCTGCAGTTGTGACTGGCGCTTTAAGGGTTAAAATCATTCCATTCTGATATTCAAGATTTCACACATGGTAGCCTTTTTGAAACTCTTCAAATAGTCTTGTCCTGAACCATGTTAGAGTGACTTTTCCTGTCTTTGAAGGAAAGGCCAAGAAAGTCGAGGCAGCACACACAGAGAGGGCATATGGCGAGTCATGGAAATTTGATCGGCATAACGGGAAGCAAATCAATCCAGTTGTGTCAGGTGCAAGGGGCGACAGAGGCTGAAAGGGTATCAACTTGGTTCAAACATTTTAGTAAACTAGTAGTGAGTGCACCTGGAGAAGGAGATACCTACTGTTTTTCAAGAGCTCAATATACAGTAAAACCTGTCTTAAGTGGCCACTCAACAATAGACAAAACAAAGATCTTAAAGACAAATGGTAGCTTAATGAAGGTCAAAATTATTGCAGAATGCTCCAAGGGGAGCATTCTGCAATACTTTTGACCTGCATTAAGCAATAATCGGTCTTGAAACCATTTTTTGGTCGTCTTTTTGAGTGGCTGCTTAAGACAGGTTTTACTGTAGAAGATGGACCATTCAGTATGGCAGAATATGCGAAGGCAAAGAAGTCGGTCAAACTTGGAAAACGTTTTGGTCCAGATGAGATCCCTCTTGAAGCTATCAAATCATGTGAGCTAGATGATATCATACTTAAGCTTGCAACTTAGCACAAATGAGGAAGGAAAAGCCTGAAAACAATGGTCACTACTCAGTATCATTCAAGAATCAAAGTCTGGCAATCTTTGCGACACCACCAACTATTGAGGAATCGGTCTCGGCTCACTAATTGCTAAGCTCTACAACAGGATGCTACTCAATGGGTACTGTAAATTTGGAAATTTTCGCGAGAATTTTATTTTCGCGAATGGCGTTAGAAGACATATTTTCCAGGTTAAAAATTTGCGACTAGAGCATGATTTACCTACATCAGTAAACTATAAATTGATTTCGCGAGGGTTTTATTTTCACGAAACTAAGCATCTGCGAAGTTTCACGAAAATAAAACACTCACGGAAATTTCCGAATTTACAGTAATTGATCGCCTGCTACGCTTCAATCAGAATGGATTCAGACAGAACAGAACCACTGTTGGTCAAATCATTGCACTTAGATGACTAATAGAGGGTATTCAACAGAATAATTTCATGGCTGCTATGACATCAATTTCAAGAAGGTCTTTTGACACTATTCATCGTGCCAAGATGATGAAGATTTTAACAGTTTACGGGATTCCACTGAGGATCGTCCAGGCTGTCGATGCCATGTACTGCAGCACATGAGCAAAAGTTGTTAGTCCAGACTGGGACACAGACAGTTTGTGCTACTGGCTGGATAGAGTATTACAAGGTGACACCTCTTCATAATAGTACTTGACTTCGCACTGCGACAGGCCATCTTGGGAAGGGAAGAGGAACTAGGGTTCACATTCACCCCTAGATTAACCCTTAAAGCGCCAAGAAAAAAATGCATCTGAAAATATCATCTGCTGCAAATAATTGCCTAACATTACTGACAAATTAAGTATAGAAGCAAAACAGCATGGACCCAGACTGCTCTTATAGCAGTCTGATCTGGGTCCACACTGATTGTAGGGAGCGCAGTGGCTCAGTGGTAGAGTGCTTGACTCGAGACCGAAGGGCCGCGGGTTCGAGCCTCACCTGCGTCACTGCGTTGTGGTCCTTGAGCAAGACACATTTATCCTAGCTTAGTACTGGTTCAACCCAGGAAGACCGTCCCGCATAACTGAAAGATTGTTGAGTGGACGTAAAGAATCAAATCAAACAAACAAAAAATCCACACTGATTGCCTTAGAGGCTTCTTAAACATTCCAGTAGACGAGAAAAGCAGACGACTTTTGTTGCGATTGGCACATTAAGGGTTAAGCCCTAGTCCACACAGTGATGCTCAGACCTCGTTTTTGCAGACATTGCCCTCATATCTGATGTACTGGTACATGCACAAGAGCTACTGAGTAGAGTGGAGACAGTATGTACAAATATCTGATTACATCTGAATCCAAAAGACTGAATACTTGACCTTCAAATAGGTTTGAACTTTTGTTGAGAGCTGTGGAAGGTTCCCATATAACTCCAGGTTTGTGATGTGTTCTCTCCAGCTCACCTGATGCACGACTCTCAACATTCTAGTGTAGACACCGTTGATAGCTTTGGTCAAGTTTGCTGTCATCGTCCATGCCTCACAGCCATACATCAGTACTGACTCCACTGTAGCCAGGAAAAGTTTGACCTTCACTTATCGGCTTAGTCTTGAGCACCACACATTTTTCATCTGGTTGAGTACTTTCCATGCGGACCTTGAAGTCAGTGTCAGCTTTTACCCAGGATCCGAGGTACTTGAAGTCTTCCACTTTCTTTAGTGCCACATTACTAATGGTTTTCAGTGATTTGTCTGGAGACAGATGAAGTTTGCAGGCCACTGCTACCAAAACCCAGAGCTGGTAGCCAGTCATCTTGTGCTATGGCAGCCAACCCATGGGAGGAAGAACGGGAGGACAGGGAACAACTTATGTTGACATTCTACTCAAAGACACCGGGCTCAAGACCTTGCTTACACCAATTTTTCATTCATAACAGTCAGTTTTCATATTACGCCATTCCCAGGCGAGAGCACAGTAGCTCAGTGCTTGACTCGAGACAGAGGGACCGGGGGTTCGAGCCTCACCGGCGTCGCTGCGTTGTGGTCTTTGAGCAAGACACATTTATCCTAGCTTAGTACTGGTTAAACCCAGGAAGACCCGTCCCTACATAACTGAAAGACTGTTGATGGGGTGTAAAGAATCAAATCAAACAAACAGAAAACATTCCCAGGTAGTCTGCTCTCAAGTACAAGAGGTGTTCCAAAAGTTCTGAACTTAACCTGGTAGCCTTGTCCAGAGACATTTTTAAGAGGCATTCTATGCATCATTCGAAAGAACTATCTTTTACCTTTAAGAAGATGCTAATATCTCTTCGCTGTACTGTTTTGTTTAAAATTTACAGCATATTACACATCACCCACTCCATACCACACCTGTTTTCATGTTATAGTTATAATGATTGAATATAACTCTTTCAAGTCGTGCATCTTTATAACCACTATATAAACCTGCATTGTAATTTTAATTTTGGTACCTTATTATGTCCATTCAAATGAAAGAAAGGTGACAGAATGTGCCGATTCAATATTTAGAGAACAAGGCACATTTCTTATGACGTCATTGAAATTGACAACTACGTAATTTTGAATGCATCGCAGATTTTTCATTTCGGAGAATATTTTGATTTTGTCTATCCAGTTGGATTAAAAACATGCTGAACCTATTATTGGCAACATATACCCAACAAAAAAAGAAACGCACCACTACGATTTTCCCATTAAGATCTCCTAATAATACGAAAATGTTAATTGTCATGAAATATTCATTTCTGATAAAATTTTACTAAAACTTGAGTGTGACGTAGATGAGTATCTGTACCTTACATTTGTATCCCCAAAACATATCAAAGCGAATGGTAAACGAGTTTTTGAAGCGTTAATTCAACGCTACTGTCTACATGGCATTCGAGCATGTTTTACATTTGCAAAGTATGAAAACGATACGTTGTCGTTATGTGAGACAACCAATGTGTTTATTGATGCATTTTTGTTATTCCAAAATCCATTTTCATCAGTTTGATTGAAAACAATGTTGAAATCTTAAAATGTTTTTCAGGTTTATCTCCAGTATGGAATCGTTATCCAAAGGATAGTCACAATACATGAGCTACCTAGCGTTCAATTATCGCGTATGATGAATTTAAAGATAGAATTCGCAAAGAATAAGTGTATGAGTACAATTTGGTCTACTGAGATGATTCTCATTGCTTGAACTTATCCAGCAAGAGAGAATTATTAAAACACTTATTTCCTGTGACTTTACAATTTGACCCCCACTTGGTTCATGGCCAATTTTCTTTAACACAATTTCGACGCCAGATTGAAAAATATGTGTAACGCAGCAGTTCCTGGCATACCTTTGCACTGATATAAACTAAACCGGCCTATCACTTGTGATCTTCCTGAGAGTTGAACAGTTCTAAGAGGTGCGTTTCTTTTTTTGTCGGGTATATTTAAAGTGACTAAGTCTGCAACCATGACCATTTTTCGAAAAAAAATATTTTCTTTTTAAATAATTTGTAAAAATAGAACTAAGTATGGTTTTCACAATATGTTCACTACAGCTGAAAAGTGCATGGAAAAGAGAATTATCTTATAAAAACAGGTGTTTTTTCTCTTGTTGGTAATTATTTGTATCCCTCGAAAATTCTAGGCGTTATTTTTTAACATAATGCTGTTGTTATGATAGTGATAACTTGTTAAGAATTACGAAAATGGAAAATGTATACCTGAATTTTAGTATTTTAACTGTCTTCTTGAAAACTAGAAACTTTATTTCTAAAATTAGAAAATTAAGTTACAGACTATGCAACTTTAAGACGAATACCATTTTAATCACAAAATATTTTAATCTTAATTGGAATATTGTGAAAAAGATTTTTCACCAAATAAATGCTTGATTTTAAATAAGTCTTTTCAAATTGTTATTGCTTTCAGACAAATACTTTGTGCTCTTACAAATTAAACCCATATTTTATTAATTAGTGCATATTTGGACAATTGATCAGGTTTTATTTTACGATAGGCACATGCAAACTTGGCGTACCTCCGATTATCACCTATTCAGGACACTATTTGCTGTGATAACCCCAAGTCTGCATATGCAATAAGCTGTTTCCCGCCAACTGGTTCTCTGAATGCCATGATGATAACTGGAAGTCATGTATTTTGAACGGAGAGAGGTTATCATGCCTGGCACGAGACGTTGATCATCGATGACGTCAGATGTAAACAAGGGGCATGGCGTAACGCAAAGTTTACGTCAAATATGTTCTTAAAAGGGTATACCTTTGAAGAAAAGATTGCACCAAAAAACTGAAACTAGAGTGTGCATATTTCCTGGGCCAGACTAGCTAGTTTCTGCCATTTAGGCTTCATCAGTGACCCTCTAATAGTTTCAAAGTTCTCAATCCTGTTTTGCTTTAATTTCTGTACGTCAAATGTGTCAAAAGTGAATTGAAATATGTGACAAACAGATAATCTCACGGGGGTTTGCTTTTTGCCCTCAGTACCAACCCTCGACCATTATCAGCCCTCGAGCTAAAGCTCGAGGTCTGATAATGGGGTCTCCGGTTGTTACTTTGGGCGATAACCAAAATGCCATGAGATAATCTCTAAATATTGACTTACTTTGTGGCCTCGTTATAATAACTGCTAGTCTCCCAACGATACGGACTGATCCTAACTGCCTAAGACAAAAGTCAGCACATCTAGCATTAACTTCAAAAGATTTTACTTATATTATAGTCATCGTTTTGACAGTATGGGCTGACCAAAACCTCAAGTGACAGATTTTATCCAGCATTTGCTTATAGTTGGCATTTGCATGGCAAAACTTTAGAGGGTCTAGGAAACCCAGACTTTATATACAAACTTTGCTATATTTACAGGGCATCTCGGACCCAGTATAAATGGACTGGTCACTGACAGAAATATAAAGTTATGTTGTCGAGGCTTTATTTTAGCGCTATTTCAAAGTACTACAGCCAATAAAATTGATTCAGAACCTACACAAGGGTATAAGAGGTTACTCCCAGTATGCGAAGCGGAAATTATAAAGATTTGAAGTTTTCCCATTTTTTATGTTGATTCCTTACGAGTTTCGGCTAAAAGTGCCGAAAATAGCTAAAAATGGTACCTAGGTTTCTTACTGATGTTCATAAAGACAGATAAACTTTCAATAAATACAACAATGAAGTCTTAAAGATAGTATATTGAACCATTGCTTTTTGAAGAAAATTCAAAAATATGTAGAGAAATAACAGAGATATGATTATTTTATCAGTAACATACGTCAGTTTTGAAAGCTCAGTCACCGTTGAGCAACGACAACCTATTTCCAATATATACATTTACCTGTATGTAAGTGACCAGTCCGTGTTTATTGGGTCCCAGCAGGGCATATTGGCTTTCGAATAAACTTTGAGCAGCCATGAAAACAAATGGCTGAGACTGCTCTTGCCTGATTTGTGAGGTCTCTAATCTGCACAATCTGCTTGTTAAGGGTATGGCTATCTTTAATAGATTTCCAATCCCTCCTTTAAGTTACATAACACCTTTTAGAGCTGTGTAACACCAAAATATATTTCTATTTGGAACAATTTTCAAGCATTGCTGCGTTGCTTGTTAGAGATATGACGCCATGATCAGAACTTTTAGACACCCCTCGTAGTTTACCAGTACATAGTTTATGTATTTATTAGTAACTGACAACTGCCTACTTGAATCGGTGGAAAGAATAATCTATGAAAACGTGACAGAACTGGGGTTCGACACACAACCCCTCTACTGAGGTCAAGGTACATCAGTTTATCCACTAAGTAACATTGCAAATGTTAATTCTTTGCCTACTAGTGCCGTCTGCTGATAACCTTTGCAAACAGTTTGGATCCAGAGCAGTCCTGACAGAAGGTCGGGCCTGATCTGTATCCAAACTGTTTAACACTGGTGGTTTTCCTAGAACTTTTTGAAAAGTTGGTTTGGAAAAGAAATCAGTAGACAATGAAAAAGAATGCAAAATTACCCAGCAGGCAATGAGTTATGTGTCATATTAACAGCAACACATATTAGCTATTTTGTTGATTTTATTTTCTTATAAAATCACAGCTTATATATTGTCAGTAACAAAAACAATGGTTTAACTATTTGCATACCGGTAGTGAAAATAAACATTGGGAAAAGGTAAAACTTGTGTAAACAGGCCACTCAAAAATAGACAAAGATCTTAATGACGAATGGTAGCTTAATGAAGGTCGAAAGTATTGCAGAATACTCCCTTTGGAGCATTCTGCAATACTTTTGACCTGCATTAAGCAATAATTGGTCTTGAAAACCAATTTTCTGTCTTTTTTTAGAGTGGTCATTTTACACAGGTTTTACTGTACACTGCATTCCCTGTATAACAAACCTTGTTATAACACTGATTGGATATAACATGGTCATGTTTGATGCTCCCAAAACTTTTTACTATGGAATTTTACAAAGGAATTAAAGGAAAACTACCATTTTATGGTCATTTTCCTATAATTTCTTTGTAAAAGTGTCCCTTTATAACACGATTCACTTATAATACCCCCCCATTACTATGGACCCCAAACAACATTATCTTACGATAAAGAATTTTTTTCAAATACTGGCCCATCTGATTTTTACATGCGGCATACTTGTTAACAGAAAGCATCACCGTATCATGTGATTCGCCCGATAATTTGATTCAAACTTGTTATCAATCTGCGTCATCACGTGTCACTGAATCAGCTTTTTTGACCTGGCCATGTGCTAAATGTTTTCAAAAACGTTTTAGTCTTGAAAATCTTATCATTCTGTCGCTAAATACTGTAATACCAATCATTGTTATTGTTAAGCAACAAAAGGTTACTTGAGGCCTCCACAGATTATACATATCCATTCAGTGCTTGCTACTTTTTTAACGTAATGCTTTGAGTAATGCTTTCTGCGTATTAACAACCCCATTTTTTAGTCGTGATGTGCCTTAGCAGACAGGTCGATTCTGTAAGTATTGCGCCTGTGCAGACATTGCCCCAAAGCATTATAAAGGGACTGCACAATACTGTATTTAGTCTATACATTCCAATAGCTTGGCCTCATTAGATTGCTCCTCCAAACAGCATAAACCCAGATCAGACAGGAGCAGTCTTATCAGGGTTTACCCCATTTGCAAATCCTACACACATTACTCACCTCATCAAGTATTCATTTGGACTACTTCAATTGTTAGGATAAATATGGAAAGATTTTATATGAATAATAAAAGTAAATTCGGTAGGTTTGAACAAGAATATTGAACGCCAAGATTACTAGATTAACCATAAAAATTGACACCTTGAATAGCATTATGTTTTCAAATAAACTGAGTCCTGAATAAGATGTTGTTATTTTATTTTTTTTTTTTTTTTTCAAAAATGAAGATCTCGTTTCTCTAGAAAACATTTGTGGTGCTGCTGGCTGTAATAATCTGCATTGATGCATTACGCCACAATTTTTCAGTCATGTTGTGATGATTTCCTATCTTCCTGGGTTGAACCAGTACTAAGCAGTGGATAAAATAATCATCCTGATACCCATAAGATGGTTATTTGTGGAGAAGTTAGAAAAGTACCTATCCCTGATATGTCTTCCTTATAGGGGTGATGGATATACAGGGTGAACGTTGTAAATTCTGATTTAGATCTGAGCCAGTTCATGAGATTTTGGAACTTATGGTAATTCTTTACACTTAAATGCACAGCTGTCTAGAGGGGCTGGAGACCTTTTTGGCTTCATCCTTATGCGATGCTGTGGTGTAGTGGATAAACCACTCGCCTTGTAAACCAGGGTTACCCAGAGCAATCCCCAACTTCTCTAGTCTGTCTGTCCATATGACCTCAGATGTTTGTTTTTGTTTTGTTGCTTTACGTCCAAAGTCAACAGCTATGGTCATGTCAGGAAGGTCACACTTTTTCCTGGGCAAGCTTGACTAAGCATTTAACCAATACTTTGTGCACATACTTTCGCTTGTAACTGACAACAACCCCTTCTTGCATCAGCGGAAGGGAGGAGAATGGCCGTAGAAATTATTTCATGATCAATCTCCGCGAAAGTATGGGACCGGGCCAGGATGGATCTCGGGGACCCCTGGATCCACAGTCAGACACGTTACCTGCATCTAGCATATGCATTAAGTACCCAGGCCTCTAGATAAGAGTTCATAAAAATATTTTCTTATTTCTCAACCAAACCATATGTTGTGGGTACTCAAAAGAATTGTCTCAATGAGATGGTCCTTTTGAGTACCAAAAACATATGTTAAATCTGAACAATTTTAGGCTGAATTGTTTTGTCTATCTAGACCTATGAGTACCTCATTGACTGGATAATTTGTGTTACCAACGAGCAAGTCAATATATTTCCCAGGAACCCTCTTTATAAGGGCCCCAACAAAAATCAATGATTTTCAATATTTGTTTCTGTTACTACAAATCTGATGGAATTGTTTGCCATATTTGATAAAGGTTATCACACTTTTATTCATGCTAAACTCAACTAAGCATGAAATTTATCCTGCTCATAAATGTTAAAATGCCAAGAATTGTTAGCATTTTAACATCTATTAGTAGGATAAATTCGTCCTCAGAGAGTTTTAAAGCGAGAAAAATATTATTTTTTCAATATTTTAGCGTCTATGAGCAGTTGAAATTTCATGCTCAGTAGAGATGAGGATGAAAAAAGTTTTATAGCCTTGAGAACAGGTTAATATAAAAGATATATAAATTGATAAAATTTGATATGAATACAACCTTATCGTAGTGTTAGTAAAACAGTTAGTCTAAATAAATATCATAATTAGATCTAGTTTAATTACACTTTATTTTGGACAGATAGGCCTAGGCAAATAGTGTAAAGCCAAGATCAGGCTTATCTGGATTCACACTATTTGCCGGGGTGAGAGTTCAAAATTTTGCAAATCCAAAATTTCAGGTGAATCGCAAGATCATTTAGATGATATGTCCAGCCTTATTCTAACCGAAAAATGAGAAAGGTATCTCAACATTTGTCATTTGCTGCAGTCAAGATTGTATAATACAGTAAAACCTGTCTCAAGCAGCCACACAAAACTAGACAAAACAAAGCTCTTAATGACAAATGGTGGCTTAATGAAGGTCAAAAGTATTGCAGAATGCTCCCTCCCCTTGGAGCATTCTGCAATACTTTTGACCTGCATTAAGCGATAATCGGTCTTGAAAACCAATTTTTGGTCCTGTATACAAGTGGCAACTTAAGATCACTTAAGACAGGTTTTACTGTACAGTCCAGTCTTTACAATATGCCACAAATAATTTAGTATAGTTAGCCAAGATGGCATATTGTTAAGCTGGACTGGCCCCTGTGGTACAGACCCTTTTAAAATGGAATGTCTGTGGTCCATCGGAGCCACATGAGTGGGTTCAGAACATGGTTGCGACCTGCAGGGCCCCAATGCGCCATCACTAGAACTGAAAAAAAAAGAACCATAGGAGCCACCTAAGCTTCAAGTCGAACATATGAGCAGTCTTTTTTGGTTTGGTTTGGTTATTTACGTCCCAGTCAACAGCTATGGCTATGTTGGGATGGTCAGTTTACCTAACCACACTTTTTTCCTGGCAAGCTTGACTAAGCAATTAACCAGTACTTTGTGCGCATACTTTCTCTTGTAACTGACAACCACCCTTCTTGATTCTGCCGAAGGGATATGAGCAGTCCGATCAGAACATTTGATATTCACTTCCTGGCAAGTATAATCAGGCCTCAAGATAAGAGTGTGTTATTAAAGAATTATTTTCTTATCTCAACAAGCCATATGTTGTGGTTACTCAAAAGAACAGTCTCAATGAGACCCAAAAATATGATAAATCTGATGGATTAGAAAATATTCACAAGTTTACGCTGAAATCTTTTGTGATAATTTGACAATTAAAAATTAAATTCCCTGACTTTTCTGTGACCTGAAATTTTTTTCATTTTCCAGACATTTTCTCACTGACCCTGGCAACCCTGCTTTTATTATCTCGGGGCCAGGTTATCTGCAAAAAGATCAGCACAGGAATTACTCTTTGCATGCTGGTAATTTTGCATGCTTTTTTTCATCTGCCGATTTTTTTCTACAAAATTAGCCTATCAAAAAGAAATACCATCACAGTATCAATACCATCACAGGTTCAAACAGTTTGGATATAGATCAGGCCCGACATTTTGTTGGGCATGATCTGGATCCAAATTGTTTGCTCAGGTTTTCAGAAGACGACAAAAGTGGTCACTAGTAGGTGCAGAATTGAGCTTAGGGGCAAACACAACAATAATGATAAAGTGTTAACAAAGGCTAGGTGAGTTCTTTCACAGTGTGATTGTTAAAAATATCTGCTCTGTTGTGTACTGGGGCCCCGTCTCCCTGGGCAATCTGTTCTGCAAGGTCGGCAAACTTCCTCACATAATCTATACTGCTTTCATTCATCATACACTGTAACGTGGAGTCAACCTGAAAATATAGAGAGGATCTTACATGAGTGCTCATGTCATATGGTCCAAACAAAATTTTTGAGCGTAAAATTGTGAATATTTTCTTATCCATTAATTTTAACATTTGTTTTGGGTTCTCAAAAGAACCGTCTCAATGAGACGGTTCTTTTGAGTACCCACAACATATGTTTTGGTTAAGGAATAAGAAAAATAAATTTTAATAACACACACTTATCTAGAGATCTGCCACAAAAAAACTCTTCTTGTGGTTTAGCTTTAATATATTCATAAGGATTCATAATTGAATATTTACACTTTCAAAGCAAGTGATTAATGAATCTATAGATTTTTGTAACTGACCCCATGAAAAAAGTAATATGACTGACAGATGTCAGAATAAGTTCACTAGCATTTAAATAACCTTCACTTCAATAACTAATACATTCACCAGTGGTGATAATGTAGCTGTGCTTGACGGTAAAACCGCACCCACCCCGAGGTTAAAAAACTTTTTTTGTGCAACTCAACTGAGCACGAAATTTATCATGCTCATAAATGTTAAAATGCATTAATTATTTTAACATCTGAGTGTTTAAAAGCAACGAAAGTCTTTATTTTTCAGCATTTTAGTTTTTATGAGCAGCTGAAATTTTATTGTCAGATGAGCATGAAAAAAGTTTTAAAAACTTGGGAGCTGGTTTGCATGTGTGTTTATTTCATTGGCTGTTCGCGTTCATGTTGACTGTTCCCCTGTTACAATTTAAACTCAAACAAAACCTATGATACGATAAAAAATTAAATACAAAATTGTTTTGTAGTCTAAAGTATAAATAAATTCTATATCAGAAATTTATTTTGTGTGTGTTGATGCATTACATCCCAGTCAACTATTTTTCAATCATGTCCGGACGTTTTCCTACCTTCCCGGGTAGAAACCAGTACTAAACAGAGGATGAAAATGTCTTGCTCAAGGACACAACATAATGCCTCCGGTGAGTCTCGACTTTCTGACCCTTCAATCCCAAGTCTTACACTCTACTGCTGAGCCACTGCGGTCCTCTCAAAAGTTCTTGTACTTTAACAGATGAAATTTATAATAAAAATGTAAATTTAAAAGATGATTTCATTTTTTGTAGGTTCATGAAGTTTAGTTTGAATTAATGTGATGCCTTTCAGGCCACACTTGCTTTGAACTGAACACATGGCATTAAGTACTTCATGAACCAATGAAAAATGAAGTTCATTTCTTAAGACATTGTCTGTACTCACATCTATCCTGTGTGACTGTGAGTCCCTCGAGCAATCACCAAAGAGAGTCAGTGGTTGAGTATTGTATGTAACAGTGGTTTGAGTATCACTCACAATGGTGGCCGGTTTACTGGAAGTCTCTAGAAAACTGGTTAATGATAAATCTGGTACCTGCAAAAAGAACAACAAATAAAATGGGACAAATACTGTATTTCATAGGTTGAGATAAAAAATTTTTTTTTAGCTTCAATTTGTTGTTATTGTGTTTGAGTTTAACGTCCCACCAACAGCTAAGGTCATATGGCGATGGGGCCACGGCTAAAAGTCTCATCTGACAGACTGGAGAAGCCGGGGATCAAACCTGGGACCCCTGATTTACAAGCCGAGCAGTTTATTCACTAAACCATTCCAGATTAAATTTGTGAATATTTTCTTATCCATCAGTTTTATGAAAATTTTCTTTTCCATCTGACAGTTTTAACATATTTTAAGTTTTGGGTGCTCAAAAGAACCGTCTCATTGTCAGAGATGGTCATTTTGAGTACACACAACATACGTTTTGGTTTACACCCATGATATAATTATGGTCTGACAGTGGGTTATGTGAAGGAGTTTTCATTGCATGGGCACATGTGGGTTTTGGGAGACAGGACCCAAAAAGCAGGGCTTACATGATACAATAACTATTTCTTAGAGCTACTAGTGTGTGAGATATAAGCCACATCATGAGAAAACCTGTTGCTGGGGTTTGTTACCATATAGATAAACACAAGCCTGCTAAAATCTTCAAACACTGGATATAGCAAACATGATTATTATACTTTCTAGGCATTAAACAACAAAATTGCGATCAGACTGTGCAGATTGTTATATTTAATAAGAAAAAAAACCAGGTTTCATCACGACATGGATCAGATTATAGTGCACTTAGCTTGTTATATATTTACCTCTCCATTTAGCCATTGCTGATCAGGTATTGGAGAATTCATCTTGAACAGTGACCGTACAGGTGGGCTGTGTAAGGGAGATAAATGCTGTTCCGTCTGTGTTCTTATAGGTGGAGTGGTCAGTCCTGGATCCACTGATAGAGGCTTGTTGGTTTCCAGTAAACCTGACAATAATGTTAAAATCACAAGATTATACACTGGCAAGGTGTACAATTAGCTATGTTAACCCGTTTAAGCCTAATGGAATTTCCCACTGTTATCAATTGGACCAGTCCATTTCTATTTTAAAGGCTGATGGGTGGTAGTTTTCATTTGTATTCAAATTTTAATAGAACATTCTGTAAGCAAACAGTGGAAACCCTGATCAGACACCGAATGGCGTCTGATCTGGGTCTGCACTGTTTGCATATGTCCCACAAAAAGGACACTAGGCTTATATGAGTTAATATCCTTAAGCAGCATGCATATGATTTGACTAGACTGCACTGAGGCTCAGGCTAGCCTTTTTTGTATGTTTAGTGATAGATACTTGTATATGAACTAAAACAATTAAGTTTGGGTGGTTTAGTTAACAATTTGAGGCGTCATAGATTAGATTTTCAAAATTCAATTAACTTCTGTGGCTGAAATCTATTTCTACATATCTTTTTATCAAACAACTGGAAAAAATTACCTTTTCTTCAACCGAGAATGAAAGCTAAAAAGACACACTGTCATGAAACTGCAGCAGTGACTAATGACATGCCATCACTATCCAAATACTTTGGGGTTTCAGTTGAATGCGGCTTTAATAGTGATTCTGGTCTTTTGAAATTTTCAGGGTCTAAACCCTGTCAGCTTATGATTCCGATTTGGTAACATGACCCATGGGCTTAGGGCTATTCCAGAAAAAAATACTTGGGAGGGGAAGACGGCAGGCGATATATTTTTCCATGGGTGGTTGGTGAGGAAAGTTTTCAAATTATATGGGTCAAAAAAACAAACAACTTTTTGTGGCTTTTCCATGGGTAGAAACCAGTACTGGGCCGGGAGGGTTTATGATTTGTGTGTTTATTATATGACGGGAACTCCCAAAGGCTCAACCCAAAGTGGTTTTATGGAGAAGCCGGGAATCAAAAAAAAAAAAACTTTTTGTGGTTTTTCCATGGGTAGAAACCAGTACTGGGCCGGGAGGGTTTATGATTTGTGTGTTTATTATATGACGGGAACTCCCGAAGGCTCAACCGAAAGTGGTTTTATGGAGAAGCCGGGAATCGAACCTGCGACCCCTGGTTTACAAGGCATAGCGCTTATCCACTACACCACAGGGGCTTCTCGGGAATCAAAAAACTTTTTTGTGGCTTTCCTGGGTATAAACCAGTTCCGCCGGGTCGGTTTAAGATATGTGTTGGTTTTATTACGGGAACACCCAAAGGCTCACCGAAAGTGTTTTTATGGAGAAGCCGGGAATCGAACCTGCGACCCCTGGTTTACAAGGCATAGCAATTATCCACTACACCACGAGGGCTTCTCGGGAATCAAAAAAAACAAAAAACTTTTTGTGGCTTTTCCATGGGTAGAAACCAGTACTGGGGCGGGAGGGTTTATGATTTGTGTGTTTATTATATGACGGGAACTCCCGAAGGCTCAACCGAAAGTGGTTTTATGGAGAAGCCGGGAATCGAACCTGCGACCCCTGGTTTACAAGGCATAGCGCTTATCCACTACACCACGGGGGGACTTCTCGGGAATCAAAAAAACTTTTTGTGGCTTTTCCATGGGTAGAAACCAGTACTGGGCCGGGAGGGTTTATGATTTGTGTGTTTATTATATGACGGGAACTCCCGAAGGCTCAACCGAAAGTGGTTTTATGGAGAAGCCGGGAATCGAACCTGCGACCCCTGGTTTACAAGGCATAGCGCTTATCCACTACACCACGGGGGCTTCTCAAAACTTTTTGTGGCTTTTCCATGGGTAGTAACCAGTACTGGGCCGGGAGGGTTTATGATTTGTGTGTTTATTATATGACGGGAGCACCCGAAGGCTCACCGAAAGTGATTTTATGGAGAAGCCGGGAATCGAACTTGCGACCCCTGGTTTACAAGGCATAGCGCTTATTCACTACACCACGGGGGCTTCTCTTCTCGGGAATGATAAAAAACTTTTTGTGGCTTTTCCATGGGTAGAAACCAGTACTGGGCCGGGAGGGTTTATGATTTGTGTGTTTATTATATGACGGGAACTCCCGAAGGCTCACCGAAAGTGGTTTTATGGAGAAGCCGGGAATCGAACCTGCGACCCCTGGTTTACAAGGCATAGCGCTTATCCACTACACCACGGGGGGCTTCTCTTCTCGGGAATCAAAAACTTTTTTGTGGCTTTCCTGGGTATAAACCAGTTCCACCGGGTTGGTTTAAGATAGTGTGTTGGTTTTTTGTCGGGAACACCCAAAGGCTCACCGAAAGTTTTTTTTTATGGAGAAGCCGGGAATCGAACCTGCGACCCCTGGTTTACAAGGCATAGCACTTATCCACTACACCACGGGGGCTTCTCAAAACTTTTTGTGGCTTTTCCATGGGTAGTCACCAGTACTGGGCCGGGAGGGTTTATGATTTGTGTGTTTATTATATGACGGGAGCACCCGAAGGCTCACCGAAAGTGGTTTTATGGAGAAGCCGGGAATCGAACCTGCCACCCCTGGTTTACAAGGCATAGCGCTTATCCACTACACCACGGGGGCTTCTCTTCTCGGGAATCAAAAAACTTTTTGTGGCTTTTCCATGGGTAGAAACCAGTACTGGGCCGGGAGGGTTTATGATTTGTGTGTTTATTATATGACGGGAACTCCCGAAGGCTAACCGAAAGTGGTTTTATGGAGAAGCCGGGAATCGAACCTGCGACCCCTGGTTTACAAGGCATAGCGCTTATCCACTACACCATGGGGGGCTTCTCTTCTCGGGAATCAAAAACTTTTTTGTGGCTTTCCTGGGTATAAACCAGTTCCGCCGGGTTGGTTTAAGATATGTGTTGGTTTTATTACGGGAACACCCAAAGGCTCACCAAAAGTTTTTTTTTTATGGAGAAGCCGGGAATCGAACCTGCGACCCCTGGTTTACAAGGCATAGTGCTTATCCACTACACCACGGGGGCTTCTCAAAACTTTTTGTGGCTTTTCCATGGGTAGTAACCAGTACTGGGCCGGGAGGGTTTATGATTTGTGTGTTTATTATATGACGGGAGCACCCGAAGGCTCACCGAAAGTGGTTTTATGGAGAAGCCGGGAATCGAACCTGCGACCCCTGGTTTACAAGGCATAGCGCTTATCCACTACACCACGGGGGCTTCTCTTCTCGGGAATCAAAAAACTTTTTGTGGCTTTTCCATGGGTAGAAACCAGTACTGGGCCGGGAGGGTTTATGATTTGTGTGTTTATTATATGACGGGAACTCCCGAAGGCTCACCGAAAGTGGTTTTATGGAGAAGCTGGGAATCGAACCTGCGACCCCTGGTTTACAAGGCATAGCGCTTATCCACTACACCACGGGGGGGCTTCTCTTCTCGGGAATCAAAAAAAACTTTTTGTGGCTCTCCCTGGGTAGTAACCAGTACCGCCGGGAGGGTTTATGATTTGTGTGTTTATTATATGACAGGAGCACCCGAAGGCTCACCGAAAGTGGTTTTATGGAGAAGCCGGGAATCGAACCTGCGACCCCTGGTTTACAAGGCATAGCGCTTATCCACTACACCACGGGGGCTTCTTCTCGGGAATCAAAAAAAAACTTTTTGTGGCTTTCCCTGGGTAGAAACCAGTACCGCCGGGAGGGTTTATGATTTGTGTGTTTATTATATGACGGGAGCACCCGAAGGCTCACCGAAAGTGGTTTTATGTGGTTTTATGGAGAAGCCGGGAATCGAACCTGCGACCCCTGGTTTACAAGGCATAGCGCTTATCCACTACACCACGGGGGCTTCTCTTCTCGGGAATCAAAAAACTTTTTGTGGCTTTTCCATGGGTAGAAACCAGTACTGGGCCGGGAGGGTTTATGATTTGTGTGTTTATTATATGACGGGAACTCCCGAAGGCTCACCGAAAGTGGTTTTATGGAGAAGCTGGGAATCGAACCTGCGACCCCTGGTTTACAAGGCATAGCGCTTATCCACTACACCACAGGGGCTTCTCTTCTCGGGAATCAAAAAAAACTTTTTGTGGCTTTCCCTGGGTAGTAACCAGTACCGCCGGGAGGGTTTATGATTTGTGTGTTTATTATATGACGGGAGCACCCGAAGGCTCACCGAAAGTGGTTTTATGGAGAAGCCGGGAATCGAACCTGCGACCCCTGGTTTACAAGGCATAGCGCTTATCCACTACACCACGGGGGCTTCTTCACGGGAATCATTGGTGTTCGACCGAATCTAATTGCATGGGTGGTTGGTTTTTCACCAAATCTAATTATATGGGTGGTTAATATATATAGTTTTGCAAAATTAAAAAAGATGGACTTCACTTGTCATTGAGCTATAAAACTGTAACAACCAATAGAATGTAAAATTCATTTCTGCTTTGAATCAAAACCTTTGATTTTTCAGCATTTCAATATTTTTCATTATTATTTTTTTCTTCCGTTTAAGATAAGTCAAGAAATTTCATTTAGTTTTTTGAAAAATGGTTATTTTGATAAAAAAAGGTTGGTTGTCTCCCTTTATAACATCTAACAAGTATAAGCTTTTATCTTATCGGTTTTTTGCTTTTGTTCAATTCTTCACCTTATTAACATACACTTGTTTGATGACTACATACTGATTGTTCAAGTTGCAATTTAAACATATTAACACCCTGACAGGCAAATTTCAGGGGATATAGCAACCAGCCTGGCATAAGTCCGTCTTGTCTCTCTGTCCATCCATAGACAAAATCTTGTGTGCTCAATAACTTTAATACCCTTTGAGATATTTTGATAATATTTGGTTGGCGTCTATATCAGATCAAGACAGTATGTCACATGCAAGAATGGTTGCTTTCCCCTGCTTGTCTTTTGAGTTATCTCCCTTGAAAGAACTTTAAGGGGAAAGCTTGTGCGCTTAATAACTCTTAGACCCTTTGAGATATTTTGCTTATATTTGGCGTTCATATATATCAGGTGAAGATGGTGTGTCACATGCTAGAATGGTTGCCTCCTCTAGCTGTCCTTTTGAGTTATCTCCCTTCAACAAACTTGACAGGGGAAAGCTTGTGCGCTCAATAATTAAACCCCGTTTGAGATATATTAATGGTAATAGGTAGGCATACATATCAGATCTAGATGATGTCTTGTGCAAGCATGGTTGCTCTCCCTTGCTTCCTGTTTAATTGTCTCTCTTAGAAGAACTTAAAGTGGAAACAAACAAACAAAACCTTGTTAATCCATAACTATTATACATTTTGAAATATTTAGATGATTCATGGCAGGCATATTTATCAGGGCAATGTGGCATATTATGTGCAGTAATAAATAGTTGTCTCCTTTGCTATATGCTTGAATTATCTTCCTTGCGTGAACATTTAAGGGGAAAGCTAGTGTGTTCCATAACACTTTTTTGTATGATTGCTCGTCAGGGATTTCATTTTGACTTACCTCCCTTGGATGAATAAAATTGTTTCTCTACAGTTGCTTGAAGTGACACTCAGTACTATCTAATCTAATTTATACTTTTGACATAAAGTTAAGCATATTCCATTTGATAACACCACTAGGTTTGAGAAACGGTAAGAGCGGAAACCTTTGAGAGATACCAAGACTATTGTGGCAGACAACAAAAGCAGAATACCAGTGATTTGATAAAGAAAAGCCGTGGAATCTCTGACTTGTTTATAGGCTGCAAACACCTTACAAAAATTACCCATAGATTTTACAAAATTCAACGAACAAGCCGTTGGGGAGTTAATCACAGAGATGCGCATGTGTACTTGCAACTGTTTGGTATAAACATCCCGTTTGCGATGGAAAAAGATCGACCAGCTGTATTTTTACCTTTGTTTCGTCTTCTCTAAAGGAAAAAATGCATTTTACGTGTCGAACCCGACGTTTAGCCAATGCGAGTGGGCAAATGGGGAATTTTACACCACTGGGCCTTAGGAAATTGAATTCTATGGGTAGTTGGTGTACGGAACTTTCTGATTACATGGGTGGTTGGTGTCGGAGGAAATTGAATTCCATGGGTGGTTGGTGTCGGAGGAAATTGAATTCCATGGGTGGTTGGTGTCGGAGGAAATTGAATTCTATGGGTGGTTGGGTAAAAAAAAAGTGCCTTCTTCCCCCCCAGGTGTTTTTTTCTGGAATAGCCCTTAGATAAACCAAAATTTTCAGCGTAAAATTGTAAATATTTTCTAACCCATAATTTTGATCATATGTTTGAGTACTACGTATGTTTTGGTTGAGAAATAAGAAAATATTTTTTGGTTACTCACTTATTGTTACTCACTTAACTAAAGGCCTGATGACCACTGGAAAAAACACACAAAATCTACATTTTGTCCCAAAAAATTTGGAAAGAAATAAACACAAAAAATATCCACTGGCTAAATTCAGGTGCTACAGTGGATATTCTTCATTGATTTTTCTTTCCAAATTTTTGGGGTCAATATGTAGTTTTAATTAGGAAGGGGCCATATTCAGCCCCCAATTTTTGGTTGCACAATTAAGAAACAATTTTTCAGCTATGTTTTATAAGCTCACCTGTAAATGAATTGTCTGCAATGTTCAGATCCATGAACTTGTCTCCATCCCCTCCTGAAATGGTAAGCATTTCATAGGTTTAGATAAACAAAATTTTTGAGCGTAAATTGTAAATATTTTCTTATCAATCAGTTTTAACATATGTTGTGGGTGCTCAAAAGAACTGTCTCTGAGAAGGTTCTTTTGAGCACCTACAACATATGTTTTGGTTGAGAAATAAGAAAATTATTTTTTGGGTACACACTCTTAACTAAAGTCCTGCATTTACAAGCTATATCATACTCCTAATCAACCTTTTGTATACTAGAAACCCCTAAATGGGTACTTTTACAAACAGTGAAGACCCGATGAAATGCTGCATAATGTGGCATTTTATCAAGACTTACACTGTTTGCAAGGGAATTAAAGATCTTCAGACATAAAAAAAATATTGTAAATTATAGCCTGACACCCCTAGATATATACAATGGACCGTCCAAGTTTATTGTATCAAACTAGAAGGAAGAATCCATTAGTATACAAAGGTTTAAAAGCACATTGTGCCCTCAGCAATCTCACGGACCACGTAGCACAGTGGATAACATGTCTGACTGCAGATACATATCTGACTGCAGATCCAGGGGTTGCGAGTTCCATCCCAGCCCGGTCCCATACTTTCATGCAGATTGATCATGAAATAATTTCTACGGCCATTCTCCTCCCTACCGCTGATTCAAGAAGGGTTGTTGTCAGTTACAAGCGAAAGTATTTGCACAAAGTACTGGTTAACTGCTTAGTCAAGCTTGCCCAGGAAAAAAGTGTGGTTAGGTGAAGTGACCGTCCCAACATGACCATAGCTGTTGACTGGGATGTAAAGAACCAAACCCAAACCCTCAGCAATCTTATATTAGCAGCAGTGTGTTGTCTTGAAAGTTATATCTATGCTTTATGGAGAGAGATGCTTGCTATTTTTCAGGTTTAACAGTAGCTAAATAAATGATAAAATTGAGAAATAATGCATATTTCAGCTAGTCTATGAGATTTTGGTACTTATTGAATCGACAAGCAGCCAAGGTTCAGGCAAGCCTGCGCAACCTCAGTCTTGCCAGAACCGTTGCTACTTGTATACACAAAGTATAGAGGTAGAACAATGCTCGGACCAAACATTTTGACCCTTAATCCAACAAGATAACTAGGCACATGTGTCCTTTACACATAGCTCAAGTACCAAAATCTAAAAAACTGGCCCATCTCTAAGTAAGTTAAAGAGCCCATATTTGGCCCCAATATTAACCCTTAAAGTGCCACCTATAATTTGCAGCAAACGACAATTTCAAAATTTGCCGCTTTAAAAAAAAAACATATAAGGCATGATATTTCATGAAACTAGCAGACGACTCTCATGAAATATCATTCCTTATTTTTTTTCATATATTGGGAAAGATGCAGCAAAATTTGTCGTCTGCTGCAGTCGTAATAGGTGCTTTAAGGGTTTAACATAGAAAATGTCTAACATACCTGACTGGATACTGGAAAATGACATGTCTAACAATGAGGAGAGATTTGGTGGTGAGAGAGAAGATTTCTGTGTAGGTTTACTGGTGTGAGGTGTACTGGTAATGGTGGATATGGCAACAGTTGTCAGGCCCGCATCTTTCAACGCCTCTTGTGTCATGGAACCAATCTAAAATATTGTAAAAACATGCATAATGACATCAGGGCTTTTTCCAGCAAATTTGGGAAAAGGCCCCTGGCCAAAATTAGGAAAAAATGATCAACTCAACAGCAAAATTGGGAGAAATTAATGATATAGAACAAGGGAAGCAAAATGTATCCTCAAAATCAAGTTATTTTAGATTGTACAATGCCAACCATACCACTTGAGCACAAGTGTTTAAGTATCATTCTGATATGGGTCATTGTTTCTCATAAGTAGCAGTGGTCTCTAAAAAATAATAAAAAAAAAAATCTTTTTTTTTTCTTTTCTTAATTGGGAAAAACAGACATGGTCTTTTGGGAAAAGGGTGGCTATTTTTGATTGGGAATGGGGCCAAAATTCGACCCCTAGAGAAGGGAAGAAAATACCCTGGATATGCCTGAAATATTACAGTGCAGTGCCTTTATAACTTTCCAGAGATTTTCCTAGGCCTGACTTGGGCCCGAATATTGGCCCCTTCCCAATGCAATGATGAGTAAAAACTTCCCAAAATGGTGTATATTATTCCCAATTTCTTAGTTTTACATCTTGGTGAAAATTTCATGAAAAGCCTAACAAAAATAGCAAAGTTACTGTTACATGAAAATTTGCATAAAAAAACATAGTTTTCATTCACATTTTTATGCAAATTTTCATGAGATTTTATGAAGGGCAATTAAAACAACCCATGCTAAATACATTGATAATTTCTTATATAGTTTTTAACCCATTGAAAATGGCAATCCAGTTCTTTTAGACTGCATCAAATTTTCCCAATTTAGATAGTCCAAATGCTTTTTTTCTACAAATTTAACAGGCCCCTGGCCCAAAGTTGCATTTCTTACTCTGAAGATCAGGCCCCTGGCCCAAAGTTGCATTTCTTACTCTGAAGATCAGTTTTGTCTAAGCAAACAGTGCAGACCCTGATGAATGCCACATAATGCAATATTTCATCAGGATCGGCACTGTTTACTAAATTGACCTTCAGAGAGATTTTGTTTGTTTTGATTCTTTATGTTCCAGTCATCAATTTTTCAGTCATGCCGGGATGGTTCTTCCTTGGTTGAACCAGTACTAAGCAAGGATTAATGTGTTTTGCTCAAGGACACAATGCAGTGACGCCGGTGAGGCTCGAACCCGCAACCTCCAAGCTCCTCACCTTTAGAGAAAATGAAAAAAGTCAATAAGCAATGCTTATTAGATACCCCCGCAAAGTAAGAGTCAGAGCAAAAACTTGGCAAGTTATAGTTCAAACCAGCAGACCTTAGTTTTGAAAAGAATATTTCAGTAGAATCTGTGCAAACAAAAATTATAAACTCCTTCATGCATATGTTCAATGTGTCTACATTGTATCTGCAAAGTATCAAATTGCTCCATCAAAAGCTGTGGATCGGCCCATAAAGGCACTATCCATGCATATACAAATGCCATATAAGGGAAAAATTGTCTAAGTTCTCACAGCTGTCATTTTGTCAAAAAAAATTTTTTTCAACCAAAGTCCTTCATGCATATGTTCAATGTGTCTATATTGTAAAGGCAAAGTATCAAATTGCTCCATTTAAAGCTGTGGTAGGAGTTGATCGGCCCATGAAGGCACCATCTATGCATATACAAACACCTTATTAGGGAAAAATTGTCTAAGTTCTCACAGCTGTCATTTTTTCAAAAATTATTTTTTCTGAACCAAACTCCTTCATGCATATGTTCAATGTGTCTACATTGTATAGGCAAAGTATCAAATTGCTCCATCAAAAGCTGTGGTAGGAGTTGATCGGCCCATGAAGGCACCATCTATGCATATACAAACACCTTATTAGGGAAAAATTGTCTCAGTTCTCACTGCTGTCATTTTGTCAAAAATTATTTTTTCTAATTCAAACTCCTTTATGCATATGTTCAATGTGTCTACATTGTATAGGAAAAGTATCAAATTGTTCCATCAAAAGCTGTGGTAGGAGTTGATCGGCCTGTGTATGGCCTATAATAGCATAAGCATAAAACCCTATATTAAAAGCCATTTAGAACTACAAAGGGTAATAACTCTAATAGAATTGGCCCCTAGCCCTTACTTTTTTGTCTAAAGTATTTGTCTTGCATATATGAACATGTTTGCAAGGTTTGATGAAAATCCAGCAATGACTCTTCAAGATATTATGAAAACAAAGCGTTACTGACGGATGGACAAGTGAAAACAGTATACCCACCACAAAAAAGTTTGCGGGGGTATAAATACAAATTATATTTTTGAAATTATAACCTTTGACCCCTCAATATATATAATGGACCATCCTGACTTTATTGTACATAACTTTATGGGAAATTCTATTGGACTGAAAAGGGTTAAATAAAGAACAAACCTGTGATTCTGGTATCCTCATCAAGGTCTGGTCGCCATCACCTGGTGACAGTGAGAGTTCTACACCAGATAGGGTTGTTGAAGAGACTGTTGGACTGCCAACTGATTCTACTGTAAAAGAAATACAACAGGGATCAAATTTAGCACTTGCTAACTTGCTAAATGCTCATAGTTTTCTCCAAAAAGCAAGTAGAAATTGCCATCACTTGCTATTCTTAGCATGTGAAAACAAGTCATTATCATATCAACCAAGCCATGCAGCATAACATAAGCTGCATGGTAAACAGTGGGGATCCTGATCAGCCAGCTTCTTCAGAAGCTGGCTGTTCTGAATCCCCACTGTTTGCCAGGAAACCTCATTATGATAATAATAGGGTTTTTTGTCAGACAATCTATTCATTACAGACCTGAAATTCTAATTGAACTTCTTAAATTTTCTAATTAGCGATACTACATTAGTAAATAAGCAAGTTGATCAACACATTTAGCAAGTGAGAAAAATAGTCACTTGCTATTAGCAAGTGAATAAAATTCTTAAATTTGAATGTGAATGTTCAAAATTTCCAAAATCCTGAATTTTAGAAATTCAAATCTTAAACCTTGCAAAATACTTGCACTTATTTGCAATTCCAAGTTTAAACTTTAAATGGTCAATTCTCTTTAGAAAAACTGAAAATAAATCAGAAGCTATTATAATCTGCTTAATTCAATATTTTGAGGCTGACTTTCCACAGAAAGTCAGCCTCAAAATCCTGAATTCAGGAATAATCTTGAAAATATTTCACCCATGTAAATACTTCCTGTGTTCATTTCAACAGCAAGAAAATCCACTACGTTGGATGTTCCAAAATTCCAAACACTTTTATTTCATTGCGCAACTTAATTTCAGAAGTCAGAACCTCAGTTCACAAAATAGCCGACAGAGCAAACCTATATCAAACTGCTCCTAAAGGAACATTCTGATCTGGGTCTGCACTGGTTGTATTGCCTTAACATAAGATAAATTTTATAACAGTATACACTAAACATGGTAAATCAATTACTGTATATAGCCTCTGAATAAGACTAAGTTCTTCTAAAATTGACAACGGTTATGTTTGACTTCCTGTCAGATGAAACATTGTAGACCTACAAACTACATATCAAATATTCTTAAAAAGCTAATCAGCTACTTAATTCAGAATTTTGAGGCTCAAAATCCTGAATTCAGGAATAATCCTGAAAACGTTCACCCATGTTATCTGCAGGCCTAGTTGTTGTTAAGATTTAAACTTCTCTTTAAATATATAGTTATCCCGAGAAAAACAGGTAGCATCCATGCATGCTCAACCTACCATATTGAATAGTTGTGGTCTGAAGTTGCTGACTAGGTGAAGCAGTGGGAACTGCAGAGATAGGAACTGTTCTTGTCTGTATACCGATGGGATGTCCAACAATAGTCTGGTTCACCCCCGACACTTTATTTCCCGATTGAGTCTGGATTCCTACAGGGTGCCCCATGATGGTCTGGTTGATACCGGAGACCGGCTTATCACTCGAACCAGGACTGCCGATGGGAGAGTTGGCCACAACAGGATAGAATGTGACCATCTGGCCGGGCACTTGCTGAGACTTTGGTAATATGGTTCTCTGCATCACCGGTTTTCTGGATACAGATTTCAGCTTTCTGGGTCGCATAAGCTGTTTCTGAAAAACAAAAAGATTTGTTTTCAGGGATTTTCCTACTTATCTGAAGTTGGGGCCTGGGGCCTGATTATTTTGGGAAGAAAGAATTTGGATCATCAAACTTAATACAATTTGATGCAGTCTTAAAGAACTTGAATGCCATTCTAAATGGATTAAAACCATACAATATATTAGCAGTATAAAGCTGTAACATATTTGTTGCTTTAATTGCCCTTCATAAAAACTCTTGAAAAATTGCATAAAAATGTGAATGAAAACATGTTATCATTCACCGTTTTATGTAAATTTTCATGCATCTGCAACTTTGCTATTTTTGTTTGGATTTTTATGAAATTTTCACCAAAATGTAGAACTAAGAAATTGGGAATGATATACACCATTTTGGAAAGTTTTTGCTCATTTTCTAATTGGGACGGGGCCGATATTCGGCCCCAAATCAGGCCTAGGAAAATCCCTGTTTTTGTGTTGATTTTTTATGTCCCAGTCAACAATTTTAAAGTCTGTCGGGATGATTTCCTGTCTTCCTGTGTTGACTTTGGCAAACAGTGAAGACCCCTGTAAAATGCTGCATAAAGCTGCATTTCATCATCGACTACACTGTTTGCTAAGACAAAACAATCTTAAGAGAAAGAAATACAATTCTATTTACAAATTATAACCTGTGACCCCTTTATATATATACAATGGACCAGTTTATTTTATTAAACCAGAAGGAAAAATCCATTTGTGCATAAAGGGTTAACTATGCTTTCCTTAATCGTTCACATCAGCCATATGATGATAATCTGTTTTCGTACAGTAAAACCTGTCTTAAGCGGCCACTCAAAAATAGACGAAACAAAGGTCGTAAAGACAAATGGTAGCTTAATGAAGGTCTAAAGTATTACAGAATACTCTCTTGAAGCATTCTGCAATACTTTTGACCGGCATTAAGTGATAATTGGTCTTGAAAACCAATTTTTTGTCTTCTTTTTGAATGGCCGCTTAAGACAGGTTTTAGTGTATGTCACATGATTACAGTTCCTTGACAGCTTACTCAGCAGATAACTAGTACAAAGAGTATACGTATACAGAACCCCAGATAAGAGAGCATAACTGAAAATTATTTTTCTTATTTCCTAACCAAAACATATATTGTGTGTACTCAAAAGAACTGTCTTGGGAAAGGTATCATCATATGTTATTATAGACAATTATTAAAATAGATCATGAATAGGTTCTATTATCTCAATCCAGTGTGTCCCAAATTTATTTTGAATTAGCAAGCATTTCATTTATTTCGAATTAGCGAGTATTACAAAAAATAGAAGTTCGAATTTTTGAGGTTTTACTGTATTTGCATTTGGAGAAAAAAACAACTAATTACCAACCCTAACCTGAAACACATATACAGTCAACCCTCTTTACGATACTGTTTGTCCCCAAATAATGACGTTAAACTGAATTTCTGTTGTAATGAATTCAAATTTAAGCTAAACTGGCACATTTGTGCAAAAACAATTGACATTGTAAAGATTTTTTCTGTTATAAAGAATGTCGCTGTAAAGAATTTTCACTGTTAATATTTATTTGGCCTTAACAAGGCCCCCAGATAAGAGTGTCCCAGATAAGAGTGTATAAAAGAAAATTATTTTCTTATTTCTCAACCAAAATATATGTTGTGGGTACTCAAAAGAACCATCTCAATGAGACGGTTCTTTTGAGCACCCAAAACACATGTTTAAGCTGATGGGCAGGAAAATAATCACAATTTTACGCTGAAATTTTTTGCTGAACTGGCCCTATGCCTTAACTTACATTAATGCCAGGGTTTAGGTGTTGAACCAGCTCCTTGTCTGTGAGGGTGGTGATAGATTTGGGATGGTGGATGGCCGCTGATGCCACTGGTACTCGGAATACACCATCAGGGCTTGCTGAAACCGTCACTGTGGAAGCTGGACCAAAGTTGGAGGGCTGAAAATACAGATTTTATATTTACATTAGACGCAGCTTAAACATACTGAAGCAAATTTATAAACAAACACCTGGTTTTGCCATAGAAGTGCGTCATTTGACATATTTCGATACAATTTAAAACAAAATTTTACATCTGGCTTCCACAATAGAGCCGTGACATGAGATTTCCAACTATGTGGTATGTGCGACCAGCAAAGGCTCAGACCAACCTGTGCATACGCAGACTTATAAGAGCCTTTGCTTGTTGCTTAAATATTCTATGACTGTTAAGCTACTGACCGAACATCATTTGGAGTTTCTAAACCTAAAAGGAGGCTGCACAGGCTTGTCTGAGTCTACACTTGTCAAAATGCCACATTGTTGGAAATCACATGTCACAGCTCTATTTATTTCCAATAATCATACGAAATTTCATTCATAATAGAGCATACTTAATGCTATAACAGGCCATCCATCAAAATGAAAAACACAGATTTCATCAAAAAGCATATGTAGCAGTAAATGCACAATTTTATTCAGATTTAGGTCTCTATCAACAGTGTTAAGTCCTGATGGAAATATAGTAAAATTCAAATACTTTTCAAGGACTTACTGTGATTTTCTAGTACTTTTCACAGGTTTGGATTCAGATTTCAATAACTTTTCAAGAAAGCCCTCTATATTCAAGTACTTTTTAAGCCTGTGCGAACCCTGCTAAGGCTATTGAATTTGTAGTGATTTATTTGCCATACCTGCTGGCCGAATTTCGGCCCCCATCCGCAATGGAAAATGGCCACCTTTTTTCCCAATTGTATGTCTATTTTTCATCTTTTTTCCCCAATTAAGAAAGTAAAAAAAAACAAAAACATTTTATTACAACTTATAAGAATCAATGACTCATATCAGATTGCAACTTAAACACTTGTGCTTGGCATTTACAATCTAAAATAACTTGTTTTAGGGTAAATTTTGCTCCCATAATTTCCCAATTTTGACATTAAGTCGATAATTTTTCCCTAATTTTGTCTAGGGGTCTTTCCCCAAAATTGCTGGATACAGCCATGCCTTGTTAAAATCAATGATCATATTTATTACCTCTTTCTTGTGAAGGACAGGAGAAACATTTGTCTGGGTTGACATATCTCTACAGGATTTATTCATTCTTGCTTTCATTGGTGGACTCTTCCCTAGTGCCTTCTCTTTACCCTTGCCTGGTTTCCCCCCTTGAATAGTCCCACACATGTGACATGGAGTACCAGTACTGGGTGCCTGAAATAATGACAAGCTCATATGAGATTCTCGAATCTACCTTAGCTAGGGCATGTGGACAGTGTGCTTCACCTGTCAGTGAAAACTTTTGTTGTCTGCTGATAACCTTTGCAAACAGTTTGGATGGACCAAGATCAAGCCAGACATAACGTCTGGTCTGATCCGGATCAAATTCCTGAAAGATATTTTTGAATAACATCAGTAGATGACAAAAAATGCATGCAAAACTACCCCTAATCAAGCTTATTTAACGTTTGTTTGTTTGGTTTGATGCTTAAAGTCCCAGTCAACAGCTATGGTCATGTCTTGACGGTCAGTTCACCTACATGTAACCACACTTTTTTTCCTGTTCAAGCTTGACTAAACAGTTAATCAGTACTTTGTGCTCATATTTTCTCTTGTAACTGGAAACAAACCTTCTTGGATCAGCAGAAAGGGGGAGAATGGCTGTAGAAATGATTTCATGATAAAACTCCACGAAAGTATGGGAACGGGCTGGGATCGAACTAGCGACCCCTGGATCTGCAGTCAGACAGATCTTAAGAGAAACTGAAAATAAATGAGAGAGATGCTATTATATAATCTGCTAAATTCAGCATTTTGAGGCTGACTATCATGAAAACTTTCACCCATGTTTCTATAATTAGAACCAACAAGAAATCCCAAAGAGAAATAAGGAACTAATCACATTTTTTATTAAACGCTTTTTTTTAATCTAAGACCATGACTAAGAAGCTATACTTACTTTACTAAAATCTGTAAATTCCACTGTTGCTAGATTTGCAAGCCTCCGAAGCATGTTGTTCAAGTTGGCAAGAAGTCTTTCTTGTATCTCGTTGGCTTGCAAGTCACACCAATCATACTCAAACCTAATTTCTCCTCCTTTACCAAACATCAAATACAACTCGGCCATTTTGACATTCTCTGAATCTGCCACATTCCAACCCTTGTCCATGATATCTTTACAGACCCTTGCTATCTCACTCTGACTAGACTCTCCACTATCTGTTGTTAAACAATCCTCACTATTCGGAGAAAGTAACAGTTTGTGTGGTGACACAGGATCCTCAAGCCCATCCTCCATTTCTTCCTTTGAGTTGAAATCTTTTTCATCAGTTTCTTTTAAATGTTCCATTGGTACATCAGGAAACATGGCATTTTCATTTACAATAGCACTAAGTTCTGGAATAGAGTATCTGCTAGTTGTCTCAATGCTGGTTCCTGTCTCAGCTGCCTCAATGGTTATACCTTTATTACCTCCAAATAATGTAATGGAACCAGCTGAATCAGCTGATCCTGAAGAGTTTACTCTCTCACTGGGAGGTGAGATAGGCGTAGAAGAATCAAGAGAACACGGTTTACATGTGGATTTCAATGAACACATATTCTGGCAGGATTCTGAATCCTTTAAGTTGTCTGAATATGGCACAGAATGTCTACAACAACTACCATTTGTTGGGTCATCAATTCTGCTCTTACACAAATGCTTACAGCTATCAGTCTCTGCATCATAAGTACAAGGTGGAGATTTTCTACTGTCAAGGGAACAATCTTGCTGACAATCTAAACTCACACTATTTTCTGTAAAAGCTGGACCAGGTTGGACTGAATTCCCTTCTTTGCAAGAAGACAGTACCTTACTAGAATCTTGATTCTCTGTTTCACCAATAGGTCGTTCAGTACTATCAACAGATTCAGTAGAGGGCAGACTACCTTGGTCTTTCCTTGAATCAGTATTACAAGAATCAGTATCAGTTTGATCTTTACTAGAACTAACTTTACTAGAATCATTAAAAAACAGTTCTTTACATGAACCACATTTACTTGAATCACTGCAGGACTGTTCTTTACTAGACTGAACAGAATCACAACATGTCTGTTCTTCACCAGAAACTAGTTCATTAGAATCACTAGATGGTTTACAAGCATCGGGTTTATGACTATCACTAAATGCTTTACTAGTATCTGGTTTATTACTATCACTAGATGATTTAAAAGTATCATGTTTATTACTATCAGCACAATGAGTATCATAAGCACAGGGTTTAAGGTCATTTATCACAGATTCTTTGGGTTCTGATATATCAGGCACCGGGGTAGAACTTTTAGGTTTAACTGCAAGTTTTTTTCCTTTATTACAAGTGGGACCTGCAAATACAAAAAGTAGTATCATGGACAAGGTCACTGATGAGGCCTAAATGGTCGAAACTAGCTAGTCTGGCCCAGAAAGTATGCACACTCTGGTTTGAGTTCTTTGATGCATTCTTTGCTTCCAAAGGATACCCTTTTAAGAAAATATTGTACAAAGAGTATTGCTATAAATCAAATTTAGTTTAAGGTCATTTATCAGATTCTTTGGGTTCTGATATATCAAGCACCGAGGTAGAACTTTAAGGCTTAAGTTGTTTTTTCCTTCAGTACAAGTAGGACCAGCAAAAAGAAAAGCAGTATTGTATGAAGAGTATGGCTATAAATCAAATTAAGGCCAGCCTGCCTTGGACTAAATATTTGCTATAAATCAAATTAAGGCCAGCCTGCCTTGGACTAAATATTTATAATTAGACAACAAATGTGGATATGCGGATATTTTACTTGCTTCTCATTGAAACTTCTCATGAATCATAATACATTCCTGTAGGGCTTCCACGTTTACACGTGTGAACGGAAGCGTTTCGTGTTTATGCAATAAACGTTTACAAAAATGACCTACCGTTTAAACGAACTTTAGCACGTGACTACCTTCATGGTTTATTAATAGCATCTTCTAATGAAATATAGTGTTGTTTTTCAGATTCGGGTGTATTTGATAAAGTTTCTGACAATAATCAATTAATAAAATTAGAACTACGATGGACATGCTCAGCGGACACAGTGACCGATGTCCGTTGTGATGAAAATGTCCTGCTGTGTTGGGCATTTTCATCAGATATGTAAATGCGCACCTTATGTCCTTAATATTAGGTGGACATGCACGTGAAAGCATATGGCTTCAAACGGTGTTGTCGTTTTTCACTTCCCATCGGTGTGTGTATTGATGTCAATTTCAGCTGCCTACGTGACGATTGGCAGTTACTTACGCGCGTGTCCACCAATTACACATTTGCTACAGTTTACAAGGGAAGACACACTAAAGAAATGTCTGTTATCGATGAGCCTGCATGAGTGCATGTTGCAGTCAGGTTGCAATTAAGGTACAATATTTTAAAAGCTCTTTTTTATGAAAAATATTGGCGACTTTTACCGATCTGCGACAATGAAAAAATTCAGTACGGTAATTACGTGTAAACGGAATCGTTTCAATTTCTGGAAATCGTGTAAACGTTTACAAAATTTCGTAAACGTGGAAGCCCTACATTCCTGTAAGTTTCATGTTAGGAAATAAGAAAAATAGAGAGAGAGCTAAGAGTTACACAAATAACAGATACAAGTATTTAGGTAATTTTTTCAATGTACTTTTATTCTAGAAAAAAAAAAAAAAATTTTGGTGGGAAGCGTTGTCTGCTGATTAAACCTTTACAGTTATTTTTCAGTTTTACCGAGAAGCACAGATCTCAATAATGACACCATCACTTAACCCTTTGTTTACTGATGGATTTTCCCATACAGATAAATGCAATAAAGATGGGATTGTCCATTATATATTTTAAGGATCACATATTGGAATTTCCAAAGTATGATGTATATCTGTCCCTAAAGACTGTTTTGATGACAGCGAAAAGTATAGACCCTGATGAAATGCAACGTTCTAGGGCATTTCATCTGGATCTTCACTTTTTGTCAAAGTACCCATTTTAGGAGTTCCCATCATACAAAAGGTAAATTTAAGTTTCTTATTAACAAATTTATCTGCTACTCTGTGAGAAGAGTTATATTCACATAGCAGTGTTTCCCTTAAATGTAAAGAAGACAGTATATCTGTCAAAGTAGCCGGTACTTAAAAGACCTAAATATAAAAGTGGTACCGCTGCCTGAGGGCTATTCCAGACAGATCAAAGGCTAATCTTTATGAGGTGATTATGACTTCCTTACAGGGGGTAATAAAGTGGCCCTATGTAGGGTTTAGGTATTTTCTGATAAAATATTGATATTTATCTTAGTGAAGGAAATTTTGTTTTATACAGGTAAGTCACCTCTTGAGGCCCCTTTAATCCACTGTGAGATACTGCAACTGTCGCTTATCAATTAACGAGATAATTACCTCTATTGGACAGAAATACACACCTTTAAGCGTTTATTGTACAAGTTTCATACACAAAATAAGTGAACTAGCTACGTTCTACACTAAAGTAGCAGGCTCTTCAGCTCCAATTAGCAGGTGATACCGGCCGCTGGCGCTTGTGGAAAACAATGACGTTGCATATTTTAAGTTTGAGAAAAGTTGGGTGCATGATGACAACTATTTTGAAGAGGTAAGATGACAAAACCTGAATCATAATATTAACTTACTAGTTTGTGTTGCATCTTTATGGGTTTGAAGAGAGAAATGTAGAACCGGGTCATCAACAGCCTCCAGACTGACACACTGTAAGGTGCTGTCTCTGTGAGGATACACACGAAACTCCTTCCCTACCATCTCCTCCGCATTTAAATTCTCCTTCTGATAACAATGTTAAAGAAAATGTAAGAGAATTACAGATGTCACCATAATAACTTACAAAAAGGGGAAACACATAGCACTTTTTCGCCACCCCACATCATGGTCTTACAACACAAAAAGTTTCAGCTTATTTGGTGAAAGCTGAAGGAGTTATCCAGGTATGAAATTTTTAAAAATGAACAAAATGATACCTTTTTTTAAAATATAAATTTGATATTGTATGAAATCAAAATGAAAGCAATAGCACTAACTCTACTACTTTTTTAGACTGTCTGAATCTGCAGTTTGTTGAGCAAATACTTGTTCAGGGCCTTTTCCAGTTGTTTTGGGAAAAGGCCCCTGGCTTGAATTTGGAAAAAATATGCAGCATTTTGGGTTATTTAGGGAGTTTTTTTAGAATTGTTAACTGTTAACACTTAACATGTGCATGTTTTTGTTCATGTGTATACGAAAAGTTATATCAATGTATTATATATCTTATCATTCTCACAAATCTCCAGTTGTCAAATTTATTTTTTTGGAACAATATCAGAAGTTTCAATTTCAATAGCATCATCATCTGAACTTAGATTATTACTTGCAGTTGTTTGATTTAGATGGTGGTTCTACATAATCACTTGAAGTTGATACATCGGCAATAGTCTCAGATGATGTCGTGTTACTAGACTGACATGGATGGGAACAGACATATACTTTCAGCTTCACTTGACGACAATGTAGGTCTTAACTCTACTATCAATATTAATAGGTCGCGGATCATTGTTATCTCCTTCTCTAGTGACAGCTGAGGGAGCGGTACAAAATGATGCTATCAACTTACAACCATTCGAGTCAAGTCAGACTTAGTCCTTCTGATTTTTATTTGGGAATAATATTTACTATGGTGCAACATTTGGAACCTAAAATTCTGATGACATTTTGGTGTAAATAGTGCATAATGAAAACATCCAGTTGTGCCGAAACACTATCATGGTCAAAGTTACAGCGCAGCTCAGAGGGCAATTCTGTGGCCATTTTTCATTTTAATTCCCTCCCCGGTAAGATTTTTTTTAGCTTCAGATTGGGAATTTTGTTTTGTTTGTTTGTTTTGTTGCTTTACGTCCCAAGTCAACAGCTATGGTCATGGCGGGACTGTCAGTTCACCTAACCACACTTTTTCCTGGGCAAGCTTGAACAAGCAGTTAACCCGAACTTCTTGCACATACTTTCGCTTGTAACTGACAACAACCCTTCTTGAATGATTCAGCATAAGGGAGAAAAATGACAGTAGAAATGATTTCATGGTCAATCTCCACGAAAGTATGGGACCGGGCCGGGATCGACACTCGCGACCCCTGGATCTGGAATTTTGTTTTGGAAATTGGGGAAAAAAGGAAGATATTTGGGATTGGAAATGGGGCCTATTATCGGCCCCTGGTGAAAGCTGAAGGAGTTGAAGGCCCTGTTATTATACCCTTTTCATTGATGGATTTTCCCAGGCATGTTGAAACAACAAGTATGGGATAGTCCATTTTGTGTTTTAAGGGTCACAGGTCAAAGTTTCTAAATATGATACATTGGAGTTTCATTATAGCAGGATGTTGCGTTGAGAGAGTTATAACGCTGGTGTGATGTCAGTGGCAGATCCAGAGATGATTCAGGGTTTGCTTGAACACCCCTCCCTGACCCTTTTTAAATATCCTATGAAAATGAAAAAATGAGAACAAATTATTTCATATTCATGGGATATTTTATTAAAATTACATAAAATCAGCAAAGCGAACTCCCCACACCTTTATACATATGAACCCCCTTTCCAGAAATCCTGGATCCACCCCTGGCAGTGGCTCCAATTTGTTCCATGGGCATCTCATGGCGTCCAGTTGTTTTGTTTTTTTTGGGGGGGGGGGGGGGGGGGGGGATCATGCACACGGTTTATTCTAGGCAGGGGGAATACCCTAATTTTTTTAAGAAGGAAGGGAGATATTTTTATATAGAAAATTTCCCACAAATAGTAGAAAATATCTAAGTTAAAGTAAAATGCTTGCTTTACTATAAAAATCCCCCCTGGTTTTCTAATCCTATAATAAACCCTGCATGCATAGCTCCCATACCACCTAAATTTTGTCTAATGTCGGTTTAACGCATGTCTGACAGTATCTAGTGCTGTCAATATTTAACCCTTAATGCGCTTATCGCAACAAGTCATCTGCTTTTCTCGTCTGCTGAAATGTTTAAGAATCCTCTTTGGCAAACAGTGTGGACCCAAATCAGACTGCTCCTATAGAGCAGTCTGTTCTGGGTCCACGCAGTTTGCTTCTATACTTAATACTTCAGTAATGTTAGGCAATTATTTGCAGCAGACGACTTCATCAGATGACATTTTCAGATGCCTTTTTTTCTTGGTGCTTTAAGGGTTAATAAGCTGCCCTGTCTAATTGTTAAAAGTGCATCTAAAGTGTAAAGGATACCAGTTTTAACCTATGGGGTCGCCATTTTTGTTCCAAAAACCTAACCAGGCTGGAGAGACATCTGTCTGGCCTCACTGTCATTCTAATCCGAGGATTCTGGGCCTGATCTTGGACCTCGGACCAGGCACTGTTTGTCTTTGGACGGAATTCTACGCGGATCTTTTCTGGTATTTTGGGACCAGGCTCTCTTCTTGGTTCTGGAAATCACACAAACATGTTTGTATATACCATATTTATCATAGATATTCGAACAGATTGTCTATAGCAAACACTGTCAACCCTGATCAGAAGGCTCCTGAAAGACTAGACTGCATGGTTTATACTATTTGCCTATTCATCATTACCTCTAACACACTTCTACAGGTTGTAAGATGAACTTACAGGATTTAGTGCCTCTTTTATTGTAATAATTTAATAAACAACCAGGACAAGTCGAACATGTTCATTGTGTATCAATGCATGGTTCAAACCCACTATTGGGTCAAACTTGTCCTCATGACCTCAACTTATCTAATTTCAATGATCCAGAAATGTAAAAAATTCTAGCTTAAATTTTTTTTATTAATTTCTGATCCATTGGTTTAAACATGTGTTTTGAGTGACTGTCTTAAAGAGACTGTTCGTTTGAGTACCCACAACATATCTTTCGGTATTTAAATAAGAATAATAAATTTCAATTACACTCTTTTCTCATAAGTTCTATTGCACATTAAAGTTTTGTCTTGCTTTCTGAAAGCATATTTTGGCTATCTTGCAAATAGTGAGGATCCAGATCAGCCAGCTTCACAGCTGACTGATCAAGATCTAAACTGTTTCTCAAGCAGCATGTGCTACAGTGGCAATGAACTGAAATGCATTATTTGGTTAACCAAAATCAGAAATCTGTCCTAAAAACAATCCCTATCATGCTGCTAGTACTATTGAGTCTTAACTATGCATTGTGAAATCCATATGTCCATTTCATGCAAAATTTTTGAGCGTAAAATTGTGTATATCCCTTATCTATTATTTTAAACATGAGTTTTAGGTACTCAAAAGAACAGTCTCAATGAGACAGCTCTTTTGAGTACTCACAAGATATATTTTGGTTGTGAAACAAAAAAAAAATTCAATTAAGCACTCTTATTCGAAGGTCTGAAAATGGTCTATATTTTCAATGAATGAAGAGGGTTTTACCCATGCGGGCTTGGCTCTACCTTACTCCCAACAGAAGCAGTTTTCACAAAGAAATTTCCATACCTTCTATATTATTCAGTTTCTTCAAAGCTGGGCATGCTGGAGTTTTGATTCTGAAAACAACATAGCAAACAATATTAGTGAAGAAAATTTCATCTTGATTTTAAAAGAAAACTAAAATATGCTAAATTTGATCTCTGCAGTATCAGAGGTCTACTTGATTTCTTGTTTCCATTTTCAATATTTTCATTTGTCTGATTTGATGCTTTATGTCCCAGACAACAATTTTTCAGTCAAGTTGGGATGTTTCCTGTGTTGAACCAGTAATAAGTGGAGTATAAATTGTCTCCCAAAAATTTGATTTACAGTAAAAACTGTGTAAAACAGCCACTCTCAAAAAGACCGAAAATTGGTTTTCATGACCAATTATCACTTGATGCAGGTCAAAAGTATTACAGAATGTTCCAAAGGGAGCATTCTGCAATACTTTTGACTTGCATTAAGCTACCATTTGTCATTAAAATCTTTCAGACTTTGTTTTGTCTAATTCTGAGTGACCGTTTTACACAGGTTTTACTGTACAAAGGCAAAAATCTCATGTGTTGGTACTTTTTCGTTTGTTTTTTTATTCTTTACCTCCCAGTCAACATTTTTCAGTCATATCGGGACAGGTCTTCCTGGGTTGAACCAGTAGTAAGCAGGGATTGATGCGTCTTGCTCAAAAACACAACACAGTGCCGCCAGTGAGGCTCAAACTCGCAACCCCTTGATCTTGAGTCAAGCACTCCACCACTGAGCCACTGCTTTCCCACATATGTAAGTACAAATACAAAAACTTGAAAGCTACAGTTAACATGACCTACCTTAACTTCTTGCCTTTTACTTTGATAGTTGTTGCTCTGAAAAAAAAAAAAAAAAAAAAACATGTATGAAAATTGAAATGTTAATAAGATATTCTTAAACTAGTATACAACTCATTACCATGTGTTTAAGCCTCACCATGCATAACCTGTTTTGAAAACAAGTGTCGACCCAGATCAGCTGGCTTCAGAGAAGCCATCTAATCAGGATCCACTCTGTTTTCCATTCTGCTTGTAAATAATAATAGGTCCAGATAAGGATAGTTTGTGCACCTAAAATTGCATTTATTTCTTTACCCATCAATTTAAACATGTGTTTTGGATGCTCAAGAGAACCGTCTCAATGAGACGGTCTTTTGAGTACCCACAACATATGTTTTGGTTGAGAAATAAGAAAAATAATTTTCCAATACGCACTCTTATCTGGAGGCCTCAATAATGCTTATATGACAGGAATCCTGCCAACTGAATGAGATAAAGATTTGGAGGGGGAGTGCATAAATATATCCAGCGTGGTTATGGTTAATATGAATAGTAAAATAGCTCATACCCCTACATGCCCTTTAAAGTGCACACCATGGTCATTTTAACCCTTTGTATTCTGGTGGGTTTTCCCATACAGATAAAAGCAATAAGGATGGGTTAGTCCATTTTGTGTTTTAAGGGGTCACAGGTTGGCATTTCCCAATTATGATGTATTCCTGACCATAAGGATTGCATTTATCTTAGCAAACAAAAGAGCAGGTCCTGATGAAATGCAGCAGTATGCTGCATTTCATCTGGGTCTTCACAGTTTGCCAAAGTACACCTTTAGGGGTTTCCAGTATACAAAGGTTTAATGCTACTCATAGTACAATTCTAACATTGGCCCTTAATTTCCTCTTTTTGGCAGTGGTTCAAGTGATTCTTTAAATGTTGACAAACTTACAACAGCTATGGTCATATGGAGATGGGGCTAAAAGTTTTATCTGGCATACTAGTTGAACTGAGGCTCAAACCTGCAGCCCCTTGGGTTAACAGGACAAGTGGCTAAGCCACACTCCTAGTTCGATTCACTCACCAATAGTACTCAGGGCTTATTTTTGGCCGATTTTATAGCCGTTATTCGGTCATATTCCCAATGCCAAAAAGTATCTTTTTTTCCCAATTTTTGGAGGAAAATTCCCAATTTCAAGTCTTAAAAATTTTTGAAAACAAATCAGCAATTTGTCTAGTAAAAGTTGGCTTAAAAATGTGTGTACAGCATGTGTATTCAGGGTTCCCAATCACGAAAATTAGCGTGGTGTGAACCAGATGTTACATTTTTCTACCGACAGTTGTTATCGGTTATGTATAAATTTAACCTGCTGTTTAATTATCAGGGCCCAGGGGTGTTATGTCCTCTAACCATCGGCATATCAGCCGTGGATTACTTCTTTGTTTTAATAGATAATTGCCCCTGTAAGTGCAACATTAAAACTTCTTTTCCCGATGCATAAAAGATAAATACCAAACAGCTGAAAAATAGCTAGTTTAATTTGGTACATCTGTGTGTAAGGATGGGACTCAAGTGAGATGGAAAATTAAAGAGGTAAGATTTTATTTTGACTTATCTGTCTCTTGTCTATCAAACCTGAAGAAGCTGGTACTTTGGTGTAAGTTTCTGTAGTTCAAAGTACCCCACCCCACTTCTTCAGTTTTCTATCTTATCCCTACTTTATGATGGCTGGGGAAAAGGGCTGGGGGTGAACGAAAAAGCATTTTGTATAGGGGAACCCCTGCCCAATTTTTTTTTCCAGCAAATTCTGTTTAGGGGAGCCCTGCTCAAATTTTAGGGTGGGTTTGCATAGTGATTTTTAAGCAGTTAATAACAAATCTAGGCATACACTGTGCTTTGAGAATGAGTGGCTGTTAGAGTTTTTGTGGCTTCATGTACCCTCTTAAAATGAACCACCAAAATTTTACCCTAGAGGGGCAGCGTAGCGCAGTCGGTAACGTGTCTGGCTACAGATGCGTGTCTGACTGCAGATCCAGGGGTCGCGAGTTCGATCCCGGTCCGGTACCATACTTTCGTGGAGATTGATCATGAAATAATTTCTACGGTCATTCTCCTCCCTTCCGCTGATTTATTCAAGAAGGGTTGTTGTCAGTTACAAGCGAAAGTATGTGCACAAATTACTGGTTAACCGCTTGCTCAAGCCTGCCCAGGAAAAAGTGTGGTTAAGTGAAATGGTGAAAATAAGCCCTGGTACTTCAAATATGATAATGGCATAAAGTTAAGCACATTTTGATGGTTTTGCAAATTTTTACCAGACTTTATTAATCAAATAGGAAAACCTTATATAGTTCTTATGGCTTCTATAAAGCAATCAGGCTGATTTCAAGATTGAACATGAAGTGAAGATCTCGGTGGTCAAATGGACGTTAACTTTGTTAAAAGCAGGTTCTACGGTCTACCCATAAAATACATTACATACCCAAAGTGCACAAGTTCATTCAACTTCTGCCAGTTCTTGTCATTTGGGTTGATACCTGTAAAATGAGATAAAAAGAGATAATGTATTCATCCATTAACTCAATTATGACATGGATACAGATGTATAATAGTGATATGACCACACATTTAATAACACTTTTCAGTGTAAATGTACATGTATGTAATATCATAGTGTCACATTAGAAAAGCATCGGCAAATTCACTTATAAATAATAGCCTATAACCATATATAGTTAAGTTGTAAAACCACCCGCAGGAGGTTGTTAGTTATCCCAAAAATCCTTTATTTCACTTTGTTCAATCTTTGTAGGGGTTTCAAAGCTGAGTTTCATATCATTATGACACTAATTTTCCTGACCAATAGTTCCATAGACTTTGGAAAAAATAACATGTAAATTTCGGGATGTCTTCCTTACACACACATTTTCGCCCAATTTTTGAAGTAGAAAAGTGCTAAATGAATATGGAAATTCACTCTCATATCTTCCTTTGTCCGTGGTAAACTCAGCAGGAAAATTCCACTTGTCATACGATAAAATTTCTCGTGTCTGACAAGTCCGGCATGGGATTTCCACACCCCTGGATAATCCTGGTCATGTACAACAGGACTATAGTTAAGAGTGCATAACAGAAAAATCATTTTCTTCTTGTTGTGGGTGCTCAAAAGAGATCGTTCTTTTGAACACCCAAAACATATGCTAAAATTATGGGTAAGAAAATATTTACAATTTTACGCTGAAAATGTTTGTTTTATCTAAACCTGTGTGTACAACAAAGTATTTTTGTCAATAAAACTACCAGGGCTTTTTCCAGCAATTTTGGGAAAAGGCCCCAGGCCAAAATTTGGAAAAAATGATAGATTTAACAAAATGATAGATTTAACTTCAAAATAGGGAGAAATTAACTGCATTGAAAAAAGACCATAAGGGTAGATAAATATCCTTAAAATCAAGTTATTTTAGATTGTATTATGCCAAGCATACCACTTAAGCGCACAAATGTTTAAGTATCATTCTGATATGAGTCATTAAAAGTAAAAAAAAAAAAAATTTTTTTTTTACTTTTCTTTATTTGGGAAAAACAGACATGGTATTGGGGGAAAAGGTGGCTATTTTTGATTGGGAATGGGGCCAAAATTAGGCCCCTAGAGATGGGCAGAAAATCCCTTGACTACCTACCTCCTCTCATTTTCTTCCTCAGGACACCAAAGCTGATTAACCCATACAGTTCCTGAATGTCCTTCTTCAGATCTGAAAGAAACAAAATACAGTAAGGCCAAAAAAAATAATTGTGTGGTTCAGGTAACGGCTGAAAAAACATTAGGTAGGGTAGGTAGGTTTTTTTTTTTTACGATGGCTCACATGTTGGATGACAAAAAAACGGCTTTCTAGCTGAGAACAATTTAGAATTCTAAAAGTCCGGAGCTCTACTGTGTGTTCACATTTTGGCCTGAAGATATATCAGCAAAACGCTGATAGAATCCATTACTTTAACGCAGAAATGGGAGAAAAACACGAAAAATCGGGTGATTGAAAGCGAAACTGGAAGTGGCAAATGCGTGGTTATACGATCTACCCTAAATGACCGAAGCGACTATTCCGGTACTACCGAACTGTACCGAACCATATCGCTAACTGTACCGAACAGTACCGCGATTTTTTAATATTTTTTTTAACGGGACGAAAAAAATAGGGTCAGGACCAAAATCGTAGGTAGGGTCGGGTTACTCAAACCACACAATTTTTTTGTTTTGGCCTAAATACTGTCTTAAACAACCACTCAAAATTAGACAAAACAAAGGTCTTAAAGACAGGTGGTAGATTAGTGCAGGTCAAAAGTACTGCAGAATGCCTCACTGGAGCGTTCTGCATTACTTTTATTTGCGTGCAGATTGCCTCACTGGAGCGTTCTGCATTACTTTTATTCTGCAATACTTTTGACCTGCATTAAGCAATTATCGGGTGATCCGGTCTTAAAAACATATTTTTGGGTCTTCTTTTGAGTGACTGCTTAAGACAGGTTTTACTGTACTGTAAAAACTAGACAACTCTTGACAGTTAAAAGTACCAGCAAACTATCTCAAATTAAATTTGGATTTGCCTTTGGCCTGTGACCTTCACCTTTGACAAACATGCTTAGGTCATATTCGTGACACATCCTCTTGTTATGGTAGACACATGTGCAAAGTGATATGATAAGGTATAAAGGTATGCTTGGTAAATGAGTATTCAATTTGACCTTGTTGTGGGACTTCTTTAGAGAAGGAGATGGGGGACCTTAGACCACAATTTTGCTTGTCTATAAAGGCAGTATAGGACAGTTTTAATTAACATTGACCTTGTATTACTTAACAAGAGGGCCCTGTAAGTCTCATCCAAGTTCTCCACAAGATCTTTTAAGTGTTTTTTTATTTCCTTTCCCTTGCCAAGGCAACAAAAGAAGATGCCATTTGAAGCAATGGCTTACTTACAGATGCTGGCCCGGGAAACGCCTTCAGAAGTCTAATGATCACAAAAGCTCTCCTTGTTGAGCTCAGGTGAGCTAAATAAAAAGAACTAAAACAAAAATATTTCTAAATCACCTTCGACTGGTTCTATCTGTTTGGAGATCTTGTGCCATGTTCTGTAATAGAAGTGTCGCACTTGCTCCTTGTTCTTCACTGTGATAGGCTGGGAGCCGCCACGTCTCTTACATTTAGACACAATCAAATTGTGAATGCTGTCAAAATCTTTACCATACTGAAATAAATGGAGGATCTAACATGAATACTCATGTTTTATTGAATTTATTTCGAGGCTTGCCAAGTATTTTATCTCTGTTTCGCAATGAGTTACATATATTTTTATTATACAGGAGCAGAAATAACAGACTCTTTTCATCACAGGACATTAAATTACTTAAAGATCACATTTTGGCATATCATGTCCAGATTTTGCTATCTTTAATGCAATGTTCAAGTGGATGTCATAAAATTACTAAATTAGTAAACCCATAGTGTTTTATCCATTTTATTGCATGGCATTATGCGATATTGTGTGATATTTACTTAACCCTTTGTATTCTGAAGGATTTTCCCACACATGATGATACAATAAGTATGGGACTACCCATAATGTGATAAGTATACCTGCAGTTATGTTGGCTGAGCTATATGAGCTACTAACCTCACAAAGACCTTCAAAGAATGTATCTTTATCTTCACAGCTCCATAATTCCCAGTGCCTCTTGGCTTTAGTTTCTGGGGTTGTAGTAGGTTCAGGTACAGCTGCTTTCTTGGCTGGTGAAACAAACAATAGAAAATAACTCCATTGTATGAATCCCATGATTTATTTTAATATAAAGCTAACCTTTAAATATGAAAATTGAAATAACAGTCATACACTTGTAATTAGTTTGCAAGACAACATTTGGCTGCAACATTCAGTAGCTCCAAAGAAAATGTTTTGTTTCCGTCCTAAAGAGTCTGCTGATTCAGTTATAATTTAGCACACAACATTCATATTGTTCTTAAAGATTCAGAAAAAAATGGACAGATTTTTAGACAGTTCAGGGTAAAATTATAAATAATGAGACTATATAAAGGAAAATATACAGAAACTTTGAAGGAAATCATCGTCATTTTCCTAGTTAATGTAATCTATTTTAGTAGATATACAGATTATGAACAAAATTGTGCCTATCTGGACATGTGCTTTTCATCTATGCAATATGTGTCATAATCAAGTTATATGCTCGTTGCTGGCTCACATGTTCTTGTTATAAGTGCAATTATTAAATTCTATTAAAAAACCTTTCTTGGCTGGTGATTCTGCTGGGCTCAAATCTCTCCTCGGTCTCTTGACAATTCTGGTACTGAATCTAGTAGGTTCTGTAGTTTGGCGTGGGGTGGATTTCTTGCTGCTTTCCGCTGTCACCGAGGAGGCTGAAGAAGCGGCTGCAGCACTTTCCAAGGCATCTTGCTTGGACTGCTGTCTTGCAGTCAAACGACGTTCAGTCGGTGGCAAGCTCCCTTCAGGCCCTTTCTGTTGGTTCTTGTTTGTAGACCTGTCACTTTCATTATTACTGGTTGCCGAGCTTCCCACTTGACTAAAACAGAAATCAGGCCTCCAGATAAGAGTACATATTTGAAAATTATTTTTCTTATTTCCCAACCAAACATATGTTGTGGGTACTCAAAAGAACCGTCTCAATGAGACTGTTCTTTTGGCCAAATTGGGCAACCAAAACACATGTTGGTGGAAAAGAAAATATTCACATTTTTACGCTAAAAATAATATGAGAAATGTATTTTTTCAATTTCATGTGTCAAGTATCTTGTTTTGATTCTTTACGTCCCAGTCAATAATTTTTCAGTCATGTTGAGACAGGTTCTTCCTGGGTTGAACCAGATCTAAGCAGTGGATAAAGTGTCTTGCTCAAGGACGCAATACACTACTGTACACATCATGAATTCAAACTAGCAACCTTAGCACTTGGTACACCGGAATACCCTTCTGACGCCCCCCTCTGGGTTAATAAAGAAGTTAAGGTACATGTAGATAGATAGATTTATGGTCAAAACTTAAACTTTCATAATGTAATATAAACTGTCTTTTAATTCTGTCTGAGAACTTGTCTTTAATTGGTTAATTCAAACTGCCTTTAATAAAATGTTTCCAGCAAACTGTCTTGTTGGTGCTCTTGATTTGTCATGAAAATACTGGATATGCAACATTGGATAAAAAAAAAAAACTGTGAATGGGGAGGCTGCAATCGATCTTTTCTAATGCATATATGCCTACAGTTATTTGTTTCATAACACACTTTAAATTACTTTAACAAATACTTTTGCCTTACAAAAATCATTGCTTTCCATATCCATCAATCATGGCGGCTCTACACTTTTATCTTGATTTCATACCGGCCTAAACGGTGGATAAGTAAACCAATATTATTGATAAAGAAATGAAACAATGTGTGGAAAACATCAAAGCATGGTGTTACCTCCAGTAAACAATAGGTAGCATATTAATCTAATCGCATAAACTTTAAGGAAACAGTAAAATAATTTGCTGGATTTCGTGACAAAACACAAAATGGCGGTCATTTTGGTCAAGTCTTTCGGCTTTGTTACCTACCGATCGTTTGCGTTTTCGTCCCCTTGATTGCTTTGTCTTCTTTTCCTCGGAGGCATTTAGGTAATCTACTTAGCTAAGCATCAATTAATATAACTTCGCGCATCGTCTAATTGGTTGATCATTGTTTACATTTAAAAGAATCGCACACGTTTTCCACCCAGCAAAATTATCAATGTCGAAAACAAATCATTCAAACAAGCACAAAATATGACATATATATGTCATATTTTTCAATTAAACGGCTAATAAACAAATGTCCTGCGTATCATTAAATAATTTCTGATCAAAGTGTAAAAGAATGACTTCTCTTTTCACTCAAAAACATAAAATCCAGAGAAGCAAGAATCTACATCCTCTCCAAAACAGTCTGTCAGGGATCTGCTAGTCATGTGACCCAAATCGTCCAGTAAGGTTTCGTATTTTTTCACAAACCACAGAAGTATCTTTTCTTTGATTATCATATAATTAGTGCTTTACAAAATATACATAATGACACGTTCGATTGAATATAACCCTATACATTACAAAGGGCACCTTTTATACAATATATGAAGGTCATTATGGATGCACATGATGCATGGATCATTAAATATCTATGGTTCGAAAACTTTTGAAATTTTGCCCAGTGGCCCAGGATTCCAAGATCAACTAATGGCACCCAATTATGTGTTCAATTAATTTATTGTTGCGATTGTGAAACCGTCCTTAGATTAATTCAAAAAGGGACCATTATATGTTTTTACATAGATCAGGGACATTCCCTTGCACATATCTAAATACATGTAGGCATAATATTATATCTATTTATTAAAAAATAATCTTATAGCAGACTCAATCTGTAATAAAATTACATTACAATGATAGCCCCAGGGGGTACTCTCATTTTTCTTCATACGTAGGCTCGGGCCCAGCATCTACCGTTCATCCCCAAAAATATCAGGAATTTCAAACACCCTCCCCCCCCCCCCCCCAAAAAAAAAAAAAAAAAATATTTGAAATTTTACCAACCCCCAAAATACACCCCCCCCCCATTCTGTACCTTGACCTTAAGAAAAAACCCTAAAATGCATAGAAATGACCTCTATAGTCCAATTTTGTGATGACCCAAAAAATATCCACAAAAACTTCATACCCAAAAAATATTATTTTTTCTGAAAACCCAATAAAATATTGAAATTCAACATTTTGAACCAAAAAAATGACCCGAGCCTACGTACGTAGCCTAGGTATGAAAATATCAGAGTACCAACCCCACCCACCCCTGGGCTGATAGCATGAAATATTATTAGGAAAAAATAGTAGGAAAATTCTCGAGAAGAACACGATTAAAAACTCGGACCCCATTATAAAATAAAAGTGAAAGAAGGTTATTGACATTTCCATTTTTCGTTGATATAGGCCTACCCTGTCTTTCTGCGTGAACCATTGGGGTTAAAAGTATTAGGCGTATTTCTTGAAACTTGGGACGTGTATAACAAATATTAATGATGGAGACCGACCGATTACGAAATTATATTCCAAATGTGTTTCTTGAATAAATTAATTGAGCCTCGGCGCGAGAAAACTTGCCTGTCTCCGGGTTTGCGACCAGGTATGGCTCAATCCAGTCTTCTCAGCTACAGAGACTTATAGCTAGAATTTTGAATTTTCGCACTACTATATATACTTTATTGATAGCCATTTACAAAAACGCTGATCAGACAGTGCGTACACAACAAAGTCAGGTTTTCTCGCGTCGAAGCCCAATTAACTTTCATTTGGTATACGTTTCAAGGAGTAGGTCTACATATATACGCAAAAACGCAAGTGCGTACACATTTGGACCAAACATAATTACATATGGGAAGACTCTATCACAGTTCTGATGATTTCTTACACAAAATGGGTGAGAGCCTAATCATATACGATTTTTACAAAGAGTCGTGACGTAAGGGGACATATATACAAACAGCGTAGACCCAGATGAGTCTCATCAGGGTCTACGCTGTTTGTATATATCAGGCCTCGAAATATCTTAAAATAGGCACTTGCCCTGCATCACAAAAGATCTTGGCATTTATGAGAAACACTTAATTTTCACTAGAAATATCAAAATATTCACTTGCCCTGCAGCCTGGGGCAGTCGTAAATACGAGCGGACGAGTGCTATTTTCCAGCCCTGTATATGTCCGCTTTTTAAATGCATTCAGCATGTTTCACAAGTATGTACTTTTGAATTTTAGACTAGCTGTAGTTAGGCATACGCCCCTGGTTTATATTTATAAATGTCATAATTATATTTCAGATTCTAAAAATCACCAAAAGCTACTACAAGAAGCGTCGAGCAAAGTAGCTTCAAAGAAAGGTTATAATTCACGCAATAGAAAGGTTCATCTAATAGTACTCTCTTAACTCTGAGACTAATCATATTGAAAATAGAAATCTAGATGTATAAATAAAAAATCATATTTATGGATCACAGACTGTGATAAATAATTGGACACAATTAAATTTACTGGCCTGTGACATTTTCTCAAATAATTCCAGTCTAAAAATTGGTCTTTCATTGTCAAATTGTGGAAACTCGGGTTTGAAAAGAACTGCATTGGAATGTCATCATTTGTTTACATGTACAAACTAACAGCTGGCGGGAAATTAAAAGTGGAATCCCCGCGATTTGATTGGTTGAACTTGACCCCGTGTGCTGGGGAAACTCCAACGGACGATCGAATTCACATTTTCATTTATGTAAAACTAATTCCTTAAGAGAATTTAAAGAAAATCTTAAAATCTATATCTAAAGTATACATACAGAATATTTTTTTTAAAAGAAGCAAGAACAAAAAACAAATAGTTTTAGTCAAGTGAGTCATTCAATGATAATACAAGAATCGGAAAGATAAACCATCGGAGGGTTAAAAAGTTCTTTTCGCAGCGTGTCGAATTATGTGTCGATATCAAAACCTGAGAAGTATTTGGGTTACTGGGAATTTCGGGACCGAGATTATGAAGTATAAGCCGGATTATGTAAATACAACGTCGAATACAGGAATCACACATGTTTCTGCATACAATAACATTCGCTGGGTCCCTAAGGAAGCGGTTTGAACACAAGGCCGTGTTAATGCAATGAAAAAAAAAACGTGTGGTCGTTTTTTCTTACATATTTTACCTGATCCCAATCAATAAAACACCGAGGAGCGCGGTGGTATAGTGTTACGTTAGACATGGGATCGAAGCGTCGCTCGAGACTCTGTTTTACGACCTTGAGTAAGACACATTATCCTCTGCTTAGTACTGGTTCCATTCCGGAAAACAGGAAACGTCCCGACATGACTGAAATACTGTTCAATTTGACGCATAACACACACACACACACACACACACACACACACACACACACACACACACACACACACTGAAAATGCCACTAAAACAATATAATATTCTTTTCTTACATTGGATTTTTCTAAACAAAATGGTGTCAGTTTGTAAATTTTCGAACGTTATAACGTCGTCACAATGTCCGCGCACAATATTTTCGTGAATAAAAGCGTCGGTGAAATAATCAATCTTGGTCGCAACGCTTTCATGCAAACAAACCAGGACTCATTTTAAGTATAAGTCAAATTAAAACCCATGTTCAAACAGCACGTGAACCTATGATTTGAACATGGTTTTTCATTCATCTAACAATGGCTTCAAACAGCTAAATGATTGTAATATTCGAATGGATTAAGACAACAAAGAGAGAGAGAGAGAGAGAGAGAGAGAGAGAGAGAGAGAGAGAGAGAGAGAGAGAGAGAGAGAGAGAGAGAGAGAGAGTGAGAGAGAGAGACTGATACATATCTATATTGATTGTCTAATCGTGGGTAACTAACTTGTTGAGCAGTATTAAAGCACAAGAGTTAATATAAGTTCCGCCTATTATAATTAGATGTCAGCTTCAGTAGGTCTATGTTAATTCTATGCTAAATGTTACTGAATGTAAGTAATGGTGCAAAGATCAGGAATCGATACAATCAAGTACCACACCTGACCCAGGATACCAATGGGAAAGTGAATACCGTATGTATTACATCGATGCATAGGTATTAATGCATGTTTAACGTTTTTACACTTTCCTATACGTATTTTATTTCTAGCTGTGGTTTAGTACATTTAGGTAGATGACGTCTCATTTTATGGCAAATTGTGCATGGTAGCTAATTGACGTGACCGTAACGTCGTAAACGACAGACCAACTCACTTTCAGTGTAAAGGGGTGAACTATATAAATTACAAATTGGACATTATTTAGGTAGTAAAGAAGTAAAATTTAGTATTAGAAAAGAAACTAGAATGGGATAAATCGATTTGAAATAAAGGTCATATTATCTAATAGTTATCCATAACATTATAATCAACACACCAAATACACACAATTGTACAAAATAGGGGAGACCGGGGCAAAGTGTTACATGGGAAAAGTGTTACATTCGAGTTTTGAAAAACATGACGCCATATATTTTGTCACAAACGTGATTATTCAAGTAAACAAGCTTTAGACCCGCCCTGTTTTCCTGTTGATCCAAAGCAGATTAGAACAACTGTTACTATTTTTCAAGATATCAACGCTTTTTCATGCGAGCTGAACATTTCTTGTACTTCAACAACAGCAGAATCTAGGGCGAAGATTTGGTACCAGTAAAATGCATTTAAGCCCCCCCGGTGGCTTAGGCTGCTGTCCGTTCTAAGGCGGAGGTTCTGTTGTTGTTGACTTTTGTTTATTGTGACTCCCATTGTGGTAGACTGTAATTGTTCTATGTTTTGTTGTACGTTACTTTATGTCAATTATAGCATTGCAATCATCTTGATGGGGAAGAGACAGCTGGTTGCATTGCTTAATTTGTCTTCCTTGTGTCTCGTGATGGTTGAGTGGCTTTTCCTCGCGGTGCCATGGGGTTGTCTGCGTTTTGTAATTGTGGTATTTCCTGATCATACTCACTTACTATTTTGGAAGAAAATTTTCAAAATATTTTTCAATGTCAATTTACATTGTAACAACTATTGGATTAGTACTTTTGCTTTGGTGTCAATATGAAATGAGCTATTCAAGAGACCTTTGCAAAAAGGATTGTGAATTGGCCTAACTCTGATTATATCGTAGACGTATTTAACTATGGTAAGTATGCTTGAGGCAATGTGTTACATGTCAACTGGGGCAATGTGTTACAGTGTAACACTTTGCCCCGTTTGATTCATGCCATGTTTATCACTCACTTGTTATTCTTACAGAAAGTTATAAACAAGTTATAAACTTCGCTTCCAGTATAAATAACCATGCGAGGCTTGGTGAGCATATTATCTCTGATTAGCAACGAGTTAATAAATTCAATAATACAGGAGACTAATGTTTGATTCTATTTATTGCTCACTTTTGACGTCATTTCCATAACGACATGATATGCGAATGTCATTAAACTCCATTGTTTACATATGTCCCTTGAGAAAGGTTGGTAAACCGAAACTAGTTGGGAAATAAATTAATAAAAATAATTTGAAGTTTGACCTCTTTACCTATTTATGTTTGATTCTATTTATCACATTGCCTCGCATTTTTGGCGTGAGAACGTCAAGATTTTGCCAACGACCTGAACAGAGGAAAAACAAATTATCAAAACGATCTAAAATAACGAAAACAACACAGAGAGCCAAACCAACGAAAAAGAAACCAGCAAAAAGGTAAAGGCAAGTCAGATTCGTCAGAAAACGAAGATTGGTACTGTCTTATATGTGTAGAACAATGTATACAATTAAAGAGGAAAGCAAAGTTGCCGACCGTGATTGGGTTGACCACCAAGCATGCAGTCTGTTGCAATACATTATTGTTATAACCAAATATAATGAGAAATAATCTTAATAAACTGCTCTGAAAAATTATTAGAGCCAACAATTTTCTTTAATTTATACGCTTAGTTGCCATAAAATGCTGGTTCCGAAAGCCCCTGGTGCAAGAGAGATTTAAGTTCAATATTGAATTTAGACAATAAATCATAGTATATGCGGTAAAATTTATTAAAAAAAAGTTTTGCGAAGTTTATGATACTGAAAAACCTTGTTTGAGAAGTTTCTGAGTCAACAGCTTATTGCAAGTGTTGAAGTCAGCAACATGGCTAGAGACTCTAGCAAATCGGATGAGTTGAGAAATATAAACTACATAGGATGTAGAGCCAGGAACATCGCCATCTTAAAAGGAAAATTGACAATTTCAAAATCAAAATCGTCACGTTTATCATACGTTTTGGTAGAAACAATATTATTAGAAATGAACAAATGTAAGTTCAAAAACAAGGCTTCTATTCAGTACCAGGGGCATTTGCTTTATTAAGTTGAAGCTCTACAGAGTATATTTGACTTACCATATTGTGAAAATAAGTATTATTTATGTTTAATCATTATTCAAATATCTGGATGTAGTGTTAAAAGCGTCAATAATTTCAGCCTGCTTATCATCAGAAAGAGACATCATAAAGTCCCTTTCATAACAAAACAAGAATAAATCTGCAATCAGGGGAGCACAATAAGTGCCCATGCGCACTGCTGTATCAAAGGGTGAAATGTTTGTCTGCAAAAACTGTGATTCAGATTACTCTGATGAAAATTAAGTTGATCGATCCAGTATCACGTTGAAATGTTTAAACAGTTGATAAATTTTGTGTCTGAAATTAACTATTGGCGTGGATCTGCTGATCAATACGTTTTCAGTCCTTTGCTGTATATTTTTAGTTTATACATATTTTATTGCCACAAATTACAGTGATGGGGTTGGGTCACAAGTTCTCGCAACATTACAACTTTACAACATTACAACTCTCGCAACTTTGCTGTTTTCCATCTCCTAAATATTTGTACAAGGATGACATTATTGCATGTAACACTTTGCACTGGGGCTTGTAACACTTTGCCCCAAAGCTTGGGACAAAGCGTTATATTTACTAACCTTCAATGAAATCTTCTGAATTGTAAATATATAGAATTGGATTGTTTTGATAAAGGTGCTATTAGTTCAAAAACATGCATATTTTCATGTAAACAAAATTAAATAGGCTGTGTATAAATTCATGTGGTATAAAATGGGAATTATCTGAAAATGTAACACTTTGCCCTGGTCACCCATATGAATCACCTCCAACAAAAAACTTTGTCAACTACACACCATAAGCAATCATTGGGCCTAATATGCACATCCTCTGTGAATAATGAAAGAGGAGTTCACGTTTCGAGCCATGACACAGGTATTAATTATATTTGACTGTGATCTTTGACTCCAAGGTCATATTGCTGATCTGAAACCTTCATTGACATCTACATACCATAGATAATCATTGTGCCAAATATGAACACACGCTCCATAAAGAATTGTAAGAGGAACGTCACAAGCCATAAAAAAGATTTAAGTATATTTGACATTGACCTTAGATTCCAAGGTCATATATTGTTGATCAGAAACCTTTCATGTAATCTACACGTCATAAGCAATCTTTGCGCAAAATATGAACACATTCCATAAAAAATGAGAGAGGATATCTTGTTATGAGCCATATTCTTTGCCGTTTGTTAAAAAGAGACCTTTAGCGACATGACCCATGGCATACATATAAATAAAGACTGTTGCCAATACAACTCGAATGATTAAAATATTATTGCACCTTCCATTGCTATTCCAATGTTTAATGTCAAACTATTTTTAAATAGTCAGTTTATTGTCTTTCAGAGACATGTTTTTTAATCTAAAATATTTATTAAAAAGTTTATCAAATGATATTATCTAACACAATTTCAATGATTTTATAGGGTGCAGATAAAATGTAACATACACGATACCATAATTGGATGGGTCTAAATAACTTTAAAACATCAATATACGCAGGGAATTAACTGACATATAACATGACTGTTTAGACATTTTCTACCTTAACACCTTTAATAAATGTTTTTTTGTTGTTTTTAAATGAGGGGTAACGTATTAACACACTGGAACACCCAAACGTCCTTACCGCCAGAAGGCTAACATGCTTAAAAAGTTTGTTAGACGATCCATTTTATGAAAACCATGGTCTACAAAATTTTGGGAGCGCGCAGGGGAGGACAAAACCATTCCTTTGATCTGCAGTTTATTTGAGCGAACAACGAAGATTTTGACGAGACACGTTCGTCTAAACCTTTGCTGTTCCCATAATTATGCAAAAACTTCCCTGAAAAAAAAAAATGATTTCGCAGAGGATAACTGCAAAGTTAATAGATCCTTACAAGCTGTTGGTCCAAATTATTAACCTTAACGGTCCATACCAAACACTTTAAATGCTATTAGCTGCTCAACTTTTTTTGCAGAGTTAGCAAACCACAGGACTTTCATGAGTAAATAAATACCTGTGCGGAAAAGAATTGGTATGCAATGATGTTTTGCAGTTATCAGAAGGTACAACTGCATGAATCCATGAAATTCGTTGATATCTGACTGCTACAAAATCGTCTAGACTTACATGTGAACCAACAAGCTATATCCATTTCCAAGAAGGATTGAAGAGTATTGGCGCAGATGGTATGTGATCAAAGGGTTGCTATTTGGAGATGGGAGTTGTGTCCTTGAGCTAGACATTTTATCCGCTGCTTAAGCACTGGTTCAATCCAGGAACCCGACATGACTGAAAAATTGCCGTAAAGCATCAACACAAACAAACTAACGAAGAATGATATTTCATTGTTCATTTGGTAAATTTCCAGTAAAACTCTCTTTTACATTCTCGGTGAATCATCGACATTGTACCCTGCAGACTTTCAGTTCATCAACAGCAGTACCGGGCGAAAATATATAAGTACATTATTACCACAGAAGCATATAAGCAAAAAGCATAAACGGTAATCATGTGTGTTTATGATGTATCTGCATTTGTCATTTTTCCTGGAAATACTGATTTTATACACCTGTTGAATTCGGCTCGGCGTTAAAATAATCTTTTAGTCAGACTTACAAAACATTAAGTATTAAAACAAAACCTAGCTATTCAAGAAACGATTTGAACTCCGATTTGAACCCCACAATGTAGAAACAGACTTTAAAAGTTCATTCTTCTGTCGACAGCCGTACTGCCAGGTCAAAAGTCATATTAGCTGATTATGCAGTACCGACTCAGTCGACAGCTAAGGTAGCGAAGGAGTTCTAGCGATAAGGCGTATATTTTGCCCCAGTTGACATGATTACAAACACCAAATTTTCAAATTGCCCTAATGTTTTTAAAATTGCTGGGGTTCGGCAGTAAAATATGCATATTAAGCATCAAAATACGTTTCAAAGCGATCCACCATTTACAAAGCCGTGAAAAATTGCTCTTTCTACACCCACTGCTCATTTTACGTCTTTTTACTTGGTGCTGTTTAGACCAGACTCAGGATTGCTTGTACAATCACCTTCCATTACTCCTTTCCCTGGATATTCTCTATGTCCTGTACCGCATTTAAGATCACTAGATGCCATATTTCCATATCCCTTTGTATAACTTCTGCTTTCTTAATCTCTGTGGACTTTTATTTTGGGTGTATTTGTTATACCTTCCTTTTCTTTGAAGGACGCATATATATACTGGTTGTATCATCTTAATAACCATTTTGTTGATTACTTGTCTTGGGATGGTACTTACCCACACAACTTTTATGATAAGAACTAAATTAGCAAAATAAAACATTTCCTAGTTCTGTTAACAATTTTCAGAACATGCTTCCCACCATTTGGTTATCTCCTCTCGGGTCACCTATTATCAGGAAGTATACTAAACCATTTGATGCATTAGAAAGACGCGGAATGTATCCATATGATTCTAAGTGCAATGCCAAGAGGTGAATCTGTTGCACACATTTATGTACTAAAACTACCATTACATCATCTGTAAATGGTAAACAGTTTTCCATTATCAATTATAATGATATGGACTGAACTTCATCTGATCTGATTTATGTTATAACTTGAGCTGAAATTAATTGTGGCATGCAGTATGTTTGACAAACTGGCCGTTCCCTTTAGACTAGGTTTTGTAAGCACTTTCGTAAAATGAAAAAGCCTAAAAAAATTGACACATGTCTTTATCACCATTTCAAAAATAATGGTCATTCATCTAGTAAAATTTTAATCCAACCAGTTGAAAAAATTATATATGATCCAAACTCATCATCTAGATTAAAAAAATATAAAGAGACATGAAACTGAACGAAAATGGATAAAATATTTGCAATCACCTTTTCAGGTTTTAATGATAATATATACCATGAAGGTTATACGAGGGTCATCCAATAAATAGAGGGAATTTCCTTATAATACAAGAGTTCGGACCAGTAAAACATCGCAGATGTAATTATAAGGTGGCATAACTTGTTGGACATGCAGCAGCATATCCAAAACCTTATTGGAACGTGAGGTCGTTTGTTGCTTAGCAACGAAAAAGTGATACAAAAGCATACCTGGCCAGATTTTCCTTATACAAATACTTCATGCTAAAGAAACACAGTCTGGCATTGGTTATTATCATGTATCTGAACATAGTTTGTCCTTTAATCTGTTATAGTTTAATTGTTCTCAGTGTTACATATGAAATATGGTCATTCCCGTGCACAAGTTAGTCATGGTTGCCTAGCAACCAGGCAATTGTGGAAAAATGGACTGGTTGTTAGATCTATATTTTACTGTTGCTGGGCAACAAAAGACACATTTGATACATGTTTTTTAAAGATGCTGTTTTAAAATATAAAATATATTCAAATAATTTTAGGGTAATTTAAGACTTTTATACCAACCAACAAAAATTTAAGGGCTAATTCATGACCCATACCCCTATTTCTGATTCAACAATTTTTCATTTTTGCCGCTTTTTAACGCTAAATGCCCTTGCCAATTTGACATTTTTCAAAAGAAGTCAATGAATTTTACAGAATAATTACTTTATTTTGTAGTTTATAGAATAGATTCCTTTTGGAACTGATCTGCACATGCAAGTAACCATGGCAACCATTTTAAAGCATCTGGCCAGGTCAGGTTTAAGTACCTGTTTACGTTGCTAAGCAACAAGCGACATCACATTCCGTCAAACTTTTGAATATGTTGTTGCATGCACAACGAGTTCTGCCACCTTAAGGTTATATTTGTGATGTTTAAATGGTACAAACTCTTCCATTATAAGGAAATTCTCTCTATTTATTGGATGGCCCTCATATTTCTAAAATGCCCGATTTTGAAGTTTTTTCTCTCTTTTGGAATGCAAAAAAGTAGATCTCATGGTGGTAAACGTAAAAATGGCAACATTAAGCACAAAAATTGTACTGAAAAACGCATAAATACTTCTCTAAAGTATCATTCTATAGCTTTAAATAATCATGGTCGGCATGACTTACTTTCATTTTTAAATTCATTGCCTATTTCAGTTTTACGTAATTTAGAGTTAGAGGTTAATAAACTTTACGATAGAGCTTACAAGTTATATAAAGCAGCACTTCTTACAAGGTGTTATGTTCAACATTTTCTTAGTCCTTATGTCGATTCTGAGGTCAACAATAAACGACATTTTATCGAAATTCCATTCATTACCAAAGGAATAGAGTGTATTGATTTACATAGTATCTTTAAAGATAATTCAGTGATTTCATCTATTCCAAATTACTTTAATAATTCAGAAGCTCCAAGCATTTGCTATAAATATAACAAACAAATTAGGCCTACTTTATTTAACTTAAATAAAATTGTAACTGATATAAATGTAGATTCCAATACTTTTGACTCCTGAGATTGTCAAAATTTTAATTACTTTATTTAAAGGCTATAAATATGGATTTCACTCTAATATTGATTTCCCTAAATGTCATAGAGAGATCGCTGCTTCTTTAAATGAATTCAGTAATCGTTGGTGTAAACGAGAAAATGTTGAACCTGATGCCTTGAAGGAATGGAAGATCAACATTTTTAAAATTATTGATACTCGCATTTTATTTTACTCTCGTAATACACATCTTTTACCCCCCAAACATAAATCTTCTTTTCGTCATCTTTAATGAGGTATCCAGGATTTTCATATGAACTATGTTTTGGTTCCAGCAGATAAAGCTGCTAACAATATTGTAGTTGGTTGACGGTTGTATTATATTGATACTCTTAAATGTGAGCTTGTTGACACTAAGGCCTATAAACTGCAGCCTTCCTTGAATGAGAGGGTAGTTGTCGATTGGCATGGTTGTCATACAGCCCTACATTTTTGTGTCAAAACTAAAGAAAACCAAGACAAAGTTCCTACGTTGTACTGGTTACCTAAACTCCATAAAACCCCTATAAAGCAAGATTTATTGCTAATTCTAGTTGGGCCTCGTCGCGAGAAAACCTGTTTTTGGGGTTTGCAAACAACAAAGGCGCAGACCAGCCTGCGCATACACACAGTCTGATCAGCGCCTTTGTTATTCGCTTATTGGAAACCATCATATCAAAACTTGCTACAAGCAAAATTTCACTATTCTAGCTAGTCTCTGTAGCTCAGTATGCTGGGTTTTTTCTCGTCACGGCCCAGTTATTGTACGACTACTAAATTGTTAATCTCATATCTTAAAGCTGTTAAAACATGTTATTAAGTACTGTGAAAAGGTATATGAGAGATCCGGTAAAAATCTAATGTGGTCTATTAAAATTCGGGATAAACTTAAAGCTAGATATTTCAATGCGACCAGTTTGTCTACTTATGAATTGTCTACTTTTTACACGACTTTACCTCATAATTTAAGTAAAGATAAACTTATTGATCTTATTGAAAGAACCTTCAATGGAGAAGGCTCTCCTTACCTTGCATGTAATGACAGAAACGTTTATTCGATTTGGCACCAAGTTGTATAGACAAATAGTTCAGATTCCTGTGGGCACTAATTGTGCTCCCCTGGTTGCGGATTTATTCCTGCTTTGTTATGAGAGAGACTTTATGATGTCTCTTTCTGATAACAAGCAGGCTGATATTATTGATGCTTTTAACACTACATCCAGATATTTGGATGATATTTTAAATATTAATAACGTTTATTTTGACAATATCGTAAGTCAAACATACCCTTCACAGCTCCAACTTAAAAAAGCTAATACCTCTGATACCGAGGCCGCGTTTTTAGACTTGTATTTGTCCATTTCTAATGATATTGTTTCTACCAAAATTTAAGATAAACGTGACGATTTTGATTTTGGAATTGTCAATTTCCCATTTTTAGATGGTGATGTTTCTCGCTCTACATCATATGGAGTCTATATCTCTCAACTCATTCGTTTTGCTAGAGCATCTAGCCATGTTACTGACTTCAACACTTGCAATATATCGTTAACTCTGAAACTTCTTGAACAAGGCTATAGGTATCATAAACTCCACAAAACATTTTCTAAATTTTATAGACGATACCATGATTTGATATCTAAATTCCAAGTTGGACTTAAATCTCTCTTGCGCCAAAGACTTTTTGAACCTGAATTCTATGGTGACTTGGTATATAAATTGAAGAAGGTTGTTGGTTCTCATAATTTTTCAGCGCAGTTTGTAAAATAATTTCCCATTATAAAAAGATTGGATATAACATTAATGTATTGCAAAATACTGCATGCTTGGTGGTCAACCCTATCACGATTGGCAACTTTGCCTTCCTCTTTAATTGCACGCCGGTGGGTCAGACTTCAGACTCTATGACGGTTCTGATTTAAAGACGTATCTATTGATGAGATGGTAGGGGCCTGATGCTTTGGCTGTTGTCAGGCCACTGGGGTTTACCTTTTGAATTTCTTTTGCTCCGGCATTCAGTTTTATGTACTGTTGAGTCCATATTTTTGCTTTATCTCTTTTTTATATCTTGATTTATGTGTTCTAGGAGATGATGCATGTATAAGTTAGGGTCTTTCATGCAAACCAAACATCTATATGTCTTGATCCACATTTGAACTAAGGTGAGGTTGGCGTGCCGTGAAACCGGTTTAAGCCCTCCAGTAAAAATTTCTTACTGACGGTTCCAAGGAGGTACTTCTTTTGTGGATCATTTGTGTTATTTATGTCTTGTGTTTGCCATGCTTTCGCGTCTGTTCATTGCTGCCTTGTGGTGACCTGAAGGGAAAGGGCTGGTCTCTTGGCTATTGTTTGTGATGTTTATTGTGCTTTTGTTACTTTCCCATTTGGTGTCCTGGGACAGGTGTGGTACTTGATTTATCGATTCCTGATCCTTGCTGTCTTTCGTACTTTGAGTAGATGCATTGCTAGTTTTCAAAAAATTAAAGTGCTTAATATGAGGATAGATGTGCTCTTCATTTCTAAAACTTTATTGTATTCCTTCTGCGCATGCGTATGAGATATGCTTAAAATTGTGATGTTTGACATTGAAAAGATGAAAATGGGGTCTTTCAGTTTGTTTTTAGACCCTTTTGACATTGAAATGTCGCTATATACATATACAACATATGGAAAAAGCGTCTTGGGTCTGGGGGTGGGGAGGGGGTTGTATAAGCCAAAGAAGACATCAAACATCTGACAAAAATAGACTGCTTTGCAAGACGGTAGTTTTTATTGTACATCAACTGTATAAATGTATTTATTCTATCGTGATGACGGATGCTTACCTTAGTTAAACGGTCTATATTTCCCATACAAGTCACTTAATAGCAAGCACAGTTGATAATCAAAATAAATTCTTATTCAAAACGAAGTAGGGCTATTACATGCATTAAGGGAAAGAAGAAACTCCTTTTCGTTTTAAATATACGGACTCGGGTGCAAGGGTGCATAGACGGCTGGTGTATACATATGTATTTGTTGAATCTGCCTAGTGTCTCGAGTCGTTATTATAACAAAATAAAACGAACGTCTCATTTAGGGAAATAGCCCGCCTTATCACTGGAAATTCTTTGGTATTTCACCCGTGTGTTGGTCAGCGAGTAGATTTCCTGTTGATTTTCTTAAAAGTTGTTATATTTTTTCGAGATATTGCCCTATTGAAAATCAAGATATCTCAAAAACTGTAATAGCTAGGAGCTTCAAACTTGGTCAGATGATAGAAAATGTGATGAATAGATTACCTTTTTTTTGAAAAACAACAAGATTCCTGGATTTTTTTTTCGAAAAGGTTGATTTTGAAAAAAATCAGCAGACGACATTAAAAAGAATGAAACTTTTCCCGGGGTGGGGTTGAGGCAAATTTTAACTCGATCATTCCTCAACACTTCCTCCCAAGTTTTCTTTGGCATGCTATGGCGCTATGCCTAACTCCCTCTATACTAGCTTGTGTGTTTGGAGGATCCAGCCTGTGCTGCGCTTGCGCTACGTAACCAAGTCGCCTTATCTTGCTGGTGTGAAGCACTGGATGCCAAGCGTTGTGAGTGGTGAATCTGAGCTAACTTCGTCTTTCTCTTTGATGTTGCAGATCTATTGATCATGACACTGTCAATACGCCAGGCGATTCAAGCTGTTTGTTGTCATGGCCCATGTCTCTGATGCATGCATTCGGCTAAAACACGGTATTGGTGCTGATTTAATTTTTTTCATGTTATATCTATGCTGCAGAAGAACTGTGTCATAAAGGAGCACTTTATAAGAGCTATGCAGAAAGGCATTGTTAGATCTTGTTTGCCCGAATATTTCAAGCTGCTAACATTGCCCGTTTTGGAGATATGGGCAATAATGTGCTCCAAAAATGGTCATTTATAAGTGTTATGCTGTCTCATTTTGAAAATCAAATCATTTAAAGTCCAAATAATTCATGTTTCCAATTTAAATATTGATACAGAACTGTTTGCATCTTATAAAGACACTTATCTTCTACATTTTGCAATTTGAATTTAGAAATCGGTCAAAAATTGTGGATTTTCTCCTCAAGTTCCTTAAGATAGTGTTTTTGATAAAAGCTGCAAGAACGACACTTTTACGCTGTATTATACAATGCAAGTGTTTATTTAAGGGCAATTTCGGGTATTGTCCACGCGCATCATTCCTGCGGCGGGAAACGGGGAAAGTTGTCTGGGTCCCGGCTTTCGACCATTTTCAAATTCGCATCAATACAGGGTTCAGATACGTTTACGTCTGGTGGATGTTTCCGCATTTTCTGGACAAAAAAGTAATTAAAATGTGTCCGAAATATCTATTGACCCGTTATTATAAATGATCGTCTCAGTACCAAACACTAATAAAAATAGATCTGGCGAAATCATTACAATATACAATATTATCAAGTGTATACCGTGTATGCGAATACGAATATGGCCGGTACTCGGATCGTATGTCCAATATATACGGTTAACTTGGGCGGCGCACGAGCTGCCCTTGTAGCCTAGTGGTTAGCGCGTCGGACTCTTAAACCAGCGGACCAGGTTCGATTACTGGGTGGGCACCTATTAAAAATTGTTTTTTTTCTCTCTTCTTTTTCAGCTTTATAATAATGAATTACTTCCTACCAGTAATACAAATTAAATATAAATGACTAAAATACACTCCATAACGTTTTATATTAAATTATCCTCAAAATATGTGGGGGTAGGGGTAATTTTTGCTCTCCTGGGCGGAAATTCGTCTGGTGACCCCCATTTTTTATTCGTTTTTCTAAAAGGTTATATAAAATTCTATGGAATAAAAACAAAAATTTGAGATTGTTAATGCCAGATTTTTTAAAGTACACTCCATAACGTTTTATATTGAATTATCCTCAAATATGTGTGGGTAGGGGTAAATTTTGCTCTGCTAAACGAAAATTAGTTTGGTGATCCCCATTTTTATTTGTTTTTCTAAAAGGTTATATAAAAGTCTATGGAATAAAAAAATGCTGAGATTGTTAATGCCAGATTTTTAAAAGTACACTCCATAAGGTCTTATATTGAAGTATCCTCAAATGTGTTGGGGTAAGGGTAAATTTTGCTCTCCTGTGCGAAAATTAGTCTGGTGACCCCCATTTTTTATTCTTTTTTCTAAAAGGTTATATAAAAGTCTATGGAATAAAAACAAGACTTTGAGATTGTTAATGCCAGATTTTTTAATATACAATTTAATCTAAAAATCGTATTCCTATTTTGGGGGAATGACCAAAATATATCATTCAATATCTTGTCACGGCTTGGGAAAACAAATAACTTTTCACTTTTCCTATAAAGCTTGATGTCGTGAGTAATAATTAAAATTAAAATAAAGAAGCTGGTGGCAATTACAACTATTTTAACTTAATATTAAGGACTTGAGGTTTTTTCAGAAAATTGGTAAAATGCTGAAAACTTCAATGTCAGATTATGAAAAATCGAGCTCAGTGACATATCCTTTTTATTTCATAAATCGACAGTCCATACATAAAACAAACTGTATGCAAAGAATTAAAAAGATCTTAATGCGGGAAGTATTTCCCGCAATTGCCCTTAAGTAAAATTAATTTCCATTTTATCATTAAAGACTATAGTTTCCAAAAAATACAGTTTGTATTCCAGGCGAGTCCAATGCTTTGCACCATAGAACATTTCTGTCAGGAACAAAAAAGTAAATGTTTGTAGTGTCTGTAACCGTGACAATTCATGAAGCGAACTCTTGAAGATTTTCAGTCTCAGAATAACTTCCTTTTAATATTTTGTGCCATTCAACATAAATATCAGATAGACAAAGTTTCATTGTCATGACCATTGGAATCTACGAGAAATTAGCATCAGAAAAAGTTACAGACACTACATTGAACATTGGACCAGATTTACGTGCATTTTGACAAAGAATATTTGTTTGATAGTTGACCTTTTGGACTACTGTAACTACTTTGATGTCTTTAAGTATGGTTTACTGTATTCAGAAAATTATTTTAAGCATTGAGATATACTTCTGGTAAAAGTGAAGAGACGGAATCTGATAGAGGGCAATTTATGACAAATTCAGCCAATGGTTGTCGTAAAGATATGCTTATATTTTGCATCTTTAAATGTTTATCTTCTTAGTTTGGCCTCTCATAATACTAACCAGTTTCTCCAATTGTTGTTCCAGAGAATAAGAACTGCAAATATTAATATTTTTGATCTTATCTTGCATGTTATATCCTAGGTGTAGTGTCCTTTACCTATTAACAGGCAGAAGTAAAAGTATGAAAAAGATATATGAAGGAATATTTTCAAACACAAAGACTAGTTTTAGGTAAGATGTGTAAAAACAATGTAGAAAACGATAATATATTATCTTATCGAGTGCTTTATTTTTTGCCTAGTGAGACACACATCAGCAACAATACTGTGTTTTAGCCGATTATCAAAATTCTCACATGTTGAGTACACCTGTCCTCAGATAGGGCTGATTACCAATTGAATTCCCCATAAAGTTTGATAGTTAAATCAGGATGGTCCATTGTATACAATGAGGGGTCATAGGTTATAATTTTTTAAAGAAAAGATTATATTTCTTTCTCTGAAGATCGATTTTGTCTTAGCAAACAGTGCAGACCCTGATGAAACGATTTCATCTGAGTCTTCACTGTTTGCCAAAGTACCCATTTTGGGGTTTTCTGGTACAGAAAGGGTTAAGTGCTAATGTCTAGGGGCAAAGTGTGCTTCAGGTGAGCTACGCTGTCCTGCAACAACACTTATTTCGGCGGTGGTGTTTGCGTGGAGGGGATGCAGGGTGGTCCGGATTTAACTGGAAATTTTTAGATAACCTGATTTTTTCTTTCACTTGTGCTTGCTTGATCAGTTTTGTTATAATTTTAAATTGCATAAATCTTATAAACATATATTGTCCAGTTTATTTACCGTAGAGAGAGAAGAAACTTACTTAGGTCAGGAAAACATATTAGTAAAGAAGAAGGCAACGATCAGGGATCGATACAATCAAGTATTACAACTGTCCCGGGACACCATATGGGAAAGTGACAAAAACACGAGGAAACATCGCCAAGAGACCACCCCTTTCCCAGCAGGTGATCACAAGCCTGCAAGGACGTGAAACATAAATAACAAAAAGGATCCACAAAAGAAGCATCATCTCCAGTATGCCCGATAGATGTCGTATATAGAACCGGAAATACCCACATAAAAAATCATTTTCAGAGCCCGTGAGTGAATTTATATAGTTGAGCAAATTTATTGTTTATGATGATAGAAATCACTACGAACAGATATATTAGAGTACGCCAGTCATTCCTAGTAGCTCAGATTGGTGGTACATATGAAGATTACATGCTAAGTTTTTGCCTAGTACTCACTTCAGTAACCATCTAAAATCGGGCCACCATCGGCCCACCAGTGAAACACCATTTAATGCTAAGTTTTTGCCTAGTACTCACTTCAGTAAACATCTAAAAGTGGGCGAAACGCCATTCAAATGCTAAGTTTTTGCCTAGTACTCACTTCAGTAAACATCAAAAAAGTGGCGAAACGCCATTCAAATGCTTAGTTTTTGCCTAGTACTCACTTCAGTAAACATCTAAAAGTGGACAAAACGCCATTCAAGTGCTTAATTTTTGCATAGTACTCACTTCAGTTAACATCTAAAAGTGGGCGAAACGCCATTCAAATGCTTAGTTTTTGCATAGTACTCATTTCAGTAAACATATAAAATTGGGCCATCATCGACATGCCAGAGAAACGCCATTTAAATGATGTTTCACTGGCGGGCCGATGGTGGCCCGACAATGTCTGCTGGTTGGGTGTTACATTGCCAGATAGTCTTGGATGATTGTTCCTAAATGAGTGAGATATACTCTTCAGACTGTTGTGAGATCTGCTCACTAGAGCTCGTGGATTATCTCCACGTACAGGCGAACTATTACAATACTATGCTTAAATATTCCTCAATACTTAAGGACTTTGAAAGCGCATCACCCAGAATAAATTATTTATTTCTCAAAGAATAAGGATGACAGAGAGATAAATTCCATTGCATACCAAAGTCTGTCAAGTTTTAAATGTGCCCTAGAAATTCATGGCTGTAAAATTAATTAAAAGTATTAAAATGACAGCTTTTATAAAGCAGGGGTAGGTGATTTCGAAGGATACAAATTCAGCAGCAAACTAACACTCTTTAGTTTTGTTTCCTGGCTCAACAGATATCAGTCCTATACTTCCTGATGGATTCACATTCCTTATTGAACGACTCAAAGTGTAATGACAGTGCGTTAGGCTCAAATCATTGCCCATTTAAAGATTCCGCCATACCCCACGCACTCTGATTACTATAGTCTAGCGATAAAGTTGAACATATTGAGTTTTTAAAAGTTTTATTTATTTTTGTTCGGTTTTGTTTGCAGGGGCATAGGTCTTTACAAATGACAGATTCTGGCTAAATTACACCGTCTATAACGTTTCTTCTGCATTGTGCAAGTGACGTTAACGTAAGTTTTGAAAACGTTCTCAATCACGTGACAAAATACTTCATGACATGCTTTACATTTGATCGTAATCGCCATATGATTGCAAGTGTAAGTAGTCAATGTCAAAATTGTGTGTGCATTAAGGTAATTTATGGAGAATTTTCTCAAAATGAGCTGCAAACTGATGTTTTAATTTGACGTTTATTTTCAAAATATTGACGTTATCAATGACTGTTGAGTAGAAAAAAGTTAATAAACTGCATTACTGGAATTGGTATCATACACGCTACAGTGCAAATAAAAATAACCCCAAAGCATCAGCTGGACTTTGCAGAATATCACTGAATGCTGTATGCTACCATGTGACGTTACTAGCAACGTCGCGTTATGACACAGTCAAATTAACGACTGATTCATACCAATTTTGAGTTGCACATTAAACGCTGCAAGTAACTTTTCAATCGCATTTACCGTTTGCGAGAAATTTGCAAAATTATGGTGGTGCGTTTTCAAAGTCCTCTAGTATATTCCAAGTACGGAAAATGAATATTAAAAACCTTGGGTATTCTTCAAAATCAATAAATACTTACCCAAAGACAAGTTTTCTTTGTAAATACATAAATTTTGTCAAAAGGTGTATCGACCGGCTAAAAAGAGTTATAACTTAACTTATATTCCTTATCAATCAAGCTTAATGGTGCAAATCACGTTACACAATATACGTTTATAGGACGACTTCGGTTGGCCGCTCTGGGTAACTGTGACTACCTCACACCGAAAGACACACACACGCACGGAAAACAACCCACTCACTACAAGACGATACCCAAGCTTAAAGAGACTAAGTCTGCAACTATGAACATTTTTCGATTTTTTTTTTATTTTCTTTTTAAATCATTTGTAAAAGTAGAATTAAGTTATGTTTTCACAATAAATCTGTTCACTTTAGCTGAAAACTGCACGGAAAAGTGAATTACCTTATAAAACAGGTGTGTTGGTAATTATTTGCGTCCCTCCAATAATTATAAACAGTTATTTTGAACATAAATGCTGTTGTTTTGATACTGATAATTTGTTAAGATTTACGAAATGGTAAAATGTATACCTGAATTTTAGTTTTTTACTGTGTTCTTGAAAAATAGATACATTAGTTCTAAAATTAAAAGATCAAAAGTTACAGACTATGCAGCTTTAAACTGACACCAAGAACCGCATCACACAATGGCGTAGCCAGAACGCTGAAAAAGTTATGCACATCATTTATTTATTTATTTATACTATTTTATAGAGGGTGTCACAATCAGGGAGACTACTGGATCAAGCAGTGAATTTCCTCAATTGCGTCCCTGTTCAAAATGGGAACTTCTCTTAAAAGGCAAGACTTTGCTCCCAGATGGAGCAAATTCTTTCCTTAAAGAGCAGTTCCTTAATGTATGTAAACTCACTTTTATCACATTAGGTGACCTCCCTTGAATGTTACTATTTTATGACGCACTTGCGTAACTGCGTAATGGGAGTTGCGCCAATGTCACAAAGCCCTCAGAGACAAAACCAAGACCCCACAACACATAAAATGGGTTTAACTAAAACACAAAGAATCATCAGCAACAGACCCCACCCTCCCCAGATGCATCCATGAGTCGTGTTTAACATGATAGTCAGAATAAGAGAGATACTTGAAACAGTGACCTATATTAGAGTGACTGGACACTTCATTTTTCAGCCATATAGGTATAGATAGATAGATAGATAGATAGATAGATAGATAGATAGATAGATAGATAGATAGATAGATAGATAGATAGATAGATAGATAGATAGATAGATAGATAGATAGATAGATAGATAGATAGATAGATGCAATTTTATTTGGGATAGATCGCTCTCTGGACGGTGTCATATCTAAACTTGCTACATGCAAAATTTCGATATTCTAGCCAGTCTCTGTAGCAGAGCAGACTGATTTGAATCTTTTATGGTCAGAAACCCCGAACACAGGTTTCCTCGCGTAGGGACCCAAATGGCAAAATTAGCATTTCAAACCTACTGGATTGCGGGGGTAGGGTAGGGTACAAAAATCAAATAAAACAATAGGAATCTAGCAACTGCCTAGGTCAGTCTTCAACAGACTAGTTCATCCCTGCACGAACAAGATTGTTTGGGCTCAACCCAGCTTCGTATAAAGATAATATTACTCTGAGCAGGTAGGATCTGGTGAATATGAAGTCCATCTGAATATTTTTTAATTAACCATGCTAACATTGTCTAACATTCTAGCATTACTGACTCAAACAGAGAAAAAGTAAGTGCTTATCCGACACACCTGGCAAAGCAAAAATAAAATTAAATAAATCGATGAGTGTTACGTTGAGTTACTACGATCTTATCAGTCAAATGCAACCCGGTTCAATCTTAATCAACACACTTAAAAAGTCAGAAAATGTCCAGGTAAGTGTTTCTTTGCATATTAGATCATTCTTTTAACTCGCCAATCGGCGAACAACAATTGTGCTTCTAAAATGACACTTTTCTTCCTAAATTTTATCGATATGTATGTTTCTTATAGTCATTGTCTGATCTTTGTTCTTGATAGAGGATGGCCTTGAGGTTCGAGGTTGTGGATGGGGTACCAAGGTAGCTGTTTATTGAATTTTAACCTTGTCCTTTATAATAAGTAAGCAACAAAGCTAGTTTATTTCAACAATTCACAGCTAATATTTGAATCAACTATGTTTAAAGATGTCTTTTCATCACTCTCGCTTGTACCAATTGTGGGGAAACTGTCCGTGCTGATGCCAAGGACATGCACCTATTAGATTATACATATGTTATTGCGTATTAACAAAGATATTAGGTACAAGTTATAACGACATTAGTAAATTCCTCTCCCAATAAATCCTCTCCCAAGAAACAGGATCAGCCCAAGATGTTCAGCTTATTAGAACTGACAATTACAGTCGAATTTCGTAAATTCGAAATCCTAGGGACTACAGATTTTATTTCGGAGTATTGAAAGTTCGAATTATAGGGAAGTAGACATAAGAATATATAACCCCCCCCCCCCCCCCAAAAAAAAAAAAAAAAATATTCTTATCAGTTTTATCTATCAAACACATGTTTTGAGAGACGCTTCTTTTGCGCACTAAAACATGTTTTATAGACAGTTATTAAAATAGTTCATAAATAGGCCCTGTTATCTAAATTCAATGTGTCATTTTATTTAAAATTAGCGAGTAGGGGAGACCGGAGCTAGTATGGCCTCATTGGATGTTCGGCATATGGCTATATTTAGTATGCAGATTAAAATATGGAGCTGGGTAAACTTGTGACGAGTTTGTTTACATGAGTATACAATGGCTGCATTTTTGAAGGTTGCATTGATTTTGTAACCGAAACCTTGTTTTCTTGAATGACGAGTAGGCCTAAAGGATCATTGACACTTGCTATGGGTAAATGCCTATGGTTTTCAGTAAAAATAAAAGTTTGTTAATCGGCCCTTTCTTCACGACCTGAGTACTTTATGGCTGTGAAACCCGTTTTCGATATTAAATGCTTTAAGGATGTAAAATTTTGGGTAGAACAATCAGTTTTACATTAAGATATATAAGATATATAGAAATCCGAAAACATTTTTTAAAATATCATCCCCCCCCCCCCCCCCGTGTGCCATCAAAAGTTTTTGCATGTATCTGTGTTACCATATTTTACACATTGTATGGAAGTGGCTTGCTGGCACACGGGGGGAAAGATGTTCAGCAGCCCAAAAACCCAGGGTCTAAGCCCATAAAATGCCTTTTCTACCAAATAAGAAATTAATGACAGTAATGAAGTTCTCTAGAACCAACCTCCTAAATTGCTTTGTATTCTGTGCTAGTTTAATATAAAGTACAAAAGATTAAAAGTAGAATTAGCAAGGTTTTATGCATTTTTTCATAAGAAAAAATCTCACTGTTATTAAACGAAACATTATTTTGCAAACGTCCTGTACCTATATATTTGCATGCAAGGGAATTGTTCATGTTTTAATTTTCGTCTGCTAATTTTCTTCAAAATTATTTTTTTTTTAAAAATAAACCACCCAGGACCACCATCAGAGTGTCAAACGGTTTTGATCCAGATCAAGACCGACACTCTGTTGGTCTTCATCTGGGTTCAAACTGTTTGCAAAAGCCTATTGGCAAAGGACAAAATTATCCACTGTCATGCAAAGAGTTATAGCAGGTAAATACTTTAGTGTTCAATATATTGTCTCATATAGGGATATACATGCATATGTATACCATAAATATTAGGACACTTTAAATACATTCAACATGCTACGCCCTTTAAACTAAGCAAAATTAATATTCAAAGGATCTAGTTAGAATCACTTTTATTTTCCAATGCTAAATGGGACACTTTCATTCCTTCAAAAATATTTATTTCTTATGTTGAGCTTTCAGTTTTATATTATTTACGGTACATGTAGTCAAAATGTACAGGTAACTTCTAAATTATTTCCCCAAAATGATTTTATTACAAAACATATTTTGTTTTTAAAACATTTTCATCAATTATCGAGATTCGTTAATACTCTGCGTATGGTGTGTTCAATAGATATTACCATGTCTACCAAATAAATCAAGAAAACTTTCAGAAATCACTTTTTAAAGCACTTTTTATTTTCATGAAATTTCAGACCCCCTCCCCTTTCTACCCGCCATAACTCTCGAATGCGTAGGAATCTTGCAAATATTTTGCTAGGTGGCTCTTGCCATTAGATTCACCTATTTCACTGATACTACATGCATCACACTAGAAGCCCAAAAGCAGCGTTCCTGGAATCAGAAAAATAGGCGTATAAGACCCAAACCGTCAATGATCCTTTTCCATAGAAACTACATTTTTATTTTTCTGAGGATGCACCATTATTCTGATTTAAATTCTATATGATTACTACGAAAGGATAATGTGCTTTGATATAAGCACATTTTTAAATTCATCTCCTGCATCCTAAAAGGAGCTGTCCTGTCACGTGCTATTCGGAAATAGTCTGCCAGGTGCTAGTTCGGCCACTAACGTCGAGGCAGGTTCGACCCATATCCAAAGTTGCCCCCACACATACACAAAATGTTTGCCAGCGTATTTTGCCACGTACCCACTTTGTAAAGGGTGTTCATATTTAGAGCGATCAAAGAAAACATTTTGTTGAATGAGGAATTGTTCATCTGAACAAATTAATTCTGCGTTTACTGCATGTTTTCAACACGTTAAAAAGCATTTAGATTCTATTACTATTTTTCATGCTCATTAATGGTTAAATTGTAACCGAAGTACCAACTCGGATCGTTCATATGTTAAGTTAATGCCTGGATTTTTTTTATAGTAGGCGAGGACAAATCTTTTGGCCGAACTTGCCCCGAGGGGTGGCCGGACTTACCCCTTGTTGGGGTAAGTTCGGCCATCATGACCTGATCTCCTTGACTGAAGTTTACCCTTTATCGTACAGACATACGAAGGGGGTATTCAAGTATAGGCACAATAGGGCGGTACCAGTCCCGGACTGGTACCGCCCTATTGTGCCTTACTTGAATATGAAGGTTTCGCAGAGCTAGTTGTAAAAGTCATTTGTAATTTGAAAATTGTACTTTTTCTAAAATGGGGCCGTACTAGCCCCGGTCTCTCCTATTTCGAAAAATCAGAGTTCAAATTGTCGATGCTTTACTGTATGTACACTACCTGGCACGTTTCTAAACATTTCACCAGCAATGTTTTCCCCGGAGGAGCGCAGAACAATGACACCAAAAATCTTGATGTTTCTGTTATTGGTGGCATGCATTTTCAAAGTTACGTTCATTTAATCCTCCCCCCCCCCCGGCGCTTTGACAGCCAGTATCCACCATAGCCGAGCTTGTGATTGTTCTTGGTTTTGATGGGAAGCTCAGACGCCTTTCCTTAACTTTTATAGCCGTTGGCATTGGCTTCGACATTGACACTGTCTTATATTGTTGTGAAGTTGGTTTTTATGAGTCCATGTATCAGGCAGGTTATACACTCGATGATCTTTGTTGGTAGTCCATAGCCACGTGAAGTGAATCGAGAACAGCGCCTTCATGTAATGTTGTATTTTTCTTGTCAGTTGACTTAGAACTGCTACACATTGAAGGTAAGTGGTTCCTTAAGCTATACTTTGAGGATGTTTGTCAATATGCCGCACATTCTTCCCTGCATTAACTTTTCTATTGGTGCCATTTTATATACCCCATTATCTCCTATCGAGTCGCCTGCACTTAGGAGCTTTGGGAGTACGTATAGAAGTGCAATGCATCCTTCTATTTCTAAGTGCAATGCCAAGAGGTGTATCTGACTCGTTATTATCTGATGTAAGCATGTATGTTGTAACTACACAATTAAAGCTAACCTTAATGGTAAACAGTTTTTTGTAGGTATCTAGTCTTGATTGAAGATCATCTGATATTATTAATGTTTTATCTTGAGAAGAGAATGATTGTAGCATGCAATATGTTGGTCGAACTTCTAAAAACTAAATTTTCTGATTATTACCCCAATATTGACTTGTTGCCATGTATGGTTATGTGGTCCTGTATCAAACAGACATCAGGTGCTGGAAAAGAGATTTTCCAGATTAAAGATACTATCTTTATCATCTATGGCTTCTTGTAAATAGTCTTCATATTTAGCCTTGCTGAGCTGTATAGAGGTGTTTGATTAGTGCCTTAATGTGTATCTGGTCATAGTTTGTTGCTTTAGAAATGTTTATTTGCTCAACATCATCAGCACAGAATCAGAATATATCATTTAAATTTTACAGATTTTGTAAAATTTAAAAACTGTAGGGAAGGAGTGTGATAGAAACCTGTTTGGTAGAAATTTTAGAAAGCTATGCCCCTATAATTAAATTAACGTGTTGAAGAGTAGCCATTTTCTCTAGGTGGCATTTCTATTTTGTACTAGTTTCATTCCATTTGTAATATGTTTGCTGTTTAATTATCTTTCTTCATCATATACTTGTATATAACCTTTGATTATGAAATAAACATTGGATTGGGTAACAATATGCAGCATTCCAACATTGATATCACCACAGTATTTATAGATAATTATATTTAAAAAAATATATCTGTATCTGTATATGTTGAACGGTAGGACCACTTCTGGTACATTAACCGCGGGTGTGTGCGTTGGCTGATTATATAAGTATGGACAGCTGTTTTAAAGCTGTTTACTGTCTCTGCGATATATGATGTGATCTTCATCAATGGGCATTATTTGCACAGGGGCCAACCACTGAGTTGAGCCCTACAGTCTAGGTTATTGGCCTTATGGGACAACCTAAAGCCAGACTGACACTCTAGTCCATAGTGGGACTCCAAATAGTGTGAATATCCATTCTATCAGTGACCCTATAGCTATGTAGAAAGACCCTGATTCTATTTACAAAGTAGAATTTCTAAAAATGATATTTATAAATCAGAGCAAATAAATTTAATAATTATGAGTCATATTTTAGAAGTAAATATAGCATAGAAATAGAATGTATTCATGTTTTTAAATCTTTCTCTTTTTACTGGCACGATCGCATGCGATCATTACGCCAGGGAGTGCGAATTTGGAATTTTGAAGAAAAAACAAACAAAACAAAAAAAAACAAGTGTGAGGAGCGCCCTAAACTCCCCAGTAGTCTGGGAATTGACCACCGAAGGAGAAAGACCATTCCACTGTGGAATAGTTCGGGGAAAAATGAGTTCTTCAGGGCATCACTGTATGTCTGAACTCTACAATATTGGGCACTGTGTGGTGCCCTGGTGGATTTCAAACTGTGAGCATGGGTCAGGTACTTGTCCTTTTCTATAGACACAGCACCAAAATGAATCTTATGAAAGAGAAGCAGGGAGGACCGATCCCTACGGGCTTCAAGAGATGGCCACTCAAGCTCATCAAACATCTCGCTGACACTACTTGTATTTCGCCATCTCCTGCAGGTCCAGCGGGCTGCTGTCCTCTGAACTTTCTCCAACTGGTTAATCTGAAGTTTCGAGTAAGGGCTCCAAATGGGTGCTGCATACTCTAGTTTAGGCCGAACCAAAGTTTTGTATGCAACTTCCTTTGTACTCTTAGGTGCAAAAGCCAATTAAGTTTCTGCGAAAGAAACCAAGTGTCTTAGTTGCTTTGGAGGAAATTTCTGAAATGTGCTGTCCCCAATCCTTATTATCAGAAATAGTTATTGTAAGATATTTTGCCGACTGAACGTTTTCCAAGGTTTGGTTGTAAAGGGTTTGTGAAATAAATTGCCATTATTAAATAAAACTTTTATTTCTTATGTCGGAACTTTTGCTCATTAGAAGATAAGGTGAAATTTAACTGGTTATTAACCAATTCTGACAAAAATGTTATCATTGAACTTTCAAATTTTCTATTTGAATCGTTTGCTTTACATTCTCTATAGTAAACATCAGCTCTATATAATTTGGATTATGTATCATGATGTGGGTGGCATTGTATCTCTCTACATTGATGAGGTACAATGGCATACATTTCTGGATCATATTTCCATAAGTTTACATTTAGATAGCTATGCATGCTCTCCACTGAGTGATTACATTAATATGTATTGTCTTTTAAATCTGTACTGTGTATTCTTGTATTTCTAATTATGCTCAATCGTTGTATGGAGAATTTCTCCTATGATTTTTTGCCCTTCATGGGCCCTTAATTGGAATAAATCCATTGTCATTGTCATTGTCATTGTCATTATGTCCTCAAATCCAGAGATTCGAACCTAGCTATTGTAAACTTTGCATTTCCTCGGTTCAAGGGAAAACGGGCATATTTTCACAAAATTACAACACGAAGTTTCCCAGGGGTTGGGGTAAGCTTAAGTTGCAATAATCAATAAAACCGCCACCAGTGCTATCATTGTGTCCGCTTTTGGACCTTCCAAATTCCCACGGCATTCATAACGGTGATGTTCATTGGTCAACACACTTTAAGGTTACCAAAGGATAAAAAGACCTACGATATATTTCAACTACATCTTGGTCTAAATATATTTTGCCAGAAATATTAAACGAAAATATTTGCATACTCTATTTATAATGTGACTTGTGACTGCACTTTGAAATACACAAATTGAAATATTACTGAGATTTGACTGTTTTAATTTCCTTAAGGTTGCCTCATCGCCTTGGCAACCGCTCTCATTACGTCATCAAGGTGTGCAAAGAGTTCAGACAGCCGGCTGCAGGAATCCGAAACGAAAAAATCTTTGTTTTTTACAAGTTTGACCTGCAATTACGTGAATATGACCACCACACATTTATATTCAGGCTACGACAGAGACGGAAAACCTACTTCTAGGTTTGATACGCTTTAATTCAGTTTGAAATCGATAAAAAAAATGCTTTTTCTTCATGTGGAAAAAATCTCAGGAATGCGAGATTCGCCCCCAGTAACTTCGGCCTTAACCTAAACGCCAGAAAACACCTAAAATATATCAAATTGGGGTCGCAGAGGTGGAGCTGAATGTATATATAGGCTTTATAGAAGTTATGAATAGTATTTAAGTCACAATATGCCGGCAAAGAACTGCAAAATGCACCATAGAGTCGCAGTTTTCATCGCATTGATGCGTCGGTGCAGCATAAAAAGTACGGTGCGTATAATAACAGGAATGGGCCTCAATAACCGGAATGGATATCAAAATTAATTTGTTTTATGCAACTAAATTTATTATCTTACCATAATTTGTCTTGAAATTTCAGTTTCTATCGATATTGCACCTTTTGAAGTGCACATGAGCACCGTCAGTGGTTTGTTACATGGTTGACGTGTACCCATTTAAACTGTGTCAGTTCATATTGAAGATGCACGTTCTATAGAAATAAGGGCCCAGAAATAAGTCTGATCAAATGGCAGCTGTGTACATTAAAGTCCCCATGCCAATTCTCACATGATTGCCCCTGGTCTTTAAAAATAGTCAAGCATATGCCAAGATATAAGAGCTGTTGTATGAGACCCATCTGGATAGCCCCACATAAAAAGCCCATATGGAACCAATCATGTACTTTCCTTTCTCTATAGGAGGTTTTATCGTGACGTACTTCCGGTTCTATAAATAGACTTGGGATATACTGGCCGTCAACTGTGTATTGTCTAGATAGGGAAAGCAGTAGAATTTTCAACATTTTCCACCGATTTTAAGTTCCCTTGTTACAATTTGCTATTTAATTTATATAAATGCGAATTGTAAATGCATCTTGAATGCATCTAGAAATACTTCGTCAAATAATATTAACATTTATTGAGATAATTTGTCTGTCATTGTGTTTGAAATGAATAAATCAGGAGCCGTTAAACTTTTCAATTCATTTTAACACAACAAAAATTAACCATTTTAAGGCAACTATTTTGATAAATAACGAACTTTTGTCAATGACACACTTCATTTATTTTCTTTACAAAGTGTTTGCTAACAATAAACAAGGAGGTTGTTTATTTTTTTTATTTATTTTATGTAACTAGACTCTGAAACCGAATGTAGATATTTTCAACTATTATTGTAAAGAACTTACAAATGGAACACATTTTGAAATATATGAACATTGCATTATTTAATTGCATATGTACAAAATTTCACCATGTCGCATCGTGTAGAAATTCATCTTGGGTGCCGGGCAACTCGACCTAAAAATACATTTTAAAAAATCCTCTCGAGCAGCGAAGGCTCATGTGTGCATTCTCGCAAGAACACACACTGCTAAAACAGCTATTTCAACAAAACTGAATAGATGATTGTGGAAAGAAAGCAACTAACAAAAAAAAAAACGGACAGAATGAGATGGTCGCTGAAAAATCAACAACACTTTCCTCTCAAGCAGAGAATGCTAATATGAGACTGCACTTAGCCTAAGCGTATTCCTGCAAGAAAACTCAGTACTGTAAAATGACTGAGGAAGTTGAAGAACTGAAATGTGCACTTAAAAATATAAAAAAAACTTTCCTCTCCAGCAGCAAAGGCTCATGCGGGACTTCACATGCGCGCCATTTTCGCAAGAAAGTTTTGCCGGGTCTGACCTGGGTCCAAGCTGTTTGAAAAGGTTATCAGCGGACGACACTAGTAGCAGATGATTAAGGACACAAATGGGCGCTGAAAAAGAAACAGAGCAGCGAAGGCTGATACGAGTCTGCACATGCAGGCATTCTCGCGAGAACATTTTGTCGGGCCTGAACTGTTTTCAAAGGTTATCAGCAGTCGACACTTGTACATTTGATTGTGGACATAAACTAGGGGCTGAAAAAAGAAAAATATAATGTTGACTTTCTTCTCGAGCAGCGAATGCCCACACGATGGCGCTAAAATATAATTACATTTTCCTCTCGAACAGTGAAGGCTCATTCGAGACTGCACAATGTCAACTTGTTGCATTACCTTAGGTGAGCCTGCGCAGATTCGTGGGAGCATAAGTAAGATGAAGATGGATATTCAGAAGAAGAAGTGGACAGTTTTACGACAAAATATGTGTTAACTGAAGCTTTGTGCATACATGCGCATATACAGAGAGACAGAAAAACTGATAGAAACACAAGTGTGCATATGCGTAGGCCTACAGACTGATAAACCTACATATATGCGCATTTACAGACAAGCCAGTTTCATTTTAATTCATTGCCTGTTTTTTGGAAAAGCACTAGCTAATATATAATGTCTGTCTGTCTGTCTGTCAGGACATGTGTATTTTTGTTTCTATCCGTCTGTCTGAACATGCACATGTATCCGTCTGTCTGTCTGAACATGCACATGTATGTTCCTTTCCGTGTGCATGTTCAGACAGACAGACAGATAGAAACATAAATACGCGTGTCCTGACAGATAGACAGACAATATATATTAGCTAGTGTTCATACAAAAACACGGCAACGAATTAAAATGTACCTGATAGAGAACGAATTCAGAGTCGTTGCATTATATCAGACTTGTTAAAATGTGTTATAATCTCGGACCCAGTAATTTTGGGTACAGCATGTCGGCATCCTTTAAAGATCTTTTATGACCCCCCTCTTTTATTACACCAGTGACAATCACTTGTGAAAACACTACGATTCCGCCAGTCCGCGGGGCGTGTCGTTCATTTATTCAACAGAGGGTGATAAAACGGATCTGTTAGAACGGTGTCAACCGTGAAAATCAAATATTTAACATGGAATTTTAGTTATTTCTTTGGGACAAATTAATCGTAAGTTAACTGTTTTTAATTAGCCTAATTAAGCTACATTTCGGATTGTCAATAATCACTGGTTTTGAGATGATATCACGGATGCGTGAGAGAGAGAGAGAGAGAGAGAGAGAGAGAGAGAGAGAGAGAGAGAGAGAGAGGAGAGAGAGAGAGAGAGAGAGAGAGAGAGAGAGAGAGAGAGAGAGAGAGAGAGAGTAAGAACTGGCAAACAAGCAGGTGGATTCACTCTGTTCATCATAAAAGATCATAAACAAACCAAAATTTTACATGTTTAAAGTTTTTATGGGTTATATTGGAAGAAAATATCAGCGTTCTGCTCAACACTTCTGGACTTCCCGCAGCCTCATATTTTGCCTTTTAAATGGATAAACGTTTGTTATTCGGAACCTTTATTTATCGGTAAGATGTATTTTGAATGTATATCAAAGAATACAAACAAGTTTTGATATGACATTGGCTATAAAAGCCCATTTTCTCAAAATATAAACCCACATTTAACACAGATTCCATAGAGCTGGACGAACCGTTGACGGCCACGGATATGCGCATGCGCTAAAATGACGTCACTGGGAATTCCTAAAACCTCCTATATACTGCCAGACCCTCTTTCGAGTATTATCGGCAGGTGTACTTTGTACACTCCAGGTTGCAGAATGAAAGCCTAGGAGTAACCATATCAAAATTACTGTAGGGTTCTTTAACCTGCACAAGGGGTGACCCTCCCTGCACAGGGGACATCCAGTTAACGTCCCGATCCGAAGGACGATGCACTTATCTAGTGTCATCCCTGCAAATGACACTAGGGAAAGCGTGTTCGGACACCCAAATTTTCCTCACCGCGAGCGGGGATCGAACCTGGGACTTCTAGCACCAGAGGCAAGTGCCTAACCACTGAGCTACCACGCTTTTTGTTTGCTGGTACAGCCTTTTGTTATTTGAGTGCTTTGGCAATCACTGCGTCGAAACGATTTTTCTACAATAAAAATATGCACAAACTATGAAAAAGGAATGCAGTGATCTTTATTGCATACATTCTATCTTTATAGGTGACTGGTGTATTTGTAATCCTTCGTAAGGTACTAGAAAGAAAATATTTTTGAAAACATTTTTTGCATTGAAACTGTCCTCCAACAGCATGCTCAGGTTTTTAAGACGCAACCATAGGTCTTGCAGCGAGAACACAAAAGCTAACGCCTACTTCAGTATGGTTCGCTCAAACTTGGAATACTGCTCTTCTGTTTGGAGTCAACACCAAAAAGAACAGATCAACACAACAAAACGATACACAAACACCAGCAGCGTGTCATCTATGCTCAAGCACATGCAGTGGGAGTCTCTAATGAAGGGGTTCAAAATTACAACTAACCTTCTTGTGTGTGACTTGGTTGACATACCAACAGATGAGTACCTGACTAAAGGAGCATCCAGGACAAGATCTGCATACACGAAATACATCTAGTCAGTACCGTACATCTACGGATTTCTTTAAATTCAGTTTTCCCCCAGACTATTTCACTAGATGGAATTCTTTTCCAACATCAGTTGCTGTTGCCCCTTCGATGGTGTATTTCAAGAAGGAGTTGACCCCCCTATCCTTCTAAAACATTGTTAAGGGCCCCACTTCACGGGTGGGCATCAGCTGAACTACCACGAAATCGCGTAAACGTAAATTTGTTCCTTCGTCACATCCGGGACCCTTCGCGGTAGTGGCATCCTCAGGGAAAAGTCAAACAAAGGTAGTTACTCTCGCTTGTTTTATTTTTTTTGTATCAGAATGAGCTAACTATGTAAAAATGCGACAATGCTATTCCATGTAGATATGATTTACCTTGCTAAACAGGCCAAACACAATGTTGAAAAAAGCTTTGCTTTGAGATGAGAACCGTAACCAAATCGAACACAGAAGAGATTTCTTCAGTTTTATGCCAAAATGAAGAAAGTATGCAGATGTTTTGCCAGTTTTAGCTCAGAACAAGAGCAGTTTACACATGGCATGTACATGACAGCCCTTATTCGTTCTTCTGATGTAAAAAAATTGAACCAATCTTGTTCTATGAAGGAATAAATACCAAAGTTTTCAGGGGCAGTATCGCCTTCCCCATCGGGGTAGTTGTAACGTCACGCTCTAGTTCCTTCGAGTATACCATATCACTACATGCAGTACATGCAAGTGCGGAGAGAAATGTGTGTAATATTGTAGTATCTATACACTTCAAGTATATTTTGGCCGGTAGACAAGACCTGATACTTACATCTGTAGCGCATCTGTGCAAAAGGCTGAGCTAAAGGTTGTGGGGGTATTTAAGGTGAAGACTTGGAGTGGGGCAGGGGTAAGTGTGCTAGTTTGTACACGGGCCGCAGCGATTGAGAAGGATCGGTGGTGGTTTGGGGTGTTTCAGTAGATACTACAATATTACACACATTTCTCTCTGCGCCTGCATGTACTGGCATGGTATACTCGAAGGAACAAGAGTGTGACGTTACAACTACCGCGATGGCGAAGGCGATACTGCCCCTGAAAACTTTGGTATTTATTCCTTCATAGAACATGATTGGTTCGATTTTTTTTAAATCAGCAGAACGAATAAGAGCTGTCATGTACATGCCATGTGTAAAATGCTCTTGTTCTGAGCTAAAACTGGCAAAACATCTGCATACTTTCTTCGTTTTGACATAAAACTGAAGAAATCCCTTCCGAGCTCGATTTGGTTACGGTTCTCGTCTCAAAGCAAAGCTTTTTACAACATCGCATTTGGCCTGTTTAGCATGGTAAATCATATCTATATGGAATAGCATTGCCGAATTTTTACATAGTTAGCTCATTCTGATACAAAAAATCAAAACAAGCGGGAGTACCTACCTTTGTTTGGCTTTTCCGTGACGATGCCATTACCGCTAAAGGTCCCAGATGTGACGAAGGAACAAATTTACGTTTACGCGACTTCGCGGCAGTTCCGCTGACGCCCACCCGTGCACTTGCCTAGTAACTCCGCAATCAAGGCGGAGAGATGTGCAGAAAGCTGGTCTGTGCCTGATGAGCCAAAAACTTGTGGGAAAACTTTCTTCCTCCTATTTTTCTATGTTGTAGTCTTAATTTATCATGTTTATGCTGTCTATCTTCTCTTTGTTTCACCTCCCTAGCGTTACCAATGGAAGTCATCCCGTTGAGTAATAGTCTAATTTGACTTTTCAACATAGAGATGTAGATGTAGAAAATGCCATGGAACGTATTCTCCTGAAGTTAAAAATACATTTTAGGTAGGATTGTCAGCATTTCGTCATATTGGCGAAATGCTGACAATTCTATCTAAAATGTATTTTTAGTTATATTTCTATAATACGTACCTGGAGACTTAGACCAAGAAAAAAGATATGTGTGATTCAGGTTACACGATGTACCCTAACTTTTTACCCCCTACTCTAAACTTTTTTCTCCAAACTCTGAATTTGGAAGAGAATGGCAAAAAAATACATATCAAAATGACCATCTGAAACAGAAATCTAAATTATATATATCTTCAAAAAGAACCCCTTTTTTTATCAGTTTTGTCTTATTTAAACATTTCCAAGCAGGTCTGAATATTCCAAGAAAAAATAGTAACCTACCATCCCACCCTAATTTTTTTCAGTGTGTAACCTGAACCACACATACATTTGAGCGCGGATCTGACAAAAGGGTCCTTCGGGCAATTTAGCAGTTTTTGTGTAATCAAAATTTCAAAAACATCTTCATTTTCAAGATTTTGCATGTTCTTACAATGGACTCAAATTGCTTCTAACATGTAATACTATCAAAGGCGCAAACAGTTCTGATAAAATTAAGTGATATGTATAATGTTTGTTGCCATGGTAACAGCTGTGAATATGGACTACACACTTCCTTGAAAACAGGGTACCTCATTTCAAATGCTTTTGTAAACACTTGATGAGCATATGTGGGCTATTTGTGCAGTCTATGCAAATGCATGCACATTAGATTTACAGAAACATGAAGCATTCCTGAAATATTCTTCCTAGCGTCTTCGTAATAGCGTCATATGTCAACACAATGGCGTTGACGTCAGAACGTCATTAACAGCGTTAAGTTACGTCATGTTTAAAACGCATCATATACGAGTTTAAACCCTCATATCTTTGTTATTTGTAAAGATAATCTCTTCAAATTTTCTGTAATTGTTCACAACAACTAGGTCTTTCTTTCTCTGTAAATATCTCACTTTTGATCTTTATTGCCAGAAGGTCCCTTTTGTCAGATCTTGGCTCATATTTATTTGGCCTCATTTGAGATTCTTGGATAATGAAATCTCCACTAGAAACAAATTCTGTACAAGTGAGCTTATTAGACCATATCTCACTCATCAGATAGTTGAGCTGTGTCCTTTGCTTGAAATACAGATGAGGAGATGATTGGTTTGCTAGAAAGAGGCGGGCATTATTAACATGCACACGCTGCAGTCTGATCAGGGTCTCTCTGTTTGCTATTCTGACATGCATTTAGTGAATTCCAGCCCTGATAACCAGCATTTTATTTAAGAATAGAAAGAGAAAAGTGTTTGAAATTTTAGAATATTTACCTTTTTTTTACAGGGTGTTGAATCCTCCAGGTGGTGCCTCCAGTAACATATTTGGCTCAGATCCTGATCCACATCAACAACAAAGACAACAACAACATAGAGAAATAGCAGATTCCAACCAGAATCAGTCGGCCCAGTATTCTGTCCCTCCAGCTGGTCAGACTCAGGAACCTAAGCAAGAAGATCTACATTCCAGAAACAGACCCACCAAAAAAGGTAGGTTTACCATAGGTTTAGATAAACAACATTTTTGAGCGTAAAATATTTTCATACCCATCAGCTTTAACATATGTTTTGGTTGAGAAATAAGAAAAGATTTTTTTGCTTTGCACTCTTGATGGGCAAAATTAGGTGTTCTAGCCTCTGATTAGTTTAAACATATTTTATTTCCAACAGATATCAAGTATACAGTACAATATATACAATTCATAAGGAAATTAGGATTAGAATGAAAGCGTAAAAAACTAAAGGTCTGACATTTGCAAAGTAAATCTTAAATGTGCATGACTGCATGTCCAGTCGCAGTGATTTTATTCGGCTGTTTTTTAATCGGCTTATATATGTTATAAGGGAGTCATTCCCAATCAATAAATGACCTTCATTTTGAAATTTCCCAATGGGTGCGTGTTTTGGTGATTTTTTTCCAAATTGAATTTAATTCTATGAATATTTTACCAAATGTAAAGGAATAGGTAGCTTCCCAAAATCTCATACAAAAATCACTTACCCATCAGTTTTAACATAACTCCCATTGTTTTATTGAGCTCAGTCAACCCAAGCCAATGTACTGGCTGATTTTTTATTTTCCAGTTTTTCACATGCACTTTCTTTTTATTTAGATTTACACATGTACTAACTACTGAAATCTCTAGTCGAATATACTGTTTGCTTGAAACATTTTAAACTTTATAATTTAACACTGATTATCTCAATAAAAATTCCAAAGGAAATTTATTCATACTAAAACACTATTTTTACTCTGTTTCAAATTTTCGGCTGCTTGGCCTTTGTCAAGAAACAAATATCTGGATTTAAGTTGTGAGCTACATCTCCATTGTCTAAGCCAACCAGTAAGTACGAAATTAAAGATTACACATTGCTAATTTATGATACCAAGATGATCACATGTTGATTGGGAAAGGGCGATAAGAATGTTACAAGCTAATGTGATGCCATCGGTGATAGCCCAACAATTTCCATGCCATGCAAGGATGATTGAACGTCTAGGGAAACGTTTCTGACAAATTGGAACAATGCCAGACCGTGCGGTTCATGACGTCATTGTGTAATGACGTGATGTCAAGATTGATACAACCATAGTTATAAACTGCTCAATCAATTTTGTCCGTAGACAGTAATAGCCAGGACAACCCCAGGGACTCATAACAGAAGAATCAGCACTCAAACTGTGAAAGACCCCCATATTATATGTTTTATATGCAGAGTTTCTTTTTTGGCCCAGTATATGTTTTGGTTGAGAAATAAGAAAATTAAGTTTTTGGACACACTCTAACTAAAGGTCTGAAAGTATAAATAAAGGATACACATTTATAAAAGCAGTGCTGTCAAATACACATATGCAGATTAAGTGAATTGTCATTTACAACTTATTGTACAATCTTGAACATGTTGAAGTAATTTTGGATCTAAAAACAATCAAATCCTTTGCTATTTTTTTTTTTTAACTACGTTCAGTTGAAAATTGATAAAATATGTATTTGTATAAATCAAACATTTCATGTAGATACCGCAAAGCTAAAATGCTTTGAACAAGCTGTCGTGGAATTCTATATTTTTTAATGAGATTTTATATATTTTAGGCCTAGTCCAAAAAGATGCACACATAGTTTATCAGGGAGTCCCAGACAGAGTTCTGGGAGTCTAGGATTGAATACAGCGAGTCAGAGAAAACCATGAGCTAGATATCTTTGTTTTTTTGTTTGAACCTTTAAATGCTTCCATAATTTATTGGTATGACCTCTAGAGGTCCCACAAGCTTCAGAATATGAGAGTTACAACCTATAATATTTATAAAAGATCAAATTTTAGCAGCTCCTCGTTTTTCTTTTAAGCTAACCTGATAACAACATGATCAAGGTGCGCTTTTGTGATCATAGAATGTGGGTTGTTATTAGTCTGCCTGAATGTCCATCTTGTAAGGTCTTGTTAGTCAGTCCATCCATCCTGTAAATCTTGTGTGCTTTTCAATTCTCAGCAACTACTATACTGACCAGATTTCAACGAAACTTCATGGTACAAAATGTAACCTTCAGTATCAAGAATAGATGCGCATATCACTGCCATGTTATGGTTGGAGTCAGTATCAAGAGTACATGAGTAGAGGGCAGGTTGGAGCCTTAACTTGGTCACTGTGTTGAGTTCTTGAGCAAGACACATTAATCCCTGCTTAGTACTGGTTCAACCCAGAAAGACTCGTCCCGACATAACTGAAAAATTGTTGACTGGGACATAAAGAATCAAATCAAACCAACAAACTAATATCCCTAGCATCATAGCATGTTATGATTGGATGATTTTCGTGACCTTCAAGTTAGTAAAAAGGCTTTATAAAAAAAGCAGAAGCTGATAAGATCCAAACCTGTTAACCGTATACATGATACATTGTACTTGTACATTATTGTTCCAGATGATAAGACACATTCATTACAGGGGATCTCCAGCTACAGCCGATTCCCTTGGGGTCTGCTCAATTCCTGACAGATCATAAAAGGCGTAATATCTCAGAAACTGATCAGATCACGACCCTTCCTACTTTGGTATTTTCCACCCCTTCCAGTTCACATTAGGCTATTGTTTCTGTGACAATGAGTAGGTTAGGGAGCATACTCGTTCCACTGGTAGCTCTGTTATAAGTGTATTTTGGGCCATTACCATAAAGTTAATGCATGTAATAGGACAGATACTAGTTGCTATGTTTTAGACATATACTAATTGTTATTATCTATATGTTGCAGGTGAAGCGCCATATGCAGAAAATGACAGTTAGTAGAAACTCATTTTATCTTGTTGATTTTACCCATTTCTTTGTAATGTGAGCCGCAACATGAGATTTCCAAAATGTGGTATGTGCGGCCAGCAAAGGCTCAGATCAGTCTGCGCATACGCGCAGTCTGATCAGAGCCTTTGCTGGTCGCTTGAATATTCTATGACTGTTTAGCTGCTGACTGAACATCATTTAGAGTTTCTAAGCCTAACAAGAGGCTGCACATGCACGCATGAGTCTACACTTGTCTAAATGCCACATTGTTGGAAATCACATGTGGTGGCTCGTATATAGATTTATTTAGCAGTTTTTCTAAAGTCTATTTTAAACCTTGTCCTGTTGAACCTGGGTTCATCATGTATATCCTCTTTTGAAAACTGTATTGACTCAGATCAGCCTGCTTCTCAGGAAACCCTTGAATGAGAATCACACATGCAGCCTATAAATCCATTGTAATAAAGGAAATCATGAAATTCAATCATCACTTCAACTGAAATTTTTGAAAAATAAACATGGATCAGACTTTACAAAATGATATTTTTTAAAGAAATTTCTAAGACTCTAACAAATAGAAAACAGTTGTTTCAAACTATTCCATTGACAATTGTACATGTAGTTCATTACAGTATTTACTATAAGTATTCGGACGGTTGGTCTACACCCTTATCAGCCTGTTCCCCAAGTATTGGTCGGATCAGGGGTGAACACTTACCTAGCTGCTTTAGCAATAGCAACCTTTTACACACCTAAATGTACTATGGTAATACTTGTTCAAATTCAAAGATCCAGTTAAGCAAATTATTCTAACTTCGCGGATGCCTAGTGCAGTCGGTAATGTGTGTGACTGCAGCTCCAGGGGTTGCAAGTTTGATCCCGGCCCGGTTCCATACTTTCGCTGAGTTTGATCATGAAATAACTTCTGTGGCCATTCTTTCCCCTTCCCCTACCGGGCTGCGTAGCGCAGTCGGTAACATGTATGGCTACAGATGCGAGTCTGATTGCAGATCCAGTGGTCGCGAGTTCGAACCTGGCCAGGTCCCATACTTTCGTGGAGATTGATAATGAAATACTTTCTACTGTCATTCTCCTCCCTTCCGCCGAATCATTCAAGAAGGGTTGTTGTCAGTTACAAGCAAAAGTATGTGCACGAAGTACTGGTTAACGGCTTGTTCAAGGTTGCCCAGGAAAAAGTGTTTTAAGGTGAACTGACCGTCCCACCATGACCTTAGCTGTTGACTTGGGACATAAGCAACAAAACAAACAAAATAATCCCTCCGCTGATTCAAGAAAGGTTGTTGTCAGTTACAAGTGAAAGTATGTGCACAAAGTACTGGTTAACCGCTTAGTCAAGCTTGCCAAGTAAAAAGTGTGGTTAGATGAACTGACCATCTCGACATGAATATAGCTGTTGACTGGTCCAGTAAAGAACCAAACTAAAACAAAAAAATTATTGAAAACCCAATTTTTTGGTCTTGAGAGTAGGCCATTTCCACAGGTTTTAATGTATGCACTCTTATCCTGAGGCCTGCAAATTTAGACTGAATAAAGTAAGGTGTGTCTGAATATTTATGGTAAATATGTATAATATGCTACTAAATTATTCTGTGTCACTTTTTTCAGTGGAAAACCTCAATGGAAGACATGGGAGCTCACAAAGTAGGCAATATTCTTGAATATATTCTGCAGTAAATTGGCGGGTAAATTGCTCCTGTTTCTGTCTGTTAGTAGGAAAGGGGAGAGTAACTGAGTTTCTGTAAAATAAGTGTCATGATTGTGAGTGGTAGTATGTGTGTGTGGAGTATTTAGTGTTTGGAATGGGGTGAGCTTGAAGAAGCAAGATGGATAACAGGATGACCTGTAAAGAATGAAAATACTATAACAGGGTTGGCACAGGCTTGAAAAGTACTTGAATTTAGAGTAGAGGGCTATCTAGAAAAGTGCTTGAAATTTAAATATGCCTTGAAAAGTACTTGAACATCACTCAAATGCCTTAAAAAGTCCTTGAATTCTATTTTCTGTAGGACTTATCACTGTTGATGGAGATCTAAATCAGTATAAAATTGTTGTGCCTTTATTTGATGTAGCAAATGCTGCACCGACTCAAGGCACAACACTTTTATACTGTACTAATTTTCTAGTACTAATTTCTCCATTATCACAGTCTAGCATTTCTGAAGTAGAATTTTAACACTTTAATCATGATTTTTCATAAACTTTTAGTCCTTGAAAAATGTAGGATAGTCTTGAGAAGTCCTTGAAAAGTCCTTGAATTTTACTCATACTTGCCTGTATGAACCCTGTATAATTAGTTTGCATATTTGGACGATAACATTGTTGCTGTGGCTCTCTACATTTTTTGTGGGAAAAGGTAAGGGGTCACATCATGTTGAACACATTGATTTTTAAAGAAATGCTTTTAGCCTCTTCAAAGTACTCACATTTTCAGGGTTCTCACAAGCTCTGGAAATCATGGAAAACCTGGTAAATCACCAAAAAAAGTTCCATGCATGGAAAAATCATGGAATTGGAAAAATCCTGAATAATCATGGAAAAATCATGGAATTTTGTGAAATAATATGACAAAACCACCAGTAGCCAGAAAACTAGCTGTTGGACACTTGTGTGTCCGACAGCTAGTTTTCTGGCTACTGGTGGTTTCAAGTTTTAATTATTTCAAAATGCATGCATGGTCTACAAGCATGCTGTTGTTTCTGCATTCCGCATTTATGCTCAGCGTGGTGAAGTTGTTGCTAAAAGTCTGACAGTGTGATTCAATAGTCATGGTGACTACATTGTTGATCATGGAACAAATCACGGAAATGTGTTATTGAATTTCTGTGGGAACCCTGCATTTTGAAATAATAACCAAATAGAGGCTGCAAGCCGAAAAGGAATCTCTAGAAATTGCTTAGCTTGTGGCTTGGATTTTCTTTGGGAAGAGGTAAGGGGTCACACAATGCCAAACACATTAAATTTAAAGAAATGCTTTCAGCTTCTAGAAAAGACACACATTTGGATCATATAATCATAGAATTTTATGTTGTATTATACTAGTCAATAGAGAAATAAATATAAAGCTGCAAGCAGAAAAAGTAATTTGCAGAAATTGCTTAATTTAATACATGTAGATTCAGTACTGTACTATGATAACTGGACCAGCTCGTGAGATATTGGTACTTTATAACTTATTGCATGAACAACCAGCAAATCTCAAGGGAGCCTATGCATCTGCAGCACCTTGCTTGTTTACAGTCAGTATGTGTATTGATCTACTCTGAATACTATACATCTATAAATTCAGAGAGGAAATCTAGTCCTATTTGAATACCAACATGTTCTCCTGTATGGCTGAGCCATCTGTGAATAGCAGGACATCGTGGTCTGTACTTTGACTTAAAATATCTCTTTTGTTATTCTCTACTATTTGAGGAGCGCAGTGGCTCAGTGGTAGTGTGCTTGACTTGAGACTGCAGGGCCACAGATTCGAGCCTCACCGTGGTCACTGCGTTGTGGTCCTTGACGACCTTGAGCAAGACACATTTATCCTAGCTTAGTACTGGTCCAACCCAGGAAAACAAGTCCCTATATAACTGAAAGATTGTTGATGGGACGTAAAGAATCAAATCAAAATTCTTTTCTATTTGTGAACTCACCCATATCAAATATCTCCCTCTTTGATCATACCCATACACTCTCTGCTATACTTCAATTCTTTTTCTATCCTGCCAAACAACAGTAGATAATAAATAGTGCTCTGTTAGATTTATTGTGACTTGTGGTATTCAATATATATTTAACTACAATATTATGTCAATTGTATTTTAGATGAGTCTGATTTTCGGTGCCATTCAGTAACAGCCTATCGTGAGGCTATAGCTAGAAATGCTGGCGTACGTGACAGAGCTCACGGTGGTCAAGGTACATGTTATTCCCTGCCTGCTTGTAACACAGGTTTAGATATGCAAAATTTGTGAGAGTAAAATTGTAAATATTTTCTTATCCATCAGTTTTAAAATATATTTTGGGTGCTTAAAAGAACCGTCTCACTGAGACGGTTCTATTGAGTACCCACAACATATGTTATGGTTGAGAAATAAGGAAATTATTTTTTCATTACACTCTCTTTCCTAAAGGCCAGTAGTTACATCATAAGGACATTGATCAACATTGATGCTGCCTTGCATTTGTTCAATGTTGCATCAATATTGATACAATCTTAGCTTCAGATAAAAAAGCTTATGATAAATGCTCTAAAATTTCGAACACTAGTTGCCTGCCAAAAAGGCCTAGACAAACAGTGCAGACCCAGATCAGACTGCTTCTGAAGAAGCAGTCTGATCAGGGTCTTCTCTGTTTGATATTCTAACAAGCAATTTGTGAATTTCAGCCCCAATTACCATCGTTTTATTTGAGAATGGAAAGAGAAAATCACAACATGTAGACATATACACACTTTTCAGTAAAAAAAGACTACAGGTTATGAAAGTATTACATGTATGGTACAAACAGACCGTTTTAACAATGATAACTGGGCTATGGGTGGGGCTTACCCTTGAAGATAAAGGTTGCAGATGTCTGAAAGCTTGCTGTGAAGACAGTTGCACCACAAACAACAATTAAATGGGCCTTGACGCAAGAAAACCTGTTTTTGTTGCATGCGAATAACAAGTGCTCAGTCTGTGCACCTTTGTTATTCACACTCTGGAAAGTATGGTAGCTAACTTTGTAACACACAAAATTTCAAGATTCTTGCTAGTCTCAGCAGCTGCACAGGCTAGTTTTGGCATGACCTGACAGCAAATCCCGATGATAGGTTTTCTTGCGACAAAGCTGATATTATTATGTACTGTAATAGAAATAGTATGATGAGAATTCATAAGTGAAAGTTTTCAGGATTAATCCTGGATTCAGGATTTTAAGGCTGACTTTCCATAGAAAGTCAGCCTCAAAATGCTGAATTAGGAAGATTATAATAGCTTCTCTGATTAATTTTCAGATGATCTAAACACAATTAACCATTTGAACATGAAATTATTCGTGTTTGCAGGCATCATGCAAGTTTAAAAAATTGAATTTCTAAAGTTCAGGATTTTGGAAATTTTAAACTTTCACCCATGAGAATGTGATAGCAGAAGATAATTTGATATTCAGTGATCAAACACTAGTAATAGCCGTATTATAGGGGCTTTTGAAGTCTAAATAAGACTGAAGCTTTGAATGGGTTAGCTTTTTTTTTTGCATGTTGCTTTTGTTTTTAACATATAACTCATTTCATCACAATTGGTGATAGCAGTCAGTTTCTCTCTCACATCAGCATGGTCAAAATCTAAGAGGTTTTTTATCGCTTTTGAAATTCGCATGCATATTGATTTCAAGATAATGAAATAGTGCAATTTCGTCATTGTGATAATAAAAGTCAGTTTCCATCCTAATCAGCTGTCTTCAGCAAAATCCAAGTTTGTTCCACTTCCATAATTACCATACACTTATATACTTGACAGCAAAAGAAACGCATATTATTCAATATCAATTCAATACCAGAAACCATAATCAAAATTTACCCTGAAATATATGAATATGTTTGACTGGACTCGTGCGTTCGTTCCAGGCCATTTTATTCGTCATTACACAGTTAATTATTATTTTTTGTTAATTAATGTAAAAACCGCAAAAACAGTACCTTACATTGGAAGAGTCCTCTTTTGAATTGGATTTAGGTGGATGTCATGATAAAACAATGTAACAAATAAGAAAACAGCATAAAACTTGCTGTAGGAATTATAATGCAGATCCAAAAATCTTCATTTTTTCATTGTTTCCATTGGTCTTGAAAACCACCAGAATCTCTAGGATGTAAAAAAATCTGGTACATTATGATTGATGTCAAGTAAGGTACTGTCTAACAGAACTTTGACATTCTGTTTCTCTCATAACTGGCTTTTCAATCAATAGGAGTTTAAAAAAAGTTTTTTTGAAGGTTCACAAGACCTTTAAAACAGTTGTTTGGACACTTACTTGCCTGCCTTATACACACTTCAGGTTAATTGTCTGATAATGTAACTGGTTCACATTTGTCCACCTTGATGAATCCCTGACAATTTAACCTTCAATAAAAGTCTGAATGTCCTGATTATGACGCAGAGTGATTTTCATTTAAATTCATTCAGTGGTTTTAGGCATACAACATCTCGAAGTTCGCCATAATTATGAGCTATTTCATTAAGCCCAGAATTATCCAGCTTTATTAGCATTATTCCAATGAGCTATCAGTTTGTGATACATTTGATTATACACATGTTCCAAACATCATTGATACCTATCATATCATTAGATCAGTACCCAATTGATACAATATTCCAAATATGCGTTTCTTTTGCTGAAAAGTATATATAGGTATAAATAAACAAAATATCGGAGCGTAAAACTTTGAATATTTTCTTAACCGTCTAGTTTATCATATCTTTTGGGTGCGCAAAAGAACCCTCTCATTGAGACAGTTCTTTTGAGCACTCAACATATCCATCTATCTATTGTTACTGGCTCGCTCAATTTTGAACATTATGCTTTGATAGGTTTTAGTTGAGAAATAAGAAAATTAATTTTCAATCATGCTCTCTTATCTGGGGCATTAACTGACTGCTATCTCCCATTCTTTAAGAAAGAAGTTAATCATTTTTTGACACCATGTTTCATTCTTTGTTGAAAGAGAGATTAAAACTATTTTTATTTATACATAATATTAAGTTTCTTCTAAAATATATCATAGCATGAAAGAATGCATTTATTTTATAATCTTGCATGTTTTAACTTGTGCTTGTATTGCATGTAGCTACATCAGTTAACCCCATCACACATCAAGACTATAATGGTGTTGGACAACCTAATCAATATTACCAGAATGAAGCACCTCCCCCACCAGCCCACATGCCTAGTCAAGACTATGGAAGGCGAGATCAACCCAGAGGTACTCGGATAATACATGTAGATGTGATTCACTTTATATGAATTTAGGAAATGACAGCATTGATGGAGAATGTATCAGAACAGTTTTCTGTCGTTTTGCAGGGACAGGTGCCCACTAAATTTGGGGAAAATACCGCTAAATTTTCCTGTTATCTACCTTGAGTTATCAAGTATTTGTATTATGGGCCTCCACCAAAGTAATTTTTTTCATGCTGATCCCAGCATTGTTAGAATTTGATTCCATGTTACACTCTTTATTTGTACATTATAGGAACATGATAAGGGTTGATTAGGTTTTGTTGATCTTCAAGACTTTATCTCCTTTTCAAGGTCAAGAGGGAATTTTAAACTGGCAGATTTAAGGCATAAATGCTTGTTTCCATATCTGATGAACATACACATTTAAGCCCATTTTGATGATTATTACATTAGAACATACTGGTGATGGTAAAAAGTTGATTAGATTTTGGTTACTGTTACCTCATTTTCAAGGTCTCAAGTGGACTTCAAATGCCTAACTCATTAACGTCTTGTTGGAAAATTTTAACCAGGTTTGCATGGAGTACAATATTGGGACATGACGAAGAAGTGATAAAGTTTTGCTGGCCTTAACCACATTTGCTATGTCGTAGCTTCATTAAAATTACCACCCTGTTTTCTCTGAAAACACATTACTATATTCGACTCAGTTTGGGATACTGGCCGACTGTGTTTGCTCTCGGCCTTGGGTAAATACTATATAAATGCAGTTCATGGATAAATTGTGTTATAGGGAACATTCTTAAAATTGGATTTGAGGGCCCTTAATCTAAGTACAATGAGTTTATGTTCTGATGAAACTTCACAAGTTGTATCTGTTTATGTCCTTGTCCAATTTCACCATAAAAACTACAGAAAGATCCTTCATCAAAATGTCTGTCATAAATCCTTTAGGGTACACTTATTAATAAGCTTGACAAAATCACTGATTGGTTTTTGTAACATTTACAGGAGTGAGATTTAACATCACATGAAGGTTTTTCAAGATTTTTACAGTTAAATATAATGACTATTCCATTCCATAAAAGCATCAGGGTGATTAGAGGTGGGATTGCCCTGGTCACTTTCAAATTCTCATTTTGATAAAGAAGAATTTGACCCAAGCATCGTGTCCCATTGTTGGTACTTAGCGAGGACATGGGGGATCCAAAATTAATTTGTATTTAACCACATGATAAATTATGCAACATCAAATAAAAAGAAAAAAAAGTTAATTTATTTTTAATAAAAAAAAATGATTCATGGACAAGATTATTGGAAAATCAACAACAGTGCAGTTGGACTCAACAGCAAAGGTGCTTATTTCCTGCTACATTTTCTATTTTGTATTTGTAAATGATATTTTTCTTTCCTTGGTTCAGCTTCTGAAGGGTTTGGGTCTGCATTACCTCGACATTCACATAATGCCTATAGAGATGCAGTTACTAGGAATGCAGAGATTCGTCATAAATACCAGGGTGGACAAGGTACTTCATAGCGTAGTGTGTCTAGTGTAAACAATTTCAGGAAACGTGGCATTATTTTAGTAGAGATCGAGATGTCTCAGTTTCCTGTAGTTCATGGCCATACATCATTGCCTGAGTTTAAAACTCACAATTTTACACATTATATTTTTTCTTTAAACAAAAAGCTATTGTAAAGGCAACACAAACAATAATATATTGGGAGCGCAGTGGCTCAGTGGTAGAGTGCTTGACTCGAGACCGAGGGGCCGTGGGTTCAAGCCTCACCGGCGTCACTGTGTTGTGTCCTTGAGCAAGAGCATTAATGGTTCTACCAAGAAGGACCTGTCCTTTTGTAGCTGAAAGATTGTTGATGGGACATAAAGAATCAAATCAAACAAAACAAACCAACAGTGATAAAAACCTAGATCAGACTGCTTCTTGAGCACTGCTTCTTATGCAGTTTCATCAGGCTTCACTGTAGTAACATCCCAACAATAATACAATTAAAAAACAAATCATCCATAATCGTAGATTAAAAGAGAACAGTTAATTTTAAGTAGAAGAAATTCCAATGATCAGAATTGTCATCTGACAGGACCTCTGATTTCAGTGGTTTTCTTAATTTAGCCTCTAATGTAATTTCTTTACATTCACTTAAACATTTAATTACATTTTTAGTGTATTTTGTCAAAGCCTGTTCTCCCTCCTGAAATTCTCTACATTTAAATAAACCTAACCTCAAGGTTGTGCAAGATATTGACAGACTTTAAAAATGGAACAATTTGTTGTTGTTTCTCTACAGCAGCAATGAGTTTCAAACCTAGCAAAGTTATTGTCCTTGGCATTCTTTAAGTATGCACTGTCGTGATGACCTTGGCATATATCTAATGCTCTTATGATTTTGACATTCTTTTTTTGGTACTAGAGTGCATTATCTACAGCAATAAACTGCTGTGAATGTCAAACCTAGTAATTGTCCTTGACATAATCTTTGTACATGTAGTTACTTGGTGACCTTGGCCTATGTTTCCTGTCATAGTGACTTTGTTTTAAGTCTGTAAGGTGTGTTTTTCGTTAGATAGAATCTGAAAATTTTTTAGCTCCGAAACCAAATGTGGCTTTTGAGACTTTACCCAGGCAGATATGACTCTGACTGCCTTTTGCCGAATTCTTCTTAAATTTCTGTCAGTATAGTTAAACATTTAATGGTATAGTGCTTATAGGAGTTATCTCAACTTAAAAGTCTTCAAGAGTAAAAGTAAGTAAGTAAGACCCTAATATAAAATTAGAAGCAACATCAACTCAATATATATTTTTAACCCTTTACATTGTCCACTTTGATTAAGTACAATATTCAAAAAGGTGTATTGTATATTATCTATATTGATGAAGCATATGTTTATTTACAAAACTGTTGCTACATGTTTTCACAGCACTATATTTATTAATAATCTAATAATTTTAAGACACTACAAATTTATTTGAAGTGTTATTATTTGGAAAAAGAAAAGAAGTGCCCTTCTAGAAAATGTGTATTTTCTTTTAAATACATTTTCTTTTGATTTGGCTTTACAACTCTTCATACAGTTTATATTATAGACTAATCCTGCCTAAAAAAGTCGCTGAACAAACTGTTCCTCTAGGAGCAGTTTGATCTGGGATTATTTTGTTTGCACATAATTTTCTTGTCTGAATAACCAGAAGAATTAAATATTGTCTTCCTAATTGCAAATAAAGTACAATGTAGAATTGTAGATCCTGATCAATTATTGACAACAGTGGGCTGAGGCAAAAAAGTAAATAAAAATCCTGCGGATCCAGGATTTTTGGAAATGGGGTTCATATGTATTTTTAAGGCATGGTGGGCTGGCTTTGCTGAATTTATCTCATTTTTGTTAATATCCCATGAAAATGAATAATGTGGTCTCACTGAAACCAAATTATTTCATTTTCATAGGATAATTAAAAACAGGGGGCGGGGAGGGGGGTTTAAAGCGGACCCCCTCTGTATCCACCATTGAAAAAAAATGAGCAACGTCTTTTTAAAGAGAAATAGAATTTTACCTATGTCAATATAAGTTTGGAGTGACCTGACAAATTCTAACACTAACATGTTACGATATTTTATGATACATGCTTTAGATCACATTACTATTTTTTTTGCATGAAAAATATTTGCCATGACCAATGAGAGTTACTGAAATCTCATGAACAATGCAACCATGGTGAACTGTTTCTAAGGTTTTCACTTGATATAACATCAGGTAGTCTTAGTCTTTAAGTTTTTTTTTTACAGAGAAATGGATAAAATTTTATAATAAGCCAAGTTTTTCGACATAATTCATTGACAAGCTGAAGAAATTAGTGCCATATTTGGCGTATTTGAACACATGCAATTGAGCAAAAACTGTAGACCGAAATTGCCCCTTCCGATTAAGATCTTAACCATTGGAACACTTCATCGGGTAGTTGGATGGATTTGTTCAAATTTTAATCAAGGACCATATGGAATGGAGTTATGTGCGGAGAAGTGTGGCTCATTTGGTAAAGCATTTGACTGGGGATCGAAGGGTTGCTTGTTTGAGGCTTGTGGCCGGCAGAGACTTTGTGTTGTGTTTTTAAGCAAGGCACTTTATCCGCTGCTTAGTACTTGTTCAACCCAGAAAGACATATGAAAGTGTCCATACATGACTGAAAAATTGTTGATTGTCTGGAATGTAAAGCATAAAAACACAAATCTAACACTGGAGCCATAGGTTTAGATAAACACAATTTTTGAGTGTAAAATTTTAAATATTTTCCAATCCATCAGTTTGAACATATGTTTTGGGTGCTCAAAAGAACCGTCATTGAGAGGGTTCTTTTGAGTACCATCAACATATGTTTTGGTTGAGAAATAAGAAAATTGATTTTTTGGTAAGCACTCTTAACTAAAGGCCTGATTGAGCTATGCTGTCCAAATTTCTATGGTGACCATTTATTTATTTTACAGTTTAAAAAAACTAACATATGTTATATTAACTTTTTCTGCTACTTAAAATGATAGTTGACAAATCTATTTGCTGATTTACTGCATGTTTTAAATTTTGTTTGGTTGTTCCTTTTTTTCTGTTGCATAAAAATGAATATTAGATATTTAGGTTGTAACAATTCGCTATGGTTGATATTGCTTTTTCTGCTACCTATATAGCCGCCCAGACATTTAACCTTATAACACATGAGGAATTCAATGGTGATGGTTCTCACATTAGACAAGAATCACAGTTTACGGCACCTCCTCCTCCTCCTGAGGCCCAAATTCTGCCTGAACAGAGCTATGGAAGGCGGGACAAGCCTACACGAGGTATATTATACAATACTAGAAGTGGCTCACATATACCATAGCTGTGATTCACAATAACACTACATTTCAAAATCAAGTGGCCGTCTTATAGCATAGAACAAGCTTACATTATTCATCCTATTTCATTTCCACTTTGAAAGGTATTTATTTGTTCATCTAAGCTCGAGCTATTGTGATCACTGCTTTTCGTCATCGTTCGTAGTCAACAAATTGCTTTAAATGACCACTGCATGCCAAATAGGCTAATTTTATGCGAGCCTTTACAGAAAGATCTCGAACAAATTTGATCTATATGAAAACATGCCTTGGGGTGTGTAAGTTTTGCTTCGCTTATACAGAAAATTTTAAAACTTAAAAATAGTTAAAACTTAGCATGCAGAGAAGGCATTTGGGTTATAAAGTGAATGTTTAACCCTTTACATACTAATGGATTCTTCTTGTTTGATACTATAAACTTGATGGTTCATTGTGTTTATTGAGGGCTCACATAATTTCGAAAGAACATTGTATTGCTTTTTCTAAAGAGCATTTTGTCTTAGCTAACAGTGTAAACTCTGATAAAATGCTCCATCATTTCTTCTTGATCTTCATTGCCAAAGTATGCATTTATTTTAAGGGTCACTAGTATACAAAGGTATAAACAATGAGGGTGTCAGGATCCCCCTGGAAAATCAAAAAAATATAGGTTTTTTTTAGCAAATACTGGTCCGGATTCCCTAGAAAATCACAAAGTATTCCATTACAGGCCATTATTTGCCCACCAGCAAAACTCCATTTAAATGGCCTTTCGCTAACAGGCCAATAATGGCCCCCGCTTTTAGTGGTATTTATTACTGTCTCCTTATCAACTGAAAAAATAAAAATATAAAAAATATAAAAAAAAGAGACTCAGGTGAGCAATCCTGGGCTACATTTGCCCTCTTCTTTATGCAATAACTGGTGTTAAAATTAGAAGACCTATACATCATTTTCCAGCATTGCTATCATAATCATTTTGCATGATGCATTAACATTATCCTGCAATAGTTACCATTCAACATTAATTTAGTGCTTGCATTGTGTAGTCGCATGATAGTACAATTATACAATAGTTAACATGCTTTACCTACAAGTACAATAGTTAACATGCTTAACATACAACATATCATTTTGCACAGTGTATTTTCATGATCGATACAACAATTGGGGTAAATGTTCTAAAATTTCGAACACTTTTCTTTTTCTGTTCTCAAATAATATGTTGGTTTTCAGGGCTGGAATTTACAAAATGTCAATAGCAAACGGGGAAGACCCTGATCAGACTGCTTCTTCAAGTCTTATCAGGGTCATCCCTGTTTGTGTAGGCTGTTTTTGCAGGCAACTCATATTTGAAATTCTAGAACATTTACTGTAACATGCTTCTGTTATGCTATTTGTACCAGTTTTTTATTGTATTAATAACGTTTTAAAATAAATCTGGCTGTGACAAAGTATCGATATTTGATCTGAAGTCAGGCGAAAAATATTAGAAATCATATATTAAATCTGGCTGAGACAAAGAATCGATATTTGATGTCAAAAGAAATCCAATATTAAATTGGTTTTGTATTTGTCATTCTTTGCTGTCCTGCTATGATTTCTGGATATGCCAAGAAAACTGGTACACCGAGCATTAACATTATATTAAATTGATTTATCATTTTGCTTGCATTTACATGATAGTACAATAGTTAACATGCTTGCTATCTAACATTGTTACATTATTTTGCATGATGCATTTTCATTGTGATATTACAATATTAACATGCTTTAATACTAACATAAATAACTATGTTGCAGTAGAAGCAGATGACATCATGTATTGCTAGTTAAGATAAGTACTTTCTATGCTGAATTTCTTCTACAATGAAGTTTTTTTTCCAGAAATCAAAAATCTCTGTTTTCCTGGAAACGGTTTATGCGTGTACCTTTCAAAGTATAAACATGTACAATTACTGTACATGGCTGATATGGATGGTAAATTTTATGTAATTCTTAACTTTATTCAAGACTTGACGAAGGTGGCCATATCTTTAATGGCCACAGAACTTGAATTGAATAACACATATCATTTGTGAATTCATTTATTGAATTCACTGTTATTAATAGTGGGAAAAACCTTGGACGCAAAAGGGTGGTTGCTATATTAATAAGTTAACACATTGAAAACCTAGGTTTGATGAATATAATGATATATTCACCTTTTACAGAAAGTATGGCGCTCAAGTTATTTTGTTGCCATTTCACATTCAACAGGTGCTAGGACATTTTCATAAATATTCATGTTCCAGGGCCAAGCGATATATGGGCCTCGCAGCGAGAAAACCTGTCTTCGGGGTTTCCGACAAAGTGAGATTCAAACAAGCCTGCTCAGGTACAGAGACTAGCTAGAAAATTTGAAATTTCACTTGAAGCAAGTTGAGATATACTTTCCATAAAGCGAATAACAAATGTGCTGATCAGTCTGCGCGGATGCGCAGGCTGGTCTGCGCCTTTGTTTTTCGCAAACCCCATAAGACAGGTTTTGTTGCAACGAGGCCCATATATGAGTGATAATCAGATCAGCTGTCACAAAATGTAGTGTCCTGGAAGTTGTCTAAGGTACCAAATCTGTGCATTAACAGTTACCTGACAGTGAGGCCTTTGAAAATGATAACCTAAAGCTCAGACTGCTTTTGAAGCAGTAGTCTGATCAGGGCCTCCATGGTTAGCCATTCTAACAAATATTCTGTTGTGACCAAGAATTAGTGAAGAGCTATCAACATTCTAGAACATTTAATATGGAGGAGCGCAGTGGGTCAGAGTGAGTGGGCACTCCCTGGTTCAAGCCTCAACATGGCAGATCCTTGAGCAACATGCTTTATTCTGTGATTAGAACTGGTTCAATCCAGGAAGCATGCCAACATAGCTGAAAAATTGTTTACTAGGATGCAAAGCTTTCAATCAAACAAGAACATTTAATATAATCTGTATTTAGATTTGGTCTGTAAAAGAGCATGAGTGGATTAGGCCAGATTTTTTTGATTAGTTGATTTACGGACGCTCCTACTGTAATTTTCCGGAAAGTAGAAAAAAAAAAATTCATTTTAAATTTTTTATTTTTATTTTATTCACCGACTAAATATTATTTGTTTTGTTGAAATTTTTTTTTTGAGGTTCTGTTGTGTATTTATGAGAGTGACACTGTTAAAAGTGAGTGTCCTATGCAGGATTTAAAGATTTAATACCGACTGTCGGTTTACTTTACTAGTTTTAACTTTTTGTGCTGGAGATATATATATAAAAAAAGCTCTGAAAATGAAAAAAAAAAAGCTCTGAAAATGACCAGTCAACTGGTCATTTTCAGAGCTTTTTTTTCTTTTCTTTTTCCGTACCCCTCCCCCCCCCTCCCCCCCAACCATAAATCTGAAAAAAAAATCCTGTAAATCAACTAATAATAATTTTTCCTTTTTAAAGGAGGGCTTGCCTAGTTAAAAAACAGCATGTGCACCTTGTTTGTTGGGAAAACCTCCAAATTCGGTTGTTGTTTACACTGCACTAAAACCACGTCATAGACGAACATTAACATTAGTTATTGAGTCGGTGGGTAAGATACTCTTCTGGCAAAAGAAAAACACAAACAGTTATCTAAAACGGCACCTAGGGCTGTACACTGAAGGACTTTAAAAACGCAAGAAAATGAAATTAATAAAATTTCTTTATTTCTAATGTATCATTTTTTTGAGTTTTGGGAACAATGAACATCAACACGTCAGCAAAACATGTTTTTAATTTCATGCCAAAATAATAAATAATGTTAGGACAACAGTCTATCGAATAGCAATACCCTTAGATTCAAAAGTTACAAATTAAAATTTGTCTAGAATTCGGACGTGATTTAAAGTAATTGTATCAACATATTTTTATTAAAACCTGGATACAAATTACCCTCGAAGCCCTATTATTTGTCTGGAACTGACGATAGCCATACAGAACGGATATCTTTGATGCAAATATCGTTGATACACTTAACGTAAGTTGCAGTCTTAACGTCAGGTCGTCATTTTTGGTTAACTAGACCTGCGTCGATATTTAACTGTCCCTGTAGCCTGATAACGATCTCTGAGGGGTTGTAAAGTTGATCGCCTTTCCCAAAGGCCTAGAGCTTTTCAAATAGTCATTTCATTTTTCCCATATAAACATATTCCTAATGTGTTGCTAGTCTATAGGCTGGTGCTAAGTTCTGATAATCATACAACTGCACTGAAGACAATTACATTTATAGACTAATAAACGTACCCATTTGGAAAAGAAAGAAATATTATTACAATATTTTACGTGTATTAATGACCACTTTTATTATCAGACTGGTAGCTATTCTATATAGTTGACTGATGGCAATTATAATGGCCCACTTCGAATCGAAGTTTAGTTCTTACTATAGTAACTAAAGTTCAATTCGAACATCGATAGTCGCTACTATAGTGACGTCATGAACATACTAAACATCAACGGTGTGTCAGAGCACCATTACTCTAGTAGCTTATCTGGTCCCCTCCTCTAGAACTATCTAGCTGGATTGGTTCAAGATCTATCAATAGCCTCAAAATGTTTTTATTTTACAAAGTAAATACTTGATGTGTTCTATTTGTGGTCCCTCTTATTCGTAATTGTTAATTAGAGTAGTCTGTGCAGTTTATGCACAACCTTTTTGTCTATGATGAAGAATTGAGGTGGGGCATACAGGGCTATTCACTTTGTTTACTTGACAACTAAGTAAAAGGTTGCAACTGTAGCCATTCGGGTGTAAACGTACGCACGCATATATTACTTAAGATTTTTAGTAGGAACTTTAGTTCGATTCGAAGTGGGCCAATATCTTTCCAATTGCGCCAGATCGTTCATGTTTGGACAATCGTGGCATGATTAATAAAGTTATAAAACTAAAGCTGCAGTGTTTTTATACATGTTTATGTACAAGCTACATGTCAAATTGACCCAGAAGTGTATGCGACACGCCATGATCCCAAAATATATCCTCACACCAAATTTAGGATTCCTACCTCAAATTATATACAGATATGCTCTGAGCTCGACCTTGCTAGAACTGAAACCAGAAGTCAAGGTCACAGTGACCTGGAAACATTTGGTGACTCGCCAGGGTCCAAGATGTATCTATATGACAAATATGGAATGCTACCATAAATAAAATAGGCGATCTGCTGTGGGTGCATTTTTTCAAGAACTGACTCCTGAGATCAAGGTCACAGCTAGTGGATGAAAACAGAGAGCGACATTCCATGACCACAACATATATCCACAAAGTGAATTTGGGGGGTTAATATGGCATATAATATGAGACATTCTCTTACAGAGTTCGCACAGACATGGAAAAATTTTACCTTGGACCTGGAAAACTCCTCGAATTTGAAAAAAAGTGCCTTTTGTCCTGGAATTGTACTTGAATTTTGTAAAATCATCCTTGAAAATATGAATTAGCCTTTGAAAAATATAAAAATACATTTAGTCCTTTCAGATTTATGGGATGCGCAAAAAACTGTGTGAAAATCGCAAAAAAACAACAACTGAATGAAAATCGCTGGATACACGTCAAAGAGCGAGGTGCAACTCGTATTCTATTCTATTCAATTTGTGCGGTAGTCCCGGTTTTTATCACCGGTGTCAGATTGTTGTTGTTGTCAGAATCAAAGAAATCGAGTGCGCCTTTCATTTCGCCGCTTCTGGCTGAAAAAGTCCACTTTTAAACGTTGTATTATACAAAATTGGGAAGATATCAAGTCCTTGAAAAATGAAAAAGTCCTGGAATAGTCCTGGAAAAGTCCTGGACTTCTGCTTTCCTATTTCCGTACGAACCCTGTCTTAACTTGCTGTCGGTGAATTGTCTTGTCGTTGAACTGTTTTGTTCCCATAACCACGACCGTTATACTAACAGTATGTTATATAAATAAACAAACCAGGTAGAGGGTATCACTATTCCGACAGAAATGCTTGCGGCGAGAGCGCCGCAAGCAAAAAAAGCCGGCCTTACTATAGCTCCAGGTGAATGAGAAGACCAGTGTGTATGTGTGTGTAAGTGGGACGTAATACTCAGTTGAGGGTGTTTGCTGTATAAAGAGATAGATGGGAGATGGGCAATAGTGCTAGCAGAAAGTAATACAGGGTGGATTTTCCTTTTTCTTATTTGTCCTTCCCCTCTATCCTCATTTTCTTGTTAGATGGCTAAGGTATGACTTGACTGAGATTGGACTGTTAATCCTCGTCCTGCTGAATTGCCTATATTGCAAAATATCTGATAATCACTATAAGGTGGGTAGCAATCCAGCATCCTGTGATCAATTTAGATGTACAAGCATTCACGGAAATAATACATTTTCAACTGTACCAATTTGGAAAACACAGTCTGTATAATTGATAGCCACAAAGAAACTTATTATTTTGAATATACCCCTCACTCAAAAGCTCTTGCCCAAGTGCTCATTCAGCTAGCACTTGTACCAAGGTTTAATTTCTTTCCTTGCTAGCTACAACTACTACGTCTACTGATAACCTTTGCAAACAGTTTGGACCCAGATCAGGACCGACATTCTGTCTGTCCTACTCTGAAGAAAGATTTTTTTGAAAAAGTTAATTTTGAAAAAAATGTCAGCAGGCGACAACAACAGCATGAAAAATTGCCTAGAATGCCAAGAGTTAATAGACTATAGGCTACATACACTTTTGTCATGGCTACATACACTTTTGTCCTGTTCAGTTATAGGATTATTTTTATTACAAGGGCTTCATCGGTGGGATTGAGTATGGTGTAGATATTGATCAGCTTGTCGTTGATTAATCTATGCTAGAGATATACTGTTGCATAACTTGAAAAGGATATATCTGGGTTCAGCTGGACAAGGATTTAGCTAACATCAAAGTTTTGGTCAAGGTGTGCTTATAAGAGTTGCAACATGAGATAGCTTTGTGAGCTCCCTCCTCTTTCTAATACACATGGGTCATGCCGTTTCATGAGAAAATGTTCACATTCTGAATTGAAAATAAGATTGATCCTAATAAGTTGGCTTCTTGAAGAAGTAAGATGATCTGATTCTACACTGTTTGACTAAGATGAATGAATTTCTGTGCTTAGAATAACAATGATGATGTTTTTAAGATGTCTGGTACACAAAGATTGCTGTAACCAAGCTGTGGATATACACTTTTTATGTTTCTTGTTTCAGAGTAGCTGATACTATTTTAGTAATTGCCTGTCCATTTTCAAATATGATTTATTTCCAGGTGTCATCATGGTAAATGCAGTGGATGTTCTAAAATTTCAAACATTTTTTGCCTGTCCAAAAGGCCTAGACAAACATTGCAGACCCAGATCAGACTGCTTCTGAAGAAGCAGTGGCAGTCTGGTCAAGGTCTTCCCTGTTTGCTTATGATATCTGACAAGCGTTTTGTGAATTCCAGCCCTGAAAACCAACATTTTATTTGAGAACAGAAAGAGAAAAGTGTTCAAAATTTTAAAACATTTACCATACTTTGAGATTTTGATTACAGTAAAACCTGTGTAAAACGGCCACTCAAAAATAGACAAAACAAAGGTCTGAATGACAACTGGTAGCTTAATGAAGGTCGAAAGTATTGCAGAATTCTCCCCTTGGAGCATTCTGCAATACTTTTGACCTGCATGAAACGATAATTGATCTTGAAAACCAATTTTCGGTCTTTTTGAGAGTGGATGTTTTACAGTTTTACACAACCAGGTCTGTTTTCCAGCCAGTCTGATGCCAAAATTCCATTTATTTCTTTGTGTGAAATAGTGCGGAGCCAGCTGATCTTGTTTTCCATATTGAAGGGCATGGGGTTTGCTGGCTTTAATAATGATAGTTTTCAGAAAAAAATGATACCTTTTGTTTTCATGTTTTAATACTTTGTTTACAGGAAATGTTTTAATACTTGGTGTTTTCAGAGTGTATTCAGAAAATGATTCAAATACTTAGTTTTCAGAAATTGTTTTAATACTGTATGTTTATTATTTTTGACACATGTTCTTTTTATTTTCAGAAAAGTAATACATGTACATATCATCCGTCTCGTACCATATTTGCTAAATATTCCGACATAATCATTAACAAACATGGTAGACTTGGATCAGACAGTCTGATCAATTTCTACACTGCCATTCAATGGCTTCATTTTACAATTCGTGAATGGACTTGACCACATTTTAGGCAGGAGCGTTTGAAATTTCATTCATGCTTACATTCTAAAAGTCCATACTCCAAATGGTGAGGGATGGAGATACAAAATTTTGACATTTTAATAAACCTCATTTTTGTCAGATGTGAATGTTACTCTGTACATGCTGTTGCATAGTTTTATGTACATGCATATGTCAGTTGCCGGGTGGGGCAATGCAGTGGGAAACGTTCTGACTGCGGATACAAGTCTGACTGCAGATACAGAGGTTGCAAGTTGGATCCCAGCCCGGTCCCATACTTTCGTGGAGATTGATCATGAAATAATTTCTAAAGCCATACTCCTCCCTTCCGCTAATTCAAGAAAGGTTGTTGTCAGTTACAAGTGGAAAAGTTGTGCACAAAGTACTGGTTAACGGCTTAGTCAAGCTTGACCAGGGAAAAGGTGTGGTTAGGTGAACTGATTGTCCCGACATGACCATAGCCGTTGACTGGGACATAAAGCCTCAAACCAAACAAACAAAACAAATGCATATGTCAGTCAGGCTGACAGCAGCCAATGTTTTGTCCAAGATGTTAATATTTCTTTATTGTTTCCAGGATCTTGCGAATGTTACCAGCTTTAATAGGTGACCCAGTTACCTCAATTTGTTAAATAATATATTTGATATTTTATGCTATTTGTTCATTTTCCACTTTTTCAGCAGCCACCTATAATCCTATTACTGGGGAAGAATACCCTGAAGATTATGGCCAGGTAGGGGACAGACCTAGATCTGGGCTCAGGTGTTCAATACTTTGTTAGCTGAACAGAAATGAAATTTTCAATACTCCTAATATTCACAAATGAAAAATGTGAGTATTTTTTGCATTGCAATTCAAAAGATGCTTGCAGCATCTTTTGAAATGCAATGCAAAATCTACTCACATTGCAGCATCTTTTGAATTGCAATGCAAAATATACTCACAGCATCTTTTGAAATGCGATGCAAAATCTACTCACATTGCAGTATCTTTTGAAACGTGATGCAAAAATCTACTCACATTGCAGCGTCTTTTGAAATGGGATGCAAATTCTACTCGCATTGCAGTATCTTTTTAATTGCAATGCAAAATCTACTCAGATTTTTTCAGTTATCAGATCATACTATTTAGATTTGCACAGGGTATGCAATGTTTTGTTTAGCAAATAACTTTGAACAGCTGGGCCCAGAAATTTTACGATTGACAGAGCTTGTTAAAACTACTTTATCCTTTAAAAAGGAGCATTTTTTCATTTGACACAAATAAAGAAGCATTTGATATAGATATGACCATTAATTAGAAAATGGTGTAGATTCAGGTGTGCTGGTTTCATTATAAGCTAGCTGATCAGGATCTGTACAGTTTTCTTCTCAGTCTGTGAATACATGGTAATAAATGGAATAATGCAACCCAATGATTGTATATACTCCTCAAAATGATTAAAGGACCAAGGCTTACAAGCGGGCCCTACTTTTCCTATTTTTCCTACTTTTCCCTACTTTTTTTTTTATTTGCTCCTACTTTTCCCTACTTTTCATGAAAATGCCCTACTATCCCTACTTTTTCACTCTGAAATGCCATTCACGCGTAAATATCCAGAAATTTTTCCTTGCTCGCTCGGGTTTTATAAATTAAACATTATGTTTATTCAAGGGCGGCACTGCTAAACACCTCAAATTTTTATTTTTAACCCAAAAAGTCTCTCTGTTTAGCTAGTGCTTTTGTCACAGGTATTATTGTGCTCATTTAGTGTGAAATGTCTTATTTCAAACAACACATTGTATGAATTTTGTACTTGGGAAAGCCCTACTATCCCTACTTTTTTGACACCGATAATCCCTACTTTATCACTACTTTTTCATTCAAAATTTGTACCCCTACTTTTTCCCTACTTTCCTGCTGATGGGCACTTGAAAGCCTGACCTGGACCAATACAGGGTTCGCACAGGCCTGGAAAAGTCCTTGAATTTGACCTTGGTCCTGGAAAACTCCTGGAATTTGAAAAGGTGACTTGTCCTGGAATTGTTTTGTAAAATTATCCTTGAAAATATGAATTAGTCCTTGAAAAATATAAAATACAAGAAGCTCTTTCGGATTTATGGGATGCACAAAAAAAAACCTGTAAAAATTGCAAAAAAAAACTGAGTGAAAATCGCTAGATACACGTCGAAGAGGGAGGTGTGACTCGTATTCTATTTGGGCGGTAGTCCCGTTTTTTTATCGCCAGAATCAGAATCAAAGAAAACTAGTGTGCCTTTTCTACTTCAAGGTTTCAAGTTGAAAAAAGTGCATTTTTTGCGTTGTTTTACGCAAAATTGGGAAGAAATTGAGTCCTTGAAAAATGAAAAGAGTCCTGGAAAAAGTCCTGGAATTCTGTTTTTCCATTTCTGTATGAACCCTGCAATAGTATCAGTTATAATATTGATGCATTTTGTGTAGTTCTAACATATTTTATAACTCAATTTTATGATGTCTAAATTTTTTGGACATCTTTGAGGCCCTACTGCCAAGTGAAACGTCAGAAAGAAAATGATAAAAAATGTTACTGACATGAATTTTGTGTCATTTAAAACTTGAGCTAACTGTATTGGAATGCCATTTTTTGTGTCTGAGACATGGGCAATAGAACTGCATGGAGACATGGGCAACAGAACTGCATGTAATGAATGAATAATTTTTTTAGATGCTGGTATCTCTGTTTTTGCATGATTTCATGGCATTTTAGTTCCGTCTATAGCAAGCATCTCTTCCTGTGAAAGAAAATTGCCCTTCTTGGTTGTGAAGTAATGACCAGTCAGTCTATGGGTTCCGACAGTTTGTTTTGGTGCTTGTCTGTGACAATCTTTGTACAATATATCGGGACTTCTTTCTTTTACCCAGAAGTGTAGAATGGTGATTGAAAATCTGTTTTTTGATGGCCCAGTTCAATTATTGTTTTCAGAAAAGTGAAAATGTTTGCTTCCCAGTAAAATGAAACTGAAGAAATCTTTCACATGTATGAACTCTTTAAAACAAAGTTTATTTTGATAACACTTTCATTCTGCTCGAATGACCTCAGAGAATTTCTTTACCCTACCCACTGCCCTTTGAAAGTGTTTTTGGCGGGTATGTGCATTTGAGACACAATTATGGCAGAATTTGGTATGGAAATCAGTAACATTGATTCTGATTTATGGGCATAAACAATAGAAAGATTTGCAGAATTTAAATAATTGGGTTTTTGAAAGTCTTGGTCCTTCAATTATTTTGAGGAGTATATATTAGCCAGTACTTGAGATTTTGGTATTTATTGCATTATTTCTATTTGTAACGTCACTCTATAAATGTACATACATGGCTATCTAACTAACTAATGGGGCTTAGACCTAAAATTTGACCTGAACCATTACACCCCTTCTTTGAGTGTGTGAGCAGTAAAGGCTATAATTAATCTACCCATATGCACATGTTTTTCTTGAGCCTTCATTGCTGGCCTAGATGCGATAAGTACTAAATTCTCATATATTGGCAGATATAAATAATAAGGACCTTTACTTTGTTGTGCTTTGGTGAGCATGGATTACCTATGCATGCATGTTAGGGCAAATCAATATTATACAGTATTGTGGTTTTAGTTTTCCTACCTCTATTTTAACATTTTAAGACTGTCACCACCCAATGCCTCACAAACTGCAAGTCCAGATAAAACTGGACCTACACTTTTCCATTCTGCTATTTTCTTCAGAAACTTTTACATTAATATAAAATGACACCAACCCCAACAACTTATGCCCTCCTAGGATTTGTTATGAAAATATTTGTAAAGTTAGAAAGCAGACCCTCTGATTATCAAAGCATGAGGCCCACAATCCTTGTACCTTGGACCCAATTCTAAATTCAAAATAAAATACTATCCATACCTTCTGATCCTAACAAATTTTGGCATGTGATATGAACCACACTTATACTTGTATTTTGTTTTGTTTCCTGCAAGCTTTCAGTCTGTGTGTATATCATTGTTAATGTTAACAGTCTCTCCTGCATGAAATGGTTGGCGGGTACACCATTCTGCTGACGGGTACACCATTCTGCTTGTCACACCTGCTTTAGTAATGGTGTCATAGGTATGCTAGTTTCAGTCAGTGTGTTTGTTCATAGAACTGACTACAGTAAAACCTGTGTAAAACAGACACTCAAAAAAAGACAAAACAAAGGTCTTAATGACAAATGGAAGCTTTATGCAGGTTGAAAGTATTGCAGAATGCTGCAATGCTTTTGACCTGCATTAAGTGAAAATCAGTCTTGTAAACCAATTTTTGGTCTTTTTGAGAGTGGCAGACCCGTTTTACACAGGTTTTACTGTATGTTCACTCTAGCGCTCATCTTAGAAAATAACTATTACAGACAAAATAGTATTTTATATTTATATACTGAAAATGTTCTCTATGTTCAAACAATAGATCTCAGTCAAAACTGCCTTGACACCAAACTGCTCCTCAAGGAGCAAACTAAACAGGTTGATCGTCTGTTTGCAACACATGTTGTGGATCAAAATCATCACTTAGGAAAAACATTGGCAATGGTTTTTCTAAGTGATGATTTGGATGTTACTTTTGCCAGAACTGAGGATAGCATTCTAAAATATACACACTTTTACTTGCTGCATGCATATGTCTCAACTATTATCTTATCTTCCATGAAATCTGTTTGAACTCATCTGAGGATTCCGTTGAGCCCCATGATAGGTATGGTGCTTATTGAAATCCTCTGATCGAAAAAGTTGGATTTCCTTGGAAAAGAATGAGTAAGAAAATTACATTTCAGTCACTGTATAAGACTAGATTTGTGGATCATAAGACTGGACAGTATTATAAGTGAATCTTATTACAAAGGGATAATTTTACAAAGAAGTTATAGGAAAATGACCATTTCATGGTCATTTTCCTATAATTTTTTTGTAAAATTCCAGAAATGGTCATTTTCCTATAAATCCAGAAATGGTCATTTTCCTATAACTCCTTTGTAAAATCCCAGAAATGGTCAATTTCTAAATTCCAGAAATGGTCAATTTCCTATAACTCCTTTGAAAAATGCCAGAAATGGTCAATTTCCTATAGCTCCTTTGTAAAATGCCAGAAATGGTCAATTTCCTATAACTTCTTTGTAAAATTCCAGAAATGGTAATTTTCCTATATCTCCTTTGTAAAATTCCAGAAATTGTCAATTTCCTATAACTCCTTCATCAAATTCCAGAAATGGTCAATTTCCTATAACTCCTTTGTAAAATTCCAGAAATGGTCAATTTCTTATAACTCCTTTGTAAAATTCCAGAAATGGTCAATTTCCTATAACTCCTTTGTAAAATTCCAGAAATGGTCATTTTCCTATAACTCCTTTGTAAAATTCTAGAAATGGCCTATTTCCTATTACTCCTTTGTAAAATTCCAGAAATGGTCAATTTCCCATAACTTCTTTGTAACATTCTAGAAATGGCCTATTTCCTATAACTCCTTTGTAAAATTCTAGAAATGGTCAATTTTCTATAACTCCTTTGTAAAATTCAAGAAATGGTTAATTTCCTATAACTCCTTTGTAAAATTCCATGATAAAAAAATGAGACCCACAACATGACTGTTTTATATGTAAATCCTTGTTATGATAAAGTGTGTTATAGAGGGACTGAACTGTATGTGATTGTTTGTTGACAAGCATGTCTTATCTTACGCTTTATACTGTTGCATGTGACCCTCTCTACTTTCAGAAACAGGGACGACGCTTTTAAGCAAGTATGTTTGTTACAAGATCATATGTTTAGTCAAAGGGATTATTTCAAGATAGGTTAAATTTTGGCAAATTTAGGCAAATTTAACCTATCAAGTTTTTAAAAGCGCAAGTATGTGCACAAAGTACTGGTTAACCGCTTAGTCAAGCTTGCCCAGGAAAAAGACATGAGCGTAACTGTTGACTGAGACGTAAAGAATCAAACCAAATAACCTATCTAGTGTGTGCTAAATGGATTTGACAGTTTCATTGAGAATGCACAAGATGGGTTTCAATGCTAATTTACGATAGATATCAGTCATATCACTAAAATTAACCCTTATTCTGAACTGTGTGTGTTATAAAATAATTTAAAACTGTTATTTCTAGAGGAATTGATTATGGATTGTTTTGTCACAAAAGTATTTCTTTTTTTTGTTATCAGTTACTTATTTCACGTTGATTGCTTTGTCAATTCTGCACACATTTACTCTATTTGCCACAATGAATGCACTCAAAGACCATTTCCAGGGCTCAATGAACGTTATTATCCAATTATGCCCTTGTGTGAGGGGTAATATGAAAATGTGTTCACCAGAGGCAGGCAATATTATCTGTTAGGGTGAACAAATTGTCATATTCGCACACAAAGGCAGCAATTGCTTTATTGTAATGAATTTTATTTCAAAATATTCTTGACAAGTCCACACACTTTGTTTACCATAGGCAAGCCATAAAAACTGTTTGCAGTGATGACAGAAGGTAATATTGCCTGACAGGGTAATATTGCAGGGTAACTGCAGAATATTACCCTGCACAAAGCATGCTTTGGGCCCATCAAAATTCTAAATTGCGCAGCTTAATGGCTCAGTTGGGAGACTGTCAAACTTGGGACTGAAGGAGTCACTGTGTTGTGTCCTTGAGCAAGACACTTTATCTGCTGCTTAGTACTGGTTCAACCCAGGAAGACCTGATCTGACATGCCTGAAAAATTGTTGACCAGGATGTAAAGAATCAAAACAAACAAAACAAAAACTAAATTACATATTTATTATACAATATCATAGAATATTAATGAGGTATAATGAGTTTTAGGGTAAAGTGACAATGATATACAGCTATGAGGGCATAGTATGAACCAAACTTAAATTGTTTATTTAACCGGAGGCAAATGCATTGAGAATACATACATAATAAGCTTGAAATGAAAGTTCCTGCTTGAAATGTTTGTTGAAATAATTTGCGTAAAGCTTATAAATGGGTATTGTCAAGTTTATTTACTGTAAAAAAAGTATTTGAGTAAGAATAAAAGCAGACTTGTCAGGGAAAAGTCAGGAAAGTGTAAAGCAAGCGACTACTGTCGTTCCAACCAAGAGTGACAGTGGCGTAATTCTTTGTTTATAACTGCTTAGTTAAACACTAACGTGTACACTTCATTTGAGCTAACGGGAATCGATAGATCACTTGTGTATTAATCCTATCCTGCGGATAGGATTAATACACAAGTGATCAATCGATTATAAGTCCCTGATAACTTAGTAAACAAAACATGACATCACTGTCATTCTTGGCTGGCAGATAGTAGACTGCTAGGCTGTTAGCATCTTACCATAAACGTCTGGCCAGAACATGAATTTCTTGCTCTCATGGACACATTTCTGTTTTAAAATTTTAAACATAAAAGCTTGGGCAATTACAGTGCAGACTCGGATCAGACTGCAAAAGCAGTCTGATCAGTGTCTTCCTAGTTTGCTATTCTGGCAAGCATTTTGTGAATTTCAGCCATGATAACCAACATTTGATTATAGAACAGAAAGAGAAAAGTGACCGAAATTTTTTGAACATTTTCCATAGATCTAGATAAGGAAATTTTATTTGAGTAAATTTTTTTTCATTCCTTAACCATTAATTTAAACATGTGTTTTGGGTGCTCAAAAGAACCGTCTCATAGGGACGGTTCTTTTGAGTACCCACAACATATGTTTTGGATGAGAAATGAAGAAAATAATTTTTCAGTATGCACTCTTATCTGGAGGCCTGATTTTCTGTAATAAGTTTTTTCTTTGTTGTGTTACAGAAGAAAAATGAAGCAATGAAGAATGGAGAAGAAAAGGTCAAAGATGAAGAAAATGAGGAGACAAAGAAGGAAGAATCTAATACACCAACCGTTTCTAAGAACAATAACCAGCCTACAGGGACCCCTACCAGAAATATTCGCCCATCATCGAGAGTTCTTCAGCCACCAGGGGGAGCTTCCACCACCAGTCTATGGTGAAGAATTTAGGCATTTTCCTGGAGCCTGAAGTCTTTCTAATTTTGTCTTTCATGTAACGTCTGTATGTTAATATGTTTTGACTGGCTGGTAAGAAAACCCACTTATTGAATGAGAGCTCCAGTTTCATGGGTGAAAGGTTTCAGGATTATTCCTGAATTCAGGATTTTGAGGCTGACTTTCTTTGGAAAGTCAGCCTCAAAATGCTGAATTGGCATTATGTATTAGTCAGTTAATCTAAAGACAAGAGACCATTTAAACTTGAAAATTGTAAACATTTGTAGGCAAATTGTGAGTTTTAAGAAAGGAATTTCTAAAGTTCAGGATTTTGTTACTTTTTAACTTTCACCCATGCAGTTTGTTATCTTGTTCTGCTGATTTGCTGCATTGTAAATAGTGTGGGTCCAGATCTGCTGGCTTCTGAAGAAGCCAGCTGATCAGCATCCAAACTGTTCACCAATTCAGCTCCAAACTGTTCACCATTTCAGCTCAGAAGCCAGCTGATCAGGATCCAAACTTTTCACCAATTCAGCTCCAAACTGTTCACCATTTCAGCTCAGAAGCCAGCTGATCAGGATCCAAACTTTTCACCATTCCAGCTGGATATAAAATTCTTTGTGAGTTTTTGATATTCTCTTAACGGAAAGCCAAAATTAACAAAGGCCCCAAACAAGCTGCTTTGTGCTATGGGAAGGCAGACAAAGTTTGCAAATTACAGTTAACAGTAAAGTATTATGTATACAACTTTGACATCTTCACCTATATTTGTACTTGCAGGAACAGTGCTATTCACACATGATGGGTGTTTTCATACTGACCAGTCACCAGGCTTTATGTGCTATATGTGATCATTAAAACTGCTGGTATATTCAGGGATTGGTTCAAATATTATAATAACTTCATTTCAGAAAAAAACATACATGCTAGCCAGTGAACGGTCTGAAAAGGATATGATTTGTTAATCTTGTAAATAGGAACTGCTTCTTTCAAAGTTAACTGCAAAAATACAGTATAACCTGTCTTAAGCAGCCACTTAAAATAAACAAAAAAAAAAGGTCTTAAAGAAAGATGGTAGCTAAATGCAGGTCGAAAGTATTGCAGAATGCTCCAAGAGAGCATTCTGCAATACTTTTGACCTGCACTAAGTGATAATCCATCTTGAAAATCAAGTTCTGGTCTTTTTTTAGTGGCCGCAAAAGACAGGTTTTACTGCATAAGAGAAGGGGGACTTGGTGTTCATTTCTTCTGAAAATTATTAGTTGATGGCTGATGCCATTTTCCGGGTATTTCATCTTTCTCATGTTTAGAAGATCAATCCCCAGTTTAGCCCTTTCCTTCATGAATATTCATGCTACACTCCACCCACTATGAATAATTATATAAATAAACTTTCATGTTGGCACATAGATCAAAGAAATTACTTGTCGGGTCCACTAGTGTAGGATCAGATATATCGTATTTCCATAAGCAAATAGAATAGACCCTGATCAGGCAGCTCTGTTTACAAAAGCGTTAAAAGGTTTCTATGAGGTAAAAGGTCAAGTTGCTTGAAAAAACTCAACTTATAGAGCATGGAATTCTATCTATAGCCTCACCAATACTTATGAAAAATATCAGTTATCTTCCAAATCAGCAACAAATATTGAAATAGATAAAGAATTCAATAAGCTTCATGAAGAAACAATACAACTCAAAAAAATATTTGAAAAAATTTATACATCAGTGAAGTTGTACACCATCCTAGGATTCCTTAAAGAGTAGCTTTGGTGTGGACTTTGAGTTTCCCCCTTATATTCTATGCACTAAAACTTCTCCCTCAGTTGAAAATATTGAGAGGCAAGTCAATTTAGATGGACATCTTTTTGCCAAGACATCTCCTACCCTGTGCCCCAATAATTTTTGTAATTGAATCAGTCTGTTCTGGCTATCATGTATACTGTTGTATGCTCATAAATTTGGTTTCTGCAATGTGTAGGCCAAATCAGGCTCCTAAATGGGCTACTATATCATTTTAGAGCGGACAGTGTTGTATGTATAAAATATTATCCGCATGGTGTTAGGCATTTATTTTAATATCAGCAGATATGTATCATTTCATACATTTCAGATTACAGTTGAATAGTAAATGGGCAGTTTAAGTCGAACAGGGTATACCCAGATGAGATGTTGCAGATTGCATCATCTCAGCAGGGTTTCCCCGTTCATAAGATAAAAACAATCTTAGTTATCTAACACTATAAGCTTATATCTCAGGTCGTAAGACTATTTATTCTGATCAAAATATTCCACAGCATTTTTGTTCATATTTGGTGTTTGTATTAGAGCATTGTAGAGGCATCAATAAAATGCCTTAATATACATGTAAATAGTAATGGCTGATCAGCTTACCATCTTGTCATGTATATTAAGGTAAATTTTGTTGGTGGTTTAAGATACATTATTGGTGATGTGGCAAATAGACAGTGAGTTTATATTGTTGAAGATTTCCAACAATGTGGTTTATTATATAACTAAGTAAAAAGACCGATTTTCATTGGCTTAGAGCGCTCACGTGGCCAGTCTATATATTGTCATATTCACTGGCTGGCGCGCGCTTGCCGGTGAATATTAGTTACTAAAATTGGACTCGAAGAACTCCCGCCAATACTTAGACCATGTCGCATACCTTTACTTGTATTTGTAACGTCTTTCAAGCGTAATACAACGTTACACCGTCTAACGCCATGAATGATGTCATTTTCCAGTAACAAATGACGTCAGCTTTCACACATTTTCACTGCGATTTCAAAGTTGTGAATTATTGTTTGATTATCACACTATTTTAACATTGGCTCTACAGGCGAGGCGTGTTAGAATTTTTGTGCGTAAATGTTGAATGATGACACTCATGCACAACATATATAAAATAGTAAACGGGCGGTCATATCTATGTCTGCACTGATTCTGCTATATGCTTGACTTTTCCAAAACTCGTACATAAGTTCAGTATTTTTTCCAGGTGCAATGGTACATCTTTCTCTAAATGTTATATAATAAAACAGTTATTGACTAATGAGGCATTGGATATGATGTGATATCGACCAGAGAATACCAATATTGACCTCGGCTTTGCCTCTGTCAATATTGGTATTCTCTGGTCGATATCACATCATATCCAATGCCTCATTAGTCAATAATTGTATAATGTGTGACCAGCAAAGCCTCAGATCAGCCTGCACATATGCGCAGTCTGATCAGAGCCTTTGCTAGTCGTTTACATATTCTGTGAGTGTTAAGCTACTGACTGAACATCATTTGGAGTTTCTAAGCTTAAAATGAGGCTACACAGGGCCACATGAGTCTACACTTGTCAAAATACCACATATTTGGAAATTTTGTGTCAAGGCTCATTTGTTGTAGAAAACTTTAAGGTGAAAGAAATTGTTACAACCAGATCTGTAAGTATGCCTGGCATACCCTGATAGGTCTGGTTGATGACCTGTTGGAAGATATAGTACAATGCAGTCCCTTCATAACACATCTCTTATAATACGGATTTCAATACAAAACAGGCAAATTTACAATTCCTTACCAGGGGCTGTGTGGTTTGGGGCCATGATGTGGCTCCCATTTATTTCAACCATGGAATTTTACACAAAGGAATTATTATAGGAAAATGACCATGCTATGGTCATTTTCCTTTAATTGAATTCCTTTGTAAAATTGTCCCTTTATAACTTGATTCACTTACAACACAGTCCATCCCTAGTATGGACCCCAAACTTGGGGGTTATAAAGGGAACTGCACTGTATTAATCACAATGCAGTAAAGTCTCAAATAATTGTCCTCTAATAAGGATACATACATCACTAAATAGAAATTTTTCACTGTAGAATCTCTATTTTTTGTCGGGGGATTTTTGTCCTGGTTTTCTCATTTTCTCTGCTTTCATGTTATACAAAATGTGTTGTGTTCTGTAAATTGAGAAGGAAATATTATTTTCTAGTGATATTTTTTCCACAGTTATTTAATTTGCATGCATTATTTTTTATAAAATGCATTTCTTTATACATTTTTCACAACTCAAAACAGTCCCAGTTACGTTTACATGTATAACGATCACAAAGTAAAGTGTTGTATATAAAAAGTATAACTGTTGCTATTAAAGCTTTAAAGTTCATTTTATTTGTGTTTAAAATTTTAAGAAATATGAAAAACTGTTGTACTCACAGGTTAGCATATCTTTGCATTTATTGCTACATTGTCACAGGTTTAGATAAACAAAATTTTTGAGCATAAAATTGTAAATATTTTCTTACCCATCAGTCTAAGCATATGTTTTTGGGTGCTTAAAAGAACCATCTCATTGAGACGGTTCTTTTGAGTACCCACAACATATGTTTTGGTTGAGAAATAAGAAAAATATTTTTTTTTTGTTACACACTCTTAACTAAAGGCCTTATTGTTTACTTTTTTCGTTGTTCACAGATTAGATTCTTTGATAAATTATAAATATCCAAAACATTCATATTAACTTAATAGAAATTGATAAGCAGAAATCACTCGTAATACTCATTTTCAAAACATCGAAAAGTCTACAAAAATGCTAAAAAACGGCCAAGTTGTCTATTGCATGTCGCTAACAATCTTTCTAGAAAGGGAATAACAAAGCTTTGTGCATGCCTAGGCTGGTCTGCATGGTTGTTGTTCCCATGCAACAAAATTTGGGTTTCTTGCAACAAGTCCCTTATTGCATGTAAATGTGTATTTTAAATAATTTTCTGTATCTAACTTACGATGCATTAACTAACTATATTAGATTAAAGGCTAAGCCTTGTTGCATACTGTCTGAGTACAATCCGGTAAATAGTAAATTCCATTATTTCCACTTTGAATCCAGAGACTCACAATATTGAATCAATCATCATTCTTGATTTAATTTCTAGGTAAAACCCTTTCCCCTCCAGTCACAATTTTGTCATCTGCTCTCTTGTCTGCTTATGTACCTGAGTATTCTGTATTACAAACAATATGGACCCAGATCAGACTGCTCCTATGGTTCATAGTGTTTGCTTTGATGACAAAATCTGGTCTGAAAAGCCTACTTGAATATAAACGTGGGTGAAAGTTGTCAGTATAATTCCTGAATTCAGGATTTTGAGAAAAAAGTCAACCTTAAAATGCTGAATTAACCAGATTATAATAGTATCTCTCATTTTTTTTTCAGTTTCTCTAAAGACAATTGACCATTTAAACTGAAAATTGTTAGTTTTTTGTAAGCAAATTGCAAGCTTTCAGATTTGAATATTTAAAGTTCAGGATTTTCTAAATTTTGAATTTTAACCCATGTATATACAGCAGATGTAAAAGCAGGCCACATTATCAGCACAAAAATATTGGCAGAAAAAGGGTTAATAGAGATTGATACAATGTTGTGTGTTTACTGGTGACATTCTTATCTTTTTGTTATGGGTCCAGTACAGATTATTTTGCAAACTGTTGTATTAGCATAAACATGACCAAGTAAAATAAATAGATCTGATCTGCTCAAACTGAATGTTGGTTTATTTCATTTTCTATTCCTGTTTGTGTTGTATAGTACATATTAAGGGCACAAACTCACTGGGGTATACTTTTGGACCTGGTATATAGGTTGCATCTCTGCTTTTAATCCCCAGCCGGTTAGATTACTGGAGTTGGTTCATCAGTGTCAGTCTGTCCATAACACTCCAACATGGGTGAAAGTTTTCAGGAGTATTCCTGAATTCAGGATTTTCAGGCTGACTTTCCGCAGAAGGTCAGCCTCAAAATCCAGAATTAGGGAGATCATAATAGCTTCTCTGATTTATTTTCAGTCTTTCTAAGGACAATTGAGTATTTAAACTCGGAATTGAGAATATTCAGTGGGCAAACTGCAAGTTTTAAGATTGGAGTTTTGAAAGTTCAGAATTTGGACATTTTGAACTTTTTACCCCTGCTATATGCGAAACGCATGTTTCAACTTTGCCAACTCCAGGTCAGGGTTGAAGGTCAATAGTTTGAACCCTTGATGTCGTGTTTGCACAATATATACTTGTGTCCAATGAAAACGCACCACCTACAAAAATGACTATTTTTTAACAACAACATATTTTATTTTTGAAATTGCGTCTTATTGTACTGTATCAATTCCAAAAGTTAATGATAGGTCCTTAAAACAGAATGATCACTGATGACCAGTGAGGGAAGTTTTAAACAATACAACCGTCGAACAGAAAGTCACACAGCCAGTCAGTATTTTCAAAAGCATTTTTCTGCATTTTTTTTTTGCGCATAAATTGCATAGAATCTCTAAATTGATAGGCTGGAATAGTCATCTTGCCTTGAAAGCGGCTTTAACTTCATGATGTGACGTCACTAGCGTCATTTTGATTAGCCTGTAAAACCGAGGCATTCAAGGAATCCTTCTTTTACTAATGCAAAATTACGATTAGGTCGTAACAAGATTTCTTACTTGTGTAGTTTACATCTACGCAGCATACGTATCAACATTTTTTTAATAAACGACAATCTTTAAAAGCTCATATACACAAAACTAAGAGTATCTGTGTTCAACTAATTGTTAGATGATACTAGCACCAACAGATGAACACAAATTTTAGAAGATTTTAAAATGCTAGCGTTGCGAACAATGGCTGGCGACACGCTCAAAGATGACCAATGATGCAGCGTCATTGTATAGAGGATTTTGATGAAGTTTTGCATGTGTGGATTTGTACGATGGAAATCAGCATATTGTAGAGCATTAGGACTGTAGAAACCACAAACATTTTACGTTGAGTTATGTCAGACCACGCCATATTTAAGCTTACATAGTGGGGTTTGCGTTAGTGTAGTGTTAGGCATTGGTATTTTATTCAGATAATTTACATGTAGACAGATAGGTACAATGTCAATATATTCAGGATCTGACAGTAAGCTTTAGGCTTGCTAGGCGTTGCTTCACAACTCACAGCTGTGGAAAAATGACAGTGGATCTACTGGCAAAGAGAAAACGTTTAAACGAGATTTTACGTCATGTTAATGGAGTCGCTGGAAATGAATTTTTGTGCGAAAACGTTGCATTTGTCCTAAATAACACATTTTTGCACAGCTTTTCATAAGCCACAACTATGTGCATCTGAAGAGTGGTGCGTTTTCATTGGACATGAGTATATTTTACCCCATAAGAATTTACATTAAGAGAGTTCTAGCGATGAGGCGTATATTTACCCTAGTTGACATGATTACAAACACCAACTTTTCAAATTGCCTGAGTTGGGGTAATCGTAATCTGTAATCATGATTACTTGTAATCAATTACTTTTTTCAGTAATCATAAAGTAATCTGTAATCGTGGATTTTTATGATTACAAGTAATCCTAATATAATAGATTACATTGCAAAATAGCCTGTAATCATGATTACTTTATGATTACTTTTGCTTTTTTACACAAAAAAATGAAACTGATCAAAAACAATTGTATGGTACCAGCAATAGATCAAAGAGAATAATGGATGTTTGAAACAAGGAATATGAATATGCAACCAACAAAAGATCAAAGATATCAAAGACTGATCCAAAATAACTAAGTGTTGTACCCCGGCATCCAATTTAGGTTACCTTGCACCCCCCCCCCAGGACAATTTTTCATGGGTGCTTAAATGTTCATTGGGACCCCCTGAATGCAAAACGAAGGTGTCCTCAAAAAAATTTTGGTTTGGGCTATGTAAAATTTCACGGTTTCTATGGTAACCCATAGCGAATTCGAGAAGGGGGGTCTGCCTACAAAACTACTCATATCTCAGCTGTTACTTATCCTAGACTACTAAACTTAATACTAAATTAAAGCTTAGACATAGGCCTATTATCCCCACCGTTTTGATACTGATGAGATAAGTGAAAGAATTTGCTTCAAAAGAAGGGTAATTCTGAATAAAATGAACAGATGACAAAAACAAAATTATCTAGCAAGATAAAAGTTTAGCAAACATATATAATGGGCATGAAAAGGTCCCTTGTATGGTAAATACAGTTGGATAGTCTTGAGCCAAGCTCAGACTTGACATTATGTCATCAGACACATATATTTACAGTCAAAGCTTTCCCTGTTCAATTTCATTTTTCTGAATAATTTGTCTAGAATAATTGTAAACATTGAATGACTGTATTGGTCAACTTTTTTATTTGCTCTGCTGTCAAATGAAATAAGGGCCCTTTTTTAAGTGTCCATTTAGTGAATTTTAATCCTCATTTTATGGCAGTTCAGTTTTAACACCTTTCAGCAAGTGTTTAATCTTGACCATTTCCCTGCTGAATATGATCGCATTTTTAGTTTTGGGTTTGATCTGCAGAAGATCCGATTCTACATAAGTTTGTCATTCTTTATATAGACATACATGAAGCATAATAAGTGTGTTCCAATTATCAGGATTAAATTAAATGAAATAAAAGAATATCCAAAATTTTAGGCAATAATGGAAGCTGGACTAATTTACTTCAGGAGGACATGTTCTCTGAATATGATAAAATAGGGATAAAATCCAAAATTCTTTATAAAGTATATCAGCAAATTAATTTTATTTTTTCTTATCATGAGCCACTCTGAGCTTCACACAGTTATATGAGAGGGTTTTGTCAACTAAAAAAGAACTCCACACAATGTGGACTAACAGAATACAAAATAAAATGTGTAAAATACTATTCAGAAAAGTGCATAGTCATATTAAAAACTTCTTTTTTGAGTGACGTCACTAAGCCTACAATATGGCCGCTTCCATTTCAGTCCATTTGCAAATATTCAAACGCCCACAACTTCCATATTTTTCAAGCAATTTAGATGAAACTTGTATCGAAATTCATGGTTTATTAAGATCTTTCATATAAAACATAGTAATCATCAGGGTTGCCGTCCCCTTTAAGTTGTAGCTGATTCCACATTGCTAAAAGATATTTTGACTAATTTTTATTTTAATTTCTCCTTCCACAGAAACACAAACCTGAAGCACACGGAACTGTGTTATTTATGATGCATGTAAAACAATGATTGACCTTACTGAATTTAAAACAGCCAAATATGGCTTTTTGGACTGTACCAGGGATATCTTGCAAATACATGTAATATAAATGAGATGATCAAATGTGTATCCATGCTTATATTTAGAATAATAAGGGATTTTTTAATACAGTTGTTTATACCCCCCGCAAACTTTGTTTGTAGGGGGTATACTGTTTTCACGTTGTCCGTCCGTCCGTCCGTCCGTAACGTTTTGTTTCCTTAATAACTCGAAGAGTCATTGCTGGATTTTCATCAAACCATGCAAACATGTTCATATATGCAAGACAAATACTTTAGACAAAAAAGTAAGGGCTAGGGGCCAATTCTATTTGAGTTATTTCCCTTTGTAGTTCTAAATGGCTTTTAATATAGGGCTTTATGCTTATTCTATTATAGGCCATACACGGGCCGATCAACTCCTACCACAGCTTTTGATGGAACAATTTGATACTTTGCCTATACAATGTAGACACAATGAACATATGCATGAAGGAGTTTGGTTCAGAAAAAATAATTTTTGACTAAATGACAGCTGTGAGAACTTAGACCAATTTTCCCTTCTTGGGCTTTTGTATATGCATAGATGGTGCCTTCATGGGCCGATCAACTCCTACTACAGCTTTTGATGGAACAATTTGATACTTTGCCGATACAATGTAGACACATTGAACATATGCATGAAGGAGTTTGGTTCACAAAAAAATAATTTTGACAAAATGACAGCTGTGAGAACTTAGACAATTATTCCCTAATATGGCTTTTGTATATGCATTGATAGTGCCTTTATGGGCCAATCAACTCCTACCACAGCTTTTGATGAAGCAATTTGATGCTTTGTCAATACAATGTAGACACAATGAACATATGCATGAAGGAGTTTATAATTCTTGTTGAACTTAGACAATTATTCCCTTATATGGCTTTTGTATATGCATGGATAGTGCCTTTATGGGCCAATCAAGTCCTACCACAGCTCTTGATGGAGCAATTTGATCTTTGCCGATACAATGTAGACACATTGAACATATGCATGAAGGAGTTTATAATTTTTGTTTGCACAGATTCTACTGAAATCTTCTTTTCAAAACTAAGGTCTTTTTGTTCAAACTATAACTTGCCAAGTTTTTTCACTGACTCTTACTGTGCGGGGGGTATCTAATAAGCATTGCTTATTGACTTTTTTCATTTATTCTTTATATCATATACAATGTAGTAAACATTGTGGGTCTGTAAGTTGAATTGAGAACAATAGCTGAGTTTTCCTTTCTTCAGGATAACATTCTACTAAGTCTTGAAATATAATAAAGTTAATTTATTGCTCAAAAGTAATCATAAGTAATCATAAAGTAATCATGATTACTTTGCAATGTAATATGTAATTGTAATCGATTACATTTCAAAAAAAGTAATTGTGTAATCGATTACATTTGCATGTAATCGACCCCAACTCTGCAAATTGCCCTAATGTTTTTGGGGACGGATGCTGGCATCCGGACTCAATTTTAACACAGTTTTTCAGTCACGTCGATTTTTCACCCTTGTCAGGCCATACATTAAATATATGCTACACTCCTTGCAAATTTTCAGACATATAAGTTGCATGGTTTCAATATTAACAATTTAATTAGATGCATGATAAAGAGTCGTAAAGATCCTGACTAGTTTGTTCCTGAGAAGCCAACTGATCCGGATCTACAATGTTTTCCAGAACGGGGTATATCCGGATTCCGCAGGATAAAGGCTTAATGCAAACCGAACAACTTTCTGGAAAATATTACGTGTAAAAAGTATTCTTTTTTTCGTTGTTTTTTATTGTTTGTTATGCTTTGCAGTTTAGAAACTTCAGTTTGGGTATCGAAGCAATGATTTATTGCCAATTGCTAATTCAAATACAAATATATTTAAAAAATAATACCTTGCGCAGTAATATAATAATGATAGGCATATCGTAAAAGACATAGTGGACTTGCCATTGTAGTCTGCTTTCATTGACAACAAACAAACAGGTTGGCGTGTTTTTTACGCGGCTATGTGTTTTTTTACGCGGCTATGTATGTAAATAATATAGCATTCATATAAATCAAGAATTATCTTAGCTGACCTCAAAAAGTCGCTTAAATATTGGGGATTAAATAATCTTACTTGTATGATTTCATTCGAAGTTTTACTTTATGCCTATCCCGCCAAAACGGTCATGTGATATACACACTACACGTATATGTAAATTATTTATACACAGCCAATCGCAACGCGATTTAGTACGTTCTATTTATATATATACAATCGGTCAGGCATTGATCAATTTTATGTTTTCGACAACGCTTAGAAAGTTGAAAATGTAAGAACAAATCTAAGTTTTCCCTTTTAATTCAACAAAGGAAACGATGATTAATTGTAAAAGAATAAATAACAGCTCAGACCCAGTAATATAACAGGCAGATAAATGTTTCCTATGGATGACGGATGTAGGTCACCACTGTTCCACCATGATTAATAAGTATTGACTTTTACTAAAGGAAGTGTGTATCAGTAAGCTAGGAGTACAGTAGCATAATCATTATTCGGGTCGCTATATTGACATCAAGGGACGTTTACAAACAGTTTGCAATGTTCCATTGATGCCAGAAAATATGTAATTGCATTGATTAGGTAGGCCACTGCGTTTGTGTTACATGTTGTGCAATTTTCGACACAAAATCGGCCTCAACGCGACAAAAACCTGTCTTTGGGGCTTCTGAAAAAGCGAGTCTAAAAGCATCTCCTCATCTACAGAGGCTAGCTAGAAAATTGAAATTTCACTTGTAGCAATTCTAGAAATGATATTTCCCAAAAAGCAAATGAAAAAGGCGCTGATCAGTCTACGCTAATGCGCAGGATAGTCTGCGCATTTGTTTTTCGCACCCCCCAAGACAGGCTTTCACGTTCGGAGGCCCAAATATTTTTTTTTATCTCAATGTTAGTTTATAGGATGTCGTGTGTGCGAAAAACATAAGCATAGAGCATTATGTTTCATACGACGAAAACAATAAATTGAAATTATCCTATTGTCTTTGATCCCTATTACCTGCTACCTGCCGCAAACAGATCAAGAAGGTCTTTTAACTATCAGTCTTTATAATAGATAAATCAAACCAAAAGTAATTACTGATCATTACTCTTTCATTCTACAATTTGACTCAGTTTCACAAAAGTTTCAGTTTATATTGTCAGAATGGTTCATATTTGTCACATTGGACCGTACATTTGAACACTTAAGTGCATTTGAAAATGCCATTGAGCGCTACCAAAACTATGCCCGGTTGTCCGCTGTCGACCCGCCAACCAAATGCCATAATGGAGTTTTGGTGACGGGCCGATGGTGGCCCACTTTTATATGTTTTCTGAGAATGTAGATTACGTACTGTTGTATAGAGATCATAGAACAGTAGCCAAAGCTCGTACGCATAATGAAAAGAAAGCTGGACAAACTGTTAACGTACTACGACATCTCTTTCAGCTGTACACATGACAGCAAATAGGCACCGTGTTTAGAGAACAGATCTACCTACTCAAGGGGTGCAACTCATGACTTTAGATCAGTCTGCACATCGCCATAATAACATCCAGACCACCAGATACTTTCAGGGGTGTTTAATAATAATAATCAAAGCACTGAGAGTACTGGTGGGGACGGCTGCATTGAAGTTTTCAAATAGGGAGGTTGTTAGTTAGATATCTTTTCTATAACCTGCAAATGGAAACTGGAAGTCCCGTCTCTGATGTAGGGTCAAACATATTGCCACAAAGTGAAATGGGAAAGCAATCGTTCTGACGACATTGGCATTTGTTCATTGGACAAAAACAGCCTTTTTTGGGGAGAGTTTATCAAATGTAATCCATTATTGAACAATGCTAGAAACCAGATGATAATTGCTAACTTAAGAAGTGAATAATCAAACTTTATTTTCAAACGCTTTTATTATAGATTGTTAAAATGATCCCTCAATAAATGTTTGTGAAAGCTCTTCCGGCAGGTAAGCGGTAAACAATTTTCTCTTAACTTTGTTTGGCACAACCAAAACTAAACAGTTGTAATTTGTTTCCTAATACCGTGGCATGTTTTTTTCTCCTTCAGATTTCCATTTGGTTTCTGTTGGTTAAAGATCTTATGAGTATGAGGGAAAGTGTTTCCTAGTATCTTACCTAATACAAATCCACCCACTTATTCAAAGAAATCAATGATAATCAAGAACTGATTTGATAAAGTTCTGTCCACTTTTGTATATGTTTTTCCTACTTTTACTTAATCGCCTCCATAGACATTACGTGCAAGCTTGAATGAAGTCTCTTAATGGCAGAGCCAAACCAATTGTATAATTTTGGTAGAGTGCATCATTAGGGCCAAGTTTGTGAAATTATTGTAAATTTTGGATCATTGGTTCAGGAGGAGAAATCATTCAAAGGCATTTCTTATCTGGAGCTTTTGTGGATCCATTGTTCAGTGGAGTGGAACCATTTGCGCAAAATTGGTAGAAGACACCATAGGGGACAGTTCTGTGAAATTAACTTGCTTTTGGGCCAGTTGTTCAGGAGGAAATTCTGTTAAAAGAAGTTCTTAGCTAGAGCTCTGGCAGTCATTTTGTTCAAAAGAGTGGAACATCTGGTCACGAACCTGAAGGCCTAAAGTCACAGAAAGTAAGAAAATGAAATAGTACATGTTCTTCAAATACAAATGGTTCTATAAAATATCTGGTATTTCCGCCCAGCAAGGAATTATTTCAATTTCGGAAACATAAAGAAATCACATGGGGCAAGATCTAGGGAATGCAGGAGGTGAGGCAAAATAGTTACTTTTTCTTTCTTCAAAAACACTAACTATTTCAGAGGCATGAGCAGGGTCATTGCCATGTAGAAGACAGATATGTTTAAAACCAGTGACAGGGCGTCGTTTCTGATCTGTTTTAGGCTTCTCCAGTACTATATGTCTTTGTAGTCCTTTCCAGTGATTTTTTTGCCCTTTTCCACCAGCACTTTTATTGCGACTCCTTCACCAGAGAAGAAAATTGCATACCAAACCTTCCTTGCACTTAAAGACCGTTTGACAATTATAAGGCGTCTGCTATGTTTAGTGGCCAAGATTTTATTGCTAACCTTTCTGACCAGCTCAAATTAATAGACCTGATTTTCATCACCAGGGACGACATTGGCAAACTGCTTTTTGTCATATGTTTGAAACATTTTAAGCAGCTTTTCGGCCACTAAAACCCGTTGTCTGTTTTGCTCATCAGTCAACAGATGTGGCACCCATCTAGCAAAAATATTTGGGACTTTAAAATGTTTCTTCAAAATAAAGTGAACGTTGATAGTGACATGCCTACTTTTCATGCAATATCACAAACTGTGAATCTGGCATCTCCTTAAATGATTTCCTTCATTTTTGAAACGATTTCTTTACAAGCTGCGAATTTTCGCTTTTCTGATTTTGGTGCATTTTTGATGGACTCTAAGCCAGATTAAATTTTATTTTTCCAGCGCCTAACTGTGTCATAAGACACACAAGAAGGTCCGTAAGTAGTAGAAAGTTCAATCATCAGCTGCTTCAAAGAACAGACAAGTTCGAGCGAGCTTTGATGTAACCCCTTATTTCATCTTTCTGGTTGACTCTTCTACATGTACCAACTATTTTTATTACAGTGGTCAATGACTGCGTGTATTAATATGGCAAATGTTGTGTCTTACATTAAGTCTAACGTGTACATTTATACACCGTTGTGTAGACCTTAAATAAACCTATATAGGTATATATTGGTTTTTATCGTGTCCCACGTGGATATTGAGATATAGGACAATAAGCAATTCATTTCGAACATCCCTCGTAGGTATTATCATTAAAGTGTGCCCGCAAACGCTCACATTGTTGAACTCGCCACTGTTGTTCAAACCCAAATGATTCTAAAAAGGAAATAAGATGTCCTAGATTTTGACCTCTAGCCTAAGAGAAATGAATATTTTTGGGGATATGAAGATATATGGATATTTTTTTTCTGGAGGGGGGGGGGGGGTTCACCACGAAATTGGACTATATTTAGGTGTAATTTCTATGCATTTTAGGGTCTTTTCTTTACGTCAAGGATTTTTTGGGGGTTGCTAAAATTTCAAATATTTTTGAGGTCCTTGAAATTCCTGATATTTCTTGGGGTGAATGGTAGATGCTGGGCCAGACCCTTCGTATGAAGAAAAAAAGTTACCCACCCCTCCCAATCCCCCTGGGACACGCAAATACTCTTCTGTGACAAGAATACACTTTTACAAAGAGGCTCTGTCTACACTAAAAATTGAAGCGGTTGATTGGGCAGGCTGGATGACTGACTGATTGATTGACTGACTGAGAAAGCAAGCAGACAGACAGCTATATTTTGCTGCATACTGCTCTAAAACACTGGCCAGCTTTTTGGCGGGAGGGGGGGGGGGGGGGGGTGGTGGCACACTGATATTATCATATATAAGTAGGTTCTGTCCATTTTTGGAGATTCAAAATTTTGAATTACATTTTTTGTTGGGGGGGGGGGGGGGCAGGAGATCAGAAAAATAAATATGTTTGGAGATATGATGAAATTATGATTTATTTTTTGTACGTTTTTTTTTTTTTTTTTTTTTTTGGGGGGGGGGTGGTGGCACACTGGTATTATCATATATAAGTAGGTTCTGTCCATTTTTGGAGATTCAAAATTTTGAATTACATTTTTTGTTGAGGGGGGGGGGGGGGGCAGGAGATCAGAAAAATAAATATGTTTGGAGATATGATGAAATTATGATTAATTTTTTGTACGCTTGGGGGTCATTTCTATCAATTTGGGGCTTTTTAAGGTCAATGTTCAGATTTGGAAAATGTTTTTGGGGTCGCTAAAGTTCGAATATGTTTTGGGTATGCCTGATATTCCTTATATTTTGGGGGTAAAGAGTAGATGCTGGGTCCAATGGCAAGCCTAGGTATTTAGAAAACTTGAAAGTATCCAAAATATGGTCAGGCACACTTACCACCTGAGATACTAGATAATCTTGCAAAACAGGCATACAAAAAAGGCAAAAGAGCAAAGAACGAAACAGACAGAAAAAGCGAGACAGACAGCCATTGGAAAGTGGACTGACAGAGAAATGGCTAGATTATGCTGCTCACAGCTTTCAGAACATTGGACAGGCGCTCCAACCACCTGAGCTACTAGACATATGTAAGCAGGCTAAACAAGCGTATAAATAAAAGAAGGAAGAACCAATGCAGACCGACAGACGGATTAACGGACAGATAGACAAACAGCTAGATTTTGCTGCTCACAACCTTTAGCACATTGGTCAGGCGATCCTACTACCGTAGAAACTAGATAATTGTGCTAAATCAGAATACAGAAAAATAAAAAAAAAGCGAAAACCCAATGGCTACATTCTGATCTAACAGGGTATTGATCCAGTCGTTTCAGCACACCAGCTACCTATCTTTTGTCATAGATGATTCTGACGTTTTGATTTTTAGGATTTCCGTGGACAAGAAAGCATATTGCAGAACCCCAAGCCATGAACAACGCCAACAATGGTCACATCCGCGGTAAGATTAGGAGCATGCTCTCAACCCGTGGTTCAGATTTGCATCAAACTCGCAATAGAACCAGTATCAGCTGTCCCTGCTGGTAGAAACTACAGCCTTTCAAAATGTAAGTGCCTTTGAGCCCATCATTAGTTCTTGCCACTTTAATTAATATGTGGAAAACGGTTCTAAAAAGCCCTGCCTCGCGGCCAGATTACAAAACCCCGCTGACGCTATAGTATTTTTCCACGCACCTCCATGGTTTAGACTTGCAACCGTTGTAGGGGTAGGAGCAGAAATCCCGTTCTCATAAACAATCGACGCTTATTTAAGCCAAATCATTAACATACAGGTAAAAACAAGTAAATGTCGTTTCACCAAAAACGCAAAAATATAGAAACCATTTCTGTAAAAATGTGTAATTGTCAACCAATACAAAAGTGTCCCGATTTCAGAAACTCGTTCATGATCTATTTGCATTTTTTCTCGCATATTTAACCCTTAAAGCGCCAATCGCAACAAAAGTCGTCTGCTTATCTCGTCTGCCTAAATGTTTAAGAAGCATCTATGGCAGAAAGTGTGGACCCAGACCAGACTGCTCCTATAGGAGCAGTCTGTTCTGGGTCAACGTTGTTTGCTTCTATACTTGTTTTGTCAGTAATGTTAGGCAATTATATAAAGCAGACGACTTCAGCAGACGACATTTTCAGATGCATTTTTTCTTGGCGCTTTAAGGGTTAAGTATTGTAATGCCTTAGCCATGATGTGATGTTAGAGTGACTATTCAAGAATATGTATATGCCTTTAATCGCGCCTGACAAGTGTTCGTAAATAAGTTTAAACTATTTCAAATGAGAGCCCCTACCTTCAATTTCAGTTTATTTATTCTCCGCGAAAAGACTAGTCGAACAATATCCACGGCCAAGAATTCGGTATGATACCAGTGGTGAAGCCCGCAAAATAATAATCTTTGCTAACAGGTTGGACCCAGATCAGACTAAACAAAACGTCGAACCTGATCTGGATCCCAAATGTTTGACACTGTAGCGATAGAACCACAGGGGCGCATCCAGGATTCCATGTTGGGGGGGGGGGGGGCAATATTTAAAACATGAAATATTTTCATGTGAGCGCAGAAGACGCGAAGCCATGCTAGGGCGTGGGGGGTCGTTATGAACTTGGCACACTTTCACACACCGAAAATAATTCCAACCTATACTCAGGGTCGTAGCAACGAGTTTGAGAGTTAATGTGAGTGTTTTGATTCACAGAATGCATGAATGCGAGTTCTGTAGGTGCCAAGCGCGGGTAAGGGGGTCTGGGGCATGCTTCCCCAGGATTTATTGAAAAATCCGCGCACTTTGGTGCCTTCTGGCACATTTTCATGCAGTTTAATTCTTTATCAGAAAGCTTCATTTTTTCAACAGGCAAAGTCATAAAATTTTGAAATGAATGGGTAAAATGAACTTCGATTTCATTTCTTCAACTTTCAAATGGTTTTCTAAACGAACTTGTAGACTATATCATGCGCGATTGGAAAAAAACTGTATTGTGAAAATGCGAAGAACATAATTATTTGCAGACAAAAGTTTCATCGTGTGTACGTCCGAGAAACATGTTTCAAGAGATTTTTGGAGTTTCATGAAACAGTTTCATCGAATAGGACATTGCTATATTTTCTGAAACTTGTCTCATATTTTTCCAGACAATTAGCCAATCACAGCTCGGCTATTTCTTAAGGTCAGTTTACCTGTAATTTCTACAAATGTGCATACACAATTAAGAAAGGGGTCTTTTAGCTAGGTACAATATGGTGAGCCCTATATACATTTCTTAGTTGAATCCAAACTTCGTATTATTCGCGTCCATTTAAATGTTGCGTTGCAAGTGCAATGATCATCAGACACAATGGGACAGCAATTTCGTCCTCCTCAGCATGCTCAGTAAGCACCATGTTGAAAAAGTATGCACAATTTTAGCGGGAAAGTGCAACAGGTAATGTGAAGTTGCATCGTCTGTACAGTAGTGTATGGTACACGCAAAAGTTGCATACATAAGTTGCAGACAAAAGTTTCATCAAATGTATCAGGCTTCAGACTGCTCTTATCCGGTGCCACAATGCTTGACCGTATGATAAAATTGGCAATTGTTGTGAGCATTAACACATAGTATTCAGATCACTTCAGTAGACGTCATTCAGAAAAAGGAACCGAAAGATATGGTAGGCTACAATAAAATGACAGGATTTTAGCAGGGCGCCGCCAATCTGGCACCTTTGAAATTTAGATCTCTATATGTACGTTTGCGAGCGGAGCGAGCAAAAAAAATCAGACTATTTAAAATTGAAAAAAAATCAACAACAAAAAACAGTAGCCGCTGCTAAAAACCATATTAACAAGAAAAACTAAAGCATGAAATATCATGTTATACTGGGGCGGTTTAAGTGGCTCATTAATGGTTTTACCGAGTTAATGATAGAGCAGTAGATATCTTTTTAATGGACTGATACATGAGGGTGGTGCAATATGTAATTCAAGTGCAGCAGCTAGGGTTGAGGGTTGGTGCTCAAAAGAACCGTCTCAATGGCATTGAGGTGATTCTTTTTGAATACCTACTATGTATTTCTGGATTTAGAAGAAAGGTTTTAATTATTATTATTAAACACCCCTGAAAGTATCTGGTGGTCTGGATGTTATTATGGCGATGTGCAGACTGATCTAAAGTCATGAGTTGCACCTCTTGAGTAGGTAGGTAGGTAGATCTGTTCTCTAAACACGGTGCCTATTTGCTGTCATGTGTACAGCTGAAAGAGATGTCGTAGTACGTTAACAGTTTGACCAGCTTTCTTTTCATTATGCGTGGGAGCTTTGGCTACTGTTCTATGATTTCTATACAACAGTACGTAATCTACATTCTCAGAAAAAATATAAAAGTGGGCCACCATCAGCCCGTCACCAAAACTCCATTATGGCATTTGGTTGGCGGGTCGACAGTGGACAACCGGGCATAGTTTTGGTAGCGCTCAATGTCATTTTCAAATGCACTTAAGTGTTCAAATGTACGGTCCAATGTGACAAATATGAACCATTCTGACAACATAAACTGAAACTTTTGTGAAACTGAGTCAAATTGTAAAATGAAAGAGTAATGATCAGTAATTACTTTTGGTTTGATTTATCTATTATAAAGACCGATAGTTAAAAGACCTTCTTGGTCTGTTTGCGGCAGGTAGCAGGTAATAGGGATCAAAGACAATAGGATAATTTCAAGTTTATTGTTTTCGTCGTATGAAACATAATGCTCTTATGTTTTTCGCACACATGACACCCTATAAACTGACATTGAGATAAAAAAAAATATTTGGGCCTCGGAACGTGAAAGCCTGTCTTGAGGGGTGCGAAAAACAAATGCGCAGACCAGCCTGCACATTAGCGTAGACTGATCAGCGCCTTTTTCATTTGCTTTTTGGGAAGTATCATTTCTAGAATTGCTACAAGTGAAATTTCAATTTTCTAGCTAGCCTCTGTAGATGAGGAGACTGCTTTTAGACTCGCTTTTTCAGAAGCCCCAAAGACAGGTTTTTGTCGCGTTGAGGCCCATTTTGTGTCGAAAATTGCACAACATGTAATACAAACGCAGTAGCCTACCTAATCAATGCAATTATATATTTTCTGGCATCAATGGAACATTGCAAACTGTTTGTAAACGTCCCTTGATGTCAATATAGCAACCCGAATAATGATTATGCTACTGTACTCCTAGCTTACTGATACACACTTCCTTTAGTAAAAGCCAATACTTATTAATCATGACCTACATCCGTCATCGATAGGAAACAATGAACAGAACAGTTTATCTGCCTGTTATATTACTGGGTCTGAGCTGTTATTTATTCTTTTACAATTAATCATCGTTTCCTTTGTTGAACTAAAAGGGAAAACTTAGATTTGTTCTTACATTTTCAACTTTCTAAGCGTTGTCGAAAACATAAAATTGATCAATGCCTGACCGATTGTATATATATAAATAGAACGTACTAAATCGCGTTGCGATTGGCTGTGTATAAATAATTTACATATACGTGTAGTGTGTATATCACATGACCGTTTTGGCGGGATAGGCATAAAGTATAACTTCGAATGAAATCATACAAGTAAGATTATTTAATCCTCAATATCTCAGCGACTTTTTTGGTCAGCTGAGATAATTCTTGATTTATATGAATGTTATATTATTTACATACATAGCCGCGTAAAAAACACGCCGACTTGTTTGTTTGTTGTCAATGAAAGCAGACTACAATGGCAAGTCCACTATGTCTTTTACGATATGCCTATCATTATTATATTACTGCGCAAGGTATTATTTTTTAAATATATTTGTATTTGAATTAGCAATTGGCAATAAATCATTGCTTCGATACCCAAACTGAAGTTTCTAAACTGCAAAGCATAACAAACAATAAAAAAACAACGAAAAAAAAGAACTACTTTTTACGCGTAATATTTTCCAGAAAGTTGTTTGGTTTGCATTAAGCCTTTATCCTGCGGAATCCGGATATACCCCGTTCTGGAAAATATTGTAGATCGGGATCAGTTGGCTTCTCAGGAACAAACTAGTCAGGATCTTTACGACTCTTTATCATGCATCTAATTAAATTGTTAATATTGAAACCATGCAACTTATATGTCTGAAAATTTGCAAGGAGTGTAGCATATATTTAATGGAAGGCCTGGCAAGGGTGAAAAACCGACGTGACTGAAAAACTGTAAGTGTTAAAATTGAGTCCGGATGCCAGCATCTGTCCCCAATAAAAACCTTTCTTCTAAATCCAGAAATACATAGTAGGTGTTCAAAAAGAATCACCTCAATGCCATTGAGACGGTTCTTTTGAGCACCAACCCTCAACCCTAGCTGCTGCACTTGAATTACATATTGCACCATCCTCATGTATCAGTCCATTAAAACGATATCTACTGCACTATCATAAACTCGGTAAAACCAATGAATGAGCCACTTAAACCGCCCCAGTATAACATGATATTTCATGCTTTAGTTTTTCTTGTTAATATGGTTTTTAGCAGCGGCTACTGTTTTTTGTTGTTGATTTTTTTTTCAATTTTAAATAGTCTGATTTTTTCTTGCTCGCTCCGCTCGCAAACGTACATATAGAGATCTAAATTCAAAGGTGCCAGATCGGCGGCGCCCTGCTAAAATCCTGTCATTTTATTGTAGCCTACCATATCTTTCGGTTCCTTTTTCTGAATGACGTCTACTGGAGTCATCTGAGCACTATGTGTTAATGCTCACAACAATTGCCAATTTTATCATACGGTCAAGCATTGTGGCACCGGATCAGAGCAGTCTGAAGCCTGATACACACGATGAAACTTTTGTCTGCAACTTATGTATGCGACTTTTGTGTGTACCATACACTACTGTACAGACGATGCAACTTCACATTACCTGTTGCACTTTCCCGCTAAAATTGTGCATACTTTTTCAACATGGTGCTTACTGAGCATGCTGAGGAGGACGAAATTGCTGTCCCATTGTGTCTGATGATCATTGCACTTGCAACGCAACATTTAAATGGACCGCGAATAATACGAAGTTTGGATTCAACGAACAAAGGTATATAGGGCTCACCATATTGTACCTAGCTAAAAGACCCCTTTCTTAATTGTGTATGCACATTTGTAGAAATTACAGGTAAACTGACCTTCAGAAGTAGCAGAGCTGTGATTGGCTAATTGTCTGGAAAAATATGAGACAAGTTTCAGAAAATATAGCAATGTCCTATTCGATGAAACTGTTTCATGAAACTCCAAAAATCTCTTGAAACATGTTTCTGGGACGTACACACGATGAAACTTTTGTCTGCAAATAATTATGTTCTTCGCATTTTCACAAAACAGTTTTTTTCCAATCGCGCATGATATAGTCTACAAGTTCGTTTAGAAAACCATTTGAAAGTTGAAGAAATGACATCGAAGTTCATTTTACCCATTCATTTCAAAATTTTATGACTTTGCCTGTTGAAAAAATGAAGCTTTCTGATAAAGAATTAAACTGCATGAAAATGTGCCAGAAGGCACCAAAGTGCGCGGATTTTTCAATAAATCCTGGGGAAGCATGCCCCAGACTCCCTTACCCGCGCTTGGCACCTACAAAACTCGCATTCAGGCATTCTGTGAATCAAAACACTCACATTAAAGAGACTAAGTCTGCAACTATGAACATTTTTCGAAATTTTTTTTAAATCATTTGTGAAAGTAGAATTAAGTTATGTTCTCACAATAAATATGTTCACTTTAGCTGAAAACTGCACGGAAAAGTGAATTATCTTATCAAAACAGGTGTTTTCCTCTTGTTGGTAATTATTTGCGTCCCTCCAATAATTATATAGATGCTTCTTAAACATTTCGGCAGACGAGATAAGCAGACGACTTTTGTTGCGATTGGCGCTTTAAGGGTTAAATATGCGAGAAAAAATGCAAATAGATCATGAACGAGTCCTTGAAATTGGGACACTTTTGGATTGATTGACAATTAAACTTTTTTATTGAAATGGTTTCTATATTTTTGCGTTTTTGGTGAAACGACATTTACTTGTTTTTACCTGTATGTTAATGATTTGGCTTAAATAAGCGTCGATTGTTTATGAGAACGGAATTTATGCCCCTACCCCTTCAACGGTTGCAAGTCTAAACCATGGAGGTGCGTGGAAAAATACTATAGCGTCCACGGGGCTTTGTTATCTGGCCGCGAGGCAGGGCTTTTTAGAACCGTTTTCCACATTTTAATTAAAGTGGCAAGAACTAATAATGGGCTCAAAGGCACTTACATTTTGAAAGCCTGTAGTTTCTACCAGCAGGGACAGCTGATACTGGTTCTATTGCGAGTTTGATGCAAATCTGAACCACGGGTTGAGAGCATGCTCCTAATCTTGCCGCGGATGTGACCATTGTTGACGTTGTTCATGGCCTTGGGGTTCTGCAATATGCTTTCTTGTCCACGGAAATCCTAAAAATCAAAACGTCAGAATCATCTATGACAAAAGATAGGTAGCTGGTGTGCTGAAACGACTGGATCAAAACCCTGTTAGATCAGAATGTAGCCATTGGGTTTTCGCTTTTTTTATTTTTCTGTATGCTGATTTAGCACAATTATCTAGTTTCTACGGTAGTAGGATCGCCTGACCAAAGTGCTGAAGGTTGTGAGCAGCAAAATCTAGCTGTTTGTCTGTCTGTCCGTTAATCCGTCCGTCCGTCTGTCGGTCTGCATTGGTTCTTCCTTCTTTTACTTATATGCTCGTTTAGCCTGCTTACATGTGTCTAGTAGCTCAGGTGGTTGGAGCGCCTGTCCAATGTTCTGAAGGCTGTGAGCAGTATAATCTAGCCATTTCTCTGTCTGTCCACTTTCCAATGGCTGTCTGTCTCGCTTTTTCTGTCTGTTTCGTTCTTTGCTCTTTTGCCTTTTTTGTATGCCTGTTTTGCTAGATTATCTAGTATCTCAGGTGGTAAGTGTGCCTGACCATATTTTTGATACTTTCAAGTTTTCTAAATACCTAGGCTTGGCATTGGACCCAGCATCTACTCTTTACCCCCAAAATATAAGGAATATCAGGCATACCCAAAACATATTCGAACTTTAGCGACCCCAAAAACATTTTCCAAATCTGAACATTGACCTTAAAAAGCCCCAAATTGATAGAAATGACCCCAAAAACGTACAAAAAATAAATCATAATTTCATCATATCTCCAAACATATTTATTTTTCTGATCTCCTGCCCCCCCCCCCCCCCCCAACAAAAAATGTAATTCAAAATTTTGAATCTCCAAAAATGGACAGAACCTACTTATATATGATAATATCAGTGTGCCACCACCCCCCCCCCCTCCCACCAAAAAGCTGACAAGTGTTTTAGAGCAGTATGCAGCAAAATATAGCTGTCTGTCTGCTTGTTTTCTCAGTCAGTCAATCAATCATGTCGGTCAGCCTGCCCAATCAACCGCTTCAATTTCTTAGTGTAGACAGAGCCTCTTTGTAAAAGTGTATTCTTGTCACAGAAGAGTATTTGCGTGTCTCAGGTGGCTTGGGAGGGGTGGGTAACTCTTTTTTTTTCTTCATACGAAGGGTCTGGCCCAGCATCTACCATTCACCCCCAAGAAATATCAGGAATTTCAAGGACCTCAAAAATATTTGAAATTTTAGCAACCCCCAAAAAATCCTTGATGTAAAGAAAAGACCCTAAAATGCATAGAAATTACACCTAAATATAGTCCAATTTCGTGGTGACCCCCCCCCCTCTAGAAAAAAATATCCATATATCTTCATATCCCCAAAAATATTCATTTCTCTGAGGCTAGAGGTCAATATCTAGGACATCTTATTTCCTTTTTAGAATCATTTGGGTTTGAACAACAGTGGCGTGTTCAACAATGTGAGCGTTTGCGGGCACACTTTAATGATGGTACCTACGAGGGATGTTCGAAATGAATTGCTTATTGTCCTATATCTCAATATCCACGTGGGACACGATAAAAACCAATATATACCTATATAGGTTTATTTAAGGTCTACACAACGGTGTATAAATGTACACGTTAGACTTAATGTAAGACACAACATTTGCCATATTAATACACGCAGTCATTGACCACTGTAATCAAAATAGTTGGTACATGTAGAAGAGTCAACCAGAAAGATGAAATAAGGGGTTACATCAAAGCTCGCTCAAAACTTGTCTGTTCTTTGAAGCAGCTGATGATTGAACTTTCTACTACTTAAGGACCTTCTTGTGTGTCTTATGACACAGTTAGGCGCTGGAAAAATAAAATTTTATCTGGCTTAGAGTCCATCAAAAATGCACCGAAATCAGGAAGGCGAAAATTCGCAGCTTGTAAAGAAATCGTTTCAAAAATGAAGGAAATCATTTAAGGAGATGCCAGATTTACAGTTTGTGATGTTGCATGAAAAGTAGGCATGTCACTATGAACGGTTCACTTTATTTTGAAGAAACATTTAAAAGTCCGAAATATTTTTGCTAGATGGGTGCCACATCTGTTGACAGATGAGCAAAACAGACAACGGGTTTTAGTGGCCGAAAAGCTGCTTAAAATGTTTCAAACTTATGACAAAAAGCAGTTTTCCAATGTCGTCCCAGGTGATGAAAATCGGGTCTATTAATTTGAGCTGGTCAGAAAGGTTAGCAATAAAATCTTGGCCACTAAACATAGCAGACGCCCAATAATTGTCAAACGGTCTGTAAGTGCAAGGAAGGTTTGGTATGCAATTTTCTTCTCTGGTGAAAGAGTCGCAATAAAAGTGCTGGTGGAAAAGGGCAAAAACATCACTGGAAAGGACTACAAAGACATATAGTACTGGAGAAGCCTAAAACATATCAAAAACGACGCCCTGTTACTGGTTTTAAACATATCTGTCTTCTACATGGCAATGGCCCTGCTCATGCCTCTGAAATAGTTACAGTGTTTTTGAAGAAAAAAAAGTAACTATTTTGCCTCACCTCCTGCATTCCCTAGATCTAGCCCCATGTGATTTCTTTATGTTTCCGAAATTGAAATAATTCCTTGCTGGGCGGAAATACCAGTTATTTTATAGAACCATTTGTATTTGAAGAACATGTACCATTTTATTTTCTTACTTTCTGTGACTTTGGGCCTTCAGGTTCGTGACCAGATGTTCCACTCTTTTGAACAAAATGACTGCCAGAGCTCTAGCTAAGAAACTTCTTTTAACAGAATTTCCTCCTGAACAACTGGCCCAAAAGCAAGTTAATTTCACAGAACTGTCCCCTATGGTGTCTTCTACCAATTTTGCACAAATGGTTCCACTCCACTGAACAATGGATCCACAAAAGCTCCAGATAAGAAATGCCTTTGAATGATTTCTCCTCCTGAACCAATGATCCAAAATTTACAATAATTTCACAAACTTGGCCCTAATGATGCACTCTACCAAAATTATACAATTGGTTTGGCTCTGCCATTAAGAGACTTCATTCAAGCTTGCACATAATGTCTATGGTGGCGATTAAGTAAAAGTAGGAAAAACATATACAAAAGTGGACAGAACTTTATCAAATCAGTTCTTGATTATCATTGATTTCTTTGAATAAGTGGGTGGATTTGTATTAGGTAAGATACTAGGAAACACTTTCCCTCATCCTCATAAGATCTTTAACCAACAGAAACCAAACGGAAATCTGAAGGAGAAAAAAAAACATGCCACGGTATTAGGAAACAAATTACAACTGTTTAGATTTGGTTGTGCCAAACAAAGTTAAGAGAAAATTGTTTACCGCTTACCTGCCTGAAGAGCTTTCACAAACATTTATTGAGGGATCATTTTAACACTCTATAATAAAAGCGTTTGAAAATAAAGTTTGATTATTCACTTCTTAAGTTAGCAATTATCATCTGGTTTCTAGCATTGTTCAATAATGGATTACATTTGATAAAATTATTTTCCAACTATCCAAAATCAAAGAGAATGAGAAATAAAAACAAAAATATTTAAATATTTATTTGACCTTAACTCTTCGACGGATACAAATAAATGAAACGAAAAGAAATCTCAAATCTCTTATAACTTACAGCTATCAAGTAAACAAATAGTAATTATTAAAGACCCTCAACTTTAATATTCAAATAAACCGACCCTACCGGGAACCAAAGTAGGGAACAAAAAACCAGAATCATAACTTGCCTTACTGAGAGTCCAGGTAAGGAACAAGTAAGACATTATTCAGGACTGGCCCTACTGAAATTCCAAGAAGGGAGCCACACACGATTAGTAGCCATTTAAATCAAAGGCCTCACCGGAATCCAAGTGAGGAACCCATTATCTTTTCTCCTGAAAGCCTTTCCTTGAGGCAAGAAAAGGAAATCTTGACAATTTGTATGCAAAGCTTAGTATCATTAATAGGCCTTGCTGATAATCCACGCAAGGAACTCTCTTAAACAATAATCCATGATTACGACTTTAAGAACACAAATGTAATAATAAGTAGCATAGTTGATACACCTCAATGTCATATGACTCAATTCTATTAATCAACTACAAGCCCCTGTTAGGTATGAGCAGCACCTTTTAGGAATCAAATAATGAACAGCCTAAAGTTTAACCATCTGCTAATGCTAAAGATTGACCATATGTTAGAGCTAGCAATAAAGACATAAAAATGCCTCCAGGCTGCAAAGGCATACTAAAGACATCACTATGTCCATAAAATCCCCAAAAAACACCATACACAGCTAACAGGACACTTATAATTTAGACTTCATAATATACAAACAAAATTATATCTTTTATATACAAATTATATACAAATAAATGCTCAAAAATACAAAAAGAAAAGAAAAAAAAATGTAAAGGGGAAAAAAAAAATATAACCTATAAATTCATGGAAACTACAAAAGTATATTAAACTGCTTAATCAAAAGTTAAAGCTAGAGGAGGGTGGGAAAGAAATTCTTAAAGAGAACTTGTTCCGTCGAAAGCAAAACCAACTGTGCCTAAAAAGCCCGCTGAATCGTGCAAAATGAGAGCTCACAAAATTAACCAATAGAAAAGCGGCTAACAAATAGCATAAATTAAAATTTACATAACTCGCGGTTTGGTGCAACAGATTATGACTATAAGGGGAAGAGGTAACCCTGCATAGTCGTCGATAATTAATCATTTTAATGGGATTAAAATTTGTCAATTATTTTCCAACTATCCAAAATCAAAGAGAATGAGAAATAAAAACAAAAATATTTAAATATTTATTTGACCTTAACTCTTCGACGGATACAAATAAATGAAACGAAAAGAAATCTCAAATCTCTTATAACTTACAGCTATCAAGTAAACAAATAGTAATTATTAAAGACCCTCAACTTTAATATTCAAATAAACCGGCAAACCAACGGCCACAAAAAATAAAAGAAAGAAGCAAAGAGAAAAAAAAAAATAAAAAATAAAAAAATAAAAATAAATTGAAAAAAAAGGCAGAAAGAGAAAAAAAATGAACTAATAACTATACATATGTTTTGGGGGGTAAAAATTGGAGCACAAGAAGAGTATATATACATACAAAATTTCAAACATAAGACTGAGTCATCCAGGCAGATCCAAACCCTAGATTCATTATTGTAGAAATACTTCAAAAAACAACTATAGGGGGATCTAACGAAAAAGAGGTAATAGTGTATGATGAACATCAAGCCCAAGGCAAAGCTAAATGTAAGAAAATGCCTAGAAAACTAAATGATTGGATCTGCCTGAAAAACTAAAAAACAAAACAAATGATAAACAAAAGAAGCATAACTGTAAACCAGAATGGCAACTGAGGAATAACGTAATGTTCTAACTGAACAAAGGCTGTAGCTTACAGCATAAAATGAAATCTCTTACCGGTCTATATGACAATACCTCAGATGCTGTTACCAATCTAGTCAAACAATGCTTGGCATATTTTAATAACCACTGGATTCTGAAAATGTGAAACTATAGTTAAACATATGTACAAAATTCTAACGAAAGTTAGAAATGACCATTAAGAAAAAATGTCTCAATCTGTTTGCTCCTTCTAAATTCAAATGCAATCCTTTGTCTAACTTGGCAAAGAGATACCTTCTATACGTGCCATACTTTGAGACCGCTTTATAGGAGCAAACAAATTTAAAACCTAAATCCTTACTCATTTCAAAATTAAGAAAACGATTAACGTCCTTTATCATAGGATCAGTAACATGATGGTCCACTGGTCTTGGTAAAATGCTAGAAATGATAATGCGAATGTCAGGTTTAGCTTTTCTAATGGAAGCAATTAAATTTCCAAAGTTTGACACAATATGTGCAAATGAATCCCTTCTACCAATGTTATTAGTACCAACATGCACAATGATTATATCATGTCCTTCCAATGAAATGTGTTTATTGGTTAAAAACACTGACAGATTAGCAATAGTTGCCCCGGGATGTGCAGATAAAGTTACCCCTTCAATAGGAGGAATTCCTTTGATAATTGAATCTCCCACCAAAATGACTTTCCTGTAGCCTGTAATCAAATTATAAGTAAAATTAATAGAAATTAACATATGGTACATATTAAACTAGCCATCACAAAGTAAACAAAACAAGATGCTTGTTAACTGAAGCATCTTGCGTTCACAATGCAATGTCTCAAAAGACCAATAATTAAAGCTCTACATGAAAAGAACGGAACATAAGAAAGGCTCATAGCCACTGAAACTCCTCAGATGGCTGACTTGTCAGAAACCCGGAGGATAAAGACACTCCACCGAAAGAAAAAGACAACCAACAAAGGACCAACAGCCACCATGAGCCAAAGCGATCCACAAATTCAAAGCATGTCACCCAGCATACTAAAAATATTTACAATTAAAATAAATGAAATAAAAACTACCCTGTATCTTAAACTATATTGAATCAACCATATTCAATACAATGAACTCTTCTAATTTGAAGCTGACAGTTCAGAAAGTAAATGAAACTTCATATCCTCAGAAACTTGAATCTTATCTTCAAAAGAAAAAGTAAGATATTTTTTATAAGCTTCAGAACGCCAATCCCCCATTAATTGAATTTTATCTGCTTCAATATCAGCCCTGAACGCCAAAGAAGCCCCGCCCCTACGAAATGAATGAGATGAGAAATCGGCGGGATCGAGACCAATTTTGGAAATGCAAGATTTTAGCTTATTTTGGAACATCTGGTAGGTAACAGGGCGTTTACTTGGTAGTAGGAATAAAGGATCTTCAGCTGAAGCCTTAATAAAAGAGCACATGCGCTTAAAGGCTAATACAGGACAAAGTATAGACTGAGGGATGGCCACAAGAGGAGTGTGTAACAATCTTTCACCCGATTGGATCGTCTTACTCCAAAACATAGTGACCACTAACAGGTGCCTATGAATAACCACATCACCACGAAGAAGAAATTTTCTTTGCTTCAGATCCTCTTTTGTTGTGGGAACTAAATTAGACTTCCTAGCTAATAGAAAAAAGGCAAACAAAAACAAGCACCAGTAAACTGAATCCACAGGAGAAGAAATATCTAAAACCGAAGAAATTTTAAAAAGAATAGCAGGAGTCATACCCTCTGCTTGTCGGATCCTATGAGGATTCAATTTAGCTATTTCTTTCAATGACAGATTCAAAATAAATTTATTAATGTGTTCAATCGGAAAGCCCAACAATAAATGAATTGTCTTAACACCACTAATATAATTCCGGATTGATTGTACCGACTTAGAAGATCTACTGAGAAACTGAGCATATAATTGTAACGTTTCAGTACTAGTAGGTATAAAAAACCAATTTGAAATAAAAACAAAATAATAAAAAGGATTCCCATTGAATGCGAAGATTCCTTCTTGACCCCACAGCATAGGCCGCCTTATTTGAGGACTTCAAATCTTGTTTAAGACTGTACAGTTCCTTTTCTGAAAAGAAACCGAAAAATTACCAATCATTCAAGAGTTTGAAATGATGGTCTTCCACAGGATATTCTATCAAATTAAATTCAGAAGTCAGCTTCAAAAAAGACTGTTCATGACTGATGTCAAAGTGCCACCTGGAAAGATGATCTGCAATCCGGTTATTGACAGCTTCCAAGTGTTTGGCTCTGATCTCAAATTCAAAAATGGCTGCCAAAAAACAAATCTCTCTCAGAAACGCCTGCAAGATTTCACACCTCGACCTACCGGTGTTGATAACCTGGCAGGCAGCCATGTTGTCACAAAAAACTAAAATCCGCTGTCCCTTAAAAAATTTTCCCCACAATCTTAAGCAAACAAGAATGGATAAAACCTCAAGGGCTGTAATATGAAGGTTTTTTTCCAAAATCTCCCTTGGAAATTGACTGTGAAAGAAGGCCCCTTTCCAAAAACCACCACAACCTTGCAAACAGCTGTCTGAAGAAAACACAGCATCTGGAGAAGACCATTCTTCATATAACATCATAGAAACGCCATTGTAAATGGGCAAAAATTTGCTCCACCAGATTAAATCCTTTTTGACAAAGTCTGGGATAATGTGTTTCAAAAACCTGTCAGATTTATCTAAGGACCTTAACCACGTAAGAAGTCTTGAAATAAAAATTCTGCTAGGTCTAACACAGAAACCAACAAAGTTCAACTTTCCCAATAATGACTGAATCTGTTGAATGGAAGCTTGTTCAAGAGCCAACCAACTGAAGATCAAATTTCGTATCTCTATTAGACGTTCTTTTGTCACCTCAATGGTCATGGTAATTGTATTGAAAAGAACTCCTAAAAAAATCATACTCTCTGAAGGGGGACAGGCTTTATCAATAGCTTCCTCAAAACCACATTTCTCTAAAACAGCTCCCAGACAACAGTAAGCAAATTTAGCATTTTCTTTCTTTTCTGCACCAGCCAAGTCATCCAAATAATTTAAAATCTGAATCCCTATTTTAAATAGGATGAATACAATAGCATTTGTCACTCTCTGGCAAATTGCGGCTGCATTTCGCAACCCCATACTTAGAACGGTATCACAAAATATGTGTTTACCCCAAACAAAGGAAACTAAGTTATAATCTGAGGGGCATATACTTATCTGTCGGTAAGCCCGACGCAAATCTTTCTTGAAAATCAGACAACCTTTTCCTTTACTTTTGATTAATTCCACGAAATTATCCACTTTGGGAAAAACTAAGTCTAATTTATCCCCCAAATATTCATCTTTACAAATGCCTTCATTCACAGATTGAGATTTAGGATAACTTAAATCCAAAATAATCCTCCTTTCTGAAGGGTCCTTTTTGGGAACCGAGTTTAAAGGAGAGATGACTATGTTGTCTGAGAAAGGATTTGCTTTAAATGGGCCTAAAATGGCTTTGTGGTCACTTTATTTGTGCAAATATTTAATCATGTCTTCCGGAAATTCAATTGCTCCCCTATGATTTTTGTATTTCCACACTTCTAATTGTGGAAAATCTTTCACATTGCCTTTAAAGCTCAAAGGGAAACCAAATTCTAATAGGTCGCAAACCACCTTGTCTTTGTAATCAAATAACATATTTCTCATGAAATCCGTATTAATTTTTGTATTTATGGGAATTCTGCAACCTTCAAAATTGTGCTTTCCTGAAAGTTTAACTTGCTTATGAATATCTAACATTTCAAAAGTGTCTGTCAAAGAGACAGGTTTAGTTGCAGAACAAATTTGACAATTTTTTGAATGTATACAAACACATCTTTTTGAGGGACGGGCAAATTCCTCCCCGGAAGGCTTCTCCACTATACCTGAAAATTTCTTATTACAGTAGGAGGGCAGGAAAATATCAATAAGAGGATTGCTTAATAATAAAACCTCACCCCTTCCTAGTCAATTGACTGAATGTGGGCAAGCGGAAGAGCATTCTGGGTGTTCTAACTTTTTTTAATCTTTTTGCCAACAAGAGGCACAAATATGTTGAGCCATACGCATCCTACCCTTCCCAATCAATGTATGAGTGGATTTGTGAGCACATTTATTCCTTTGATATGCTGCACAAAACCAAATCTTTTCCTCATGTCCTGAAGAATCTTGACCTTGCTTTTTGTTGGTCAAGTTAGTAGATTTTTGGTAGTTTTTCTTCAGACTGTTACCAAAAGACTGTTTATTTCTGGGTGTGTGTTTGGCAAGAATGGCTGTCTCAACATATTGGAAGTCATCTTTCCAAGTTTTTACACCCACTTCAATATCTCTCAACACCCCAGCATAATAAGCCTTTAATGTGGTCAAATCGTAAGCTGTACTCAAATACATTAGTTTCTTTAACAAAGACAATCTGCCCGACCTTTCCACTTTTTCAGTACGAACGTCACCGATAATTTCTAACTCCCCAGCCATGAACAAATTTAGATCTAATTTTTCAAACGTCAAATCTGACCCGGCAAATTCGAACCGCAAATGGGCCTGGGGATACCGTTGACGATTCCGTACTGAATCAGAGGACTTTGCATGAATACCAGATTTTACTTTCTTTTTACCCGTTTTGCTGATTGAAATTGAACCTGAACTAGAATCAGAAAAAGAATACTGAGACGATGAACCAGAGTCTTTGTCTACATTTTTCTTATTTTTAACAAATTTCTTTTTCTTTTTACTTTTTCTAGACAAAGACCCTAGCCCCTCGCTAGCAGTCGTTTTCGGTTCTGCTTCACTCTCAATATTGGAAGCCTCAGCGGAGGCAGAGTCACCTGAATTAACTAACCCTATGGAAAATAGCTCTTTCTTGACCAGCTTTCTCAGCTGTTTATTACCCCGAAGTTTATCAATGTTCAAACTTTTATCTGACAGTTCCATGTGCTTACTTTGTTTGTCACGTGCTATATTTGGGGGGGAGTTACCTCTCAATTTATTGACATTCTTCCTTCTCTCCACCATTTCACGCCTCAGTTCGTCTTCTTCATTCCTCAACCGCAGTAACTTCTCTTCTTCTTTCAGTTTCTCCAATTCAGCCTTCATCGACCTTATCTTCGCTTCCTGTGACGTCAGCGACGAATTCGGAACTGCTTCCGGTTCTGGGTCTGACCCATTCTCGCACTCGTGGAAGTCAACACTGCTATCAGCACTCTCCTCGTAATCTTCATAATTCAGCTCTTCCTCTGAATTCTCTGGACTTAATGCGTAAAGCTTGCCCTCATTCATTTTTCTGTAGTCTATGAGGCTTCTGCTCCTTAATGAGTATTCTTTGGGCCTCGCCCCTGCGTCCCCTGATGACGCCATTGTGTTAGTCCGACTGTATTATAATGGGATTAAAATTTGTCACTCTCCCCAAAAAAAGGCTGTTTTTGTCCAATGAACAAATGCCAATGTCGTCAGAAAGATTGCTTTCCCATTTCACTTTGTGGCAATATGTTTGACCCTACATCAGAGACGGGACTTCCAGTTTCCATTTGCAGGTTATAGAAAAGATATCTAACTAACAACCTCCCTCTTTGAACGCTTCAATGCAGCCGTCCCCACCAGTACTCTCAGTGCTTTGATTAAAATTGGTGTGGTTCGGCAGTAAAATATGCATACTAAGCATAAAAAAGTCTCAAAGCCATTCATCATTTACAAAGCCGTGAAAACTTGTGCTTTCTACTCCCACCCATCATTTCACGTCTTTATACTGAGTGCCGCTTAGACCAGACTTTGAGTAAATGCATTTCTAGTTTTCCAAAAGTAAAAGTGCTAAAATGTTAAGGATAGAGGTGCTCTTCATTTCCAAAGCTTTACATTATTCCTTCTGCGCATGCGTACGAAATACACTTAAAACTGTGACGTTTGTCATTCGAAAGATGATATTGGTGTCTTCCAGTTTGTTTTTAGATGCTTTCCCCCACCTAGACCCAAGATGCCCTTTGGACATTGATATGTCGCTATGAACATAATATATATACAACATATGTAAAGGGCGTCTTGGGTCTAGGGGTGGGGGGAGGGAGACATCTCCTAAACTACTGGCTGGATTTTGACCAAAGTTTCTAGGAAAGATCCTTTAATGGCCCTCTTTAAAAAAAATGTTCAAATGGTTCCGGTCCATTGCATATCTAGGTCACACAGGCTAAAAATAGATTTTCAAGATGAAAACTTTAAAAATCTCTGAAACCACAATGCCTAGAGCTTTGATATTTAGTATGAAACATCACCTAGTGGACCTAAACCAAGGTTGTTCAAATTATCACCCTGGGGCCAAAAAATGGCCCCTGCCCCGTGGGTTACATATTTTCCATAGGCTTATATAGGGTAAACATGAAAAATTCGTCTTGTCTGAAACCACGAGTCCTAGACCCTTGATATTTGTTATATAGCATTACCTGGTGGACCTCTACCAAGTTTGTTCAAATTACACCCCTGGGACCAAATATGGCCCGCCCCAGGGGTCACATGTTTTACATTGGTGTATATTGGGAAAAACATGGAAAAATCTTCTTGTCTGAAACCATAAAGCCTAGAGTCTCGATATTTGGTATGTAGCATCACCTAGTGGACCTCTACCAAGTCTGTTTAAATCATGCCCCTGGGGCCAAAATTGGCCACGCCCCGGGGTCACATTGTTTACATACATGTAGGTTTATATAGGAAAACATTGAAAAAATTCTTCTTTTCTAAAACCATAAGACTTAGAGCCTTGATATTTGGTATGTAGCATCACCTAGTGGACCTCTACCAAGTTTGTTCAAATTATATCCCTGGGGCCAAAAATGGACCGAAAGATGATGTGCAAAACCCATGACTGGGCTACACATACTACAGATCAAGGTCATTGGATTTACCCTTGATAACGTGTGCAGAATCCATGACTCCCCTACCCAGACTCAAGTTCGAGGTGACAGTTTATGGTCATGGGAATTACCCTTGAATTTTTTGTCCGCGCCATATCTCCTGAACACTTTCAACGTTTTTCATTTTGCTGCACTCAAATATTCCTCTCTGAGATGGCGTGCAGAGCTCATGACTCAGCTACCCAGACTCAAGGTCATTGATTGATTGAATTATTTCAGTATCCCAGGTTAGCAAATTAAATAAAACAGCACTAAGTGATGTTAAACATACCCATAAAATATACATTTAAAACACAAATTGCAATGTTCTATTGCCTTGAAGTCACACTTCAAGGTCATGGAATTTACCATTGAATTTCGAGTCTGCTCCATATCTCCTGAACCCTTCGAACGATTTTCATTAAACTTCACTCAAATGTTCCTCTCAGTGAGACGGTGTGCAGAACCCATGACTCGGATACCCAGACTCCTGGTCAAGGTCACAGTTCAATGTACCCTTGAATTTCGTGTACTCTCCATATCTCCTAACCCTTTTAACAATTGTCATTAAGCTTCACCCAAATGTTCCTCTCAGTGAGACGATGTACAGAACCCATAACTTGGCTACGCAGAGTCAAGGTCATGGGATTTACCCTTTTATTCGTGTCTGCTCAATACGGTAAATCTTGTATTAGTTCGTACACTCGAATAGTTCGTACACCATAAATTATTCATGACCGGTCAGCTCAAAATGTCATGTATTAGTTCGTACAGTGGTCATTTTTCCTATTTGTAATTTTTAATAGTTCGTACACAACATTTTTTCCCGTTCATTTGGTCAATCAGTGTGTCTGTCTACTATGCTTTCGTTTTTCGTCGAGCACGTCAGTTAATCAGCGGAACAGAAGCGTTTCGCCTGTCAGTTTGATCGTCAGTGTCGCTTATGCGCGTGCATCCTGCATTGATGCATGCCAAACTTTTATTCAATGATAAACGCTAGGTTCATAGCACGTCGGACTGATGCAAATCGCGGAGATATTTTGTCCAGTCATGACAAAAATCAAATACATGTACACAACCACGCGCGCGTGCACACAGTGTCCTACGTGTCTGTGATCATTGAGCCTTTCTGGTCTTTCTGTGTCATAAATATGCCCAAGCGTTTTTGTTTTTTTTTTGAATCACTGGATCCGAGCATGATGAAACCATATCACAAATGTTATCAGCGAAGGCTCAGGGGAGCCTGTGCTTTTGTGCAATCTCGTTGCGTAACTCAAAGTTTTGGAGCGGATGAAGAATCTAGACACCTACGTACTCCCACTAATTAGCTGTGCTTTAAATGTGCGTGCATCAATTTCATTTCTAAGTTTCACCAAAACGCGCACGCAATAAGCGTCATAAAATAACTATATACATTGTATATCCGATGGAACTTTTTATCAAACAAAGACGACACTGATGAGCCTAGCGCGGCGTCCTCACAAAATTGTATTATGGGTCTTACACATTAAATGATTCCTGTGGATCATCACACGTACGCACAGACCAAGATGAAAAGTGATTTATGCATGCTTCTGCATCATGCTTTACATTGGGCTTATGGTACCTCTCGCACATGCAACCAGCGAAGGCTCAGACGAGCCTGCACATCCGCACAGTCTTGCCAGGCATACAAGGAATGTAGATGAAGGTGCATGTCTAAAGTTAGGCTTATAGTCCCACTAACACCGCAACAATTGCTTGCTTTCAGAAAAGAAAAAAAAATGGTCGAAAAAGCCTCTCGTTTACCGTCCGTGTATATTTAAATATGCAACTTAGCTTTTTACCCAATTCCGCGAGAAACTTTTTTGCATGCAAACAACAAAGGCGCAGATCAGCCAGCACCTGCGCAGTTCTACCAATTATCTCTAGAAAGTATGATAGCTTAACCTGCATGTAGCAAAAAATAAAATTCCTGTCAGACATGCGTGCGCGGATCCAGACAATTCCAACCGGGGGGTGGGGGTCGAATAGCTTCTCGAGGGCATTGTCATCGACCGGAAGCATTTTTGATTTGAGCACTGTTGGCATTGTCATCGACCGGAAGCATTTTATCAAATACTGACCTGTCTGATTTGAGCACTGTGGGTACATGTGACATATTTGTTTACCAAATGCGTCACAGAGTCATGTGATTCGCCCGATTGGCTGATTCAATATTGTTTATCAAGCGCGTCATCACGTGTCATTGAAACGGTTTCAATGAAAATGCCATGCGGAGAATGTTTTCAAAAATGTTTTAGTGCAAACAATATGATCAGTCTATGGCTGAATACCGTAATACCTATCATTGTTATGATATGGCTACCCAATATGACTGGATATCTCCAATGAAGGATTATCTATAGGCATTTAACGCTTGTTACTTTTAAATGTAGGTGTAATGAGTAATGCGCACCGCGTAACAGCACAAACCCAACTTTTCAGTCGCGATGTCCCATTAGATTGGTTCCCATCGTACATAAAGCTCTACTTCCGTTACGCATATTACGACTGGTAACGCCTATTTAATTACAAGTAGAGAATCCTACTCATGCGACTGCGCATGCTCCAGAAAATATTTTTTCAAACACAAACTGCAGTATTTTTTCAGTTGCTATGATTTGATAATTAAGTAAAAGAAAAAATATAAACTCCCAGAACAAAATAAACTTAATAAAACGGCTTGTATAAAAATGCACTTTATGTCAAGGGTATTTTCCAATACCATGTCACTCATGACGTCAGTGTGTATGCCATACGTAGGCGCAATGGCGAATAGTAGTTACCTGTCTTAATATGCTGACAAGCTATTAAAGGGAGAGAACCAGTCTAATGTCCCATAGCAGACAGGTCGATCCTTTAGTATCGCACATGCGCAGACAATGGCACTGTTGGTGACATATTTGTTTACCAAATGCGTCACAGAGTCATGTGATTCGCCCGATTGGCTGACTCAATATTGTTTATCAAGCGCGTCATATCTCCAATGAAGGATTATCTATAGGCATTTAACGCTTGTTACTTTTTAACGTAGGTGTTTTGCATTCTCGCGAGACCTGACGATACCTCATCTAGATCTCTCGCATTTCGCCCTTTGCATCATGGGTAACTAGCGATATTTGGCTAGTCCCGCATTCTCGCGAGACCTGACGATACCTCATCTAGATCTCTCGCATTTCGCCCTTTGCATCATGGGTAACTAGCGATATTTGGCTAGTCTCGTTCAGTTCTCGCACTGCTGTAGTGACCGAATTTATTGTTAAAAATAGCAAAAAGTTAAATTTTTGTTTATTATTTCTCTTTTAGTCAATATTTTCTGGATGTAAAGCCCTGAGTCATGCAAGCAGTGATCGCATAATATTTTTTGTAATAAAAATGGCGGCTCAATCCCAGTGTGCACCGAGCGAAAGGCGACAGGTTTGTTCGTGCTAACGAGCTTCCTGTGCGACAATGGCTAGTCCCGTTCAATTCTCGCACTCCTTAGTGACAGAATTCATTGTTAAAAATAGCAAAAAGTTAAATTTTTGACAGTTTATCATTTCTATTTTAGTCAATATTCTCTGAGTCATGCAAGCAGTGATCGCATAATATTTTTATTAATAAAAATGGCGGCTCAATCCCAGTGTGCACCGAGCGAAAGGCGACAGTTCAGTACGTGCTAGCGTGCTTCTGTTTGCGACAATGAGGTGTTTTGAGTAACGCGCACCGCGTAACAGCACAAACCCGACTTCCCATAGCAGACAGGTCGATCCTTTAGTATCGCACATGCGCATACAATGTCTCGAGGGAGGTTCGAACCAGTTTTTCTTCTAGGAAACAAATTGCAACCTATGATTATCATGGGGACAGGCTTTCAAGTGGGCCCTACTTTTCCTATTTTTCCTACTTTTCCCTACTTTTTTGGTCTGCTCCTACTTTTCCCTACTTTTTTATGAAAATGCCCTACTATCCCTACTTTTTCACTCTTAAATGTCATTTACGTGTAAAAATCCAGAAATTTTTCCTCGCTCGCTTTGCTCGCTCGGATTTTATGAATTAACTTCTATGTTCTTTCAGGGAGCGCGCCGCTTAACACCTCAAAATTTAATGTTTACCGTAAAAATCTCACTGTTTGGCTAGTGCTTTTGTCACAGGTATTATCCTGCTCATTTAATCTGAAATTACTTATTTCAAACAGCTTGTTGGAATTAATTTTATGTTTGGAAAAGCCCTACTATCCCTACTTTTTTACGCCGATAATCCCTACTTTTTCACTACTTTTTCCGAATTTTTATCCCTACTTTTTCCCTACTTTTCTGTTGATGGGCACTTGAAAGCCTGTGGGGAGGTCCGGACCCCCTGCCCCCTCTGTCTCCGCCCATATCAGAGTTTCAAACAGTTTGAATTCACATTTTATTTATTTTTTTTGCTGGGCCTGGTCAATTCAAAAAACGTCTGCTAATTATATCAGCTGACGCCAAGGGCAAAGACAGTATGATCCTTTTTAAGATCAAAGAGACCGCGCACATCAATTCCGGCCACGTGTTGTTTTAAAGTTTGGGGTCGCACGTGATGATGGCCTTGACGCAAGAAAATGTACATTACACATTAAACAGTGGCCCAGTCGTTATAGACGGATGGCTGAGAATGGGTTTGCTCCCCCCCCTAGGGAATTTTGCAGACATATCCTATCTTGTAGAGAATTGAAAGCCGAGTCTTTTAAGAGATGTTTGCACTCTGTGCTCCGGGGCGTTAGTCTGTAAGAGCCTGTAACATACGTTACTTAATCAAACTCAGAAAAAGTAAATTGAAAGTTTGGGCTACAAATTAAAGACATTAAAATATTCATTTTTAAAAATCATTCATATAGTCTGCATACCGGATATCTTAACTACTTATGACAGCCATTTGAACAAAATTGCGGCTTCCTAAGGTGTCATATGCGTTACATAAATCAGATAACCCATTAAAATTTGCAAGTGTGGCTAACATCATTTACATTCATAATCTCTCTGTGTGTTTTGCAAAATGTTTTTAACCATGTCTGACTAGCTTATGCAATTGGCTAACAGAAAAATTAAAGTTTGTTTCTCTAGCTTAAATATTTTTTCTGAAATAAGCAATTAAACAACCCTACCCCTACCCAGTTTTGAAGTGAAATGTTTGGTATTAAAACTAAAGTAAAAATAGTTAAAAAATATTTGCAGTTGATGAATGTGTTTCATTGTTTGGGATTTATTTGCTGATATAAAAAGATTCATAAATCTGCAAGTTTGTAGCAAAATTTTTAATATCAGAGGCTGTAACATATGTTACCTGATGTAATAAATGGGCAAGCTCATTGTCTTTACGTAAGATATGCCTAAAAATGTTTTAATCTCCTCGAGGGAATTTTGCAGACATATTCCTTCTTATAGTACAACTCAAGCTGCATCGAATAAGGGATGTTTGCACTCTCTATGTTGGGGCGTTAGTCGGAAACAGCGTGTTACATGCGTTACTATATCAAATAGAGGAAATGTGGTTTGAAAGTTTGAGCTAAAATTGTGAAAAAACTCGCAGCTGTTGAATATCTTACATTGTTTAGGGATTTTAAGCTGGCTCCTATGATAAAGACTTATAGATCTGCTAGTTGTCATCAAGTTCTAAAGATCAGAGAGCGTTACATATGTTAGCGTGATAAGTAAAATCATCAAACAGTATTTTGACATCAAGCTGAGTAAGGGCCTGCTCCATCCTAATCCCCTTTGGAATTCTGCAGACAAATTACATCTAATGTAAACTATCAAGGTGCATTTAATAAGAAATGTTTGCACTCTGTAAGTTGGGGCGTTAGCCTGTAACAGCTTGTTACATATGTTACTATATCAATTTGAGAATAAGAAATTTGAATGTTTGAGCTACCAAAAGAAGACATTAAAATTATCTAATAAATTGACATTCTTATAGTCTTTATACTGGATGTCTTTTCTACATATGGAAGCTGTTTAACATTAATATGGCTAACTGTGGTGTTATGTGCGTTACATGAACCTAATTATAATTTAAAAGCTATAATTGTGGCTATTGTCATATAGTTAAACAACTACTATGACTTGGTTTGAAACTGTTTTATTAGATTTTACAAACATATACTCAATTGATAAATAGGAAAAACCAAGTTTGCTTTTCTATCTTAAATATTTTGTCTTATAGGAGCTAATACACAGCCCTTCTCCCAGTTTTACAGAGAAGCCAATTTTGTTATGACCGTTTAAGTAAAACACATGAAAGCGATTACAGCGTGTGGATATTTTTCATTTTCTTAGTTTGTCTTGCTCATATATCTACAAGATGTCATTAAGTTAAAAATCAGGACACTTAATGTGTACTTATAAGTCTTTGGTGCCAAAACACTAGAAACTATATTCATTTCTGATTATCAAGCCCATGGACTGGTGCTACAGATGTTATCAATGACCTTTTGGACACATTTCCTAATACTGTGCATATAATGCTAAATATAGAGCCACAAATAGAAAAGATAGTTTTACATTTTTACAAGAAAATACAATAAATGAAATGGTCCAAACTATTTCTCATCGATTTAACACTCATGTTAAACGTTTGTCGTTGTCTGCTTCTGTGGCAATCATTATTATCAGACGCCTCCTTACAACTAGTAGAATCATCACACAATATTTCAATCATTTACTGTTATTCAATTTTACCACCAGTCCACTCAAAATTGATGAGCCATTATCAACTTTCAAATTTTGCCATTTATGGCTTGGAACATTCAGAAACTGATATGAATTCCTAATAGTTGGCTCTTTGAGTATGTGTTTCAAGTGATACTCTGCAAGTAGGAGAAAGACTAAAGCTTTACAAGGATGAAAACTATGCCATTAAGAGCAATGAGTACCTGGACTGATGTACCTTGATATTTCTGTGATAAAGAATCATATCTTAGCTGGTTAACTTTTATAAATGTAGCCTTTCCATACATGCACCCCACATATTTTCATCTAATAATGTCTTTGCACTTATTATCTTTCCCCAAGCATTCAAAAACTTATTTGAAGTCTTAGTATTTCTGAAGTGCTGAAACCGAGATAACTCTTTCACTTCAGATAAAGGAACTAGATGTATCACAGCAGGTAAAGCAATTAAATGCAGGATGAACAGAGCGCAAATTAGACCCTTTCAATTCAATGATTCACTAAGTTTCTAAGATAAGAGCGCTTATTAAAGGATGTAACATATATAACTCGTCATAATAAATGAGCAAGGGCATTGTTGTGACATCCTTTTTTGGTTACACAGTCAGAGGCAAGTGTTTTCAATTTCAGTGTTTTCAATGAATCATGAAATGAGGCACCTTATCAACTTGTTTACTCTGTATAAATCTTCCATAGAGCATAATATAGAACTACTGGTTATCCCATTCTACCTATAGTCCACTTTCCTTTTTTTGAATGCAACAGCTAATGATACGGCTGCAAAAACTGAGAAATCATAGGTTTTACATTATTTTAAGACATGCTTGAATGTACTGACATCAAAAAAACAACCAACTGCAAACATAATTGATGGCATTATGTCCAACTTCATATTCTTTCTCTTATACCAGATAACTTTCAAGGTATAACAGAAATTGTTTCAGACGGTCTGCCAAAACCATCAAGAGTCAACATTGTAACTAAAGAAAACTTATAAAGTTCTTTGGGCGCCGCAAAATGCTAATGATCTAAGACCTGAGGACTTGAGCACCAAAAAACTGGATAGGTTTCATGGCAAATGATGCAAAAAGCAGACTATCAAATTTCTGTTTGACCAATGTCAGAAATCTTAAAGTATTCTTAGAGGTACACGGTAGAGACATAAGATTTTGCAAAATCAGAGCAAAGTTATCATTTGACTAGCACAGATGCAGAGGCAGCTGCATTTAGATTGCTCTTGCCACTTCACAGGTAGAGATATATACCAGAGTCATACTCCAGTGTATGCATATATGTGAAATGGCATTAAACCCATATTTAATCAGGTGTTTGGTCCCATGACACTGACATGCTGTTTCTGCTTTTGAAGAATGCTAAGGATTCAAGTTTGGCTGAGTCAAGCTGTTTGACGCTGGCACTGGCCACACATACAAAGAAAATTAAGTCTTTTGATGGCTAAAGAGGAGGATCACACGAAATGTTTGTCACAATTACCAATTTTAAAAAGTAATCTTAATTAATGTAACACATATAACACCATAGGAAGCTGTATATTTGTTAAAAAATCTTTTCTTATGTATCAAAGGAATTCAGCATGCAAACTACATGAATAATTCAAATAAATAGATAGTTTTATGTCTTCTTTCTGTTTCTCAGACTTTCAATTCATTTATTCTTAAATTGATATGGTAACATACGTATCATACCATTACAGGCTTACCCCCTAGTTAATAGAGTGCAAACATCTCTTATTTGATGCAGCTTGAATTGTTCTTTAAGGTAGGATATGTCTGCACAATTCCCAAAGGGGTGGAGAGGAACAGGATTGTATTCAGTTTGCAGTCCTAATACAATGCCATGATTCTACTGGTTGTGATGAAATGGGTGATTATTTTGCAATAGAAGCAGACACAATGATAGACATTGTGAGGGTGACTTGAATAAAGATTGTTTTTGAATAATTTTATTTAATAGGAATATTTATTAAATTGTGTCATTTAAATGAGAACTATTATTTTCTATCTATATGTCTATATATTTTAATATTATAGGCATTAGGAAATATGTGATTAAAAAGGTTATATATAACATAGGTAACACAATTCCATGGGCCTGTTATCAGCAATGACTGTAATTACTAAGACCAAGGCACCAGAGGCTAGAGATTAATAGGAAAGTATGTGAAAAACGGTATTTTTCTGAAATATCATCTCTTACTTCCAAGAAAATTTCCTAGCTCATTCATTATGCCATGTAACATACGTTACTTACTTTAATAAGTGCTCTGATCCTGATGTCAAACTTGCAAATGTATGATTCTTTATTGTATTAGCAAGACAGTGCCAAAAATGTAAAATATCCACGAGCGTCAAATATTTTCATATATTTTTCTTCAATTATAGATACCAAAATTGGATACTTAAAATTGGGGGTAGGGTTGTTTAATAGCTCATATAAAACAAAGTTTTTGAGATAGAAAAGCAAACTTTGTTTTTTCTATTAGTCAAATGAGTATTTTAGTCAACTAAGATTAAAAACACTTGTAAAAATGCACAAATCGTCTGTAAAATGAATGATGTTAGTCATGATTTCAACTTTCAAAGGGAAATTTAATCTATGTAACGCATATAACACCATTGAAGGCTGTAATTTTGTTTAAAATGCTGCTTTTGTGTAGCTTAGGCATCCAGCTTGCAAACTACATAAGAAATTTGAATAATTAGATGGTTTAATGTCTTCTTTCTGTAGCTCAAACTTTCATTTTGATTTTTTCCTTAGTTTGTTACAGTAACATATGTAACAGGCTGTCAGAGACTAACGCCCCGGAGCACAGAGTGCAAACATCTCTTAAAAGATGCGGCTTGAAATTTTCTTCAAGATAGGATATGTCTGCAAAATTCCCTAGGGGGGGGGAGCAGGACCTTTTTCAGCTCGAAGTCTATTATGAACAAGTCGAACAGGGTTCATGCGCGGATCCAGGAATTTTTGTCAGGGGGGGGGGGGGGGGTGGGGGGCGGGGGTCGAGGCCCGATGGCCAGAAAACAGTCTGGACAATGTTTTTTTAAGTCATCAACTTATTTTACAGTTTACAGAGTGGATCCAATGGTTTTATTACAGAGGGGAGGAGGGGGTCCAACTTCTTCCAGGGGGTGGGGGTGTCCAAAGAAAGCCATATACCTTGTGATTTTCCAGGGGGGGGGGGGGGTCCGGACCCCTTAACCCCCTCTGGATCCGCACGTGGGGTCGCCTGACGCCACTGTTTGCTTACAGAATTATGGTCTATCAAAATTTAAATAAAACTGAAAAAATACCACCCAACGACGACTAAACGGATAAAAAGCTATCTCCTGCTGGTCGAGATAGCAAGTGCGGATCCAGAGGGGGTCAGGGGGTCCGCCCCCCCCCCTGGAAAATCACAAGTCATATGGGTTTCTATAGGGTATAAGCAATTGGACCCCCTGGAAAAAGTTGGGCCCCCCCCCCCCCCTGGAAAATGTTGGACCCCCTCTGGAACCTTGAAAACTGATAGTTTTCTTCGAAATTAACCATCTGACTTCAGTAAAATAAGCTGAGGATAGAAAAAAACAACGTTGTCAGGGCTTTTTTGTCAGATTGACCCGGATCCCCCCCCTGACGAAAAATCCTGGATCCGCGCATGGAAAGCAAGGTGTACACGGGATAGCATGGTGTTCAAATAGCAGTGCAAAGACTAGCATGTGCACCCAACCCTGTTTCTGGATGTAAAAGAGTCAGTCAGCCTCAAATCACGAAAGACAGATTTTCTCATGTAATGGCTCTTCCATGGTCAAGCGACCGAAGATGACAAAGTACGGGAATCTGGTTCTACATTGATTGCCATTATCATAATCTTAGAATGCTAACAGCCTAACACCGAGCTATATTGGGTCCGAGCGTGTGCGAACAAGCTGAGCATGTTATGTCGCCACAAGGAATACGTCGTATGATGAAGACTCGAACCAACCAACCTATGTAGAAATAAAGTGTTCATACAAAGCCTTAAAATGGAGTACGCATTCGCAAAAACGTAAGTTGTGGGTCTTCTTACAATATGAAGGCAGAGAAATGTACTACTCTGACTCATGAGAGTTCTGTGTTCCAGTTGCACATATTTCATATTTACATGTAGAAGTCGCCATTTTCATTTTCAGTTTTCATTCCAAATCAATGAGTGTACGCGCACGTCTAACCTATAGGACTGAATGTACGTACATGTATTGTCTTGTCTACTTCTATGCTGCATTTTCGAGGGTTCTAAGAAAATAAGAATCTACATCATGACCAAAAACGAAAGCTGCGATATACATTGCTCTGTTACGTTGTAGAGCTAGCCGTCGGTAGTAAACAGAAGTTGTATTTTTGTTACGATTCCTCGGACCCAGTATGAAACCAATCAAGACAATGATTTTTCGTCATAGAACAAGTCCGACGTGACATCTCTTCCGTAAAGCAGGCCTATGTAAAGTTGGCCTGTAACCGGGTGATATCGCCGGGTATATCGCACATTGCATGTGAGTCGGTTGAAACGGCAATCCGGACTTCTATGTTTGGTTGTTTATTTTCAATCTTTCACCATGATATTAAGAATGTTAGTTGAATTGAAAATACTGATCAGACATTCAGCCTGTAATTAGGCTAAAAGGATAAACAGATATTTCTCCCTCTTTGGCAATTTTCGCATGTTTTTGTCCCGTTTTTCGATCTTCAGAATTTCATTTTATTAGTTCGTACAGTCCCGTTTCTCAGAAAAAAATATTTTTTATTAGTTCGTACACAACGAAAAAATAATTATTCTTTTACTGTACGAACTAATACAAGATTTACCGTATCTCCCGAACCCTTCGAACGATTTTCATTAAACTTCAACATAATGTTCCACTCAGAAAGATGATGTGCAAAACCCATGACTCGGCTACGCAGACTCCAGGTCAAGGTCATGGGATTTACCCTTAAACTTTGTACCCGCTCCATGTCTCCTGAACCCTTTGAAAGATTTTCATTAAACTTTGGTCAAATGTTAATCTCAATTAGAACGCATGCAGAATCCATGACTTCGCTACCCAGACTCAAGTTCAAGGTCGCAGTTCATGGTCATGGGATTAACCCTTGAATTTCGTGTCCGTTATATATCACCCTTTTGACAATTTTCATTAAACTGCTCTCAAATGTTCCTCTCAGCGAGATGGTGTGCAGAGCCCATGACTCGGCTACCCAGACTCCAGGTCAAGGTCACACTTCAAGGTCATAGGATTTACCCTTGAATTTCGTGTCTGCTCCATATCTCCTGAACCCTTTGAACGATTTTCATTAAAATTCACTCAAATGTCCATCTCAGAGCGCCGGTGTGCAGAGCCCATGACTCAGCTACCCAGACTAAAGGTCAATGTCACAGTTCAAGTTCACAATTGAATTTCGTGTCCTCTCCATATCTCCTGAACCCTTTTAAAACTTCACTAAGCTTCACCCAAATGTTCCTCCCAGTGAGAAGATTTGCAGAACCCATGTCTCGGCTACACAGTCAAGGTCATGGGATTTACCCTTTGAAAGAAATTACAGAACGTTCACCATTTTCCCACCTCCCCCGTTCCATAGGCAGTCGGTTGTTTGTTACTCTGAATCTGGATAAAGTGAGATATGAACGGGGCTGAAGTTTTGTAATGTAGGCCTAAGGTTCAATTTTAAATTCTATTTTAAAAATTCTATAGTTGGTGCTTTTTAGGCTGGCTTGGACATTGGACGAAATTGTTTGTAGAGTTGAAATCTTTGAGACGTAAGTAACGTAGGCAAGGGGTAATGTTTCTTTTTTCTTTTCTTTTTGTTCAGTAGTTTAAATTTTGCAATAGCACAGTATGTAAACTGAAATAAATATCCTGTACCCGTTCCTCCTAGCTCACGCCATATAAACATGAATTTCAGCGCTTGTGCGTAACTAGTAGTCGGTAATCGTGCCGATTTGAGGTTTTATGCCGACTTTTTAACCAGCTAATATGCTTTAGCGACTATAGCATATGTGGGGTAAGTTAATTGTGCATTCTTTTGTTTTTATCCACATTTTAACCTTGTAAAACGAAATCCTCCTTGCTATGTTCTGATATTACATTCAATCTCAGATGTGACAGTTGATGGTACAGCTGCAACCGTTAGGGTCCATCTATTTAGGTTGATTTTTTTTCACAGATCTAAGAAACTTTAACAATTACAACCATATAATCATGTAAACATGTGACTGCCTATTACATCAAAACCATGCAAACTGGCATTTAAGTTCATTTACGGTACAAAACGGCACTGTTTCCAAGCAGGCTGTAAATTTAAAAAGCGTAATGCGTAGGAGTAAATCGATAAAATAATGGAATCAAACGTAAGAATTTAGAAAAAAGCATTACTTACCTTGTTCGATTGTGTCCTATCTGTAAACGTAACAATGGAAATCGAAACGTGTACAACGCTATAAATACACGAATTTTCCGACTTCTGGTTATGCGTGAGCGCTGAAATTCATGTCTATAGGAGGAATGGGTACAGGATGTTTATTTCAGTTTACATACTGTGAATAGAAGTTAAAATGAATGTCAACTCACAAACACCCAATAATCAATATTGAAACCGATTTGTGTCCCTTGCACTGGACTTCTGGAAGTGATTCTTCATAGATTCTAATAGCAACTACTAACATCAACTCTACAAATATGAACAATTATTTACCTCGTTTTTCGGTAGTTTTTCCATGTATATATGTCTAAAATAGCATGTACAGAATGTACAGCAGATGGTAAACAAAAACTGAGGGTTCATTCAAAACAAAGATGGCTAATTATAAACCACTTTTCATGTTTAACATCCGGGCTAGAGTGCAAAGACAGTTGTATGACAACGCAATATAGAACTTGCAACAGGTGCTTGGCGTTGGCGATTTCGACGCAAAATGTAATAAAAAAAATCATTGACGCGTTAAACAATACTGCATACTCTTTCCAATTAGTAATTATGCACCTGGGTAAAGGTTGCGGGCGGGCGGACGGAAGGACGGACGCACTCACGCACGCAGGGCATTACCATTCCCTCGGCGATTAGATAAAACAAACTTTTCTAACATATTTTTTCACGGCTGCGCTGCATGTTAGCTTGTGCCATTGCAGAAATAGATGGAAATATTTTGATGTAGGAATATTGTTTAAGTGATAATATTGTTACTGTTTAAGCCGAATGGACCCTTATCAGTAGGACGAGCCCATTTCCAATTTTAGGGGTGTTGGTTTGGTATTTTTATATTAAAAAGTGAAGACTGATCAGACGCCGCATCATGCGGCATCTGATCTGGGTCTGCATTGTTTGTCTATGTCCCATAAAAAGACGCTAGGCTTTTGTGGTTTTACTTAAATATCTGCAACCGCAAACAATATGCTTTAAGTCAGTTCTGTAATCTACAGAGCGCTTGAAGCGACTGCAGCTGTGCAGTTAAAACAAACGATTTTTAATAACTGCAACTGCATTTTACGTCGCTTTCAACAACACGACGGCCAGTTTACTTACATGTAGCACTGTCCCGTTGAGACTTTTCCTAAGCAGTTTATCAGTACCCTTCAGGTCCTGGCAGCTGTAGTACCCAATTTTCCAAAGATAAAAACAAGAAATATCTTTTAAAAAGATATTTGTCTGCATGTATTGCTGTTTGTTACGCTTGCAAACTTGATAACATACTGAAAGGACCTTGTCGACGACATCTATGTTCGATCCCGGAGGGTTTGTTACATGTACTGGTTCGACCTGAGCTCGACAGCATAATTTCAACTTCTGAATGCAGTGTAACTGAATGGGTTACGCCTGGGCTAACGAGGCTGCAATGCAAACAACCCCTTAGTTTTATTATTTCAAGGGTTTTTAAACCAATGCATGGCACTAATACAAAATCACAACTTTAGTGGAATTGCTAATTCACCTTTAAGTTTCATAAGAACAGTCCCTTTAAATTTAATTCAATTTCCCCGTTTGAACTAATGTCAAAGGGTTGCAGACGACATTTTAACACTATTTGGAAATTTGATGATATGAAAATATTAGACTACGCATAGCGATAAGAAAGTTTTAGTCAAAATGGTGAAATTTCACGACCTAAAATGTATGTTCTAACAGTAACCTCTCAGATTGGTATTGCAATGAATAGATTTGTCTAAAAATAGAAGTCTACTTTCAGAACCATTGACATTTTTCTGATAAGAAAAGTGCAGAAGTACTCGGCTGCTTCAGTAGGCTGTATCCCTAGATTTTGCATTTATCTTCAGTGAATGTTGTCCCCCAGAATGAGTTTGTATGGACAGTCTGTTTATTATCCACTGAGACTTCATATTTTAGCAAGTACACAAATATGCAAATTTCTGACTATTCCTGATTGGTTGAAATTTAGAAAGGGAAAGAGATAGCATACGGCAAGTACATGAATGTATTGCTAATACTACCAAAATAGGTTCAGACGAGCGTGTGCATTCTATCTTTAGTGCCATACACATTGTAGTTGATGGTGCACTTTACTTAACTTAATGATATAAACTCTTTATTTGCTTAACCATTTTCATTCTGATGAATTTTCCCATACATCATGATACAATGAGTATGGAATAGTCCAATTTTTATTTCAAGGGTTTGCCGGGCATTTTTGTTTAGTAAAATGCTGTATGACGTGTCCCTGATAGATCGTTTTTTATCTTAGCGAACGATGAAATGCCGCCTTATGCGGAATTCAGCTGGGGCTTCGCTGTTTGCCATTGTACCTGGAATGAAAAGGGTTCAAATGTGTCGAATAAAAATGTTCAATTTTTACTAAATATAATGACTTAAAAACAGAGATGAAATTTCTATGCGCACTGTGTGTTTATCAGGGTGAAAACGATAGTTTTAGATACTTATAAATTAACTTATTTGCACCTACAAACGTTCTAATATTACTATTTGTGATAATTTGTGGCCGCTTCAAACGTCACGTTTTTGCCATCCGCACGTCATGACTTTTGTCGCCAATTCTAAAGCTTCTAAAAACCCCGATCTGCCTGCGCTCTCGCCAAGCTTTTTTTTTTAGATTTGGACACATCCGTTTTCCAAATATTTTGAAAGCCACAAGGACATTTTTGAATTAGTATATGCACGCATGCCCGCCGCGCGTATATTTTAATTTTTATTCTAATGAGCTTTTTTCCACCACCCCACGCGACGCTGTGATGCATCTATTTGCGACACGCTTCATTTAAATTGAATCCAACTGCAATATTCACATTTTCGAAATTAATCGCTCCGTGCTCCAGGAAATTGGGCGCAATTTGTTGATGGCAGCCCTGAACAATATACGTGGCAATATTTTAGAACATCGTCGAAACAACAACAGCAACAACATATGGTGTTCTTAGCTTGCATTTGAATAATTAGTGACATATATATGAAATGAGTTCGGCCCAATTAATCTTTTAGTATCTGCTCATTCAATATTAACCTTTAAAGTGCCAATCACGACTGCAGCAGATGACACATTTTGCGTCATCTTTCCTTATTTTCAAAATAAATAAGGAATGGTATTTCATGAGAATCGTCTGCCAGCAGACGATTCTCATGAAATACCATGCTCATGATGCCTTATTTATTAGTTTTGAAAAAGCAGCAAAATTTGAAATTGTCGTCTGCTACAAATTATAAGAGGCGCGTTATGTGCTGTGCTCATTGTTAGTCTACTATTGTTGCTCGCGTATTATGCATTTTGTCTCAGCAGCCTCGGGCAACATAATGCATGTAAATGCAATAAGACATTGCGATGACATCATGCCATATAATAAGACATTTAAATGACATCAAACTATGCCATATGACAACATAATGACATCAAATTATGTCAAAATACAACATAATGAGTTATTGGCATAAAAATGTTATAAGCCACCATAATGGCATCATACTATGTAATAAAGACATCATAATGCCATCATACTATTGTTATGTAAAATTTACCATAACGACATCATGCTATAAAGATACCACAATGACATCATACTATTTGTATGTAAAATATATCATTATGACATCATCCTATGTAATAAAGACATCATAATGGCTTAATATTATCTAATAAGGCAATATAATGATGACATAATACTTACTTTGTAATAAGTCTGAGTTTGTTTCATATTATAGGGACAATTGGAATATCTATGGGTTGCATTGTTAGGTCGATAGGAAACTAGGATACCTATTTGAGATTTGGTTGGTGAGCATTGTGACGAAACGTTGCTCATGTAAATTTTAAGGGGAATCTGTTATTCTACATATCCCTGATAACGGCTGAGCTTTTTTCAGCCAAATGGTCATATTCTAGCAACAGTAAAACCTGTGTAAAACGGCCACTCAAAAATAGACAAAAAAGGTCTTAACTTAATTATAGATATAAGATGAAGGTCGAAAGCATTGCAGAGTACTCCCTTTGCAGCATTCTGCAATCCTTTTGAGCTGCATTAAGCGATAATTGGTCTTGAAAACCTATTTTCTGTTTTATTGGGTGGCCGTTTCACACAGGTTTTACTGTAGTCTCTGTAGCTGAGTAGGCTGGTGTATCGCCAACGCCATGGAAAGATTTTCCCGTGATGTAGCTTAACCAAATTAACTCTTTGAAGACCCACCAAAAATTTGGAGCAGACGACATTTTCAAATTTCATTTCATTTTAAAGAAACCAAATAAGGCTTGATAGTTCAGACGATTCATGTGAAATGTCGAAGCCTTCTTTTTTCCAGAGTTTCAATAAGGATTATAAAATTTGTCGTCTGCACCAGTCATGATTGGCGCTTTGGGGGTTAATTTCATTTCCCCTCCTACGACTCCATCGATGAGTCTTTTCCCTCCTGCAGAGAAAAAAAATGCGATTGACATTGAAAAAGATACACTTCGAGAACCACATTCAAAATAAAGCTCTAAAAAGCGCACATCCGGAACATTTACCGTATATTGCTCTTTGAACCCGTATACCGTATACGTCCTTATTGGCCAAAATTACATTCTAAAGAATTTTGGCCATTTGGCAAGAGGTTATAGAGAATGTGGTCGAACTGACATACAAGCTGCGTAAAAAGTTGCGGAAAATTTCTAATCGCACAGTTGGTTTATTAAAGAAAACAGGGCAAATTGAGGTGTCTACCTTGTTCCTCGGACCATGCATCATGCTAGTTTTTTTTTCTTCAATGAAATGTACCGTTAAGGGGTTTAAGAGTGATATAGCATGCCAGTCACCAGGGAATCCCGCCTTTTGTTCATTATCGTTTATTGAAGAACCCAGACCAAATATGTAACTTTATGATGAAGGTGTAACTTTATGGTGAAGAACATTGACAAAATCTGTAACTTTATGGTGAAGAACCTTGACCAAATCTGTAACTTTATAGTGAAGACCCTTGACCAAATCTGTAACTTTATAGTGAAAACCCTTGACCAAATCTGGAACTTTATGGTGAAGAACCTTGACCAAATCTGTAACTTCATGGTGAAGAACCTTGACCAAATCTGTAACTTTATGGTGAAGAACCTTAACAAAATCTGTAACTTAATAGATTAAGAACCTTGACCAAATCTGTAACTTTATGGTGAAGAACCTCGACCAAATCTGTAACTTTATGGTGAAGAACCTAAAACAAATCTATAACTTTATGTTGAAGAACCTTGACCAAATCTGTAACTTTATGGTGAAGATCCTCGACCAAATCTGTCACTTTATGGCGAAGAACCTTGACCAAATCAGCACATTTTTGGTGAAGAACCTTGACCAAATTTGTTACTTTATATTGAAGAATTTGACCAAATCTGTCACTTTATGGTGAAGAACCTTGACCAAATTTGTTACTTTATATTGAAGAACCTCGACCAAATCTGTAACTTTATGGTGAAGAACCTCGACCAAATCTGTAACTTTATGGTGAAGAACCTCGACCAAATATGTAACTTTATGGTGAAGAACCTCGACCAAATATGTAACTTTATGGCGAAGACCAAATCTGCGTGTGTGTTACATGTATTATTTAATCTAAAACTCTAATAATTAAATTATGACTGGATACTTGTTTTCCATGATTTCCCATTCTCACAATTCATACATTCTACTGCGTGTACCATGAAGTTACAGATTTGGTCAGGTTCTTCACCATAAAGTTACAGAACTGCATTATTGCGGTGATTGTTGCACGAGGTGTTTTTTTCTAGCAGGCCGACAGTATATACTTAGATATATTAAAACTTTACTTATTATATATTCTGCACACATCTTATGAGTCATTCTTGCAGTTTGCATTTAAACTCGGTCGCAAGATGAGATAACGTCCCTTATAGTCCACATTTGTACAGTTTTTATAATATATGTAGTTGTATATTATGAAAATATATGAGCTCTTTACATGCCAATTGTATTCTGCTGATTTTATTTGCAAACGGTCTGGATCCAAGCTGCTTGATACTCTGATGGTATTCCTGAAATTCCTGAAGTCTGATAAAACCAACATACCACAAAAATGCATAAAATTATCCAGCGTACAAATAGTTCAACAATCTTACGGTTCGGTTTATCATCGTCCTATAAACAGTGGAGACCTACATGTAGATGAGTTGCCACAAACTTCAAGCGCGGATCAGAGGGGGTCCAACTCTGACGTACATGTATTTTTATAAGGGGAGACAGGATCCAAATAGCACTTATAGCGGGCCATCATTGGCCTGCCAGCGAAACGCCATTTAAATGGCGCTTCACTGGCGGGCCGATGATGGCCCAACATTGAATGCTGGCTTGGTAGCTTTGTGATTTTTCAGGGGATCCGGACCAGCATTGATAAGAAACCCATATATTTTTGTGAATTTTCAGGGGGGAGGTCCGGACCCCTGCCCCCCCCCCCCCCCCCCATCTGGATCCACGCATAAACTTGCCAGACTCTATACAGTTTGCTATTGTAAAAATCGCAATTTGGGCCAGAGTCATGACAAAACATCCTTTAACCCTTCGAAGACCAGAAACCCCTAAACGGGTACTTTGGCAAACAGAGAAGACCCAGATGAAAAGCCGCATAATGCGGCATTTCATCAGGGTTTGCACCGTGACTGTTTGCTATGGTGCTAAGGCAAAATCGATCTTCGGAGAAAAAAACACACTATTTTTTGAAATGATAAGCTGTGACCTCTCAATATATACAATAAACCATCCTGACTTAACCGTATTTTAACTTTGTTGAAAATTTCATTGGTCTTAAGAGGGTTAAACGATTATGCGGACGCACCCAGAGAGGCTAGATGACTGAATCTTCACCCGCAGCGATGGTTCTGTGGAGGCTGGATATTTTCGCATTTTTGCAGGCTCGCCTGAGCCTGTGTTCCTCGACAATGCGATCAGTACTAATATTTCATGTGCTCTTTCATCTTCTCCAGCGAAGGTTTCGTTGGTATTACGTAAAGATAGCGCAACCCTTTGTAGGACAAGATGGTGCTCATTCAGCTAACGGACATCTCAACGTGCGCCCTCTTAATTTATTGATTTATCATTTATAGACTATAAAACTTTTTGTCATGGAAACTGCGAGAAAATATCTACAAACGTGTCTATGTAACTCGATTTCTAACATAATGGCATGTTTCTTGTTCGACTCAGTATACATTGTCCCGACTACGTAGCTGATGCTCGCTTTATGTGTTTGAACGATAAACCAACACCAGAGTCTCTGGCGAACATTTGGCCAGAGCAACATACATAATGTATTTAAGTCTCCTAGTGGCTGAGGCAGCTGTTCGTTCTATGGCAGTGCTATCGTTGCTGTTGTTAGTTCATTGTAATTTTGTTGCTCACATGGCTTAGTTTGATTCTTTACGTCCCATGAAACAATTTTACAGCTATTTCGGGACGTGCCTCCCTGGGTTGAACCAAAACTGGAAGTTTTTAGAACTAATTTTTAGCAATAACTTTTTTATCTTCTATTTTAGCAAAATGCCAACTTCTCCAAAAGGTCTGGTGCTTGTTGCGCAAACAGATTTAAAGTGTATGTTCATGCTTTTTTAACATTTTACTCTATTCACAAATAAATATTTCGTTATGGACTAATTTTATTTTCACAGATCATTTATCCATCTGGTTAGTTAAATACAGAAGCTTTAATAGCTGTTTATCTAACCTTCTGGGAGCAATTGGCACACATTAACCTGAGTTCTGCCAAATGATTGAAGCGGCACCTTTCAGTCAATTTCTTTATTTCAATATTGGATAATGGATATTCCGTTTTAACTACAATCAACAGCCAAATCAATGCAAATTAAACTGTAACAACTGTCAAACGAAAAGTATTTTGTTTTTCAATAAGTTTCATTTGATTTTATTCGGTCTTTTTGTTAGCAAAATGAAGAAAAGTGTTACAAAATATGTCGTCTGCTATAGTAATAATTAGTGCTTTAAGACTTAAATTTTAGAATTAATTATTAAACATGGACCAAGTATCAAAATATACTCATCAATGCTCACACTGCTAAAAGCATTACTCTGAAATATTGTTATTTTTTGCCTTTTGACTGATTTATAGTTCTGGTTTGGTAGTGTGTAAGTAGGTGGATGTGATTCCAGTTTGGTGTGTAGAGATCATTGACCTGAGAATGACCAGACTCCCATTAAGAAGCAAAAGTAATTAATTACAGGCTAATAGAAGGGCATTCACAGACATTTAATGAGGGATTATTCCTGCCATACTGTAAACTCTATAATAAATGCATTTAAAAAGTGAGAATTATCCCTTTAAGTGTACATAGATGTAGATTTTGCAATAAATTGAATTTCGTCTTTTATTGACAGATACAATTCGCATATGCGTGACAAAAAGGGGTAGTCTCGAAAAACGATTCGTAAGCGGTGCATATTCCGTTATTCAAAGGCTGTGCAAAACATTAAACTCCCGTTTGCATACTCAGAATTTACCGTGCATATGCAGAATCATTTTTAAGCAGGCTCATTTGTAGGAACAAATGTTGGATTTTCGCATGTCATGTCATATTTCTCTTATGCACGTGCTATGAAATGAACGTTTTTGTGATTACCCCACTGGCTTCATGCACGAGCGAATCAGGCGCGATTTCCATTATATTTGAACAAGCAATCCATCGCTTTAGTTATTGAATTAGGGCGATGCAATGTAACTTTTTGATTGACATCTTAGACTGGGTTTATTTGCGCTTTGCTTAAAATGTCCAAAGAGTCGATCTAAGCACAGACGAACCTTCAGTACCTTGGATTTTGTAACTGTTTAGAGAAGTTGGCGGAGATGTTCCCGAATACTTTTCATCAGGAGAAGTTTCTGATAAATGACGCAGTAAAAAGTTATCGAGAGAAACTTAGTTCTACAACACTACAGCTGGATTTTTATGTCTTGCTAAAGGACACAACGCAGTGACGCCGGCGAGGCACGAATCCGCAACCCCTCGGTCTCGAGGCAGGCACTCTACCACTGAGCCACTACGTTCCCAATGTGTGTCTGGTGTGTTTGTGTCTGTGTGTGTGTGTGTGGGGGGGGTGTTGGGGGTAGGGTAGGGAGAGGGAATCTTGCTTTTGCTTTAGCTACAGTTCATTCTGTACATTCCTACATTGTATATAAGTCGTCAATCATCACACTGAGGCGTTGGGGAAGGATGAGCTGGTGGCTCAACTTAACATATTCTCGCTTGTTTATGTGTATCTTTGCTTGTCTGTGCACAAAATAGAAGGTGCCTATCTTCAATGTGTGAATAATCATTATGCAAAGTTTGAATATAAAGGAATGAATACTGTTGGAGATACAGAATACACAAACTAGGCACCCCTAAGCATTTCGGATGGAAAAATGTCTATGTTCAACACCAATTAAAAATGAGAATATAGTTATGAAACGTGCACAAAATAGAAGGTGCACATCTTCAGTGTATGAACAATCAGTGTGTAAAGTTTGAATATAAAGGAATGAATACTGTTGGGGTTACAGATTACACAAACTTGGCACCCCATGGGCATTGCGGATGGAAACAATGTCTAAAGTCAACACCCCTCAAAAATGAGAAAAAAATATGGAACGTGCACTAAATAGGAGGTGCACATCTTCAATATGTGAACACTCATACGCAAAGTTTGAATAAATAAGGTTGAAAACATTTGGAGTTACAGATTACACAAACTTGGCACCCTAAAGTGTTGCGGACGGACGCACGGACGGAGTGGACCCACTTCTAGACCTGCTTTCGCTAAAGCGACGCAGGTAATAACCCACTGAACTGGAGGCTAGAGCAATGCACATATTACACATTCACAACTGATAAATGGTTTCATCTATTCGTTTAATTGCTTTCATGGACGAAAATGATGGTCAAATATGATGCAGATCAGGCCCCTAAATAAGAGTGCTTAATAATTAATATTTGTTTTCTTATTTCTCAAACAAAACATATGTTGTGAGTGCTCAAAAGAACCGTCTCATTGAGTGCTTGATTAAAAATGTTTTTCTTATTTCTCAACCAAAACCTATGCCGTGAGTGCATATATAATAAAATTGATTGGTAAGAAAATATAGACAGTGTTACGCTAAATGAAGTCTGTTTGTCTAGACCTATGATGCAGATGCGACGTATCTGTTTCAAAGACTCCCGGACCGCTGTCCGATTTGTAGTCCAAAAGAAAACACAGACCCGACACAGCCGTCTATGTCCATTAACTGGCGCTCAAATAGCACTATGTCAACTAAACTCCCAAGATTCGTACTGTGCGCTCCACCACTGTGTTACAATATACTGTTTTTGCAGGCAAGGTATGGGAAAGGAATAGATACAAAACCATTTTATTTTTTTAGTATTTATTTGTTTTTTGTTTGTCACATAACGAGTAACGTGTTCTTATAAAACATATTCATTATGATGTAAGTTTAAGGATGGTATAAAAGATCATACAAAGTTTATTATACAAATTACTATAAATACACTAACAGACCAATGTACATCTATAAACAACCTTATCCCAGCGAGCATGTCATCTCGGGCCACAATCGGCCCGCCGGCGGATCCCATTCCAATGGCGTTTCGTTGGCGGGCCGTTAGTGGTCCAAGATGGCATGCTTATTGGGAATGAATTCTTCATACGGGGGAAAAAAGAGGCAGAAAGCATCGCAGTGTCACAACGACGTCGACGTCAAAAGATGAGGCTCTATATTTGCTGTTAGCGACCACGTAGTGCATAAACCTACCAGTTCAGCTGCATACTCTAGCCACAAGAGCTTGAGGTTCGGTCCTTATATCACATCTATAGCCTCAAAACCCAAAGCTCACAATGTCATTACGTAATGACATTGTGAGCTTTTGGTTTTGAGGCTATATAAGTGATATATGGACAGAAATTCAGCTCCTGTGCACTAGCTGACAACTTGACCATTTGGATGGAGAAGCATGTATAATTTCATCGTGAAATAAACCCTGATCTGACCTGGGTCCATAGTGTTTGCAATTAAAGCTACCTAAGAACATAAGCAGGCGTCAAAAGTCGTGATTGGCGCGAAAAGGGCTTAGATTTCCAGTTAAAGCGTATAACAAAAGTGCTGATCAAACAACGCATGTACGTAGGCTGATCTGCACCTTTGTTGTGTGTACACAACACTCATCTTTCTCATGACGTGGCTCATTTTTAAACTGTTTCAGCGCCGACGTTTCGGTTGACGTTACGATCTTAGGCCAAGTAGAACGTCAGTATCGTGAGTGGTCGCTAACAACGTCGCTAACACGGTGGTGCCTCCTGCCACTAAAAAGATTGGAGTTTTTACCCAAAGAGTTCTTTAATATTTTCTATGGACAATGCAATTAAAGCAAGTCATAAACGAAACAGATTCATGTACGAAAGCATGCATGCACGAGCTCTACGTTCCTTGTCACATGATGAAAATGCAGTCACGTGACAATAATTTGAATAAATTTACATGTCACACATGAAGGACTAATGTATTATATAAATAAGAGAACAAGCACGTGAGATTTTGGTACTAATCACATTGTCGAACAGCGAAGGTTCAGGTGAGCCTGCGCACATGAGCAGTCTCGCCAGAACCTTCGCTGTTCGTACACACAGATTATGGGTATTGATGAAGACTGAGATCAAAGTTAACTTTTAAAGCGCCAAAAAAAATGCATCTGAAAATGTCGTCTACTCAAGTCGTCTGCTGCAAATAATTTCCCTTTATTACTGACAAATTAAGTATAGAAGCAAACAGCGTGGACCCAGAACAGACTGCTCATAGGAGCAGTCTGATCTGGGTCCACACTATTTGTCATAGAGGTTACTTAAACATTTCAGCAGACGAGAAAAGCAGACGACTTTTGTTGCGATTGGCGCATTAAGGGTTATTTTGTTTTTTTGTTTGTTTTTGTTGCTTTACGTCCCATGTCAACAGCTATGGTCATTCCGGGACGGTCAGTTCACTTAACCACACTTTTTCCTGGGAAGGCTTGAGCAAGCGGTTTACCAGTAATTTGTGCACATACTTTCGCTTGTAACTGACAACAACCCTTCTTGAATAAATCAGCAGAAGGAAGGAGAATGACCGTAGAAATTATTTCATGATCAATCTCCACGAAAGTATGGTACCGGGCCGGGATCGAACTCGCGACCCCTGGATCTGCAGTCAGACTGGAATTTTACACTGTTATCTATTAGACAAACCCATTTTTGTTTTAAGGGATATTGGGTGGTACTAGTATTTTTCAGTTTTGTTCAAAAAATTTAATCGAACATTCTGTAAGCCAACATTGGAGACCCTGATCAGACGCCGCTTTTTATAGCGGCGTCTGATCTGGTTCTGCACTGTTTGCTTATGTCCCACAAAAAAGACGCTATGTTTATTTAGCTTGATACCCTATCATGGGCGTTTTAAGGAAGCTTTTGCGCGTATGCGACAGGTACCAAAAGCTCATGTGCTGACCTAATATCTCTAAATAATAACCCATTAATGTTAGACACCATCGAAAAACCGGGACATTGCAAGCTGTGAAGAACCTGATAAGGTGTCATCTAATGTGACAGCTTATCCTGATCATCACTTAAAGCTTTGACAATCGAAATTATTTACAGTTAGCCAGCGAGCAATATTTGAGTTAATTCAACAGAATTTTTCAAAATGCCGGAGTGTGGGTGCATCTTAGTTTGGACTGGATATGAGAAATGCACATTATGAAAGCATGAAAAATCAGTCGAGTATGAAAACTATGATTTTAATCTAAATTTCTTCTTTTTTTTGGTGAAAAATCATGCAAATTTTCAAAAAGTACAGAAAAAAGCCAGCAAGCAAATATTTAATTCTCGCTGTTTTCACTCAATCTAAACATATGTTGTTGGTACTCAAAAGAACCGTCTCATCGAGACGGTTCTTTTGATTAATTACAACATATGTTTTGATGAGAAAAATAATCCTAATACGTCCCCCTGACATGACTTCTGTAAAACTGTTTAGAAGGTATCAATCCAATCTTAATCAAAGTTCTGTTTTCCCAAAAGTGTGACATGGGCCTCCACGCGAGGAAGCCTGTCTTCGGGATTAGCGACAATGTGCGACTCAAACCAGCCTGCTCAATTACAGAGCCTAGCTAGAATATGGAAATTTTGCATGAAGCATGTTTAGCTATTATGCATTCTTGAAAGCGAATAACAATATCGCTGATCAGACTGCGCGGATGCTCAGGCTATTCAGCATTTGAGTTGTTTGCGTGCAACTAAACAAGTCTGGTTTTCAAGCGTGGAGGCCAATGTATGAAACGAAACCGATATATGAAAGAAACATGACTATAAGTACTCGGCCAAAATGAATCCCAATATGGTAGCCTGTAGCCTTCTGTGGTTTGTTCGAAATATCTATACAGGTAACATGGTTTACATTTTCTGACCTGTATAACTTAGGTTACAGATCACTAAAACTCATATTATCCTGTGCAACTAATCAAGTCAACATTTACAAATGTTTTTTTATAATAATAGACACAAGCTAGAGTGGCACTGCATGCATAATCTATTTATGATCACATGAGTGTCCTCACCGGCGTCACTGCGTTGTGGTCCTTGAGCAAGACACATTTATCCTAGCTTAGTACTGGTTCAACCCAGGAAGAACCGTCCCGCATAACTGAAAGATTGTTGAGTGGACGTTAAGAATTAAATCAAACAAACAAAATCACATGAGTGTGAGTGTTTCTTTCACGCATGTAATTGATCACTAGACTCATCATTGTAACAATCTTATTGAGCCCTTAGAGTATGAAAAGTCAAGAAAGCCATAATAACCCATTAAAGCATAATAAAATTTCCAACCCTTTTCAAAATAAAAACTCATTTCCTTTTTTACGGTTGTTGGGTGGTATGTTCTTCTTTTTAATCAAATTTTAAGAGGAAATCATGTTAGCAAACAGCGAACACTGTAATCAGATGTCCCATTCTGCGGCAACTGATCCAAGTCTGTACTGTTTGCCTATAGCCCACAAAAGAGGACGCTAGACTTGTATGGGTTAATCAATTTACACCAGGGCCTAATATTCATTGTTACCGTCAACAAAAACTACTTCCAGTTGACACAAAACATTCAAGCAACGTCGATTCAAAGTTGACGTCAACTTTGATTCAACGTTATTTCAACGCCAAGTGGTAACCGGATCTATAAGCACAATATAAATTACAGTTCTTTGTGTGTGTTTCGGTCATACTCAAAACGTATGAAAATGAGTCGTGGCATGAGATTTCCAACAATGTGGTATGTGTGATCAGCAAAGCCTCAGATCAGCCTGCGCATATGTGCAGTCTTATCAGAGCATTTGCTAGTCGCTGGCATAATTAATGAGTGTTTAGCTACTGACTGAACAACATTTGGAGATTCTACTCTTAAAAGGAGGCTGCACAGGCTCATCTGAGCCTACACTTGTCAAAATACCACATTGTTCGAAATCACATGTCATGGCTCAATATAATCAGCACATCTAATAAGGCACATAATATCACAGCTATATATGAACATATACACAAAGTTTTGTGCTGAAATGTTCAACGTTATGCAGTTCTCTACACTAGAGTTCTTTACACTAGAGTTCTTTACACTATAGCTCTTTACAATAGAGTTCTTTACACTATATTCACATTGGCACATAGGGTATCTGAACTGGAAGACCTCTCAACATCACGGAAAAAGAACCTTATGTCAAGTTTGAAAATTGGGGACCCCGATCAGATTGTACGTTTACACAGTCAGACAGAGTCCCCGATTTCAACAACCATATTGCATCTGCACATGCATCCTATTGTTAATTGCCACTGTAAACTATCTTCAGTGTGACCAAATTAAATTGCCTGCTTAGCTAGAATAATCACAATGGGGATGAAGTAGGTACCTATTTAGAGAACAGCAATAATGCAGGCCAGTCTATAGGATGTGCAGACTGATCTGTGCCATTGTTTTTCGCATGTTACATTAACAGGTACGTTAATATTATGATTTATATTTATTTTGCAATTTGACCCAAAATAAAACACATACTTATAATCATTCAGGCGAAAAAAGTGATTTTTTGGTTTGCTTTCCATATTAAGCGAACCATGAACGCAGATCATGTGACGATGTCACATGATCTGCGTTTCATGGTTCGCATTGACAAGGAAAGCCAGACAACCAAGTTGGTTGTTGATTTTTGTACAGTATGATTGGAATCTTCACTGGCTTAAATGACATAAGGTTTTGTTTCTTGGGTGGACTCTCGAGTTTAACGTTCACCTTTATATCACGTTACTTCTTCCAGTATATATGATATGTTATCAAATCTCTCTTTCTGATATCACCTTTTGGAGTGTATTGGGAAATCTAACCATTTCGTACAGACTAACAATAAAACCCTCATCAGACTTGTAAGCACAAATCTGGTCAGTGTCTTCAATGATTGCTACATACATCGTCTAGCCAAATCTGTAGTAGCAGATTGCATCATCATTATGTTTGAACTGCATTCACACATCAATGAATTTCCCAAACGCATCCAATCAGTCCAATCAGCTAACCTTTGGACATTTTTGACACATGTCAAGATTTTGACATGTACTGACATCAGGGGATGTCGTTCAACCTCTCCACATGCACCTGCAGTGATTTCACTTTGTGACCTTTTTCTTCTTCTCAGGTGTATCCGACTTCACAGACTCTGGAGATTTCTTTACTGCCTTATCTTTTCCCTTCAATCCAAAGATTTTTCTTAGAGATGGAGATTTGTTCCCTTGTAAACTTTGATCTTCTTCTGTCCCTTCAGCAACAGGTGCCAGTTTACCAGTGCAATCAGACTCAGGACGTACCTTACTAGTATGCCCTCCTATCTTATACATTAAACCCCTAAGTTTTCCATCAGTACTTTTGTCTTTGTCCGGAGTTGTTGTAGTATCATGCCCAGTTTTGTTTGCATTCCTTCCCGGGAGTCGTAAGCTGCCATATCTTTTCAAGGGTGATGGAGCTTCTTCCTTTTTATTTGGAATAGAGTCTGTATCTTTGGCTCTTCTTGGAGGGGGTGTGGGAGGTGGTGAATCTTTATTGTGGGATGTATCAAGACTTAACCTAGCTTTTGAAGATGCAGTTGGTTCCATAAAGGATCTACGTGGAGTTGAAGTTTTTGCTGGTGCTTCCTTTGCACCAGGAGAGTGGCCAAAAGTTGGACGGTTTTCTGAAGATACTCTCATTGACTGGGAGCGTTTTAGTCTTGAAGGTGCAACTGGTGTATCAGGACTAGGTGTAACAGACCTTGTTGACAAAGGAGTTGTGGGTCGATTGCCAATAGGATTTGGAGTTTGCGACCTCATTCTTGTTGGATTAGGTGTAGTAGATCTATTTGGTGTTAAACTTGTTGTTTTAATCCGATGCGCAGGCGGTGGTGGCGGTGCTTGTTTAGTTTTTGTTGTTGTTTTAGTAGCTGGTTTGGTAGCTGGTGTAGTGGCTGGTGAAGCTCGGGTTGCAGGACTCCCAGAGATAGAGCGAGTAGATCTTCCACCAACAGTTGATGTCGCATGAGTAGCTGGTTTTGATGCTACTCGTGTGGTGGATTTAGGAGTAGATGTTGGTTGTGGTGTTGTTGATCTAGAAATTGATTTTGGCTGTGGCGTAGTAGATCTAGAAGATAAAGAGTACATCGAATTTGGTCTATCTGGTGTGCCATGCAGAGATCTTCTTTTGCCATGTGATGTACTGATTTCCGATGTTGTACTGGCTGATGATACTATGCTTGTATTGGATCCAGTTGTACTGGGATATCCACGGGAAAGCCTACCAGATTTAACATTACTGACATTGGTTGTAGAGCTGCTGTGAGTTCTGTCTATATCAGACCCTGAGGAATCGTGACGATTACCTCTAACAGTGCTACTAGCTGTGCTCCTCATATAACTAGGTACAGATTTACCTTTCTTTGATGAAGTTGAGGATGCTGGCGACAATGGACGCTTAGAATCACTAATATCTGATGATGTTGATTTCTTTCGTTTGACAGTTGATTCTAAATCTGAGTGTTCTCCCCATGTATCATCCTTCATTGTTTCATGGCCACTATCTGGAGATGTAGCTGAGTACTCTATTGAAGAATCGAGTGAAGAGTCTTTGTTATTCATATCTGCATTTATAGCAACAGCTTCTGTCCATGATTCTGTTCTTTGAATCTTTGTATCTTTAACTGACGCTCGTGCACCAGCAACTATTAAGTTCTCATTCATTTGCAACTTTGTCATTTGTTCTGGCTTTTTACCGAAATTTGGAGCAAACTCAGAGTCTAATGTACTACTTAAGGAAGTTCTTTGTGACACTGTTCCTGACATAGTTTCAAAACCCTCATCTCTAGCACTGTCGCTACTGCTAGCATAGCTGCATCGAGAACCAATTTCATTTTGTAACTCGTTGCTACCTTGTGACTTATGTAGAATTAATCCATGCAGTGTTTCAGAACGTGGACTGTCACTGAACTGCTGCTTTGGAGAAAGACTTCCTGATTCTGGAACATTGTCATAGAAACTTCTGCGCATTTCTTTGCGTTTCTTTCTCCATTCTAACATTTTGGCTTGTGGTAAATCATCATTTTCATCAAAAGGGACACGCTGTTCAAACTTACTCAAAGTATGGTCTTTTGTTTCAGAAGCATTAGCAATGTGTATGTCTGTATTTATGTTTAGTTGGGGTATAACTGGCTTTTCATCTTTCCCTTCAATAATTCGGTTTGAAAACAATGGTGATGACGACTTTGCACGAAGCTTTTCAGATAACCTTTTACCAACAGAATTCTTTCTACTCTGTTCAGGTGATGACTCCCCATCACTATTTGCTTCTTCGCGCAATGTCTCTGTGGATGTATTAGTAGATTTAATAGATAATCTACTGCTTGAACTTTTAGGACTGTCACTTCTTTGACTAGAAGGTCTTTTCGGAGAATTAGAACCTTCCGTATTATTTTCAATGTCACTTTCATCATCAAAAACACGTCCATTGCGCCTTCCATCAGTGAAAAGTTTTCCTGAGCTGTTTCGAAGAGAATTACGCTTTTCACCTGTAGGAATAATTAGATCACCACTTTCATTCATTAGTTTTCTAGCAACTGCTTCATCATATGATTTAGACCGACTCATATTATTTTTAGTAACATAATCCTTAAACGCCTCATCAACACTTTCCTTTTCAACATTTGATTTCCACCTTCCTTGAGAATGCTCAAACATAGCCTTTTGAGCAGGTGTTTCTTTAGAGTCACCAAAACGTTGATCACGAAACCTTTTCTTAGCTGCTAGTTTTGCAGCTTTACTCATTGTCTCTTTTGTTACAGCTATATTTCGCTCATTATTGTCTTTCTCATCTTGTGTTAAGTTTTCATTATCATCACTCTTTGTTTTTGAACGTCGTGGTGGTACAGCTGGTGATTTGGGTGGTGGTGGTGCCTTACGTTTTTCTGTTTCCTTGCTTGATGAATCACTATGAACTTCTGGATCACTTTGCTTTTGGAATGCAGCATGTATATCATCCATTGATAAGTGTGATCTCTGTTTCCGTTGCTTTCTTTTCACCTTTAATGATTCAGGCTCACCACTTGAAGTTTCACTAATAGAAGCAGTTTCAAATGTTTTTGATTCATCATCTGATTTAGCTTTATCAGGGATGTCCTCTATTTTATCAGTTTCTGAATCCTCAATTTTGACTATGTCATCTATTTTCTTTCCAGTATCTTCAATTACCTTAAGAACTTTGTCAATATCTGCTTTACCTAGATCACTATGCCAGCGTTTGTTGATTTTTGATCTCACAGAAACAGATACTGATAACTCATCAGTCTTTTCAACAATATCTGTGGCTGTACTTAATACTCGTTCAATGTCTTTACGATCAAAAGTACTTGTACTAAAGCGTCTTGCCATTTTATCTTTATTTTTCTGTTCTATAGAAATATCAGAATCATCCTTTGAACCTGGTTTTGCAACATGGTTTGACGACTCAAAGTTTTTCAACAAATCTCTAGTTGGAGTCACTAGCCTAGCACTTTCATCAATAATTGGCAAGCTTTTAACGTCTGGTATATCAGCTCTCCACCTCGCTGACCTTCGATTAGGGTCATCAGAACGAAATGCTGGTGATGCAGTTTTATCATCAGCACTCTTATTATTGTTTGTATCAAATAGTCGACTTGGTCTTTCAAATGCATCATTACTTGGTGTTTCACTTACTGGACTACTAAATGCATTTCGTTCATGTAAACTACGTGATCTCCTTATACTAACACCACTTCCTCTACGATAATCAAAGTCATCATCCATAATATCTGATTTTGGTCTTTCTTTAAGAACAACCTCTTTAGCCTGTGCTTCAATATTTGGTGAAGCAGCACGTTCACGATCGAATATATCAACATTAAGTCCACCACGCTGCTGTTTCCTGTCCTGTCTTCTTCTCCTTAGACTACCAATACGTTCGAAATTACCATCTGACACAGGCGTTTTTTCAGATTCATTCTGAGGTTGCATTAAAATGTCAAATAAAGTGTCATCTGTATCTACTGCATAACTACGTCTTGACCGTCTTTGGTTCAGTTCGTCATCTGCATTTATCTTAGCTTCAAAGCTGTCTACGCTACTAGTGTCACTATCTGGTGCTACTGACTGTCGTTTCTTTCCACGAATACTACGACGACCTGATCCTCCTCTTATAAACCTTAAATCACCAGCCATCTCTATATCCCCACTTCGTTCACCTCCATTCTCAAGAGTAACCTTTTGAACTTTGGTTACAGAAAAGTTTGGATCTTCAAATTTCTTAAAGCCACTTCGAACATCAGCCAGAAGCATCTCGACAATAGATCCCTTTCCAGCCTCAGCTGCATCTGGTGTAAGGCCATCAGGTGTCTTAGCATCTGCTGAAATAGAATAATTAAGATCTCTTTAGAATATACACATGTAATGTGCCTGTTTGACATTTCTGGAAAAAGTCCCCAGTAAGCAAATTAAAACAGGCCACTATCGGCCGCCAGCAGAATGCCATTTTAAATAGAATTTTGCTGGTGTTCCGTTATTGGCCCAAGATTCCATGCTGCCTGGGTCTTTACTTTTTGATAACATATGTAACAGAACATAACTCATTGATATGTCGATGTGCAGATTTAAAAATGTATATGGTCAATAACTGCATGCAAAAGACCACTGCAAATTTTGATGAAAGTTAAAACAGGATTAACATATGAATAAACTGGTCCTGAATACACTGACTTATCTAAAATGATACAAAATCAAGTCAAGGTAGAAGCATTGATTTATTAACAAAATCATGCCCCAGTGTCTTTAGTGTCCTTTATAGTTATGCAATCACCTTGCTGAGGAAAAACGAGCTTGTTGATTTACTTTAATTGAGTTCTTGCTGTCGTGTGACTGTTAGTGATAAGCATCTCTTCCTCACAGTTCTGCGTGATGGTCTGTCGTCTGTGATTGTGACATTTCCTGGTCATATTCACTTTGTTTCATGCTTTAGGTAAAACATAATAAATATAACCTGTAACAATTTAAGTTTCGCCAGCTTTAGGAAGGAAAGAAAACAGTCACTCTGCAATCAATTAGTAGCTAAACAGTGTAGTTTCCTTGTGCACACAACAAAGACAGATAAAACTCGGTGGAAGTTTAAACTGATCTAAATATCTGGAGGGTTCACACTTGGTGCACATAGGGTGCACAGATAATTTTATTGGTTATGCTAATGATAAGCCAGTTTTCACTTGGTGAACAGGCCCAGAGGTTATAAAACTTTTTTCATGTTAAACTCAACCGAGCATTGAATTTATCATGTGCATAAATGTTAAAATGCCAACAAATGTTGGTTGGCATTTAACATTTATTAGCATGATAAAAACAAGAGCTTAAAAGTTAGAAAAGTCTTAATATTTATGAGCAGTTTAAATTTCATGGTCAGTTGCCCAGAGCGTGAAAAAAGTTTCATAACCTCAGGGCCAGATAAATTTGGTTGTTTTGGCATGCACTGCCTCAAAGGATATGAGCCAGTGCATGGGATTTCCAACAATGTTGGATGTGCGACCAGCAAAGCCTCAGATCAGCCTGCGCATATGCGCAGTCTGATCAGAGCCTTTGCTAGTCGCTTGAGTATTCTATCATTATTAAGCTACTGACTGAACACCATTTAGAGTCTCTAGCTTAAAGGGAGGCTGCAGAGGCTCGTCTGAGTTTACACTTGTCAACATGTCAAATTGTTGGAAATCTCATGCCAGGGCTCATATTACCTTTACCTGTATTTTTTCTTTGTTGTTCAGCTTCTCGCTGGAGTCGTCTTGCTTCCATCTTTTTCTCCTGTTCTCGTCTTTGATCGTTCTCCTGAAAGAAAGATGAAAGATCACCATTAATGTTCTTTTCCCCCCGTGCCATGCTGAACATTTTTTTATTCTATACCAATGATGAATTTCTACCATTTTTCAGTGGCAGTATTCCATATATTACCATCAATTTACATTATTACTGAAAACCAATGTAGATCTATATACAGTGTTTTCAAAAGAGGATAATTCAGTTTTCATGAATTAAAGACTAAAACATGCATATGCATGTGTCCAGAAAATACTGCTCACCTGCACTTAAAGTACAAAAAATCACGTCTAAAATATGGCCGAATTGTAAGGTGTTATTACCTGTTTTGTGTGTGAAATTACTTAATATTACAATCCCAAAGTAGTAAATTGAAACTTCCTGCATTTAGAAAAGAATATGTGCAGCTAACGGCTACGTGAAAGCTTGCCACTTAAGATAAGATGTAATAAAAGAGATAGTATCCTGTGAGATGAAATAGAAACCCATGTCATATATGATTACATGTATGTATACACTCCTAATATACCTTTGACTGAACACAGTCTCCTATGATATGAGCAAAGTACAGGTTCAGTCTATATTAAGGTAACATCAAAGTGTACTAGGTCAGTTAGTAGAGCATTAGACTGGGGATTGCTAGTTCGAGACTCACCGCAATCACTGTGTTGTGTCCTTGAGCAAAACAATTTATCCACTGCTTAATACTGGTTAACCCAGGAAGTCAGGATATTGTCACAACATAACTGAAAGATCGTTGACTAGGAAGCATCAACACAAACACACATATATTTAACAGAAAATAAGAAAATGAGAAAAAAAACTATTAAATTGTCAACATTATTGGTCAAAAATAATTTTATTTATTGATAGAAATTTGAATTTAGTGATGCAAAATAAAATGCTAAAGCAGTTATTAATCTGGAAATACCTACCGTTTTGGCTTTGGTGAATCTTTCACAGAATGTCTGGAGGGTTTTGAAACATTCTTCAAGTCGGAATGATTTCTCGTCTTCACAAAAGAAATCGGCTAATTCCATACGCAGACTTTCCATGTCCTTGAGATCTTCCTTCAGTTCGGAGGTTTCCTCAACAGCTTTCTGCAAAAAGTAAGTGCAAGTATTAATACATTTATGCAGACTGTAATCTTCAAATATATAAAAAATCATTCTTTCTTTATGATCCACAATTAGTTTGATAGGTGGGTTGAATGTCACTATTTCCAATGAATCATTTGCTTTAATTATTTTTTTATACTTTTCCTAACATGGAACTATCACGATGCAGCAGGCAAATTTCTAGATATTTAACCAAATTCTTGTATAGCAAAGCATGTTTGCCTCTCTATGAAAAACCAGGCCTTTGGAATAAACGACCAGGTTAGGCTCAAACCAGTCTTCTAAGCTACAGTCATTGGCAGGAATATTAAAAATTTGCTTGTAGAAAGTTTATCTACTATACTTTCTAGATAGTGAATAACAAAGGCGATGGTCAGATTGTGCTTATGTGCATGCAACAAAATCATGGTTTCTCGCGGTGATGCCCATCTAAAGAATGATCTATTTCTTGTCCTGCTGCACTAGGATTTATATAGAATCTTACATGAGTGCTCATGTTTTATTGAATTTATTAAACGAGTTGGGGAAAAGAGATAAAATGCGAGGCTTGCCGAGCATTTTATCTCTTTTTCGCAACGAGTTTAATAAATTCAATAATACAAGAACACGAATGTTAGATTCAATTTATCATATGACAAATACTTTGAAATCACATTTCTGGCGTAAACATGTTATAATTTTGTCATTACATGTTATGAACGCAACGTTGTTATGGACGTCATAACGTTTCCCGTAAATTTATAAACGACTAGTGGTTTATCGATTTTATTGCATGGCGTTATTTCACTCCCAGAAGCGACGTCATATGATAAATTCTCTTTATAAAACAGTGTAGATCCAGATCAGAAGGCTGATTAGGATCTGCACTGTTTTCCATGCAGCTTCAGAATCCACTGTATTAATTGAAATCAAGCAACTATACTTGCTTGAAAACGGAAGTGAATGTATCATATTACTTTATTCAGTGGGGTAAGGTTAAAAAAGGGGCACAATATGTGTCATCCTTATAAAAGTTTTACCTTCAAGAAGTCAGCCATTTGCTTTTTGAATTCACGACCAACAGAATCAACATTTTTCACAGCACTGTTGACCTTCTCTGTAAGTGACTGGATATCATTGGTGAGATTTTCTACTGATGCCCTGTTGACAAAAATACAAGAACAATACATTAACAAATTTTTGACAATATGTTTGTACATTTTTATACCTACAGACTCGCCAGAGCCTTCACTGCTTGCTTACATAAATTATTCATATAGATAATGGCGCAGACCAAAATTTAGACATCCAGCTTTGCTGGATACGTCATTGTGGGCGTTTAAAGAAGGCATTTGCGCATGTGCCATAAGTACCAAAATGTCATGTGCCGACACATATCTTGTGGCATATTGATAATGTCACATTAGTCCAGTTAAGCAAATATGATGTGCGTAAAAAAGTGATTTTTTTTCTTAGTCATCAGTTTAAACATGTGTTTTGTGTGCTCAAAAGAACCGTCTCATGGAGACGGTTCTTTTGAGTACCCACAACATGTGTTTTGGTTGAGAAATAAAAAAAAAAAATTTAATTATGCACTCTCATCTGGAGACCTGTGTCAACACTCTGTCTGCATCTATTTTTGTTTCCATAAGGAACTTAAGCTCATGATTTAATGTTAGATTATAATTGGGGTTCAGTATGTCAGTAAATTCATATTTCTTGTCATTAATTAGTTATGATGAATCAATTATACATGTTAATTAGCCAACAATTAATTCAACAAATCAATTACTGTATCGTCTTGATCAAGGACAGAAAATAACTGCGCAGAAAAGAGATTAAATCAAATTCAAAACAGATAATCATAGCCCTCTAAAAAGGGGGCTTGCTTTGTTATTTCATAAAAAATATATATTATGATGTAGGCCACTTAGCAAAAATACCCATTACAACTTGTCACCTGTCTTGTTTTCACTTGTTGTAATGATCAATTTATCATTGTAAGAGGTTGTTGATAGAATTTTCTAAATTATTTTTGTTGCTTCATAATTTCATATAGCCTGAAAATATGCGCTGGGTCTTCACTGTTAGCCAATGTGTCACCATTCCCAGGTGATGCTTCTTTTGTGGATCCTTTTTGTTATTTATGTTTCACGTTTGTCTTCATTATGCTGTCTTGTTTGTTCCTTGCAGCCTTGTGGTCACCTGCTGGTGAAGGGCTGATCTCTTGGCTCTCTTGTTTGTGTGATATTTCTTGTGTTTTTGTCACTTTCCCATATGGTGTCTCAGGTCAGGTGTGGTATTTGATTGTATCAATTCCTGATTTTTGCATACTGACTTAGTTTGAGTTGCTTGCCATGAATTGGTTAATAGTTTTTGTCTAAATGGGAAGCTGCCAAAAAGCTCCAAAACAAATGTTCTAATGTAACATATGATGAAAAAAATCTTGGTTATAAGTGGTGTTATTATATTGAACTCAACTTGTTAAATTACAAATAAGATATTTTAAAGAATTTAAATTATGGAGTTTATTCTAATGTTACTTACTGTGAAGCATCCTTCAAAAATTTCATTTCATCAGGAAAGTTTAACAATGTGGGGTTCTTCTCCTCTGCTTGCTAGAAAGAAATAAAACACAGCATAAATGGTACCATTTCTTACAGAAAAAGCAAACAAACTAATCTCTTATATTTTGAGTTGTTTGGTAGCGTGACGTTATGCTAAAACAGCTAAAACAAACTGTACAATTTACACAGTTAGATTGATGAAACATAATATTAAAGTGATTACATTGCAATGGCTACACTAATGTACACCAACCCACCAATCCCTTCACTCTTGCAAAAAATGAGGCCCTTTAGTTCATGGGTCAATTTTACTGAGACTAGAATAGTTTAAATTGATGCATTATCATGTAATATTTAATAAAACTCATCTTTGAATATTGTTATAAACTGTTATATCAATTAATATATTTTCTTTATAAAAGATTATATTTACCATGACAACATAATGCATGAGATTCATCCTAGGCTTGTTGGCTCTGGTTTCCGTCAGCTTAAGTAATGAAGAGAGCTTGAAACCAGCCGCATCCCCAGCATAATTACCCTGAAAATACAGATAAACGTCAGAAATGATTCCAGGGGATTCTGGTAATATGTACAGGTTATAGATCATATATTACAATAATAAAGGAATTAAGTGGGAACGAGCACAGCGAGTTAACCACTTAATTTCTTTATAATTGTAATATATGATCTATGACCTACTTATGGTTTTCTCCTCCCCTCCCATTAAAAATAGCCACATTGACCACTTCACAGATTTTTTTTCATGATTTTACTTAATAGATATTACACATATTGACAAAATATGTCATTAGGTTGGTCAAAAATTTAAATTTCTGTGCAAACCGATTAGTTGTGAAGCGCATGAAGGGGCTGAGTAAACTATAAATGCTGATATTAAAGCATGGTTAAAACAAGGCTAGGATTCACAGTTCATTTGTAACTATATCAAGTTATAAATACTTGTAAATAGAAATATCAAATTGTTGATTTTTAGATAAATCAGGTAAATACTATTTTTAAGTTCTATGTATATATCAGCAATCCAACAATGGTACATACAGGTACTTGGTATTTCAGAAAATGTAAATTTCACCTTTGTCCCTCTGACGAAATAACCATGCAACATCCATGTCTCTTTCACAGCCCTTTAAAGTCGATGGTTGAGTTTATTACAATTATGGAATCCCAGACTGCATGGAAAACAGTGTAGGCCCTGGTCAGATGGCTTCCTTAGAAACCATCTGATCTGGGTCTACATTGTTTTCAAAAAATGATACATCCTACTTCAATAGGGAACAGATTAAAAGAAAAAGAAACATTATATATCAATTTTAAGTGGTTAAAACGCCAATTAATGATTTTCTTTGTAAATAAATCTATCCACTGTAGTGGGTATCGGTATGATTACAGATAGATTAAAGGTGTTAAAGTGATTTAAGGAGAATAAAGTATAACTAAGTTTGCAATTAATGTCAAAGATCAAAAATAGGTAAATGACATAGCAAATTACAATGGAAGAGCGAAAGATAGAGAGAGAAAGAGAGAGACAGAGAGAGAGACAGAGAGAGAGAGAGAGAGAGAGAGAGAGAGAGAGAGAGAGAGAAACAATAATGTCATTAATGTAATCAGCTATTCGAGATAATTGTCTTTGAATTAATTCACAGCATATATCATCATACAGTTAAAGCAATGGGCTACTTCCCTGTATGTAGCAGATACTCACAGCATTGAGATAGTTGCCAGCCAATAGTACAAGGTACAACAACTCGTGTAGATTCTTGTTTTCTTTGATATCTGAAATAAAACCAACAACATATTGAGTTAACTTATAGCCCGCCACATTACTTAACGCCTCCCGAAATATTTCTGTGTCTAAAACACCAAACTTGTGAATCCCCTGTCTCATGTGACATAGGAATTATAATCTGTTCTCACTCACTCACTTACTCACTCACTCAAATAATCAATCAACCACTCACTAACTTACTCACTCACTCACTCACTCACTCACTCACTCAATCAATCAATCAATCAATCAATCAATCATTCAATATGATAACTTGGATACATATTATTTTTATACATGAGAGCTTGAAATTCTATCCTTATATCACTTTGTGAGCTCCTGTGACTCATCTAACCCATTTTTAATATGAACATTCTATTCATTTCCCTGAAGAGTGTTCTTTTATATTTAATCAATATGAGATGCAGCATTTAATCCAAATGCTGCATCTCAAATTGCTTAAAGATAAATCAATGCGAGTATAAAACCTCTTTTGTAATGATTTTGACGGTTTATCTATATTTGTAGTGCTGTTTCATGTAATTACTACAATTTAATTATAGAACATAGTGTTTGATGTCAATTAGGCTAAAAATACACAGCAAAGAATTTATATCTATGTACATTTCAGGTCAAAGTTATTGAGCTTTCATATTATCATACTAGTTACAACTATGGCCTCGTTTCAAGAACCATAAAGCAACAATGAAATAATGGTCTAAAAGGGATCTAAATGTTTGTTGAAAAGGTACAAAAGTTTTTCAATAATACAAATGGCAAACACTTTTTGCTTTGAAATCAGATGGGCGTGTAACTATCTATTTAGGACTTCGTACTTTAGAAGCGTTAAGCTAAATAAAACTTAAATAAATCAATTAGATTTTAAACAGTAGATTGAATTCGTGCCATGATTTAGTAGTGAGTCACATGGTATTATTCTAGGTCCTCGAACAGGTGAAATGAATGAAGCTGATATGGGCCACATCGCGAGAAAACGTGTCTTTGGGGTTTGCGACCAGGCAAGGCTCAATTCAGCCTGCTCAGCTACAGAGACTAGCTAGAATATTGAAATTTTGCATGAATTACGTTTATCTATCATAGTTTACATAAAGCGCTAATAACAATGGCGCTAAACAGACTGCGCGGATATGCAGGCTGGTCTGCACCTTGTTGTTCGCATGTGACTAAAATCAGATTTTCTCATGACAAGGCCCATACTATACGTTCAGGTGTTGCCCAGACGATTGCCAGTCATTTGCGTGACGAAGAACATTTTTGTAATTTCCATAATTTCCATACGATACTGAAACGTTAAAAACATCATTTTACCATAAAACCTTAAAATGGCGGACCAGGCAACCTAATGCACAAGTCAGCCTGATCGCGCCTCTGCCAGTCATACCCATTCTATGCAGTTTACAGGAGAGACCCATATTGACCTCAAGAAATGTACAGACTGATCCCATTTGCTTTATGAACGCACATCAAAGGTCAAATTGACCTACACTATTTGATGTTGTAATCACACCTGACTAGGAATTAATTAAATTACATGAATTAGCGTCTTTCTCGGATGGGTAACCGAGCGAAAGTCTTGTATTTTTCTTTTCATCTGATAGCGTTTTTACATACTATTAACTAAAGAATTGCTAATGAAAAAACTTTCTCTACGTTGACCGAGTTTCGGGGATTTTGTTAGATTTGATATGAAGTGAAGATTATATTTTCATATCCTATGGTGGACATAACCCGCCAGTCAAGCAGAAAAATGACAGGTTATATAAACATACTGCTGTCTGGAGCGAATGTTCTAAAATTTCGAACACTAGTTGCCTGCCAAAAAAGGCAAAGACGAACAGCGCAGACCCAGATCAGACTGCTTCTGAAGAAGCAGTCTGATCAGGGTCTTCTCTGTTTGCTATTCTCACGTGTAGTTTGTGAACTCCAGCCCTGAAAACCAAGTAAAGTGTTCGAAATTTTAGAATATTTACCATAATATGAAAACTAATTTTACTAACCTTTGGCCGCCTCTATAACGGAGTCTATAGAAGGCCGGATGTACTCTATATTAGCTTTGAATTCCTCTTTGATCAGTAGACCATCTATACGAAGTCGATAACTGGAAAAAAGAATAGCCAAAGTGAATTCCATGTAGTTTGTTGGAACTCAGTCCAAATGTGAAGTAATGATATGCAACCTTACAGCGTACATTGAGCTTAGACGTCTAGCTTTGGTCTGTACCTTTGTTCAAATCCAGCTATCAGCAATTGCCCAGAATCATATCAGGTAACAATTGCTAAATTGGCGTCTGTTTCAAATGCATATTACAAATAGTGTAGACCACAAAACGTCTATACTGTTTGCATACGACACTGTGCATTGTTGATACGAGTCCATTCAACTAGGGAACACTATGGTTTAGTACGTCAACAATTGCTGGCCTTTCCATTCCAGCTTTCAGAATATAAATGTTGTAGTATCAAGCAAAGTTAATGTAATTTCATGGTGAAGCTATTATGTATTTATTTAAAAAAAAATCACCAGACCAATCAGACAGCAAACTGAAGCTGTCCTGAGATATGGTTTATATGGTAAGTATTGGAAACAACATTTTACATTGCCAACTGACTTTGGCAATGTAAAATGTTATTTCTAATAAATGCTTATTTGTCAATGCAAAATGCTGTTTCTAATGCTAATTTGTCAAATGCAAAATGTTGTTTCTGATGTTTATTTGTCAATGTAACATGTTGTTTCTGATGCCCATTTGGCAATGCAAAATGCTGTTTTCAATGCTGATTTTGGCAATGTAAAATGCCGTTCCTAACGCTTATTTGACAATGCAAAAATTAGGGTTTTAATGCTTATAATGCGTGTTAATCAAGCTGTGATGCCACGACTTACCAACCCAAACCACAGATTGTGTTTGTCGCATATCTAGAGTGATAATCATATAAGAGATGTTAAAATATCCAGGGGACTTACTTTGGTAATCCCATAAGGCACATGAAGAATTTTTCTGCACTACCCAACTTTGCCCTATCGCCATCAAAACTTCGAAACATGTCCACCTGAAAATGAAGGAATATTATCTTACTTCAAAATTATTATTTGTGATCAGTTTTAGCCTGCGTTATAAGTGTCTGTCTGTCCCTCTTTTAAACTATTTATAGAGGCCCTATCGTGAGAAAACATATCTTTGATAATATGTTAGTTAATATGACCCAAATCAGCTAGCTCAGCTACAGAGACTAGCTGGGTATGTTGTGTATATGATAATTTACCCGAATGCATATTGATTGAACAATTAGTAACACGCTTACTTTTATATCTTATTTGTCACATCAAACCTTAGGAACTGATCCAAAGCATGGCTGAGTATCGCATATTTCATTTTTATTTTCATTTTGACACAGATTCAAAAATAGTACATTGCTGTAACCATTAGCCTATACTTTACAGCTATGTAGCAACGCCCAAAAGTTAAACTATCTGACTCGACAAGGCCACGACATTCTAAACTGAAACTCTTGAAACGCAACCAGCTTCAAGGCTATCAATATATAGTTTCATTTGACATATGAGCCAGTGCATGAGATTTCCAACAATGTGGCATTTTGACAAGTGTAGACTCAGACGAGCCTGTGCTGCCTCCTTTTAAGCTTAGCAACTCTAAATTAAGTTCAGTCAGTAGCTTAAAACTCAAAGAATATTCAAGCGACTAGCAAAGGCTCTGATCAGACTGCGCATATGCGCAGGCTGATCTGAGGCTTTGCTGGTCGCACATACCACATTGTTGGAAATCCCATGCCACGGCTCAATTATGTAATATTACACTGTGCAGGCTATATCTATGATTTTCACAAATCGACTATACGTGATGTTAGACTCGTTCAACAGCTTGCAAGTTACTCGGGTTACTTCAGACAGCCTGGTTATAGGTTCCAACATGTATAACACACAACAATACTAACTAGATTTATCATTGCAATGAAATTGTATTTCCTCAAAGTCTAAATTTTCAAGTACATTGAAAGATTGTTCAATCTGCCCTGTAAAGAATGCTTGGTACATTTAATGCGCATGCACAGCTTTCAAGTGGAGTGAGACCTTGCCAGTTTCTTTTTGGTGGATCCTTCATCTACATTTTCTGCATATGCGGGCTGCAACAAAAAATCAGCAGAAGAGATTTACTCTAATGCAGACAATAATATAGCTAGCTCGATCGCATGAATCTAGTTAGAGCGTCCATTGCTCGTTAACTCAAAGTTTGGGAGAAGTTGAAGTATCAATCAAAAAGATTCTGGACTTGATATCTGCTCGACCATGTTTAAAGGATGACTACGCATTTGCGATATGTATTATTATCGCGTGGGCCGACTCAATTATTTCCACATATAATGCTTTATTTAATAAAGTAGACGACGCAGTAGCACACATCTTCCATGGCGCGACCTAGATGGCTAACAAATATCCGTGCTGCTGTAGTGCTGTCGTGCCAACCAAGAGTGACAGTGACGTAAATTTTGTTTACAATTGATAAGTAAAACATTAACTTGTACGCTCCACTTGAGCTTACGCTTATCGATAGGTCACGTGTGTATTAATCCTATTCTGTGATATGATTAATACACAAGTGATCTTTCGATAACTTTGTAAACAAAACATGACGCCACTGTCACTCTTGGCTGGCAGGACAGTACTAAACTCCGTCACCAACCATGATACCCACCTCTTCCTGTGAAGGCAAGACCTTCTGAAGATTTTTCAATTTTTCGGCGCCAAACTTATCACTGTCTCCCTGTCGTAGAAGGTCGACAATTTCTTCGTAAGACATCCGGAATTGCTTCAGGAAAATGTTTACATTGAGACTTCGCTTGCCATCTAGAAGATTGACCTGAAACAACAAGCAGAACATGACGTCTTTAATTAACTCTTTGCGTGCTGGGTAATTTTGCATGCTTTTTGTCGTCTTCTGATTTTTTTCAAAATCAACTTTTTCGAAAAATTCTTTCATGAATACAATCACTGTCAAACAGTTTGGAACCAGATCTGGTTCCAAACTATTTGCCAAGGCTGTCAGCATACGACACTAGTAGAAAAAGACTAAACTAAAACGCAACAATTCTACATTAAAGGTATAAAATCGTGCAAAAACTACAACATATTGAAGCTGAGTACTTTTTATTTCATTTTAAAACAAATTTAAAACAAACAAACAAATAAACAAAAAACATTAAGGAAGACGATCAGAGTGTCAAACAGTAAAGACCTAGGTCAGGTTTGATCTGATATATCCAAACTGTTTGAAGGTGGAAAGTATTGCGGCATTCTGCAATACTTTTGACCTGCATTAAGCAATAATCGGTATTGAAAACCAATTTTTGGTGTACTTTTAAAAGATTTCGTTTTTCTTTCTCTGTAGACTACTGATGATACAATGGAGACACTGATGAAATGCCACATTCTGTGGCTTTTCATCTTGTTCTTCGCCGTTTTCAAAAGTAACAGTTTATCGGATTCCAGTCTACAAAGGGTAAAGTCTAAAACATTTGCAAACGTGAGGCTGCTGAAGCATTTTGCTTTATTTGAACAAAATGCATTGAACAGGATTTTATAACCCAACAAACGTCATCATGCATATTTTAGCTTTTTAATACCAAGTGCATGCATGCTTGCATACTCGATAAATCGATAAATTCTTCCAAGACATTAACACAAAATGACGTAGCAAAGTGTCTACGACTGAAAGTATGCACAGGATGGTCAAAAACTTAACAGTTTGCTCTTGTAAGAAAAGGGTATTTGTTAAAATCAAGTGAAAACAATGAGCAATATTTTGCTTTGATTGTATACAGTAGCTCTGACGGTACACTTTCTGCTGGTGCGAACGATTTTAATGTGGTGCAGATTTCGATATTTGTGGTGCAATCATACGTTAATTATGTTTATACGCACGTGATTCCAATTTTTATTATATCACGCATTATTAAACTTGCGTCTTGCTGAGATGTGTTACCTTAAATGGCTTTCTGAAGAGAAATATTTGCCGATAATGAATTTAATACCATATTTTACCTGTTTAGACACATATCAAACATGTTTGAAGAATATTATTTAACGATTTTTCCACAGTAAGTAAAACGAAGATAGATAAATGAAATATCATTGTCAAGAAAATTAGCATTTTAACAAGAAAAGAGTGTCACACCAATAAACTTGATTTTATGGAAAGGTCAACAACCTTTTGTTTTATAGTTTTTAAATTCAGAACTAACTTTATGCTGCCTACGTTCCCCTTTGCTTAAACAAAACTTGTTCAGAATAACAATTTTATACATGCAGAGCGTAACCCACGTTTTTTGTGAAAGCTTACACTTGTTATAGACGTACTGTTGTTGTAGTTATACTTGTAAATCATGAGTTATCTCTCTTGAATGTTTTCTTTCAAAGTAATTATAGAGGCTGGTATTGCCAAGTCTATAAAAACAGTCAATCTTCTTCTTTGTTAATCGTAAGTATAATTACGTAAAACGTAAGTAAACGTTTTCTTTGGCCAAAACAACAATGCAAACGTCCTACTTACGATTTACAAGAGGGAAAATAGAATCGTGCATTCGAAAAACAACTGTAACAAGGTGACACGTAAATCTAAACGGATTTCCCCTCGTTGATAGGCTCCCCTTTCGTTAGTCTGGTACCCAGCGTCTATTAATGTTCCGAAAATGAGGCAGGGTATCAGACTACCATTCGGTCTGCCCTCGTTGATAAGCTCCCCTTCTTTAAAAGTGGAGTTTACCAACGAGGAGAGGCCTAGTCTGGTACCCCGCGTCTATCAATGTGTCCAAAATAGACAGAGTCGTGGGGCAGGGTACTTGAATAGGCAAGACCAGTATAATGTTAATCTAAAATAATATTCTTCTTACGATTTACAGGGTCGTACTTTCAAACAGATATTACTCTGGACTTGAGACGCATGAGACACTAAAACGACTCCTGCACAGCTGCTGGGTTCGTATATGATATCATGTTTAGAATATTACGGTATAATTTTTGCTTTACATACCAGTGCTTTGGATTTATAGGGTGTTAATGAGAAGAAGAGCTTATTTCTGTCATTTTATCAGCGGTTTTATCATTACATGTTGTTATTAAATTAACTTGAATGACAATATCTTTCATGTTTTCCCACTTTATTAACGTTTTCAATCAATATATCTCATGCACCCTTAGGTTTTATTGAGCATATTTGAGTTTTATGAGACCTTTATATTTATAAATTGATCACATAACATCTTCAATGCATTGTTGAGTCTCCTTAGTGACAAGCGCTTCCGTGCGATGTTACAGGCATACACAGCAACGCAACAATAATTGAGGTGTTCTAAGGATTTTCAAAGAGAGCACAAGGGTCGAGAATATCACAATCTAAGATATTTTCAAACCAAGCACTATGATACCAGTTTGATCGAAATCGCACGGCAAATAAGAAAGTTACAAATAGTTGAGGTTTTGGAAACTGCAAGACCTGCCGCCATTTTGAATATTCATTTTACAGAGTTCTTCAGTTTGAAAACACCTGACACTAGTATTGATATTAAAGAAAATAGTGTACTTATTTTCAGAAAAAAATATCATATCAGTAAACAAAAAAAAACAACCTAAAACCACAAATAAGTACACGAAAATAAGCATAGTTTGATAGTTGAGTGATGATCTTTATATAGTCGGACCAGAACATATATTAGCCATCGTCTTGCTGTGCAAATAATTGTTCAATACTAACTTCTGATTTTCTGTCAGTTCACTAGTATTGGGTCATTAATTTGTATGAGTTCACAGACTGTGACAAACAGTGTAGATCCTGATAAGGTCGCTTCCAGACAAGCGATCTGGTCTGGATGGACCCAAGCTGTTTTCAAAAGAGACTAAAATCGTGGGTCAACAGGATAAGGGGTGAAGTTATCTTCCTTATTATTGCAAATAAAACATCTCTTTGACAAGTTACGATGTTTTTATTTAATAATTCAAACCTGTAAATCAGGGAAAGGTTACCATTCCTCCATATAAGAGTGGTAATTAAATATCAATTTCCTTAATTCTTAACCAAAACCTATGTTGTGGGTGTTCGAAAGAACCGTCTCTGCGAGATGGTTCTTTAGAGCACACACGACATCTCTGTATTTTGCGAATATGGGAGTTATTGCAATTTAAAGCTAAAAACAACTTGCTTATCTTGACGTATGGGTTGCAATCAATGTCATATTCAAATGATGGCCCACTGTGTGTTCTGAAATGAACCAAAGCTGAAAATGTGGTAAATGCGACCCTCAGATGGCCCACAAAGACCCAGATCAACAAAGCTCCCACCAAATCTTGACCAAGCTCTTTGCTGCAAACCCGGAACACTATGAGAGACTGTATTGAATACCCTTTAGTGGAGCAACTAATAGATTATCTATATGTAGCACTGAAAAGGGTCCCCTAAAAGCTGTTGCAAATTATTTTGAACTTAGCATATCGCATAATAGAACCATTCATGGTAATGCTACCGTATATTATTATTTGTGTCATATTTGAAATATGAAAGCAATAAAATTGCAAGTCATAAACTAGAAATTAAGGTGCGAACGAATGAACTACATCTTGTGGGTTTTGATTCTTTGATTTCTTCACGCTTAAAATTTGTTTTATTCAATGATAGTTAAGTTTTATTCCCTTTCCTGCTGAATATGGGAATTTATATATTGAACCCTTTAGTTAAGAGTGCGTAGCAAAAAAAATACCAAAAACGTATGTTGTGGCTACGTATCCAGTTCTTTGGAGCACCCAAAACATATGTTAAAAATGATGGGTAAGAAAATATTTACAATTTTAACGCTGAAAATTTGTGTTAATATAACCTTTGATTGCACCTTAATTAATTCAATATTTTCAGCTAATTTAGTTGCATGATACCAAGTATTACCATGGAAATGCTCAGCTGAACTATTGTGAAAAGAAATGAAAATGACCACGAGATGCCACCATCACTGATTATCTGAACATCCACTGTTGTCGAAAAATGATATAGTCTTAATATTATTAGTAGTTTTTCCCTTTTCAGAAAAATGTTTGATGTACATGTACATTGGAATTGTCGTTTCAGTGAATGCCAATTAATATAAACATATGTTCTCGACAGAATAAAGTAATTTGTCACCTTATCAATTTGTCCCTTACACGTTTCTGCGCACGAGGTTAACAATTATATCACTGTTTCCGTGAAATATACTTGCAGAAAAATAAAAAAGAATGCTTTTGATACGCAGTGGAATTTTAACAATAGAATGCTAATGTTTTGTTTTTGGCAGCTTAATGAGATATGTGATAATGACAGTATATGGTGCCCGGACGGTTTCACAAGGGCTACATAGCATCAATAAATTAACAAGTATACAAAGTTATAAAACGGAAAGAATACAGGGAAATACAGACACATAGATTAATTGAGATGAATAATGAAAATAGCAACATATGTTAAATTTCAAAACTTTGCATAAATTATCAAATAGTAGTGAATTAAAAAAACAATTAGACATAAACAAAGAAAAATGAATTGATATGGTATATCGTAAAGTTTATTGTTAAACGCACCCAACCCTTTTGTAAATTTATACGTCATGCCTACATTGTATATCAATTCAAACCACTTTAAGTCCATAACATTTTCGATCTTGATCAAGCTGGCTGATCCTGTTCTTTGCTTACTCATATGAATCCAGGTTCATGATAATATGGTGTATGTATATAAATATAAAACTTCCTTTTAAATACAGTGAGCCACTTTAGTTACGCACCACTTTTTAAGGGCCCACATTTTTTCACAAAAATGCTGGAATCGAACATTCTCTATGATAATTTACTAATTGACATTTTATCTGTTTGATGACATTGAAAAAAAATATCGGAATCACTCATGTGAATCATTCTGCTACGCCAAAGGCAAATTTGAAAAAATTGCACGACTGCACGTGCATTCTGTACGTCTATATTTTCTATTTGCGTTTTGCACTAGGCATTATCCATGGTGATCGTTGTGACAGAAAAACACCAAAAACAATTATTTTATTCCAGTAAACCCCCCTTTTTTTGGTCGTTGAAATCAGTAACACTGTTACTGTTTGAAGAAACGCTCGTTTTGACGTCATATTAACGTAAGTTACAATAATCAAACAGATTTTCCTTCGTAAAGTGTCTTGTTATGAGTCATTTGTTGAAACAGAAGTATCAAAACACTAAAACATGATTTTTCAGTTATTGTGACGGTGTGCCACGGTCCCTGCGCACTAAGCATATATATCACTAAAACACTAAAACATCTTATCGTTGACACGTCTTATAGCCTTGGAAGTAGTGACGTCATCACTAACGTCAACACCGTGACGCCAATAAATCCATTATTTTTTACGAAAATAAATGGCGGATACATGGTTGTTTATAATTAAATTATAAAAGAAGTGTTTTGACAACTGGTTTACTAAGAATCATACGAAATTTTATCTAACTTTAAAAAAAGTACTAAAATCAACTTTTTCAAACCTTGGCCAGCTGGGAACCAAACTAGTAAAACGTTATTTTTTTATAAAGTTAACAAACAAATTCCAGTCTTAGATATTGCAAAGAATAAATCGGTTCTTATCTCTGACATAGCAGAAATTCGACCCTGAAAAAAGTGCAATGTTATCTGAGTTTCATTCGAAATAATGCAATGTGAAATGGTGTTTTGAGGGTAATGGTCTTCAAAAGCAATTTTTCTCATTTGTTTTTGTTCTGATCACAATAAAATTTCAATGGCTAATGCAACTATAGATGTGCTTTACGCTGGTAGTCTCAGATTAAAAATATCCTATTTCTTTTTTGAATAATTTTACAGTTTATAAGTGGTGCGTAACTAAAGTGGCTCACTGTAACTGCAACTCAAGTGTATGCATTTAAGATTCTACATGTGTTCCATATCAATCAGACATTCTGATGGATTGCCCTTTTTTTACAGTCAACGGGTTTCCGTAAAATGTTTAATCTATGCCATCGATATTTAGAAGAGGAAGAATCATTTTGGTTTTACAGAAAAAAGTCTATCGATTTTTTATACTTGTTTACTGAGGCAATTGAAGGCATTTCTTGGCCTAAATGCAAATATTAAAAAATGTAGTCCCAGCGAGCAACAGTGAGAACACAAATAATATCTTCACCAGTTTATATTTTCACTGTTTAAAGTTTGTTCAATTGAAGAGGAATGCGGCAGCACATATAAGATACGTGCTCATCCAGGGTGCGCTAAAACATGGACATATATACAATATATAAATAGTGTTTAGATGCCAGTTAGACAATACATTAGACTATTGTATCTATATGGACAAAATACTTTACCGAAAGCAAGCCATCATCCTGAAACATCAGTTAAATATCTTAATATATTGAAACAAGTTGTAATTATATTCCAAATGTATTGAACTTGGTCTGCATTGTATTTTCTGTCCTTTTAAAGCCAATATAACGAAAGCTATAATGCTGATTTGCATGCTGTTCGTTTCTGACATGAATTTTCTTTCATGTTTTGGAATACCTAGTGCTTTCAAAATAATTTCATGATGAGTTTTGCCTGGAAATATAGAAAGGTTGAGAAAAATACAAATTATAGTTTAAGGATTTGAACTCCATAAACATTTAAAAGAGTGCAGACGATGTATCCATCTATTGTAGTAGGTAAAAAGACTTATGTATTGCAAAATCATTTAAATAAACAAGTTGGATTATTTTACTTTAATGTAATGAAACAAAACGAATACATCTCTTTTCAGAAAAACTTCAACTTTATGTTTAAGATAAAAACAAAAGTATTAAATTGACTAAGACATTATCGATTGGTTCAACCTGATGCATAAAATGCACATTAGTAGGAATATACACTTTAAGTTAGTGTTGCAAATATATAATCATAAATGGAACCAACATATAGTATTCAGTAACATATGGGATATTTTGTCAGTAGCTTCAGGACTAATGATTAGTATTGGGGAGTATCATATATAAATTAATGATAGTTTAGATACTGAACTTAAATGCTTCACTTTCATTCGATCCATTAAAAGAAAAAATACATCCTTTTGAAGAGAAAGTTGTCAAAAACATGCTCTACAGTTTTCTGTTAACCCAAAAGTTAATTTACAATCAAATTTCTTCAAGCAACCAAACAATCTAAAGCGATACAAAGCCAATGCTGATATTATCAAATTGCATTTGGTATTAATATAATTTTATATGATATCAAGCAGTAGCTTCTTGAAATGTGATTGATATGACTTTGCTAAATCTTAATTCTGATGATATGTAGCATTTATGCAGGTGTATATGGATATCAGTCACATCATCATGTAGTAATTGCGTTTGTTTATTATTACAGACTCCAGTGATAGTAATTCAGGTCTCCAGATAGGAGTGTGTACTAGAAAATTATTTGTCTTATTTCTCAACCAAAACATATCTTGTGGGTTTTCAAAAGTACCTTCTCAATGAGACGATTATTTTGAGCACCCCAAACACATGTTTTAAATTGATGGGTAAGGAAATAAATGCAATTTTAGGTGCACAAACTATCCTTATCTGGACCTATGGTGAATAATAAAACAATATGCAGTACTGATTAATTATATATACAATCTGGTACAGTTCCTAATTTCAGGTATAATATTGTTGTTTAAAATTAGGAAAGCTTACCATTGCAGCTTCATATAGTACAAGAGACCCTGCATATCTATATACCGTTAATGATATCGTTTTTTTTGTCCCGTTCACCCATTGGGTGAAGTAAATGTGAAGTTAACTTGATAGTTATATATCAGGGACAATGCAGTTTTGTAATTAGCTACTGGTACAGTTTGTTGTCACGTTCATCAATTGTTTAAAGAGAATGTGGCAGTTATACGTAGTATAAGAGACAATGCAGTTTTATATATAGATATTGATACAGTTTGTTGTCACGTCCACCCATTGTTTAAAGTGAATGTGGCATTTATACGTAGTATAAGAGATAATGCAGTTTTGTAATTAGCTACTGGTACAGTTTGTTGTCACGTTCACCCATTGTTTAAAGTGAATGTGGCAGTTATACGTAGTATAAGAGACAATGCAGTGTTATATGTAGTTATTGGTACAGTTTGTTATCACGTTCATCAATTGTTTAAAGTGAATGTGGCAGTTATACGTAGTATAAGAGACAATGCAGTGTTATATGTAGTTATTGGTACAGTTTGTTATCACGTTCATCAATTGTTTAAAGTGAATGTGGCAGTTATACGTAGTATAAGAGACAATGCAGTGTTATATGTAGTTATTGGTACAGTTTGTTGTCACGTTCACCCATTGTTTAAAGTGGATGTGGCAGGTATACGTAGTATAAGAGACAATGCAGTTTTATATGAAGTATTGGTACAATTTTTTTCATGTTCACCCATTTTTAAAAGTCGATGCGAGGTTAACATGGTATCTATACATAGTATTAGAGACAATGCAGATTATATGCAGCTAATGATACAGTGTTGGTTAGTTATTACATACGCCCATTGTTTAAGGTCGAGTTGAAGTTAATATGGCAGCTATATATCATACAAAGGGTATTGCAATTTTATATAGAGATATTGGTTCAGTTTCTGTTATAATTCTCACCCATTGCATAATTGAGATTAACATGAAAGCTACATAGTACAAGAGGCAATCTGTGTGTATATACATGTAACAATACAATTTCTGTTATCAGGTTTATTCACCGTTTTAATGTTGAGATGAGGTTAAGATGACATATAATAGTATACAAATAATAATACAAGGGAAGATACAGACTTAGATACAGTTAACAATACATTTCTCTACTTTATACTTTACCGAATTATAGATGACAGAATCATCCTGCAATATCATGTTCAATTTATTATTCGTGATATTGTAATATTTGCAAATACTGGTATGTAAGTAATGTATAGTAAAGATCTAATGGTAATTTCATGACCATTTAGATTTACTTGTCTTCATCATATTCTACCCATAACCATGAAGTATTGCAAATGGAGGAAGATTCATGGGCTCTAAGTTCTCGTGACTGCTCCAGTTAAAGGTTTTATGGACTTTCAAAGGATACATATTTAGTAAGAAACCTATAAAACTTTGTAAATTGCGCAATATTTTTCAGATTTACAGTCCATTCGGCAAAAAAGGACGCTTGTTATTATGCTGCAAGTAATCATAGTTTCTACTAGGCATACACGTAAGCTCAAGACGCTAGCTATAAACAGTACAAACTAAACATTTTGCTGCCATTGTCAAGTGGACATCTGCTGCTATACGTTGTAGGCAAAACACGCACGGCTCTGATCAGACTGCTTCCTATGAAACAGTTTGGTCATTGCTCAAACTGTCTGCATGCAATTCGCAAGTTATCTGCAAATGCAACAGAGGATATCAACAGACGATATTTTTGGAAGTTTTTCCTGACAGTGAAAGAGTTAGCTATCTATATATAAGCAATGGGTATTGAAAAGCGTAGCAGAACGCCCATAGTAATACTATACATACACACCAAAAGCAGTTGCCTATCTTAAAAGCACCACACAAATTGATTTTAGTTAAAAAAAGTTTTAGATAAATTCATTCTATAAATTTATAAATTACAAACGCCAAATAAAGTGTTGCAAACTCAGCAATTATTGCAATTAAAGAAAACTACAGATTTTGAACAGAAATATTAACCCTTGTAAACCCAATGGTATATTAACATTCTAACGCTTAATTTTGCCAAATACTGAATGGAAGACAGTTCCTTTAAGAGAAGCCACATGTTTATTGGGAACTGACGAAGATAGGATTTAAACCTGGTCTTATGCATGCAAAGTTTAAAAATGGTGATATATAAGGCATGCAATATATGATATTATATAAGGATCATTGGTTGATTGTTTACAAAACATTTGAATTTCTGACTCTATACTAAAGCCACAACTATTGTTGGACTGATGTAATCTCCATCCAAGTTTGGATGGCCCTCTATATATGTGAGGAATGAAAATTGTTCCCCATAATATGTTTTTATCTTGGATAACAGAGCAGATGCTGATGAGATGCCACGTTCTGTGGCATCTCATATGTATCTACGCTGGCAATGTACATGTTTACATGGTAGCAGTCAGTGATGGGATTAAGTGTAAACTAATGCAAATATTGGGTTGTTGTTTCTGAATAATGATAGCTGTTTGGTAGCATACTGTGAAAACCTTACGGGCTACTCAAAAATAGACAAAACAAATCTCTTAAAAACAAGTGGTAGCTTAGTACAGGTCAAAGGTATTGCATAATTCTGCAATACTTTTGACCTGCATTAAGCGATTATTAGTTCTCATGAACAGACTCAATGGAACTGAGTCTGTTGTTTTCTTACATTGTAAGTTGTTCTATTTCTGAAGAATCAGTTTTTCCAGATTATAAATTATATATTGAAAACATATTGTCTGGTATTTTGAGTGACCTTTTAAGACGGGTTTCACTGTAGATGTAACAAGATTCATTACCTCTGCGTTTTCTTTCTTTTTCTTTTCTGTGACGCCAGCGCCATCTGGTTCATCTTTCCCACCAAGGGACACTTTATGCACACTGAATAAATCCTCTATTTGTTCATAGTCCATTTGTGAAATATATCCATTAAACAACTGGCCACCTATCGTCCATATATTGTTTTTACCCATCACTTTATTCACTGGGATTTTTTGCCACTGAAGGGTTTTAAGTTTTGTTTTTGGCTTAGGTATATTTTGTTGTGGAAGTTTTTTCTGGGGTTTGAAAAATCCTAGAAAACCCCCACCCCCACTTGGTGGTGGTGGTGGAGCTGGCGCACTGCCAGAACCAGGAGGGGGAGGAGGGGGTGGTGGGATAGCGCCGCCTGGAGGAGGTGGTGCTGGAGGTGGTGGTGTGAAAGCTGCTGGTGGTGGAGGCGGAGGAATACCAGTAGAGTCTGGTCTATTTGATGACGTCATATGTGGAGGCACGGGCGGTGGATTAATAGCACTGTCATCTACAGCCTCGAATTGAACACTATTAGAAAGTTTCCGCCGAGGGGACTTAAGTCGTAGTCTTTCAGCGTCCTCGTGACAAGGGCACGTACATTTTGTATCACTAGATTTATCCAATTTCTTAGTAAATATTTGTAGTAGTTTCTTGGAATCCTCTGCTGATTCAACCACTGTTGCTTTACTGACAAGCGTTTCGACGACTTGCCAGACTGTGTCCGAGATCTTCTCTGACGGATCTATTTTTAGAAGGTGCTGTAAAGTCGTCAAGAAGGGCAGCTCTTGTGACGTGTCAGCAACCTGGAATATAATATACGACATTAGGTATTACTTATCATTTGCACCCTTACTTACTTTTATTATTTGAAATATTGAACACTTGCTGTTGCTTATAAAAATAATGCTTAACTCCCTCCCACAAAAACAACAAAAAACAAATTAGGATTGTTAGACACAGCTACATACATGTGCATACGGTCTTAGAGGCTTTTAGGGGCTTCTTGGACATGGATTGGATACACTTTTACCATACCTGTGCAGAACGCATCAGCACATTTTATTATAAGAGCGCCCTACTCATATGTGTGTAGAAATATTACTACGTCAGTGGTTGTTGAATGTTTCTTTGTTGCAACCGTCATGACAAACCTAGATAAGTAGTGTAACAGTTACAGCAACTAGAAAAATATTTTACATTTTCCAAAATGTCATGATTGGTCTAGTCACTGTAGCTACACAAGCTGCTGAAAGTGTATTTCGTCGCTGACCTTGAGGACAATGTCAGCGTGAATAACTGAGGAACTACAGCAAATGACATAGAAAAGCTATACACCCACATAAATAGAAAACTAGCTTCAGCCACCTGATCTACGCCATTGCTATGCCATTAAATATACATTCTGATAAGGTGGCACAATGATTCCATCATGGCACGAAAGCCATACATGTTTGAATTGTTTCCTGCTTGGCGCTCACCAACAATACCCAAGATCAAAATTGCATAGTGTATGTTGTTAGCAGCTCCAAGTTAGTAACCATAATAGTTATGAATGGTTTTCTGAGACGACGGGAAACGGTATATCCAAAGAAAAATGTCAATATAGAGAATTGATCATATCAATCCTTTCTATTAATTTTTTATGAATGATAATAATAGAATCGATTATAAACGTTGTTTTCTGTGGTTTTGTGAATGGGAACATCTCAACTTGATTTATAAACTATAATCAAGAATGTGTGTGGGTGGTTAATCGGGACAAGGGCAATATATTTGGCATCAGGTACCCGGAAAGAAATATATGCTATCTAGCAGTACTAAGTAATAGTTATGCCACGGTTTGTCCGCCTGTATATGGAGATAATCCACGAGCTTTGGCTCGTGGATTATCTCCCATACATGTGGACAACCATGGTATACATATTCTATACCACATACATCAGTGTAGACATTGCACATTATGAGATAATGTAGCTCGTGCTTAAGTTTGCAAGGGCGGTATAAACCATGTTGCAGCTTGAGTTTTCTTGCCTCAGTCACAATTTTTACACTGAGAATAGAGCTTTTCAAATACATGTAGTAAGGCTTCATATAAATAGATTATTTTTGTTTGTTTACCTTAACCCGGATAAAAGCTGAATGTCTAATGCAAATTGGATGTTCAACTTCAAATGATAAACTTGTTTTATAGTTGGTCTCAAATTCACGTAAGTCTTAACGACGACTTGTTGAAACTAAAGACAAAAAGTCCAGAGTTAGCTGCTAATCTTTAATTGTGTAGCAGCAATGGTTCAATCTGGATTTGTGTTATCTTGTAGAAGCTTATCCTCATTATGAGTGGGTTTGACCACACCACTTCAATGGCTTCTTAAGAATTTGGCCTACACATAGCTATAAGATAAGAAGCCCTTTTTGAGACAAACTGTTTTGATTCTATTTCACCATAAAACGTTTTCTTATTGTATCTCAATTCTCCGTTCAAACTGTGCTATTACTAAATCGAGTCATATTGGCTCAACAGATGTATTAGGGTGGCCTAATCTCACAATGCTGTATGTATGCACAGGTCTAGGTTTTAAGGACACCTGCAAATGGGTGCCTAACCAGGGGTCAAAGCCATATCCCTAAATGAAGGGCGCATCTAGGCCTTTGTATTTTTTATTTCTCAACAAAAACATATGTTGTTGGTACTCATTCGAAGCGTCTCGTCGAGACGCTTCGTATGAGAAGCACAACAATTGTTTTCATCCATTACTAAGAAAAATATTACACTTTTTCTGTTGAAAATACACTCCATCTACCTTTGGCTAGGTTAGGGATTAGCCTTGTTTGACATAATCTTGACCTGACTGGTGACTAGGCATTTCTTTGCTTAAAACTGTTTAATTAACATCCCCTTCTCAAAATCTCTTTTCACCATAATGAATGGACAACGCGAAAATGAATGTGTGAAAAAATGTGGGGGCAATAATACGAACACTAGATCTAATAACCTCACGCTATTTACACTATAATGGAGGTCCTTAAGAAAGCGAGATACTGAAAAATTGACCACTATTCCGTTGAAATAGATTGACTTTCAAGTTAATTATCCTGGATGAGTTTTCAAGTTTGAGACGATTAAACAGGTAATAACAGGTAAAGAAGTTAACTGACAGAGTGAAAAAGAAAAGGTTTTACAGCTACAATGAATATGATAAAAGACAGAGTTAACAGACAGAGTGGAAAGGTAGACATTCCCAGCTAATCACAAAGTAAAAGATCGCATCTCTGTCTTCAGTATTTTACGGTTCATTTTTGAGGAAACACTGAAAATAGTCTGTTCCAAAAACTGATACAAGTTTAAGGACACTAGACATATTTTAGAATAATAAGCAAATACTCTGTAAGATTAAGAGTTAGACAATTACCACTTTCAGATCAGTAAAATTTTGATGACAAAAAACGTAACAGATTTAAATAAGACAGCTCAGTTGAAGTAATTGGATCTACGTTTCTGCATTTCGAAATTAGTCTTCATTGGAGACATAACACTCGTATCCTGTGAAATCGCTATGGAAGTTTTTTTCCCTTACATGGTTAAGATAGAACCTATAATCTTGAAAAGCATCTTATTCAGTTTGATTGAATCAAACTGAATAAGATGCATTTCAAGTTTTGATTGAATCAAACTGAATAAGATGCTTTTCAAGTTTTGATTGAATCAAACTGAATTAGATGCTTTTTAAGTTTACAGGTTCTTTATCCGAAGGATATTTTCACCTTGAAAATTCGTTGTTTTATTTGATAAACTTTATTGACATTTTTTCAGCAATGATTTGCCAAGATGGGGTAAACTGTTTTTACTCACCTGTTTATATATGGCATGAAAGACATCAAGAGAGCTGTTGAGATCAACACCTTTGGCTCCCGGCAACTGTTCGTCGTCATTAGCCTTGTGTTCATCAAACACGTCTAACTGAACCTCTAGGTTGGGATCTTTTTCAGCTTCGCGCCTGGAACCAGATAAAAAATCAAACATGAAGAATTATGAGCTCACACAAAAAGCCTTTAATAGCGGAAAACACTTTAGTCCATCTTTTTATAAAATTCATTGTGCAATGCAGTGGAATGAGAAAAATGGCTGAAAACAATATCTCGTCTCTTTTAAATCTGCGAGAATCGTGAAGAGACGAGTTTCATAGTTGCCATGCAAGACCATGGTGAGGGAAGGTAAAAACGAATTTTCCTCGAAAAAGCCTCAACGGGTGATAGAAGGTATTCAATGGTAAACTGTATATACGTTTCTGGGTACTGAGTTCTACTCCATTTTTGTTTTAAATTCAGCATATGATGTACGGCACAGAATTAGATTATGATAAAAAAAAATATGGTCGCGATTCCAAACATAAGCTGAAGTCTAATCCCTATTTAAAGATAATAATTCAGTTGTGAAATTTTAGATTTATAACTATAAAGAAACTAGTACTCCATACGTCATCTCACGCTCTTTCTTTGTTTTTATCTGAAACTTGTTTAACTTAAAAGTTTCAATATTTATATATACTTTCTTTTGGGTTTCCAAGACGATGTCCTTGGTAGAAAACGAAACAATAAGATTAGGTAATCATAGCCTGAGTCAAATTAATGAGGTAAGCATTATCGATGCAACTGTATATGTTAAGAGACAATGATACCAAGCTCTGATTATTCCTAATACACTTTACAAGGGGTTATGGGTTAGCATTTCCTTGCCATAACTGTCGTCGATGCTCTGCCAATCATATTTGATCAGTGTGTTTGTTTGTTCGTTTGTTTGTTTGTGTTAATGATTTACGCCCCAATTAACACTTCAATGGTGTCGGGACGTTTCCTGAGTTGAACCAATACTAGCAGAGGATAAAATGTTTATGCACATTTTGTTTTGTTCATTATGACGATAAGCGTCCGGTTCATTTCGACGTCATATGATCCGTTAGAAATTTTCACTTTTATTTTTGTCTCGATTTAGAAGGATATAATATTTAGAAGGCATTTTTGTATATTTTATCACTTATGTAAATTATATGATTCATAATGAAAGTTTGCGAAAACGAAATATTGTTGTCATGACTTATAATAATGAAGAGTAAATTTTGGGCGTAATAGGTATAGATGAAATGATATGGATGTGATTATTGTAAATGGCGCTTGCACAATTTCCATAATTGGAAGTTTTATAGTTGCAACATATACTTGTTTATGGAAATGTTTCAACACCGCCAATTTTTTCTTCCTCACTATAAAAACACCATTCCTGAATTTGGCCTAATCACTACAGTAAGAATCTATCTTACCCTTTTATTGAGATTGAACATATTAGAAAAACGACCTGATGCTAGATAAAAAAAAAGAACAAGAAATACCAGTGGGTGGTAGTCTGTGCACGAGAGAACGGTTAGGTGCAGATATTTAACGAACGACTGTGCTGTGTTTGCGTCTATCACACCACCAGCTTTGTTCGTATGAAGACCATATAACATTCATTAATGTAGTTAGTCCAATTTGAGAGCAATAGAATTAGCCTCATCCGATATACTGTATCAGTAAAGGAATCGAACCTGCGATAGTTGGATTCTATGACAAGTGTTACATCCATTGGGCCACGGTTACTTTAATCAACACATTCTAAAACGATTCAATGGAGACGAGTCAGAAAGAATTAAATAACGGTTTCATTATCGTGCAGATCTAGACAGACGAAAATCTTAATTGTTTTCTGTCTATAAATACATGGGAGATTTAGCCAATTCTGCATATTTTGGCGGGATTTTCTGGCGTTATTTATATCCGTCTGCTGTCTCCCAGGTGGTTCCGTGGTGTATCAACACATCTCCCGACATTCATTGATCTAAGCATTGAAGCAGACGTTATTGAAAATTCAAGAAATTGTGCAGATCTGATTATCGCAACATTTTGGCTTCATCATCCTAAACATTGGTCTGTTTTTTTAGCAGTGCATTAGTTAGATTAACCAAAAACAAAGTCTTGCCATTATATAGTGTGGTACATGTGTCCAGATGACCCTCTTTTTCAGCCCAACGATTATGTCAATGCCCCAAGTTTTTCAGGGCATTTGCGTGTAGTTAAGCTATAGTATGTTTGACTCTTTGAATACTGGGCAATTTTTCATGCTTTTTTTGTCGTCTGCAGATTTTATCTTTTCCAAAAATTCTTTCAGGAATACCATCAGAGCGTCAAACAAATTGAATCCAGATCAGGCCTGACGTCTTGTCAGGCTTGATCTGGGTCCAAACTGTTTGCAATGGTTATCAACAGACCAGGCGACACTAGTAGGCAAAGAATTGAACGGCCATTTGCCCTTGGCTCCGTTCACGATTATAGCAGACGACACCTTTGCGCCATCATTTGTATTATTTTCATAGCTAACAAGGCTTGGTAATCCGTGTTAATATTCTGCTGAATGACGCTTCATATGAAATATCAAGTCTTCTTTTAACACCAAAGGTTCTTTCGCATGTTAAAATGACGCAAAATGGTAAATGGTCAAATGAACATTGCTGCATTCAGCAGTTAAATGCTCAAACCAGACATATATCTTATTTCCATAAATAGACAGATTTCCAGGAATCAAATGCACAAATGTCAACGTGTATTATATGCTGATAAATGTCCATTTATATGGAAACAATTGCACCCCGTGGATTTTCTGGTCAGACAACATACATGTTTTAAGTGTATATATTTGCTGATATTTTAGATTCAGCATGTGACATAATTTGTAAGTGCGATTCGTAATTATGGTATCTGATATATCGGAGGATGTCTTTCAAAGGGTATTTTTTCTTGGAAAGGCCTCCGGGTTAATATGACATGCTCAGAAGCCAGACAGTGCTTGCATGCTTTATCTTGTACTAAAAATATTAATCTTTTATAGGAAATTGATAGAATTATGTATGTTATCCACGTCTGCAAAGTGCTACAATGAAGATTGTGTGCAATGGTTATGTACAATTAAGAAAGCATGAAGCACCAGCAACCCTGGCTATAATCCTTTGCATACTACTCTTAATGTCACTAATATGGTTTCCTACACATATTGAAACAATAAGTATGTGATTGTCCGTTATGTATTTTAAGGGGTCACAGGTCGGATTTTCCAAATAAGGGTATGGCAAATGTCATTATGATCTATACGGAAAACACGAAGCAATTTTGATTTCAATACGTTTCAAATGTTCTGCTTAAATTTGAGATATGATTGTAAAGCTTTCTCTTAGAATGTGCTATAAGGGACATTTTTCCAAGTTTGTGGGTCTCATTAACCCTTGGTGCATCTTTAATCTTTTTCTCAATTCAGCTTCATTTTAATTAGATGATGTCTGAATACAGCGCTAACAATACGCCTGTGTTAGATCATTGAAGAGATATCATCTCATACAGGGATTGTCACATGAGAATTTCTAGTCATTTTGAGGAACTTGTGTGACCTCGTCAATTGATGATGATCCAATATTTTTTCTACCTTTCTGAAGTCGGGGTCAGGGGCCTTTTGAATTTGGGGAATATGCATTTGAACCATCAAAGTTTGGAAAACTTGATGAGCCTAAACTACTGTTAACAAAAAAGAGACATGGATCTGACGGATTAAAACCCAGAAGAAAATAACATAGTTGAGGTGTAATGTGGCCTTCATAATTTCTCTTGAACATATTTTAAACAATGTGAATAAAAACACCTGAATCTTTGTTTATTTTGGTCAGATTGTCATTCACCAAAATGTAGTACTTAGTAGTTGAGAATGTTTTGCAACATTTTGGAATTTAGCTGATTTTTAGTTGATAATTGGCCCGAACTAGGCCTAGGATAATCACTGCTGATCTGGTATTTTTAACTAGTATATTAGTACGCATGGAGAAGGTCTGAAAGAAAAAACGTGTCTGTTTCTCTGTCTGTCCCATTCTCTCTCTCTCGCTCTCTCTCTCTCTCTCTCTCTCTCTCTCTCTCTCTCTCTCTCTCTCTCTCTCTCTGTGTGTGTGTGTGTGTGTGTGTGTGTCGGACAGAGGACAAAATGGTGTACGTTAAAGACTATATAAATGTGTAATGGTGTATTTATGTGGTCCTACTCTGAAATCAATCAAAGATACTAAAAAAGAGAATATACGTACATTTCTTTTTGTAGGATCAAACCCCCTTCTTTGAACAGCTACAGTACTGCTTTGATAGTACATGTAAGTTGTTATATGTCTAGACTGACCTTTATTGTGACTAATAAGCACCTCCTTTAAAATCTATTAATTGGAAACAATGCATATAAAGAATTTAAATCTGTTTTCAATACGGTATTATTTTACATTTTAATTCAATGTAGTTATAATCTTTGGCAGCGTCTCAGCTGTGTGCATTTTTCACATTTTATGGTGTAATCAATAGGTACTAAGAGGCTTTGATCAATCACACACGTGTCATAGATATACTTATTATGAAATAAAGGGAGACAAACCATGCTTATTATACCCCGTGTTCACATAATATGCACATTTCCTTAATCTGTATCTTGTCTGTTTTAAGTAACTCCTTTAAATGGGTGCTAAATATGTGATATATTAGAGAGAGAGAGAGAGAGAGAGAGAGAGAGAGAGAGAGAGAGAGAGAGAGAGAGCATATTTCAAGAGAGTATGTGTGTGTGAGAGAGAGAGTGATTTTTCAAAGAGAATCATTTTATCATGCAAACGTGAATCCTAATAGGTCTAGACTTGCAAAACATAAACCAGGAAATGCAGCAATCGCAGACTGCAGACTATCCCATGGCACCATGAGGAAGAGACACAGAACACAGACAGTCACAACACAATTAAAGTAAAGCAACCAGCTCTCTCTTCCTCAGTGAGATGATTGCTAAACTAAAACTGAACATTCAATTCAACCAGAATTCATTCTCTTGGGACAGCCCATTATTTATCTTAAAGGGTTGCACGTCGGTTTTAACACCAACATAGTTAAAGAGATGACAAAATACCATTATCTTATACCATGGCGCACTTTTATTTAAACTTTAAAAACCTTCCCTAGAAAAATGAGGGTTCGGCATGAATCGTTGCAAGGATAATACTTGTTGAAATATGCTTATAGCCACTTACTGGGCCTTAAGCCCTAAATCCAGATTAGTCTTTTCAGGTTAAATGAGTCATGATCAACACTAAACATATATTATGCAAGTTAAGTGTAAAAAACCTCACATTAGATTAGTTTGCAAAACTTTAAGTGTAAATTACTCATGTATAAATAGGCCCGAAATTATTGTTAGGCTTCTATACTACTTAATACTTTGTCTGAAATAAGTATCGAGCCTTTTTTGAAAGTGAAACAGCCCTTACCACACGGCTTAAGAAACCTTCGATCATCAAGTGTATTAAAACTGTCTGATCAAATTCGTCCATGTCCGCGAAATGAAAATTCAGGTCGTTGGCTACACGCATGGTTTCGTGTAAAACCACAAAATCCACATGCTGATCTGAGTTTTCTCTTGATGCACATGAGGGCAAATGTCAAGCAATTCTGGTTCAAATCTAGCTTTATTTGGGCTAAGTACTTCGATTCGGACAAAATAACCGGCGCCACTGGGTATTATAAGCAATCAAAAAATCAAATATAAATCAACAAATTTATGTAATCACTCATTTAGGAAATAAAGCCGAATTACTTTTCTCACACAAAAATCGCATTTAGCGCAGATTTGCAGCGTAATGTAGTGCTTAGATGAAGTTCGACCCTTGCCCTGTCATTTCTGTAGTCAATAGTGCTTACACTGCAGTGATACTCTTGATAAGCCAACGTTATGCTGGCTGATCAGGATCAATGCTGTATGGTGTTAATTTGTGTACTATTTAATATTAAACCAAGACGAGAAAAGTTATTACAAGTTATGTTTATACAGCATGGCAATGTCAGCCCTTGTCCTGCTGAACCCAAATTCATTTCTAAAAATAACCCAACAACATTGTAGATCCAGATCAGCTGGCTTCTGAGGAAGCCATCTTATCAGGATCCACACTATAATGCTTACAGATGGAATGCTGCTGTTAAACTTCATAAAAATTGGGGAGGGGTGTAGTACAAAAGGCATTCAGCATGGCAAGGATTAAGCTATGTTTATACAACAAGGCAATGATAAAGTAATAGAAATATTTTGTTAACTATCAAAATTGGTCACTCTAATAACGTACATTAGTGAAGATACGCAATTGAAACGTTGTAAATAAATAATTTTGGCGCCCATGCAAACGAGTAGGAAGTAAGGTTCAAATACAGTAATTTGGTCGCCATTATTATAAAAAAATCGGACCAATTTCAAACAGTGAAGTGTTATTGAAGTTATAAAAACATGACAACGTCTGACAGCGGTACACTGTATATCTAAAACGCCCCCTTTTATTTGATTTACTCATCGCCGCAGAGAAAGGGGAAGGAACTCCAAGTACTTAAACTGGTATGCACATAAGCCAGCATAAACATTCAAATGTTACTATTTATAAATCGTCTAAAAATAGGCATGCGTTTTTGCTATCAAACAAACACTAAACTGGCCATTGGGCTAAGCTTATTCTAACAGAATTTTGACAGATTAATATGAAAATGTGACTAGACGGTTGTGATGCTTAGCCATAATGATCTGAAAAGAAGGAGCTTGATCTCTGACGCAACTGATAGAAGGCCAAACCGAGAACTAACACACAGTTTAGCACCATTCTACCACCATTCACGAAGGACTTCTGTATACATTGATCACATTCTCTGTAGTTACACTTGAGAATACCCATGAAATAGTTAACCCTGTAAAAATTTACAACGATGACAGACCCTGGATACTGTAATTTTGTGGTAAAAACTTTGATCAGAAGATGAAAGTAGCGCTAAATTAATGTATTACGAAGTAACTAAAGATAAATTCACGGGGATTCGTTTCAACGGTCCGATTATCTTACAATCTAAAAGTTAAAATTCCCACCGCTTTAAAAGTATTAGGGTGGACAAAAATAGTTTTATGTGAAACTCGAACTGATAACTTGATATTCAAGATAACCATGAAGCTGTGTGTGTGCATATTTAGAGGGCAATGAACGCATATGAAAGAAAAGAATTCAAACATCGAGTTGCCCAGCTAGTGAACAGTCTCGAGCCACCGTCGGCACGCCAACGAAACGTCATTCAAATGGCGTTTCTTTGGTGGGCCGATGGTGGGCCGCTTTTATATGCTTATTGTGTGATGACGTCAAATGACGTCAGATTAAAATGATACGATGTCATACTGGCATGCAATATGCAAATTTTCTAAGGCATACTAACAAAACAGGCTTTTTCTGTCTATGCTTGCTTTCCAATAAAATACGAGATTGAGTACAGCTCTGGCAGAATGGTTGAAAACAACACGGTCGGTGATAGTTTTCGATTAACAAAAAGCTAACACCAGAAAGACTTGTTCATTCGCACACGAAATGCATGCATTTTGCATCAATTCTAAACTTGCACTTTTTCAAGGCCTTTACAATGAGAACAATACTTCATCGGCGACACTTTTATTTTAGTTTTATTTCATAATACAACAATAATATGCGTGTTTATTATTTATGAAAAATAATTAATTAACATTATATAATTAATTACACTTGGCAGCCTCTACTGGTTGCACTCACATGGATGTACTGAAACAATGGACAACGTTGTACTGCAAACATACGATATAACACAGTTCATTCCACAGCCCCAATTAACCAACATATGTATCCCAATGGTTGATTTTCGTGTTTAGTACTGTTGAGCTGAACCTTACTCGCGGGCCTGGTGCATTATAGCAAATTTTCTTTGAGTTATTTAGTCACTGAAGCATTCGTTTAATTGTTAGCTATGCTTAGACAAAACATGATTTCTACCCTTAATTCAACGGGCCATTCTATACTGGCACTGAACACATTCTAAGGAACGTGGTTATGCGATTATTTGCTGTGACCATGTTTGTTAGACTTGCACACAGTAGAAAAAGGCAGGGCTGTAAAATAGACTTACCGTAACTGGTTTAGAATTTCTTGAAGTTTCAGACCTGAAATTGGAGAAAAGAAATGGAGTCAGCATCAAGATTAAAGTGGACAAGAAAGGTAAAGGTCATCATTGAATCTTATTGTGGAATACATGTATATGAAAACTATTTTAACACATTATGCGATGGGGTGTTTGCAAACTGTGTAAACCCAGGTGAAACGCTACGACTCAAGTCATCTCATCAGGGCTATACAAAATTTGTTACTATAAAAGGCTATTTGGGCACCCTAACAAACCCGCGCCCTTTTTATAGCGAAAAATAGAACATTCCAACATAAGAAAACACATAAAAATGGAATGATTTATTTGATTTAAATGGGTTAAATATGAGTCTATCTTGTGATTTAGAATCTTAAGATTCTTCAATCATAAAGTCAACATTGCTGTCTTGACGAGTCGTCTCCCCTTCAGGGGCTTTAAGAAGATCTTCTGACTACTAAACTGTATAAACTATGCAATAACTTAAGAACCTTGTTTTTGAATTTTTATTACATGTTCATAAACAATCTGTAATAACACCTTATTTCTTAAGTAGGATTAAATGCCAAGTACAATCTTATACGAATTATTGTAATGATTTAATCCTACACTGTTAAAAGGTACTTTTGCACATACGCAAAAGGAAGGGGCACGATCATCCCGCGCTTATGCGCGGGGTGGTCGTGTCCCTTCCTTTCGCTTATAAGCACAGGATCATCGTTTCCCTTCCTTTCGCTTTGTGACTTGTTTGGCTAGGAAGGATGTTCTGCTTTGTGTTGGTAAATTATTCGGTTGGACAAGATGGTCAAGTATTATATTTCTTTTTTTCATGGCCATGCTTGTATGACGTGAATTGTTATTCTTTGGATACATTCCCATGTCTCCTAGCTGGAGGAAGTTCAAACGATTGTCGTCTGGTATGAAATATTCCATACAGTTGATTAACCTCGAACTAAATGGACGACTGCAATATTAATTTGCACAGACGGTCTTATGAAAACAATATAAAGTTCACTCAGTTTATTGAATTAATGCCCATGTATTGTGTAACCCCATGTTCGTCATGTCTTAGTGTCACAAAATCATGTCATTTTTTCCTGGAGCTTACTTCCGGTATAAATAACAACACCCATCTATGCTTGCTTTGCTGGAGTGCTGTGCGAAAAATGCATTGAACGCTGATGTAGTTATTAACTTAACAGCAGATAACCTTAAATAATTATGAGAGAGAGAGAGAGAGAGAGAGAGAGAGAGAGAGAGAGAGAGAGAGAGAGAGAGAGAACCTGTGACCATTGGTTTTCAGTTTGGTGATGCCCATTTGTTTCTGGCTTCTATAAGCTAGCTTCTATAACACTGCTTAGAGCGCCGTCCGATGGCTATCTTCAGGTATGCAGAATGTACTTATTTTCCATGATTTGAAAACCAGTGGGGAGTGCATTGATAACCCAGCATTTAACGAAAAATCTTTTCTCTTATTTGTCTTTATAAAAATACCCAAGCCTTTTAAAAATAGGGGGAGAGACTTTTCAAAAATGGGAAGGGAGTCCACAATACCTGCTCCTAAGATTGACAGTGGCAGACATGTGACATTGACTGGGTCACAGAAATGCTCTATCGTGCAGTCGAGGAACTATTCGAACGTTTGAGTTGTAGATAGTAAAAGTGTCCCCCCTTGCTTCAAATAATGCGATATATCCATGTATCTTATTTCTCTCAAAAGTTATGCTATGTTTCAGCGAAAGTTGCTTTTCTAGAACTTTAGCGACTTCATTCTCGTAGAATTTGAGTTAAAGAGAGTCGAATGTTCAGAAAATACATGAAGCAGTGGTCATTTTGTAACAGGTGCATGACAATTAAAAATAACAACATCGACATAAAATGAAAAACAAACAAAAACAACTACAACAAATTATACATATTGTTTTTCATTACGTTTCGTTCTAAATTGCAAGCGTTTAGACCTATTTTTTTAAAGAAAGATCAACGTCCGTCAAAACAAACAAAATGAAATTTAAACTTTGAAAGTAGGTAGGTTTATTATACAAGCAATTATGTTAATCCTTGCCATCCCATTACATTTCAAATCATGTTTGATCGATATATACAATATAATGTTTCTTAAAGTGGTTGTTATTATTGTATCGTAGCAAAACCCTAATATCAACACGTGAGCTCTGGAGAAAAGCTGAACATCGATGTATTATTAAGACGGTCATCGTGTAAGGACAAATTGGAAGAAATTGACACCGTATATGACTACATTCGAATATAGCTACAAAGTAGCTATATTCGAATGTAGTCATATGCAGTGTAACAAGACTATCATCCCGAAGCTTGATGTAGCTTCAAAGTAGCTATATTCGAATGTAGTCATATGCAGTGTTACAAGACTATCATCCCGAAGCTTGATGTAGCTTCAAAGTAGCTATATTCGAATGTAGTCATATGCAGTGTTACAAGACTATCATCCCGAAGCTTGATGTAGCTAAGCTATATTCGAATGTAGTCATATGCAGTGTTACAAGACTATAATCCCGAAGCTAGATGCATAATTCACTGAGGGTGGGAGACAAGAGGCGTTTTTCTGGTTCCCTGTTTGTTTGATTGATTTTTACGTCCCAGTCAACAGTTATGTGGGGACGGATCTTCCTAGGTTGAACCAGTACTAAGAAAGGATAAATATGTCTTGCTCAAGGACACACCGCAGTGAACCTGGTGAGACTTGAACCGACGGCCCCTCGGTCTCGAGTCAAGCACTCTACATGTACCACTGAGCCACTGTGCTCCCTTTTTCTGGCAAGTTCCCGACTTTCATGTCCCGTTAAGAGCAAAGAACCTGATACTTCAAATATTGTCCTTTTAAACGGTGGTATTCTCTTCATAATATCAACCATTCTGGTGTTTATAATACCCACCTTGTTTGGTGAAGTATTGAAATAATATTTTGATGGTAAGTTTGCAATCTTTTACTATTTCATTAAAGAGATAAGCCAAAGAGAAGTATAACCCTGGGGTATTACCGAGGTCATACTGAGATTCTTATCTGGGGAAAAGATTTAAACCATATTTATTGAGGCCATACTAGGTTAAAACGGTGTTGTTTTGTTTGACAGCATAGTTTTGCTTAGCGCTATTTTGTTTGACTGCTATCGACGGATTGCACGATGGTTTGATCAACAGTAACTGTTTTATTTTTCTTGACAGCGTTGTGCAACAACGTGTTTTTTTTCTTGACCGCTCGTTTTGAGTGACTGTGATGGTTTGAGGAATAGTCTTACTTGCATAGCTCTGCTTGAGATTGTTACAACCACGCAACTAGCAATTTAGCAATATGCTCCCATGAAACATCTCGAGAGAAGCTGCCAGAAGCATAAAATAGACAGTCTATTATCTATTATTGTCATCCAGGTGCATGACAAATCACATGAAAAGTTGTTCATTTCTACATGCTCATTTCTTTGAATAAATGAAAGTGGTTGAGAATTTGTTTAAAAAAGCTTATGGTGAAAAAGTCATTTATGGAAAAGACATATGTTGTAGGTACACATTGGAATTGCCACATGTACCTACAACATATGTTACTGAAAATAAGGAAGAAAACTATTTGAAATTTACACTTTCCAAGTATCATGTCCATTGTCTTTACCTCTTTTAAACACCCCATACTGCCAATCAGTATTAATATTCTTGTCACTCTACTGCAATTTTTTTCATATTTGCATGACAGCTATATCTCCAAATTCGAGTTCATGAACTACCTCTTTGCTAGTTGCGTGGTTGTATTTTGCTTGATGATATTGGCTATATACGAAATACACATTTATATTACCATTACCAATCGTGATTGTGGTTTGTCCTGATCATACTCACTTTTTAAGCAGGAAATATCTCATGATGTGCAAGGTCTACACTGATGTAGGTGGTATAAAATAGTTACACCATGTTTGTCCACCTGTACGTAAGATAGTATACTCGCTAATGTTCGTGGATTAACTCAACGTACAGGCGGACAACCCATTGTACAACCATTACAAATTGAATTTGGCGTCCATTTTGTTTTGATTTTTGTTTTTGTTTTGTCATAGATGTTGCTTGCATATTTGCAAATAGCCTGTTTTCAAGGTATGCGACCAACTAGTAAACAAAAATCAGCACCACACTAACATAATAAACCCCATAGATAATGACCCATTCTCTGACCAGTGGACATTTGAACTTGCAATGTCACTGTTGTTTTTCATAATAACCCAAAATGTTGTTTGCATATGGTATTAAAATATACACTGTACACTCAATCAAACAATTAGACCACACAATTTAACTTGTTTTGAACCAACTATATGAACAAATACTAAACATAGATTTCAGTCAACAAAACTAAAATATAGATTTCAGAAAAAAAAACGCTCATTAGACAATGAATTCTTCTGTCAGAATTAAACCTTTTTAGACCAGTGGAATTAGATAAATATTGGCGAACGCAGGTTTTAATATCCAAATAAATAAGATTGTATTTCTTTTTGTCTTCATTGTGGTAATTTGCTGCATTTTGTTGCATTTCATCTAGGTCTTCAATAGTTACCAAAGTACCCTATAATATGTACATTTTGTGTCCTGTATACATAGGGTAAATATATAAACATGAACCCACTCTTAATATTCTATTAATTATATTCATTTTGGTGGTATACTTTTGTTTATGTAAGACATTAGTGATCGAAAATTGATTTATCGAAAACAGCATCTAAAATATAAAAATACCGTCAACGTAAGCTCTGTCAACGCAAAACTCCTGACCAGTTTTGGGTGGAGGGCCATTCAAATTGAGCAAAGGACTTACAATTTAAGAACGTCCTCGATAAGGGCCATCTCATGAGATTGTGGTATTTGTTGCATATGTTAACTTACAGGCCTTTAGTTAAGAGTGCGTACTGAAGAAATAATTTTCCCTGTTCTCATATACTCCCATGAAAATGCTCTCATGATTTTCCTCTTTTTTTTAATTACTTTTTTAGTTTTATATGGCATTTTAGATTTAATATGACATTTACCCAGCTAGTAATAAATTTCGTTGTTTAGACAGTTTAGTTCTTATTTAGATGAGCATTAAAACAAAAGCAGTGACTTCCTACATTTATTTAAGGCCATCAAGTTAACAAAAATGTCAGACATGATTCATTATTAAAATGCTTAAAACTTAAAAATTGTAGTCACGACTGGAGGGCTTTACTGACTTTAGAGTCTGAAACCACCGTGACAATGATAAATTACTTAAAAAGTAGTTTTAGTAAAATAATAGGAGTCAGGCCATATAAAATTGTAATTATAAGAAAGGCGACCAGAGCCTTTGCTGAACGTATACACAAGACATGAAAGTATACTTGGACAGGGTGAGGTCATAAAACAGGTGTCATTTGCTGATGCATGGTTAAATAATGATTTAATTGATAAAAAAGACAAAAATGTACTTTCTTACGATATGTACCATTTACTTTTAATTCCCATGTTATGCATAATATTTAACCCTTTCGCACTCAGAAAAACAACAAAAAAGAAATACATTGACTTTTTCTCGCTTTTAGATCAAAAATAACTGGACAAATTTGAAAAAAAAAGTTGAAAACAAAACAAAATGCGAACGTGTGCCCATGCAAGTCTAGGTAACTAATTCGTGCATTGAAACATATTTGTGACAGATGTGGTACTTGATTGTATCGATTCCTGATCCATGCTGTCTTTCTTACTTTGCTTATGTTGGTGTTTGGGTATCTGAACTAATCCATAACTCACTTTCAAAAAAAGAACAATAAAAGTTCTAGATGCTGATGCAACGCAGCAGAGTTCCTCCGAGTTCACTTATATCCCCTCCGACCTCATATGCGTTCCTAGCATCTCTACAGAAATATGCCCGCATACAGGATGTTCACCCACATACTCCACAGACAAAAGAATACGTTTAATCAACATCGAACCAACTTGGAATTGATTTTAAAACGCTGAACTAACGCTTGTTTGACGTTGAAAAAAAATCTGAAAGACTTACCGTAGAACTCGTTTCTGATGCGGACTCTCTCGTTTATTTTGTCTGTGTAAATGACGATGCAGTTGATGAACTCTAGAAGGATGGTTTTATAAGGTATGTTAGTTGTGTTTCGGAGTTCCTCGACGATTGACCAGAAACGGTACTTCTGCTTTTTAGCCACCTGTAACGAGAACAAAAAATCATAACTGCTACTTCGATGGTTCTATTTAAACATAGGACTGAAAGAATAAGAGTTACGGTAAATGTTCTAAAATTTGAACATTTTTCTCTTTCTGTTCTCAAATAAATTGTTGGTTGGATTTCACCAAATATTTGTCAGAATAGAAAACAGGGGAGACCCTGATCAGACTGTTTCTTAGCAGTCTGATCTAGTCTGCACTGTTTGTCTAGGTCTTACTGACCGGAAACTAGTTTTCATAATTTTAAAACATCTACCGTAGATCGTTTTTGCTTTAAATATTCGGACTTTATCAAACAGCGAAACCCCAAATTAGCCTGTACCCAAAGTTGCAGGTAGTATCAAGGTTTACACTGATTACCATTAAAAGAGAAAAACAACAACATTTTTTGAACTAACTAGTTGAAAAATATAGTAAGGCGTTAAGGCATCCGAATATTGGGGAAAGGTGTTCTGCCTCTCCATTTCAGTCAACCAAGCCATTCCATTCTAAGCCTACATTATTTGGGAACACGACGTGGCATTGTGTAAAACATGGAATGGGATGGAATGGACAGAAAGGAGTGTCTTAATCACAGACCGATCAATTTCATCATGTAAGGAGGAGTCATATTTGTTCAGGTAAGGTAAAGGTTTAAAATATGGTATGAGTATTTTCATCTGATGCAAGGTCATGAACCTTTTTAGGTATTCTGCGTCAGGTACCAATTTTCTCAGGCTCAAAAGCAACAGACACAACACTTTAGGTCGGTTATAATGAAATCGACCTACACTATACAAGAAGGAATGAGTTCTGTGATATTTCTGCTACAAACTTAAGTAGTACTTAGTTGTGGAGGGTGTGCAGTAATGGTTTAAGTAGTGTCTTTGGTGAATACATGACGCCCAAAACAACATATACACAGGCTGTTCCAGGCTTTTGCTGTTCAACCAAGCTTTCCTCTAGCAAGATTATATATTGAACCTTAAACCACCAATCACGGCTGCTGCAGACGACAATTTTGTTATACCTTTAAATCTTTTTGGGGAAAATAAGACTTGATATTTCATGCGATTCGTCTGCAAGCAGACGATTCGCATGAAATATCAAATTTTATCAAGCTGCTTAAAGAGCAACGCATTTGAAAATGTCGTCTGCTACAATAATTTAGACGGCACTTTAAGGGTTAATTACCAATTAAGGTAACGTGACTTGAATTCCTTTAAAGTAGTTCTAATTTTCATCAAGGTAAGGACAACTAGAATGAGAAGAATTACATGTAGATTACCTGTGAGATAATAAGACAGAAGAAGATAAAATTTGTCATTACAATGTAATTAATTTATCATTAAACTCGGTAAATCTTCGCTAGAAGTATCTGTTGATAAGTAAAGATCCTCGCTGAGTCTGTCCTACTGTGGTAAGGTGTCAGGACACTGATAATTCGGCGACCTTCTGCCCTCTAGACATCTAGTTGGAGAGCTTCGGTCTTTGATGTTATTGCATATGTTGACAGAAGTTTGAGAACTCGAGTGTGGATGTCAATCGGTCGTGGGAGTCCTCAAAATGATATCATATGAGTCATTTTATTTTGTAAATAAAAAAAAATGACAGGAGTTGCACTATCGCATTTGACTACAGAACATCCTATTTTACATAACATTTGACTAGGTTTTACTAATGTTTCCGCTTTTCGATTTTCGAACTTTTAAGATTTTTTGTGCATTTTAAACATGCTAAAACAGTTCACTTTTTTGGTCCTTGTAAACACTTGCAGATTGATGTCTGCAGATGACATCTGCAATTTGTCGCTTTAACAGCAAAAGTTATTTGAAGAAGAAACAGCTGACAACAAAAAAACTATGAAAAAATTACCCAGCATGCAAGTACTTAAGTAATAGTTATACCATGGGTTGTCCGCCTGTACGTGGAGATAATCCACGAGCTTTAGCGAGTGGATTATCTTACGTACATGTGGACAAACATGGTATAACTATTTTATACCACCTACATCAGTGTAGACCTTGCACATCACGAGATATTTCGTGCTGAAGTTGGTAAGGGTGGTATAAGGCAACAGAATGCATGTTTGTTTTACTTTCCACTCAACTGCCCGCCAAAAGTGTCTCAAACTTCATGCATACCGTCTTCGTACGTATATACTTACGTGCAATGTTACGCGCAGCAAAGTATATCGTACATTACAACCAGGCAACTAGCAATATACTCCCATGAAACATCTCAAGATAAGCTGTCAGAAGCATACAATTGACAGTCTATTATTGTCATCCAGGTGCATGACAAAATACATGAAAAGTGTTTAATTTCTACATGCTCATTTCTTTGAATAAATAAAAGTGGTTGAGAATTTGTTATAAGAAAGCTTATGGTGAAAAACTCATCTATTGAAAAGACAAATGTTGTAGGTATAAATTGGAATTGCCTCATAGAGGCAATTCCAAATTTGAACCTACAACATATGTTACTGAAAATAAGGTAGATAACTGTTTGGAAATTTACATTTTCCAAGTATCATGTCCATTGTCTTTACTTCTTTAAAATATCCCAAACTGCCAATCAGTATTAAAATTCCCGTCACTCTACTGCAAATTGTTTACATTTGCATGACAGCTATATCTCCAAATTCGAGTTCATGAACAACCTCTTTGCTAACCTACTAGTTGCATGGCTGATGCTAAGTTGACATTTTTTTCTAAAACTATTTTTTTTACAGTAGCTGGTCATGGACTGGTAAATAAATCACATACCAAGTCATTTGAACTTTGTATTTGAGTTTTTACTGCCAAAAGTCTTGTGTATTGGGCTCAGAAAATCCCATTTATATAGGTACTTTTATTTCATAACAATTCTCCTTTCTATATCCAAACAGCAAAAAACATTAAAACAAACACATGAAAACATACGTTCCTTCACTAAGTTAAAATAGCACAGCGATCCATTCTAATTAAACGCACGAACTGCCCTGAAGCGTCCAACTTCTTAAGATCTTGTCTATTAAAGTTTATCTGATAATCATTATGATTATTGAAAGCATATTTACCTCACCAAATAGTGCAACAAAACAACTGCATTATCATTGCCTACTTTTGGGCCAATACACGAGATGACGGTACTTATCGCATATGCGCATGCGTTGTCATTCTTTTGACGTACATGTGCATTTATCCAGTGAAGCTGGAGGTTTAATTAAGAGTATAGCCTTTATCTACTACCATACTTTGTACATATAAGCAGCGAAGACTCTGACGAAGCTGCGCAAAAATTCGCAGCTTCCTCAGAGTCCCCGCTGCTCGCGTATGAGCTCACGAACCGGCTCATTTATTAAATTCCGAAAAGTATTTGCCAAGAGTGCTTAGACGTGAGAAATGGACATTATGTCATGTTCATTTAACAAATAAAAAATGTCAAAGACAGTATTTAGTTTTTTTCACTGCTGTGTAGTTTCCTTAGACTTTCTTGAGGGACTTCATAATGGACGTTAACTGAAGCAAAGGCTGATATGAGTCTCAAATCGACGCACGTGCAATTAAACACTGTAAATTTCATTTTTCGCTGGATATAGGATAAAACTATGTTAGTGAAAATGTAGCGAAAAGGTTACATTCTTCCTGTCGCAGTTGTATGCACTCTACAAAACATATGTCCTTGTGACAGTTTGAATCCCAGCTACATCACTATATCGGTCAGTTTCATATTAACCTTTATTCTGCTGATTAAATTAATAGGGCACACATGCAAATGTTTTCCAGCCAGTTCACTTGCACGATTTGCAACGAAGTTGTCGCCGTTTGGCAATGGCTCATAATTAGGTTGCAGCGTACCCAGTTGTCAAGCAAACAAAGCTTTAACCAATGTGTGTCCTGTGTAATTTATAGTTAACAAAACTAAACTAATACTCGCTACTAAAACTTGCACAAGTTGTACAATTTCAAACAACGCCGGCAGTACGTTACACGATATTTACTACCCTCTAAACTATTTGCCACTGTCCCCTTTGGAACGTCACTTTCTGGATGTCCCATTTTGAGACGCAAGACGTAAATGACAAAATTTGAACCCAACACAATTGCGAATGGAGCCACCAACGGCAATAGAATGGACAAATTGCTATTTACACCAAAGATGCTTTAATTTGACATTTTAAGCATTTACGACGGATCAACGATAATCTCATATCCAATAAAACAGATATTTCCTACCAATATCCATTCAATGCCTATCATCGAAGTTGATATCAAGATCAACCACAGTCTTTCAATATTGAAAATTTGAAAACACAATTTGATAAATGGGCAGATGTACATTATGAACCTATCGCATACGAGTAAACTCACACTTCAACCCATTAAAGCCTTATCAGTAGGACGGACCCATTTCCACTTTTTGAGGTGTTGGTGGTTTTTTACAATTTTTAACAGAACATCATCTATAGGCAAACGGATGAGATCCTGATCTGACACCACATTAGGCGGTGTCTGATCTGGATCTGTACTGAATGCCTATGTCCCATAAAAATGCAGTATGCTTATATGGGTTTAAACAGCTATCTAGAGGGGCTAGAGACGTAGTTTTTCAGAAGTCTTAGTCTTCATCTTCTTCTATATATGTGAGCAGAGTAGGCTTTGACAAGACTGCACGGATACCCAGGCTAGCCTAAGCTTCCGCAGGTCGCCGATGCGGTAAGTACAAAAAAATGCCATTTGCTGACCCAAATATTTTTTTTTAATTTATTAATTGTGATTGAATCTGTACCAAATGAAAGTCAAATGCTCAGCAGACCTTTGTGCAAACTAGGACCCATACGAATGATCCAGCGTCCCATTTTGGCTTCATAAGAGAAAACGCATTCCCCAAAAATGTACCAATCGAACGGCGAAATCCGCAGCCAAAATTTCTGGCCGAAAGAATTTGCAAAATGTGGCCTTCATTTCAATCATGCGAGGGCATGCATAAAGTTCGATCGTTTAAGGGCGGACATAAAACTAAATGAGTATGAAGTCACAAATGACATTCTTTTTAAATAGGTAGTTGTTTTGTTGAAAAGGTGGTAGCCCATAACACCAGTGGTGTCAAGTGACACTAACATAGGCGTGTAGGTAATAAAAGTCGGAAAGGAAGTTGATTTGTCGACATAAGATATAACTGTTCTAACTGTGTATGAAATGGCAGGAGCGAAATTGAGTGGAAAAATGCCATAGACATCTGACAAAAACTGATAAGCCTGCACTTCCGAGTTAATCCCGACAGGCAAATGACGTCAATACAACGTCGCACCAACGTCGAGGCGACGCCATGACGTCGCCTCGACGTCGATAAGACGTTGTTTTAAGGTTGTGTGCCTGCTGGGATTTGTCTATATCAATACCCTTGTGCGGCGTGCTGAAGTGGTCCCGCTGTGGCTGTTACTCATATGGCGGCTGTGCTCGATTGGTCTGTTCAACGTTAACCAAGAATGTTCAATTACCAATTGTTTGTCGAAATTTATGCAGAAAAAGAACCCCAGCTAAAAAGTAACCCCTTATGCTTGATGAAATATTCCCTTAATTTCAATATAAGAGGTTGAGTAGCAGTATGACCGTCATGACGAAAGCTGTTGCAATTTTAGTCTCGTCACATCCAAGTCAAGGCGCAAAACTTTGAGTTCTCAATCGCACGAGCTGACTCACATGATAAAAGTAACTCATGCGTGAAATATGGGTATATGTATCGTGGGAAATTGAGCTAAAATAGTGTTCTTTTTTTGCAAATAATTTACTATTTTCAGCCTTTTTGGAAAAAAATATCATCCACTTTTAATGTTTATACTCAAAAATATATATAAGTATGATTATAATTATAACATTACAAGGGCGGATAAAGAAATGTAACCTTATAATCTTAAGTCAGATCACGTAAGAATGACGCAGGACTTCTTTGAAAATCACTCTATCAATGTTTATTGCGATACGCTTGGTGGCTTCCTGGGATCAGAATAGACTGTCGCTTACGATGCAAAATATTTAAAAAAAAAACTTTTTTTTCTAACACTGAATTACATATGGAGCTTAGACATTTGATTTATTTTAGCCCATAGATGAGCTACAATTATTCTTTACCGAATAGAAGCTTTGGTCCTTATTATTTCATCATGTTGGAATGGTCTACTTTTCATTATTTTGTGAATGTAACTGAAATTTCTAAAAGTATTTAGACTGCTGGGTGTTAATTTTATGATAGCAAAGCGCGCAGACCAAGATGAGATACCGCATATTGCGACATATCATCCTGGGTCTACACAAACATTAATAGAGGTTGATTACAATTCTTTGCATAAAATGGACAAAGAAAATGTGGATACAAAAGCTATAGTCGTGAGATAAACTAGAATAAAAAAACAACAACAAAAACACAAGCATAAAAAAATACACACAAAAAAAACCAGAAAACCCCCACTTACATGGCTTTATTTAGCAATTTTGGGAAAAGGCCCTTGGCCAAAATTGGGGAAAATGATCGACTTAACGTCAAAATTGGGGAAATTAACGACATAAAACATAACAATGGGAGCAAATTTTATCCTACAAATCAAGTTTTTTTAGATCGTCAATTGCCAAGCACAAGTGTTTAAGGATTATTCTGATATGGGTCATTGTTTCTCATAAGTAAAAAGAAAAAAGTTTTACGTATCTTTATTGGGAAAACAGACATGGAATTGGGGGAAAAAAGGTGGCTGTTTTTATTGGGAATGGAGCCAAAATGAAATTCGGCCCCTAGAGCCCTCACTTTTCTCTGATATTTAGAACAGGTTGTCTGATTTGTTTGGTTATCTGGAGCTATGTCAAAACGCATCAAACAGAGAGATGCTTTTTTTGTCTCCCCCAGATTGGATCAGCGAATTCTTCTTCAAAAGGCGCTGCGGTGAAAGCATTAATATTTAATTTTTGAAAATTAGCATGAAAAGACCCTGCGTTTTGCTTATATCATGTTGGTGAGTCACTTTGTGAAATTTTGAGACGGATCGACGAAAAATGTTTTAGTCAGGTAACAGATCACTATCTTTACTGCTCGGACAATAATATCCACAATGACCGTTTAGCAGAAATCACAGTTTTGGCCGAACCCCGAGGATCCAATTTTTTTCAAGTATTGTCCTTAAAAACTGAAAGCCCGACCCAAGTCTCTGAAAGAGGATAAGTCGCGCGAAATTCAGAATTGATGACGTAGGCAAGATATGAGCAGTCACAGATCTGCAGGGCGGGCAGTTCTTTTAGCCATGTCACAATGAACCACGTTTTTGTCAAACACAACAGTCAATGATCAACCTGCGCATGGTCGCAGGTTGCAATGATAAACCTAAGCATGAGCGCAGGTTTATCAGTGACATTGTCGTTCGCTGACTAGGCAGTAAACGGGCTGTATTTCGACATCCACATTCTAAAGAGCCGGGTTAGTCTCTGTAGCTGAACGAAATGGTTTGAGTATTACTAGGTCTTAAACCTTGAAGATATACCTGTTTTCTCTTAAAATCATTACCTTGTTGAATACAGCATGCATGACAGGTCATTTTCCCCCGAGACTCGGTTCAACTAGTTATGTTTAAAAGAGTGATAGCAATCTTGGTGTCGTCTTAAGCAATATGAAATGAGGCGAATAGCTGAAGTTGTCAATGGTATGAATATACAATTAAAACATACTGATACACAAAAGTAATGAATCTTTATAAGTTTGGCAGAAAACGTAGTTAATTGCAAATGGCGGTGGAGAAAAACGAAAGTGAGTGTTTGAGAAATGAGATTTGAAAGATATATAGCCATCTTTTTTTAAGCATTAATGACCGACTGCTTCCACCTCTTTTTCAGTCTTTTTGCAAAATAGATCTGTCTCGCGCCAGATGCTAAGAACTGATGGCTATTTGCATGTCATTAGTTTTCGCGATGTTTCTATGCACCACTTTAATTCAACTTATTGAATTCAATATAGTTGGAATGTATCGAAAGTTTTTGAATGCACTGTGGCTTTAAACTTAGAGTTATATGCATTATTTGTGATATTAATATTATCTAAGCTTCAGATATGAAAATCATTGGAATATAGGATATGATAACTGTCTATTATTTAAGCATATGTTGTGGATACTTAAAAACCGTCTCAGAGAGACGGTTCTTTCAAGTACCCACGACATATGTGTCCATATGTAAAAAGGAAAGTAATTCAGAAATTCTTCTTCTAAAATTTATTCAATTGAGTTATGAATATTTGAGTCATACAGATCATCCTTCAGTTAATTTCCTTAAACAACCTCCCCGGGGTATCAAATACTAAACAAACAACTACTTTAGCTTTTCCTCCACTCAAGGCTTGGTATGCTACTTTTCTTTTGTGCTGCAGTATGCTCATTACGAATATTATTACCATATAATATTTACAATTAACTAAGCCAAGTCTCTCAGTCCAGCCTCTCAGCCTAGTAGCATTATGTGCCAGGCGGACATATAGCCTTATGTGGCATTTTGATACCCAGATGCGGATCCATATGAGGTTCTGGAGGTCGACATAGGCAATTCCAAAACTTCCTGATCATCGATATTTAAGGCATAACACTACTATCGGATGGGAATTTACAATTAAGGTATTGCACAGGGCAACGATTTCGGACCCTACATCTTCAGTGGCCTGATTCCCTTTCCACTGTCAATTTTGTAAGTGTTTAGGAAGAGTCATAATACAACGGAGGGGGTCCGACATTCTCTACATAGGACTACTTTCTGTTGGCATTTTGTTGGTTTTCTCGTAAAACGGCACTTAGTTGCGAGATGAATATACGAAACAGAAACGAAACAGGAAGAATTTGATTAAAATTTTCTCATCCAGGTTTATTTGTTTGGGGCGTTGGTGCAAAACCATATGAGAAAGTTGGCCTGAAAGTAAGGAAGATAGGAATACACTTGCAACTCCATTTGAAAATGACCCTTCTTTGTATTAATATATATTTAGACCTATATTTAGATTATGCTTGTAATCTGATGGAACATTCCAATGCGGTTGGTAAAATAAAATTTGGCTGGTCCACCATGTATTCTAAAAGGTCGCTGGTAAGAATTTCTGAATTAAAATTGTAGTTTTGTCCCTGTTCAGCAAAACCTGTCTTAAGCGGCGACTCAAAAATAGACAAAACAAAGATCTTAATGACATGTGGTAGCTTAATGAAGGTCAAAAGTGTTGCGGTTCTGAAACACTTATGACCTGCATTAAGCGATTATTAGTCTTGAAACCCATTTTTGTGTCTTTTTGAGAGTGGCCATTTTACACAGGTTTTACTGTATACTGTTTCCCCCTACAAACAGCTCAGTAAACCATGCTTACGCGTTGGCATCTCAGCTTAACTACACTGTTTGTCTTAAGTGGTTTTCAGAGCAAAAGGGTAAAGAAAATGACGACGCTATGCTGAAGAAAAACTTATGGATTCAAAGCATACTCCTGTATATGCATGGTTGAATTTACGGTCCTTCAACAATTTGTTTTCCATATCATCGGTCTAAACTCTCAAGAAACCACCTTGACCACCCGCATACCGATTTATGTTGATTTCGGGAATAAAAGGAATGGTATATTTGCATTGTGTAACGACATGCATTCTTTACAGCTGTTAAACAGTCGCATTATATCAACGGATTTGAAATGAAACTATATCAGTTTTCTCAATGAAACATTGGATGGGCGCCATTTAATCGTAACCCATAATTTCATGATCTTTAATAATTAAGATTATGAATAGTTTTTGACAGATAGAACCTTGGTACACTTCTGATAATGTTTCGTATCTAAAGAATCCGCCTGATAGGTCATGGCAAGTTTTGAAATGGACGATTAAATGCTTTATTAAACTACAAATGATGACAAATAAGCCTAAATATATGAAGGTGTATCCCTCACTGGGAACCAGAGAAAAGGGAACCATCAATCAGACTGGTGAAATGGAACCCAATATGCAAGTCCCAAAAGCGTTGATCCTAACCAGACTGCATGCATGTAGTCTGGTTAGGATCTTCTCTTTATGGGATTTTTGGATATGAAGGCCGAATCAGCATGGGCGCGAATCGCATATTCTCCTTCAAGTCGTATAACGTGGGCCTCGCTGTTTTTCATGCATGGTGACCGCATGATCTAGGATATCAGACATTAGTCAACGGCCCGTTTTTAATAAAGGGCGATTCCCGCCTCCAAATATCATGCCAAAACTGATGTCTCGTAGATAACTAATTAAATCGTCGCCACTGAATTTGGTCTCATAGTTCTCATGTGCACATGCATACCTACCGCGAAGATTAAAAATAGTACATGACTTGTTTGCTCTATCAGTAGCTATGCTACCCCCGAGCATCCGTCTGTGAAGATCAAGGCTTTTTCAACATGACATGCAATGTTCAATGAATTGTGTCTTCAACTTTGTTACGCATATGGGTTTTTAGGCTGATATCTTACCCAAAGATGATATGTTCGTCGCAATAATGCTCATTTGAGTGTAAATGTATTTGATGTTAATAAGATTTCCTAAATTAAACTTGATCACATGTTTAGTTTATTTTCGTTTTCGGTGATAATTTGTGAGGTGACGTCTTAAAATAGAAACAAATTGTTATACGACATGAGCCTTCGTTGAATGCCTATGCGATAAGAATTAAAAATTTCGTTAGCTGCCTTGCTTGTCTCTCATATTCTCACAAGACAGACAGAAGAAAAAAAACTGACATGCATATGACCTGTCATTGCTCCACGTGGCCAGTTTCAAGTTCTCGACAGATGCTTTACAGCTGAATCGAACACACTATTTGCCTGCAAGTAACAGTCACCGCGGGCCTTCCGTGATACCTTGGGCCATTTTATGATATCGCTATTACAAATGTGAAACAATGAGGTAACAGCGAATAACATGAGATAAATGGAGCAGATAGAGACACAGAATAATCATAACTGACACAATAATCATTTAACAATCCTTTCATATTTAAAGAGGTGTAAAATGAACCGCAGGCGGTCAGCTGTTTATGCTTGGTCGAGGGTAAAAAGAAAAAAGATGTTGTTTCTGACATACAACAGACGACCGGAAAATCCTTAAATACCAAACGCCATGAGCCTTTAAGACCGGAGAAAAGGAAATAATCTTTTTAAATAAATCCATTTATGTCGACTCGAAGTATCTTTTACAGATAGACGGTGATCTAAATCTGTCGTGAGAGTCGACAAATGCTGACAACATGCTTAAGAAACAGCTTTTGCAATCGAAAACGCTGTTCGTAAGGCGCGTTGTTCCGTGTTCATATACTTTCACTTCAATTTAGAAAGCCTCATTTCAGGTGTGGTCAGCAGTCGAAAAAACAAGGCTATGAAAGAAACAACGTTTTGAAATTGGGATGGTCTACAAATGAGCCACGACATGAGATTTCCAACAATGTGGTACGTGCGACCAGCAAAGCCTCAGATCAGCCTGTGCATACGCACAGTCTGATCAGAGCCTTTGCAAGTCGCTTGAACATTCTATGACAGTTAAGCTACTGACCGAGCAGCATTTGGAGTTTCTAAGCTTAAAGGGAGGCTGCACAGGCTCGTCTGAGTCCACAAATGTCAAAATGCCACATTGTTGGAAATCACATGTCGCGGCTCAAATGTGTTTGAGAGAGATAAAAACGGGGTTTATTCGTGGTTGATGACCATTATGAAGCGTAAATGTAATTATGTCTAATGCACAAACTCCCCACCAACTAAATTAAATTTTGTCCCGCAGCTCGTCACAAAATGCTGATACATTTAGTTATGCAAAACGGATGCTGAGTGTTTATCATAAAATCACTGGATCATGAAATTAAGTTTACATGTAACAGCATTCCTTTACCTACATGTCACATGAATATTAAAGAAGTTTAAACGGATGTTTAAAACGTTCACATTTTTCAGAACATGGCGCTGAAATGTTGAATGCACACTGATTTAGAAAAAGCCAAGTGAGAGAACAAAATATCCTTGCTAAAAATGGAGTCGGGAAGGCCCACTCCCTACTTGTAACGAATGGTAGATTTTCAACCACAGCAGTGAATGAGTGTGGACTTAGTGCTGATACAAAGTCTTGCAGATAAACCAGTGTTGATTTGGCCTTGGTCTGAGGTCGTATACCTGGACCTGATGAGTCGAATAAAAGCAGAAAAACTCTGATATTGGACACTATGAGGCAGATCGTCTTTAACAAGTCATGGCTCATGCTTAGTCAAATCGCGGAGTTGGATGTTTGAATTTATTGCGCAACTCAGGAATTTTACACATGTCTTTTAATATTTGTTACAATATTGTCTACAGTATGCGATAGGGTAAAGTCGGGTAAACTCGGACTTCAGGTAAATTCGGACACACATTTGCAAACAGTGGAAATCCAGATGAGACGGCTCCTTATGAGCCGTCTCATCAGGATTTTCACTGTTTGCTTATTTAACTTATTTTTTTTTTATTCCATTAACTGAACTATGAAACAAACAAGGTGGCTGTCCGAATATACCCGACTTTACCCTACAAGCAGATCGTGATTGACCAGGTCAGTCTTTTCGAATGTACACGCCTCTCCTGTCCGCATTTGCGCCAAGTCTCAGGTGTATATTGAGGTTCTTTATCGTGTATGTGAAGGCCAATATTTACTTAGTTACCGCAGTTGAAGGGTTTCTATCCAATAACAGTGTATCTAATTGGTACTTGTTTAATATTTGTCAAACCTTGGCCCGCATTTTTAAGTGAGGCAATATCATTTGTTCAACTCATTTTTGAGATATCACTTAACCGTAAAAGACAGGCTTACAATATGCGTATCATTGTTGCTCTCTTAAAATAGATATTGCACTGTAGTAAGCATAGCAAGCAAGGACAATTTTATGCAAAAGAAAACAGTGACAGCTCGTGAGCTGCTACCTTTTTGTGTAAAATTACATTTATACATGTATTTACTGTTGACTCTATCCAGTGACGACCTGTCACCTTTTTGCATAAAACTGTACTTATTTTCCCCACTAAAACATGACTGGAGAAACGTTTTCTTCAATAAAATATTTATTTAAAATTGTTTTTTGTCGTTATCATAATTGAGCCGTGACATGAGATTTCCAACAATGTGGCATGTGCGACCAGCAAAATCTCAGACCAGCCAGCGCATTCGCGCAGTCTGATCAGAGCATTTGCTAGTCGCTTGAGTATTCTATGATTGTTAAGCTACTGACTGAACATCATTTGGAGTGTCTATGCTTAAAAGGAGGCTGCAGAGGCTCGTCTAAATCTACACATGTCAAAATGCCACATTGTTGGAAATCTCATGCCACGGCTCATATGTATTAGAAAATATCAAAGTATTCATTTTATGTGATGCAATGCGCTCTAAATATTACTGCAAGACCAGTACAGAGGGCCATTACGTAGCTTGATGTTGCCGCAAAACAGCTAAATCTAAATAGATGCAGGGGTCCATTTTCACGTCTTGGTACTTATGTCATTTGTAGTATTGCAACATACATGACAATCTCAGTATGCAATGTGCCTAATGAGGAATCTGTTTCCATAGTAACATATATGCTTTAACATTTAGTGCAAGAACGAAATCAATAAGCGATTAAAATACTCGCAAAAGTATGTCTCCTTCAATGAAGCGCCGTCATTGAGAAATCGACAGCTATGCAAATATGGAGGCTATTAAACTTGAAACGAAAATGTAAAACAAAGAAAAAATACATTGATGAGTATTTTATTGGAAGAATGGGGCTTGCTTGGAATTTCAGAACGCGGTGCTTTTCTGTCCTAATCTGATATTAGATGTTGCTAGTCACCATATACCATGGGCAACAAGTGAAGGCTCAGGTTTATTTTAAGAACTTGATTCTACGAGCGAGTGCAATCAACTCTTTGCATGCTGGGTAATTGTTCATGATTGTGTCACTAGTGTTGTTTGCTGATTTTTCCAAAAAATGAATCATTTCAAAAATACTCTTTTAGGAAGACTACCAGAGTGTTGAACGGTGTGATCCCAGATCAGGGCCGACAGAACGTCCAATTCTAAACTGTTTTCAAAAGTTATACAGTAAAACCTGTGTAAAACGGCCACTCTCAAAAAGACCAAATATTGGTTTTCAAGACACATTGTCGCTTAATGCAGGTCAAAATATTGCAGAATGCTCGCCTTGGAGCATTCTGTAATACTTTTAACCTTCATTTAACTACCATTTGTCATTAAAACCTTTGTATTGTCCATTTTTAGTGGCCGTTTTACACAGGTTTTACACAGGCTTTACACAGGTTTCACTGTAGTCGCAAGGAAAGGGGTAAGGGAGCAAAATGCTAAATATTTATTAGCTATCATGTAAATTATCCACTTATCTGACCTATGAAATATAAGTATTTAAATTAAAGAACACTCCAGCCATGCTTTTATACAACTCTTTAGTTGATATTATTACTCAGATAATGCAACTTCAAAGCACTGTAAAAGCCCCCTTTCTGTAAATATGACCAGTAAACATCGGGTACAAAGAGTCCCTCGAGTGATCTCCAAACGAATTGATCTATGTTGTGTGCACTGCGCATGTTATGCGTTAGGAAGAAATTGACCAGCAAGTGCGTGATTTTGATCAACTTCTTTCAAAATAAGATTCATGATCAACTTGCGCACTTGCTGGTCAAGCTTAACCCATACTTTATGATGTTTGCAAATGCTCACACGGATTTTTGGTTTGCTTAAAATATTTGAAAAGGTTTACTCAGGCAGGTATAGTGTCGTACAAAGACGTTTTAGAACATTGCAAATTTTGAATTAAACACCTGGGACACTGCCAGATATATAGAGGTTGGCACCCACAAAAACGACCCAATGGGGGAGAATTTAAAAGAGTTTTGTTCAGCGTGCGCGTTTGATGATGATCCCAACTTTTCTCATAACAAATATTCAAATACCTTTTTGTTAGAAAGGTAATACCATTGAAAATTCAATCATCAGGTGCATGTAGTTCAAGTTATATAAAATCGGAAGGCATTCCTATGTTTCAGTTTCTAGAGGTCCGTGTTTGAATTTTGAAATTGGAGCATCAATTACATACGTACATGTCGCTCTAGTTAAATGCGAACACGATAAAGTTGCGTGCGCCACAGATGTATTTTCTTACACTCAGTAAAAATGATACCCTTAAGTATTTTTAATTAATTCAACTAAATGCACATTGAAAAAGCAGAAAATTAATCTTGCGTTCATATCCAGTTTCAATCTAATCGCCTGTATCAACGCCATTGTTTCTTTTGTTTGTGTCTTTATCATGTCACTTTATATCGTTGCCTCGTTTGCCAAGGTTGTTTGAGATGTTTGAGTTCTTACATTTTATTTACATGTACTAACTCATTGTCAATGCAAATGCCTTATTGTTCCTTGGAGAAAATGTATCTAATTGATGCGGACCATTTTCTATGTTAGCTTCAACATTAAGTTCTCGTCATGAATTTACAAATTTGATATGTGCCACAATGTTTATCAGTGATTGTTTTTTGGTGTAGATATGTTAAGCAGTCTATATTTTTACAAACACCAAGAACGGTAAATGGCCTTACAACGTGCAACTGTGTCAAATATAAGCTTCCTTACCATAACATTTAAAACAAGAACAAAACAACAAATGAATATGACCAGAAATTCCATGATCACAGATCACATACCAACCTATGGCGTCCAGGGAAAGAGACGCGTGACCACTGACAAGCAGAGACACACGCTGAGTTTAATAGGGTTATACATATTTGTCTTTTGTCGTCTAGGTAGCGTTCTCATCTGTTTCTAGTTCTCTAGCATATTTAACCATCTTAAGTTTTAGCTTCAACATTGTCCACGTTGCTTCTGTTATTTAGGCATCTACTTGCTTCTTTCTCTTCGATAAGATTGTGTGTTACTTTAGTTGATGTAACACAAATTCTTATTAAAGAGAAAAGTATATGCTAGTGTCTCAATTTTGGAGGATTCGATTCTGTGACAAAGCCTATTGTCTAACAAGGAATGAAAGCAATCCGCGATCAAAGATGTTGTTTCACATTTTATTATCAGGAATAACCAGTATTATTTTCAAGCCTCCAAGATAACTCTGATAACAACCGTAATAAGAGCAATAACCTCTGAGGTTTCTTCTTTCACACTTTGTTTTATCAAGTATGCTTTCATCGTTGTCTTCTTATCAGTACTTCTATATTACATTTAGATTGCCTTTGTTGCGGCAGCTATTGCTTTTATAACACCCACTATCCAATCAAAATAGTCTATGTTTTTGTATTCGTCCACTTAATTTTTCTGCATCTGTGAACAGCGAAGGCTCTGAACAAAACTGTATGGATGTGCTGTCTGGACAGAACCTTAGCTGGTCGTGTATGTGTGACATATAAAATTGCTGGATACGTTATGGCTTTGTCTCGAATAGCTGCTTGAGCTCTTAGTTTAATCTGTTGATTATGTAACAGTAAGATCCTGTGATAATGTTTGAAAAAACTAGTTCTATTTCAAATTTTCGTCTACATTGGCAATGTCAGAGGACTGAACAGACATTCTAGAGGTGCGTCATCCATCGTTTGTGTTTCATGCAGAAAGATATTGTCTAGTTCACTTTTTACTAGACCAGAATTATTATTAGCTAGTGTATAAAAGGCTGTAAAACATCGCGACCTACCTTGTGGTATCATGTTAATTGCACTCATCAAAAAGCAACCATGTGATAAATAAATACATAAATATTAAAAGCATAACCATAAAGAAAAAAATCATATAATAAATTATGAAGGCGGGGTGTGTAAAACAAGCAAAATAACATAAATATATTCTGTCTTACTCACTTTAAAGCCCTATTCCGGACTGAGGGGGCTATAATTTAAAGAGATAATGTGAAAGTTCAAAATGAAAGTTCAAATAGCACAAGAGACATCATTTTGGGGAAACAACTCATCATATTTGTTAAGGTATTAAAAACTCTTCCATCACATATGCACAGCTTAGCCTAGCAGATAAGGTTGAGTTCATAGTTATGAATGATACTGTAAGCTGAAAATATATGTTTCAAATAAATGAAAATTCTTATATCAGACCCAAAGCACTGTACACAAAAAAGATAATCCAAAAAGGACAATAATGAAAAAGATCCTAGCAGTATAATGTACAAGAAATAAATGTAAAAGGACTAAAGGGAAAAGGAATCTTTCGTACTAAATCATGATACAGTGACTGTTTAAGACATAAAAAGAAGGCACCAAGAAGGATATAGTGTTTAAGACATTAATGAAACATGACGCCAAAAAATGACAGTGTTTAAGATCAAAATAAAAACATGTCCAAATAAAGATACAGAATTTAATACAAAGACAAAAAAAGGCCACAAGCAAGACATGGTGTATAAAACATAATCGAAAAAGGTCACAAGAAAGGCATGGTGTATAAAACAATATCGAAAAAAAGTCAAAAGAAAGAACGTTGTATAAAGCATAAACGTAAAAGAGTCACAAGATGACTAATTTGGAAAGAGATCCAACAAAGGATGTAAAATGAAAAGCGACACACAAACAATAAAATGTATACGACACAAAGGATAAAAAGCATGATGATCATTCGTGTCGTTTACATTATATCTTAATCTTGATATGACATCTATAATACTAAATAAACGAAGTAACGCATAAACTGCATAATTGGTGGCATTTTCAAGCGTAATTTCTATACTGGTTCTTTCGCATATTGCTATCATTGATAATTTCGGTTAGCGTGTGTTTTAGTTTCACGTAGATTTAAAGAATTTGGGAATTGAATTCGTCTTTCATTTTAAATTCTCCCAAGTATTTTTCTAGAAACTTCGATGTCAACAATGGGTGCGTTCGAGTGAAATTATCGTATACTCGAATACACGTTTTAAATTAATCCGGTCGTTTCGGTTCTGCGTCGTTATATCGGCGCGCTGCTTAGCAAGACCAAATTTAGCAGGTTCTAATGCAAAAATCCGACTCATGAACGTACGTCATTCCCCATAAATAACGATTTATTTTTGTATTTTTGCTCATATGTCTAAACGGATGAAGAACTAAATGGTCATAGTCCCGACGGCCCTGGCTCGAAACGACCCATTTTCTTCCAGAACGATAGTCAATACGAGTAGCCAATCGAACTCGCCCATTGAAGAATAAAGCTCAACGCACATGGTCTTTCGAAAAGTTGGACGGACACACGGCGCCAAGTGTGTGCGGCTATGGTTACGTACCGCTGAGCCACTTGGGGAACGTCGTTAGGAGAATTCAAACTGAACCGAACTTTCGAAAAGACAAAAAGAAAGGGCATTTTTTCCAGCGAAGCAGACAAATCAATTTCAATGATTCAACGAAGCTACATGTAAATAAGCCTTTAGTCTTCAGAGGGCTTGAATATTTTCCCCAAAAACGTTCCAGGACCCAATTTTTCCAGAAAAAAAAAATACCCAGGACAGGTCACATAACCAAGATGGCGAACATTTATTATGGTAAAGAATTTCAAAAATCTTCTCCCCCAGAACCACGCCGGGCCGCGTAGCGCAATCGGTAGGCACCTGACTCATAAGTCAGAGGTCCTGGGTTCGAAACCCGGTCTGGCCACATACTTTTGTTTCTCCTTCCGCTGATTCAAGAAGGGCAGTTGTCAGTTACTGGCGAAAGTATGTGCACTTAGTACTGGTTAACCGCTTAGGAGGTCTAAGCCTGTCCAGGAATAGTGTGGTTAGGTTAACTGACCGTCCCGACATGACCTTAGCTGTTTACCGTGGACGTTAAGCATCAAATCAACCAATTCTCCCCCAGAACCACAAATCCTATTATCTTGAAACTTAGCATGTCGCATCAAGGACTCAAAAGCTCAACAAAATTTATATAAATGATGACCCTGGGATGACCTTGATCTGTTTTACGGCAAGGTCAACTTTTGAGTCACTTAGGTTTTTGCTATAGGAAAAAGTGAAAAAAGTTGATGTTTTTTAGAAACAATGCAGTCTGCTACCTGAAAGTTTGTAGATGCAGACAACTAATTAGGTAAATGAAGCTTTAGTGAGTATTCATGGTAAAGGTCATATCTACACCTGGGCCTAAGGCCATTTACATTGAAAAATTAAAACTCGCTGTTTTATATAAACTTGACAATCATGAAATATTTCCGCGCTTGCGTGGGCTCTTTTCTAGTAAATGAAAAATAATGAGAACTGTGAAGTAGGAAATTTTGTAGTCAGAATCTTCTCGAAAAGACTTCTTTGCTCCTTATTCACAATGTCTCTTTGTTGAAACAGTGATTGATGTTCGCTGGATATCTTTAGCGTACTTTAACATTCCAGCCTTATGAGTGAGTTGTTCCAAAATGGACTTAAAATGATATCCAACCAACCTTTAAGGTGTTGACATTTTGAGTTTAAACTGACATCATTTGTATGGAACAAATATAAAATGACTCTTTGTGGGACATTGTAAAACATGTAAAATGACCGAGGTCATTTATGAATGCCACTGTATCGATCAGACACGCGATAACATTTTCTGTGTCATAAGAGTTGAAATGAAATATGGGCACAGAATACGTAAGCACATTGAAATAACAGAGGCATTAGGTAAACTAGCAATGTCACGTGACATAATGAGAACGGCAATCATGAAAACCCAAACTAAAGAACATGCGAACAGTGAAGTCTTAGTACAGTCTATGTGCATCAGGCTGTTTTGAGGCTGCTATTCAGATCATCCGAGAAGCGACCATTCCAGCGGCAACGATTTTGACCAAAATTGGTAAGAAGAATTAGTTGAATTGAATCTGACTTCACACAAGGACCGTTTTGTTGAACTTTGTGTCTCTTGTTAAAGAAACAATTTAGCAATTTTGTGGCGATCTATTCACTGTCCTGTTTTTGTATATCTCATCGCGTGTGTCTTATGATCATTTTCTGATAAGTCAAAGGGACACTTATTATCCTATCTTAAACATAAAACGTCGGCACGGGGGGTCGATCAGCGATCAATTGAAGCATAATGTAAGCCCAATCGTTGACAAATGCCTTAACAGCTCTTAGCTTATCTGCAAAACCTTGATAGGAATGGTTCAGAATGATCTCCAAATTAAGGCGCAAAGTTTGTTTTCAAATCCTCAAAACTCATTTCGCTGTTGTACCACAGTTAAATTCTTGCGCAAACAATAAATTTGGACTTTTGTATTCAACATAAAAAAATAATTTCTGATGATTATTAGCCTCCTGTTTGGGAAACCCTACATACTTTTTAAAAGTTTACTTCAGAATTTATTAATATTGTTCGTTGAGTAGGAATACGTTTTGAAAATGATAACAAACTCCTACGCGCAAAAACATAATCCCCGGATGTACTACTTTATACTTGACCTATCTCCTTTTTGAAACGTCTCGTTTATGTCAAAGCATATTTGAAGTGTCTTCAGCCACATTAAGGTCGACTAACAACGAAACTATAATAAAACTTTTAATATTGTTAAGGAAATAAACGCATAACTTTTTGGTGGGTGGACAAGGGGGATCTTTAGCTCCAATTCTTATCATCTAAATCTCTAAAATGTCAAGGCAAATTGTAACAGAAATGATACATGGCAATCAGAACAAGCAATTATAGAGGACCTAGACAAGTATCATATCAGTAAATAGAGCAATAGTAAAATATATACACATACATATACATTAGCCAGGGATTTTCCTATCTTTCTGAGGTCGGGGAAAGTGCCCTGTTGAATTTGGGGGGGGGGGGGGGGGGGGGGGACAGTTGGATCATCAAAATTGGGCAACTTAGATGCAGTCTAAAAGAACTGGACGGCCATTTTAAATGGATTTAAAACATATAAGAAATAAGCACTGTAAGGCATTTGTTGCTTTAATTACCCTTCTTAAAAACACGTGAAAATGTGCATAAAATATGAATGATCACATTTTTATGCAACTTTTCATGCATCTGTAACTCTGCCATTTTTGTTCGGATTTTCATGACATTTTCACCAAAAAGTAGAACTAAGAAATTGCAAATGATATACACCATTTTGGGAAGTATTTGCTCAGTGGCCGATATTTGGCCCAAAATCAAACCTAGGAAAATTCCTGATCAGCATACACTAACACCGTAAAATCTTATTTACTGGCAATGTGGAAATAATAAAGTATCATATATTTATCTCTGTTGTAGTTATAGAACGCTTAGTTAATACAGGACCTGAAGACAGGCTATAGAGGACCGTGGATATGCTGCTGTTGCATATGAAACAAGCCAAACGTAACTTGTTCTTGTTTGATTCCTATCATCAACAGCTGATTCATAAGCTAACCATGAAAACCTTGGCATTGCATAAATGCACAATGCGAACATTGGTTGACGGACTGCGCTTGAAACCTGAAAAAAGAAAGTTTCACTGTTCACTTTTCCCTTTGCAGAAAGTATAAACACGCTGGCGTACAAGTTATATCTCGTAAACTAACCTAATCTAACTTTGCTATGTTATGTAAACGTGGGACTCGAGTTGATCTAACCTTACTTTACTATGATATCTTTTCAAATAATCTGAAGAATTACGGTAACAGGTTTTTTTCTGTGAAAATGGATAAAAATGTCTAAATTGATATTCTACTCTAAATTCTCGAAGTTCAACAACACAGCCACACACAATAAAGTTGACAGTGAACATGTCAACAGATATCTCCCCAACAAACAGAAACGCACTTAAACGGACGCACTTTCATGGACATTTAATGCTCATTAATATTCGTAAAAGTAATTAATTTGTGATAAATTCGCGCAACCGGACCAAGATGAGCCGAATCGGAACGACCCTGTATGTCACAGTTGTTATGCCCTAGCAACCAAACAGGTAGACTGGAAAATGCTTTTTATTTCGTAGAGTGAAACAAAAGTTACAAAAAGAAGATAAAAGGAGAAATGTCAGTTGATGTCTTTGTGAGTCTTTCACATCTTCAAGAAAGAAGATTTGTCCAATTTGCATCGGAGTGGAAGGAATTTATTGAATGACTTGAATGTTACCACATTTTAACACCACTTATCAAAAGTCTTAACCTTCAAAAATACACGACAGTCAGGGTACGAGTGTCTCTGCACACTGGATAGAGCTGTAAATCTACATTTTCTAAACAGCGACTAACAAGGGGGCTGGTCGATCTACGAGGATGCATGTGCTAAATGCGCTTTTGGTAATCCTATACAGCGGAATAACTTGGCTTTGGTGACCGCCCGGCAAATAAGGGAGAAAACAGGCATCAAGTAGGCTGCCTTTTGACAGAGCTTGTCATTTACAAGCAAAACAAAAGCCTATAAATGAGCAGAGTCTTGAAATCTGCCAATTTACAGGCCGATCCAGTTTAGGAAACAAGTATCTGTCTGCTTTCCTAAACGACGATAGTCTTCGATTAATCAAAATTACTTTGATATACTTATAGATCTAAATGATTTGTACCAGACACTATGCTGTAGCATGAATCAGCTTCTCTCGGGCAAGATGTAAGTCGTTGAATATGACATCACCAATATGTGTGGGAGGTCTGCGCAGATTCCTCTAAAATTATAGTTAATATGACCATTTATCCAAATTACTCAATCATTTATGCCTAGGGTTTATTAATTGATAGTTATCATGAAACTAACACAGCCAAGATGTCGGAGTTTAATATATGCAACCTTGCCCTGAAAGGGTCATGGTTAATTGTAAATTGAAATTAGCAGGAAACTTTAAACAATGGCGCAATGTTTTAATAGATTCAATTAGCCAAGCGTTATGACTGGCGACACTTCTTATAAAATGTGGTTTTCGTTATATAAACAGCCTTAAACAATGTCAGACAGGTCGCCTAGCGAAGATAAATATCCATAGACGCACCCTAGCGATACCCAAGTTCAGACCGCGAACACTTTGATGAGTCTGCGTAGATCGTAGCATAATTTATTCGACTTTGATCTGGGCGACCTCTAACCGATCATGTCCTGGTATGTCGGGAGGACCAGTTTTCAGTTTATGAACTGGTACTGTTGGTTTGCCCATAAATTGATTACTTAAATCATTTTATTTTTTGTTTATTTAGGTTGATGCTTTACGTCCCAGTCAACAAATTTTCAGTCATTTTTATATCAAATGATATGTTGTGTGTACTAAAAGAACCATCTCTGTGTGACAGTTCTTTAAATGTACCCACACAATTTTTTTAAACTTTTTTTTCCAGATGTATCCCGTCTTTTAAATGTGTCACAAATAAACTTCGATTCTGAGTTACTCTGAGTTATAAGGAAGTTGGACTCAGGCTCAGTCGTTTTTTGTGGATTTGCTGTGACAGCTTACAAATAATGACCTTGAGAATGACGATACATCTTTACATGAGAAGGTTATATGTCAAGCCTTTGTTTACAGATACATCATATTTACTGAAAGTTTAATATTAGGACACGGCGTGTAACTGTCATAAAACGACCAGAGATTCTTTTAGTTTTTGAAGGGTTACTATCAAAACGCATACAAAATGTGTTCGGTTTTAGACGGCAAGAGTATCGTAGAGCAAAATCAACTTCCCTACAATGTTTTTTCCACGTATTATCGAACATTCTGACGGAAAACGAGTGGTGACACTTCTCATGTACACCAACTATACAGCTCTGGTGAAATTGCATGGTCATCGACTGAAATATAAAGCCTGCTAACTATAGCCTCCATTATGGCCACATCAAGATCAAATTTCTCAAATAACTGAACTTGGGGAGAAAATAAACGATCTGTCAATAAATAGGATTCAGTAATTCACACAGAGATAATTGAGTGTCCTATTTAACACATGTATGGCGAATAGAATTCCAACGATAATGTGTTTTTGTTTGTTGTTGTTTTGGGTTGGTTATTGTATGGTCTGTGCGTATGTACGGGAAGATAATCCACGAGCTTTAGCGAGTGGATTATCTCCAGTACATATGCACAACCATAAAATGACTGCCTTATTGCATCAGCATGCATGTGCACTCCGTGTATTGTGAGATATTTGATGTAAAACTTAGAAATAACACTGAAAGGTCCAATAACTCAATATAGTCGATAGAGGTTACTTTCCAAATTATTTCAGTTACTAAATACATGTACAGGTTTTGCATGTTAAAACTATCAAAGCCTACTTTAAATTAAACCCCGATTAGTGGATATCATCGAATTCGTAAACATCTTTTGCCACGTTAGACCTTTTTTGTAGGATGGAATGTATAAGCATGGGCACATTTCGTAAGCTAACCATACAGGCTATATTTGCTGTTTAACTATCTCCATGGGTGAAATTTCAACATTTTTAAAATCCTGACTTTTCGAAACTCCGATCTTAAAACTTGCAGTACGCCAACTAAATATTCACAGTTTCAAGTTCAAGTGGTCAATTGTCTTTAGACACACTGAAAATTAATCAGAGAAGATATTATAATCTCCCTAATTCAGCATTTTGAGGCTGGCTTTCCACAGAAAGTCAGCCTCAAAATCCTGAATTTAGGAATAATCCTGAAAACTTTCACCCATGCTTCTCATGTGCTGTTCGGACCGTCAGCCTTCCTTCCCTTTATTTATTTACCTATGAAACCTTAGTGGACATACAAAAACAAGCACGGATTCCAGTGTTCCTTGTGCTTTGAAGGAAATATATTCGATGACTAAAGTTTCAACTCTAACACAATGGACAGGGAAAATGTGTTTGTACATGTAAAATTAGTCCAGCTAAGAGAAAAAAAAATAATTGCTTTTATTTCACAACACAATGTGCTATGGGTGCTCAAATGACTTTTGAGTCACAACATATGCTTTTGGGACACAATATCACGTGGTTTAGTTAAGGCCTAAAAACAATCAAAATTTTATACACTCAAAAGTTTGGATTAACTGCGCGTGCAGCTAACTTTTTAAGTCATAATCTGAACAATAAAAGGAAACGTTTCCGCTCTGAACTTGACCTTATAAAACTGTATTATCCCCTCGATCTACAGATAAACTAGTTAGTATCATCTGATAAAACATGGAGGAATTTTTGTTAAACTTTTTATCCCTTTAGGTAATAATAGTACAAATTCGCTTTATCATGTATCCCGCAAGGTCGGCCTTCTCACTCCATTGAGCGTTCATGGATTAATTTAGTGAATTTAGATAGGCTTTTGAAAGTTTCAGACTGAACAGCCGATTGACGAAATTTTATGAGGCATGACATTGTAAATTTGTGAAAAATATACAAGCACAACGTCGGACCCGTGACAAGGCTACAAGAGCCAAAGCCATTTGATGGTTTTATGGTTTTGAATTTTATAGACTATAACCCTTTATATATACACCTGCAGTAACCCTATAAACGAGCCCAAAATGTTCGAGCCCAGAGCCCACCGGAAGGGCCCATCCCAGGTTTTACAGACTGCCATTATAAATACTGGTAACTACTAACTGCATACATTGGCAAACGATGAAGACGCAGATGAAATGCATTTCATTAGGGGTCTACCTTGTTTGCTGAGACAAGGTTATCTTCAGAGAAAGAAATAAAATGTACATTTTTACTGGAAATTATAACATGTGACCCCTAGATCTATACAATGGGCCATCCCAAGTTTACTGCGTCAAACCAGAAGGAAGAATTAATTTGTACATTAATGGTTATTGTATAGAGCGTGAATATACTTTCAAGGTGGCCAATCACGTGGTCTGCCTGATGGGGTTCATGGACTTTACGAACCAGTAATCGGACATCACAGGTAACGAAAATCGTTCATAACTTTCGTTATACTAAGTCAAATTTCATGCAATAAAGTGCAAAAAACCCTCATATTTTCTGCACAAGACTGTGTAAAAGTTTCTCCTGGGTTCGCTGCAGATTTCCAGATTACCTCGTACAACTGAAGTGTGAACCCAATCGCGGATAATTTTCCGTTTTTCTTCAGTAGCTCGAGGTAATCGTGTAAACTACAACACACCCAGGAGAAACTTTGACACATTCTTGTGCAGTAAAATATGGGGTTTTTTTGCACTTTACCGAATGAAATTTGACTTAGTATTACAAAAGTTATGAACGATTTTACTGGTTCAGGAAATCCGGAACCCCAGAAAAAAAGTTGTCTTAAAAAACGAAAACGATAGGACCCTTAATACATATATAGAGGTTGCGCATGTAACCATTGACAATGATGAAAATCTCAGTGGCTCAATTAGATCGCTAAAATCACATCCTTGTGCACCCAAGCACATTTGTAAAGACGATACAGTTTCTAGACAGATTAAAGGTTGTGAAAAGACTTCCTTGTAGTGTTGGTGTTAAAAGTTTTGTGCATACCCCATTGTAATTCAAGAAACGTGTATTGCAGGTGTTCCGTTTACTTATATTTGAGTAAACTGAATCTGTAAATATTGCACTGCATTGAACAACCTCGCAACTACCAAAGCAATATATTCCCATGAAAGTCTAAAAAAGCTGTTTACAGCATAAAATAGGCAACCTGCTATTGTCAGCCAGATGCATGACAAACTACGTGAAAACGTGTCCATGTTCATTTCACTGAAGCAATAAAAGTAGTGGAGAATATGTTTAAAAAGGCTTATGAAGAAAAACTCATTTATTGAAAAGGCATATGTTGTGGAATTGGAATTTCCTCTATACCATAACCGATGGTTCAACATTTTTCTGACAAATGGTGTTTGATATCTGCTGGCAGACGATTCACTTGAAATATATTTTTTTTGTCAAAGAAAGATTGTTCATGTTTCACATTCATGGTGGCACTGTGCTATTTTGTTTGTCCAGAAAGTGTCACCTTATTACGTCCACTCCATATTATCCAATTCACAAACTAATTTTATCACTGGAGCAAGCACTATGGACCCTGATCAGACTGCTCCTTATGATGCAGTCTGACATTGGTCCATACAGTTTGCAATATAGACCACCAAAGTACATAAGCAAAAGAGAGAACAGACCACACTTGTCGCGAATAGCAGGGAAATGGTTTTAAAACTCTTTGCCTACTGGGTAATTTCGCATGACTTTTTGCATCTGTTGATTTTGTTCAAAATTAACTTCTTTTAAGAAATTCTTTCAGGAATACCATCAGAGTGTCAATCAGTTTGGAGCCAGATCAGGCCCGACGTTTTGTCGGGCCTGGTCTGGTTCAAAACTGTTTGCAGAGATTATCAGCAGGCGAAACTAGTTGGCAAAGAGTTAAGGCGTTGATGGGTTAACGGCTCCTATTGATATATACGAGAGAAGACCTCCCCGGCTTATTTTGCCCATTTTAATATATTTAGCGTTTACTTTATATGCCTTTTCTCACCCTATAAACCTGTACTGTGAAAACATCAAGGTTTCGGTAGGTATCAATCATCTAGTTAGACTTATAAAACACTTCCAAAGTGTCAATAAACTACTTATCTCGCTGCCGAAAATTGATTTCAAGTAGATAAACTCGCCATTTGCTTCATTTCGTTCATTTTATTGTTCCGAGTTTTTATCAAATTTTGCTCATAAAACGCCCCGGTGTACTGGTACAGTGTATCAAATTTTTTGCTTTGCGGAGAACTGAAGGACAGCTGACATTTTAACAGCTACAATATGACCCCAAATCTAAATTTGCTTCACGGCCCTTGAAAACTATATGTCCAGTTAAATCGGCTGGTGTTAGGGACTAATCAAATTCTAAGGCTCTTTTACAAAGTAATGGGGAATCGCTATCATTGGCCCATGGATGTGTTGAGTATCACTTGAAAAATGTCAGTGTGACCAGCGACGGCAAAGACGCATCGATACTTTCTTCAGAGCTTTACAAGTTTAGACCGAATACTAGATAAATCTCTTGCCTCATTGATGCATGTGCATGCAGGTGACATACATGCCTTAACGCACATGCGAAATGTACCGTGGTTTTATATGTGGTTGCTTAGAGTTTGCTCACCCATCTCGAAAGGGTGAACTGTTCGGTTTCATGAGCATTTTAGTGTGAACTTATCAACTATTATCGCGGTTGAAAAACAGGTGAAACATAAAACGATCACAATTTTAGTAGACAACAGTTATAAAATCTAGAAATTTAATTGAGGTCCGTCATTTCCTTTCGATTTTCAGAAAATCGAAAGGAAATGACTGACATCATTCGTGAGATTCTTAAATTATGAACTTTTGTCTACTTAACTGGTTGTATTATAGAGGTCCAGATCAGATCATTTAATGAGCAATTTGGTCTGCAAGTGTAATGTTTACCCAGGCCGACACTACATCTCAAACAGTCAATGTCCACAGATTAGTATAAGGCTCGCAACTCTTACCTTAAAATGTTCCAGGGCGTCAAGAGCCCTGGCATAGCCATCTTTGGAGTAGACGCAGAGGGCCGAGAGGAGCTCGTAAACCTGTTTCTTTACAGCTACATTGTCCGTGTCGAGTGCTGTAAGAATAAAATAGAATTCCGTTATTATAGTTTAGAAACTTTTACTAATGGCAATGGGAGTCCCTTTAGACCTATTCTAGTACACACAGAATTGCCTTGGCATTCTGGGTAAATATTTACTATCTGTCTGTCTGTTTGATTGATCTGTCTGTCTGTCTGATTGGTCTGTCTGTCTGTCTCTGTCTCTCTCCGCAAACGTGTTATGAGTTAAAAGCTCACAAACATACAAGCCACGTGGATAAAAAGAAATCAACAAATAAGCTACAAAGTGTAGTTCTCCGCAGATAAAAGGTGGGGATTGTAGGCTACTGCTGCTGTTGCTGCTACTACTGTAGTAGAAGCAGCGACAGCAGCAGTAACAGCCACTTCCAAGCTACTACCGCTGTAAATGATTCTTTAACTGTACTTGTTTGACTGGGTTCTACGTTACTGTAATGAAAATAGATGCCTCTTTTGTTGCATATCCTGTTTGGTATTGTTGCCGCTCTTTATAACCGACAATTTGAATTTGAATCTTTAAAGTATATTTTACCTACTGCGACATATAATCTTAAGTTTAATTTATCATTCTTATGCTCAAGTTGCATAACGAGATACATTTTGTCAGCTTTGATTAATCATCTTGAACAAACGTTGCTACACAAGTTTCCTTTCATTTTCACCTCCTGCTCAAGCCATGCATCAAGACACCTTAATGTAATCAATTTTCAAATCAAAAGTACAAAAAATCCTAAACGTCTAGTAACACTCTATTTGGAGATAAACAACCGCCGTGCACTTAGCTTAAAATTTAATTCCATAGCTAAATCATTAAAACTTCTATTAACCACCTAATACGCCGAAAAAGGAAGACATGCTTTATACCCCCTTTACCAACTTTAGCACGAAATATCTCATGATATGCAAAGTCTACACTGATGTAGGTGGTGTAAAATAATTAAACTATGTTTGTCTACCTGTACGTAAGATGATCCACTCGCTAAAGCTCGTGGATTAGCTACCTATTACATATACTTTTATTTTATTTATTTATTTATTTACTTCTTAGTTAAATGACAGTCATGCTAAGAGCATATACTTCTGAGTTAAACGACAGTCATGCTAATAGCGTTAAAGATGTTCCTCATTCTCTTAACCATTTGAACATGTTTTAACGTTGATATTACGTATATGATACAATATTTTGTGAAATAATGGCTCGTTCCAGCCAGCATACAATCTAGGGCCACCATCGGCCCTCCAGCGACACGCCATTGAAATGGCGTTTCGCTGGCGGGCAGATGGTGGTCCGCTTTTATGTGCTTACTGGGGTATGCCGCAGGTTACTGCCATCAGAATAATATCTTAAGACAAGTCAAGCTATAGTGTGCATATTTAAATTCAACTTTTTATCACATCGTCGAATTAAATACAGTTATTTATTACCCCTTAATTTGGTATTTTGGAGATTCCAATCTTAAGCATCGACGTATAACACCATTCAAATTAAATTATCTCTGAACTACCGCATTTGAGATATAAAACATAGAAAGCCAAGTATTTAAATTAGATGTCTAAAGAATGACGTTTTCTGCTATACTTGCTTTCATTAATGATAACACGTGAAGCAATATAATTTAAACTTACATTATGAGTATACTATGTACTATAAACATTGTGAGTTTCAAAAATTAAATACCTCTCAAAATGGTTTTTATCAGGAGCCCTGAAAGTTTTCACTGATATGCCTAAAATTTGCTGTAAATTAAGATTTTAATTCATTAGAGGTTATCTGCAGTTTGTACAAAACTTTAAACAAGTCAATAATTTTTATCAAGTGAAGAAAACCTTAAAAAGTTATCTGAATGATAGTGATTCAATGGAAAGTGTTTGCATGTTGGGCAACAAGCTGATTGCCTTCCCTTTCTGGCGCCGTCTGTGCCAGGAGGTCGTTTGAATTAGCACTTGTTTGAGTCATTTATCGGCCAATCATCATGATCGTAGCAGTTTACTACTATCAGGTTGTCAATGTGTCATATGTAAGCCTATATTACCACATAGGGTATATATGTCGTATTGTATCCCCCCCTCCCCCCCCCAAAAAAAAAAACGACGTCGAGAAAACAACGATTGTTCAGATAAGCCCTGCTGATCTAAGCCTTCATTGTTGTCCGCCATCAAATAATTTGAGCCGTGACGCGTGATTTTCAACAATGTGGCCTATTGACAAGTGCAGACTCAAACGAGTCTGTGCAGCCTCCTGTTCAGCATAGAAACTCCAAATGATGTTCTGTCAGTAGCTTAATATTCATAGAATATTCAAGCGACTAGCGTATGCGCAGGCTGGTCTGAGCCTTTGCTGGTCGCACATACCACATTGTTGGAAATCTCATGTCGCGGCTCAATTATTTTAGATAGTACATTGCCCGATCAAATGGGGTTCTAACTAAAATGTATAGTTAATATAAGCAATTGGTTATTACATGCATGTAAGTTAAGGCACACGAAAACAGTTTAACGCTTAAGGCAATGCCCAGGTCGGTGAAGGGTGTAGCATGTAGCACTCTCCATTATCTCTCAAATCGAGTCTTTGTAGCGACATTTCAGTCTTCTAGCGATCAATGAACAATTTCATATAACTTAAGGTGCAAAGAAACGGAGATACATATCAGACATTTAATACATAGTCTATTGGAAAATCGTGAATCTGATAAACAATCTTACTTCTAAAAGTACACTGTCATATCAGATCTCTTGCTCTAACATAGAATTGATAATCGAATATCTAAAATACTTTAATTTGAAGCAATTTTGAAATGACTTCTATTTTCTGTTCGTGACCTTCACACTCTCGGTAACATCCAATCTCAGAGATAACAAAGCACTGAGCCAGTAAAACCAATTCAACCAATTTACCATTGCGAGCCACTACGAATAACGACCGGATCAGTATGTGCAACTGCCAAGTATGATCAATTTTTCGGTAATCCGTTTACTTGATAACAGCGCAGATTCGGAATGACTTGTAGAAAGGGTGGTTGCATTGTTGTGATTTTTCTTAGCAACATTATAGAAAGGATGGTTGCAATGTTGTGACTGTGCTTGGCAACATCATAGAAAGGGTGGTTGCAATGTTGTTGTGATGTTGTTTAGCAACATTATAGAAAGGGCGGTTGCAATGTTTTGAGTTTGTTTAGCAACATCATAGAAAGGGTGGTTGCAATGTTGTTGTGATGTTGCTTAGCAACATCATAGAAAGGGTGGTTGCAATGTTGTGATGTTTCTTAGCAACATCATAACATTGCAATCAACCTTTCTACAAGTCTCCCCCGAATCTGCGCTGTTGATTTACCGCGGTGATTTGGAACCAGCTGACAAATTGCTTGTCTAGTAAACTATCATTATCCTTGATCATTAAAGAATCTTCTCAAGAAACGGGCGTTCTGATAATAGTAGCTGTACTACTGGATCGATGCAACATGGCGATTTGGTGTAATGTATGAACTTGACGATGTAGGTCGCCGTTGTCACAATAGTGCTTGCTACTATTGCGTGTGTTGGTTCGCGTACCGAATGGCAAAGTGCGGTCTATAATTAATGCTAGGATGAACGAGATAAAAAAAAATACTTGCAAACTTAACATGCAAATAAATGAATGTCACAGCCATCTTGAAAATGTATATTTTTTCCAAATTACATGTCGTTGAACTATAGTACAAATTAAACACGATCTTCAAGGAAATGGATGAGTAAGTACCAGACGAGTTTAAATTTGTACAAGAATGTGTATATTGAAGAAGACTTTAGCCCATTAATCATTGTGTGGCCGTATCGTTAGACAAGGGTTGGGGAGTTTACACATCTGTCCGTACAAATAGATCATTGTGTCTGTAGCTGGCTGTCCTTTATTTGGTGTGAATACCAATATCAAACTGTGCAGAAGCACACGACACCTGCTATGGATATTCGCGTAGTCAAGCCATTTGACAGATACATGTACATGCAATGTAACACGACTGTTGTGCAGAATGAGGACACAGTCGATACATATCCTTTGAAAAAAGCAAAGACTATCTCTCATTTGGCAAGAACGGAACTCTAGGAGTCGCGTTAATTCTTTACCTGCTAGTGACGATATTTGTTATCTGCTGATAACCTTTATAAACAGTTTTTACCCAGATCAAACGTTGGCTCTAATCTGGACCCAAACGGGCTGACATTCTAATGGTAGATCTATTCCTGAAGGTTTTTGATTTTGAAAAAAAAATAAAAAGAAGATCAGTAAAAGACGGTAAAACATTCAAAGTAACCTAGCATGCAAATTATTGAAACAGTAAGATGCTATAGTTGGGCATCGTGACCAGTAACAAAGGCGTAGATCAGCCTGTGCATAGGCTGATCAGCACCTTAGTTATTCGCTCTCTGGAAGAGGCTAATAGCTGAACTTGTCTTAGGTACTTGATTGTATCGATTCCTGATCTTTATACCCTTACTAACTTTTAGTAAGCTGGGTTGAGCCTCACTATGTCACAAACCCCGAAGACAGGTTTTCTCGCGACCAAGCCCATTTCAAAGAAACAGATCTTCAAGCTGTCAATCATAGAGCAAAATGACATATTTTTGGTAAATTTAATAGGACCATTTTTGGCTTAACCTTCAAAATTGTCTATTGATAAATTTCAATGAATCCATATTATCTGTTCAGTAATAATTGCCTATCTCAGACGAATGTTTCGGTTGCTTTGGGTAATAACAGACGTGCACATCGATTTGCAATCTGTCTCGATCGCACACAAGATTGGCGGAAAAAGAAACATCATTTTCGAAATGTTGTTTTTTGGGCCTGCCGATCCGCGTTCATCGACTTCAAGACAGTTTCCAGAATGGTTGCTAAAAGTAGGAACTGCCACACACGATACGCCCCTTAGAAAATAATAGCATATATGTGAAGTATTATGGCACAATTCAATATAATCAAAAGTGTCGTCAACTAGGGAGTCATTAGTGTACATGTACTTCGAATGTCATGTCACTAGAAAACAAGTGAAAATGACGACCTGGCAATGTCACAATCACAGTCCAGCCTATTACAACTGAAGAAAGATACAGATCAACACACACGCACACACACAAAATACAATAAGCAAAAACTGTTTTGGCGGCTCTCGACCAGATTAAACTCCAGCAAACCAATCTACCTACTCAGTTACATAGCCTATTAAAACATCGAGACTGAAGCTAGTATCATCCCCCTCACCTCTCTCTCTCTCTCTCTCTCTCTCTCTCTCTCTCTCTCTCTCTCTCTCTCTCTGGGGAGCCGGAATTTCGATTTTCATCTACTGGTAGACATGGTAGAAAGTTGTACACTCAATGTGTCCATCTATTATTGGCATTTACAGACTAATTTCGTAGCTAAGCCAGATCGTTAATAAAACAATATGGGGAACTGGCTGTCTGTAATCCTGCTTTAGACACAAAAATAGAAGCTTTACACATATACAACTGTAATATATCCTATCTTACCAACATACTCAGCGACAGAGACTAACTAGAACTTTAAAGTTTGCAATATTCGAGCAAAGCATGTATGGCAAATATTCTAAAATTTCGAACACTAGATGCCGGTCAATAAAGCCTAGACAAAGAGGGCAGATCCAGATCACACTACTTCTAAAGAAGCAGACACTACTTCTAAAGAAGCAGACACTACTTCTAAAGAAACAGACACTACTTCTAAAGAAACAGACACTACTTCTAAAGAAGCAGTGTGACCAGGTTCTTCCTTGTTTGCTATTCTGACAAGCATTTTGTGAATTCAAGTTCTGACAACCAAACTTTAATCTGAGAACAGAAAGAGAAAAGGTGTTCGAAATTTTAAAACATTTGCTACATCTCTTATTGTACTGTCTAGATATTGAAGCTGCTTCCTTATTATTCGATTGGTATTTCAGAGAGAAAAATGGTTTCATCGGGACGTGGTTGGATTGAGAAAGCACCATCATGCATACAAAAAATGTTATTAATGTGCCGACGGAATTGTTTCTCAGAAACGAAATTAAGCATTGTCATGTTGATATCTTTATACACTTCATTCCTCCCCAATGTTTTCTACTGTTAATCTGCATTATTCAAGTAAACACATGTGTTTGCACACAGAGTGGAAACAGTGGATAACCTGAAAAGATCGCTTCATCTGGTCGGCTCAATGAGGTCTGGATCTGTACTGTTTACAAAAAAAAGCACAAATCAGGAGTTAGCAGCATAATTGCGCAATGTGGCATTTTGACATCATTTTGACATGAATAGACTCAGTCGAGCCTGTGTAGCCTCCCTTTAAGCTTAGACACTCCAAATGATGTTCCGTCAGTAGCTTAACACTCATAGAATATTCAAGCGACAAGCAAATGCTCTGATCAGACTGCGCGCATGCGCAGGCTGATCTGAGGCTTTGTTGATCGCACATACCACATAGTTGGAAATCTCATGCCGTGGCCCATATGTCTGCAATCTAATTGAATGAAACTGTACACGTAAGGAAAGTATGGTATATTGCAATGGTGAAAGTTATGATATTCCACAAGGCATTGCCAGATTACATACACACGCCAATGAATACACCCACTACATGTACTCTAAATCAGTGGCGACAGACATTAAGCCCAGTTATGAGTGTCAACAAGTTTTCCATTACAAGGATTATGTTTCATGATGTCAGCTTTAAGTGGTGGATCACCGCTTTTCCTATCTTCAGTCTGCCAATCTGTTGTTTTTCACAATTAAGCTGCACTGTAGACATTGGTCAATAAAACAGTTCGGTAGCTTATAGTCAACCTTCGAGTTGTGTCAGTCAGCTGTAGAATTATAGACAACCGTCACTCCCGCATTAATACTAGCAGCAAGTTTAAATCCAAACTGGTATTACGCATGTTTAGTAACTTTAAAACCTTCATAGACATTGAGCCCAAATATAATGTATGTCACAGCTAGAGAAATATAGGGCCAAACTTTGTTGCAATAAGTCGATCTTTCAGTAAACACCCGATAACACGAAGTGATGTAGCTTTGGGTGAACCATCATGCATACTGGTATTTTGTGACGCCGAAAATTTGATACATCTGAACGTGTTATTCAAGTCGATTTGCTACGTAATAGAACATTCCTATACCATTGAACATTAAAAATGAAAGAATGGAAGGATATGTTTGGCATAAATTGATTAATTCTGGTGGTCATCGCTCAGTAAAGATGCTATGTGGATCGTCATACTTAGTTCAAAATACTGGCACCAATGGGATGAGATACAAGGGCATAGGTAAACTAAACAGGCACATACATAAACAAGAACGACATTGTAAATTCACTAGCTCTTAACCACGTCGAAATGGTTTGCATTCTTAAAAAGCACATAACTCTTTCAAAGCCTGAAATGTTTTCATCGTCATGTGTAGATAAACAGAGATTTGTACATCTGTTTTAAATGTATTTGTTGCTGTGTTATAGATATGATATGAAATTAAATGCACGCTGTTCACAGCACTTACGCCCAAGTGTTTCTGTCAACACCTACGAATATTTAATATTAATGAATATTTTAGACGGACAATAAAAAAAACAACAACAGACGTGTCTTATTCGAACTGATAACATACACGACCCACATGCGAATAGAAATGACATTACCCCATGCACTCTGTTCATCACAAGGCAAGAGGAAAGTCTGCACCATTACGCAGACCGATTTTTATCTCTGCTAGCAGGTAATCGGTATATTGTTGGCTGCTCAAACCCTTGACAAACCTTTTCGCCGCAAAATGACACTCAAGTGGTTAATAGTGTAAAAGATTTGTTCCTTCATTACGTACTGATTACGATTTGGTCATTCCGTCGTTACGTAGTCACGAACATTTGAACAAAACAATCCTTACATGTATGCCTAAAATAACTATTACCCGATCAAATTAATTTAATTCCATAAGATATTATATTCGTAGGTTTGATCAGCGAATGTCTCTGTACGGCCGCTCTTGTCTTCGAAAAATGATAAAGGATTTCGATACGCTTTGCAAATACAACGGTGAAACTGCTTACAATCCTAAGCTCAGCTTGTCAGAGATCCATTTTTAATCTTACCTGTCTTTCTGGGATAGGCAAGATTTTTGAAGCACTTGACATGTCTCAAATGTACTTGACTTCACCTAATTGAGTTGTCCCAAATTGCCCAGACTTACACCCATTCGTATATCGAAGACAAATGTGTAATACGCGTTCTGTACTAAGGTATGCACGGCCTCACTGGCTGATAAATCAGTTTAAAAAGAGCAGCACCGTACCGAGTGCATGGCGACCTGTTCTTTAAGCACTTACGGAAGAGAAGTTTCGGGAAAATACGCACTGCCATCGCCATACTTTTTGCATTCCGGAAGTAGTGTCATAAAAGTAGTTCTGCTATTTTCAGCAGGAAAAAGGCCAAGTTGCTTAGTTCCTAGGCGTGTTATTATTTGAAAAAGTAGTTCAGCTTATAAAATCTTCTCTTGTAGATGTACGACTTTTAACGAGATGTAAATAATAAGTGTCCTTTAAGGAATTAGTCCACAATGATTGCCTAAAATCACACCACGTGGAGATTCCGACAAGTATCCATGTGGTGTAATTTTGGGTGAACATTTACAAATGTGTCCAAATACTATTTTATCTGGGTAGATCTAGCCTGAGTCATCGTCCCAGTTGTTATGCTGATGAATATTTACCCATCACGTAGGAATTGTTTGTTCAAACACCCTCGTCCATATGTTTATAGCTTGATTTCGCCTGGGAAGGAAAACGATAAAAAAGGTATTTGCTGGGTGACATAGTCATGTTTTAAGTACATGAAAACTGAAGCTGTACTTTCGTCCTTCAATATATTTTGTGTATACTAATACACTCTCTGACTTGTTATGCATGCGTCTAAACATTATTTTATGTTTTGCATATTAAGTGAAACCTTTTGTGGTGAGTCTTTTGCGTCCGTACATTGCTGCCTTGTGCTGACCTGCTGGGAAAGGGCTGACCTCTTGGCTCTTATTTGTGATGTTTAGTTGTGTTTTGTCACTTTCCCATGTGGTATCCTGGGTCAGGTGTGGTACTTGATTGTATCGATTCCTGATCTTTGCCGCCTTTCATACTTTTTGGGGACTTCAACTTCCCAGATTGAGTTTTAACAGTATTGTTGGACTCGATATTCCGTGTATTCAAAAAAAAAAAAAAAAAAAAAAATACTAACTGTATCTGTTCTACGAGCTGTCTGGCATAATAGTACTATTTAACCCTTAAAGCGCCAAGAAAAAAAAAACATCTGAAAATGTCGTCTGCTGAAGTCGTCTGCTGCAAATAATTGCCTCACATTACTGACAAATTAAGTATAGAAGCAAACAGCGTGGACCCAGAGCAGACTGCTCCTATAGGAGCAGTCTGATCTGGGTCCACACTGTTTGGCATAGAGGCTTCTTAAACATTTCAGCAGACGAGCAAAGCAGACAACTTTTGTTGCGATTGGCGCATTAAGATTTAAACAACATGTAGCAAACATGTACACTACTTGAACCAAATTTTGGCTCAAAACTTTTAAGGTGTATATATTTTACAGTCGTTTAATATTTAAGTCTCTTTCATTTAGATTGAAACGGTTGGAAATCGTCCATATTTTAGCGATAAAATACAGATAGCTTTGTTGTGCAAGGAAACCCTATCCGTGGACTATAAAAACTGTAACTTTTGTACAGTTGATCACGTGATCGTATCGTTTTATTTAGCATTTGTAGCGAAACTGGACACTAAACACCCGCTTATTGTCAAAACCTAACAGTTATGGTGCATTGGTAGAATAATTATAAGCCATGCACTCGCATTTAGATAACATATTTCAACATCAGACACAGGCTAATGGGGCGGCGTTGGGGTACTCATTGCGAACGAACTTGGCTTTGTTTGGGCAGGGCGAACGTGCAAGACTGGTTGTGCTTAGTATTAATTCTTCTTTCGACGTCTTCGTGCCTTCGCCCCTTCAAAGTTGTCAAATTGATTTTATGTACGCTTCATATTTCATATTTCTCAAATCGTATTTTAGCTCTATAGCTTAAGTTCAAAGTCACTTAAATGCACTTTGGTTGACCCAAATACTTTGTCTTTTTCGTATTTTGACACGAAAATGGTCAGAACGTCGAATGAAGCCGATTCTTAAAACAATAGACAAGAGAAAACTTCGAACACAGCTAAGAACCTTCGGGACTTCAGCCTATTTTGCTGACCAAAGTTTTCACCGGTCATGCAATATTGTTGTTACATTATACTACTTTTACAACATGACCGTGGAACCGACACGATTATTGTGACAACAGACACGATGCTTATGACAACAGCAAGTGGGTGTATATCGATAGCAGCAGAGGCGAGTTCAACAGTTCGAGCGCTCGACCGAGCGCTTGTCAGTGTGATTATTACATTGTTGAACGATAGCGAGCGCTCGCTCAATAAAAAAATGGCGGCGCCCAGTAAGAAAAAAATCAAATCCCCCCAAATGGTTGGAAATCAAAGCAAAACACCGTCCTACCTTCAGTTTAAATTGTTCCATTTCATATATCCACACAAAGAAACATACATCGTCATTCCGAAAGTTGAATCTGACAATATTGCGTGAATAGTCCCTCACGAAAACCCATTATTGTTTTGGTATTGTTTTGGTAGCCATCTTTGATTTTCGGGCGATACACCTATCGACTTGAATAGCGAGCGCTTGCAAGCACCTTGGCGAGCGCTTGCGTTCAGGGAGAAAGCACTCGATAGCACTCCGGGCGCTCGCTTTGTTGAACACGCCTCTGGTATCATATCAAAATTAAAACTCTTAACCCTTTATGCAATAATGGATTCTTCTTTCTGGTTTGATACAATACAGTTCGAATGATATATTGTATGTATCGAGTGATTACAGGTTATATAAAATGCACTCGTTTCTCTGAAGATCGTTTTGTCTTAGCAAACAGTGCAGTTTGCAAAAGTACCGAATTAGGGAGTTTCCAGTAAACTCTTAACATGAACCAATTTAGAGCACAGAACGCCAGTATTGATAAGGAAACGTTTGCCCTGAATGGAATCGCTGTAATAATTGAAATCTGAAAATAAAATGTTTTATTGCAGAAGCATCACTACATCAATTTGACATATATGAAATAGATCTGGGAACAGTTCCAAATTAGGCATAACCTAAACTTAGACTTTCTAAGTTAAGCGTCCCTAGAGAATCACAGAATCAATTACAGAGCTTCTGTAGACTTCTCAATGTTTCCAACATGAAGAAATCTACTTTATAACACAAGTTTAACCAATTTATGTAAAAAACGAAAAAAAAAACAGAACCTTTTATTTTTGCTGTTTTTATCGTTCTGTAATGGCGTGATATTCGTTTAAAAGTCAAGAAGACAAAATCAGTCTGCTGAACATGGATTTATGAAAGAAAAGTGAAGACCTTGATGAGACGCCACGTTATGTGGCGTCTCATCTTGGTCTACACTATTTGAAAACACCAGATTAACAGAATCTATGCATGATTAGGTCGTAAAAACACTCAAGTGGACAAAGACATAGACTAAACGGTGGTTTGAGTGACCACTTTTTTTTTCTTGACTTTTGACATGTCTGTGTAGTATACATGTTTCTATTGTGGCTTAATAAATTCACCCCAAACATCTTTGTTCGCCTTACTCAAATGTTCTAAGATCAAAACTCTGACAAGAAGAATCTGGTTCTCTCAAAAATGTTTTATATCCGATGGTGTCAAGTTATGTCTAAATTACATGTCTTTGACAGGTCCCTTACATGTTTTAATCAATCACTACAGAGTAAAAAACTAAAATAAAGGTTCGGTATTGTCACTGAGAGACGTCCTTCGTCCCTTCTGTGCTGAAGGAAAGTGCTCGCTATCCTGCACAATTGCACCGTAGCTGCCAAGTGCTGCATGAAGCCATGTTTCACACAAACGGATGTTCAAGTATTGAATTAGACAACACTGAATGCCCAGACCAGCACATCTCACCGCCTTCATTGTTCGCCTTTTAAGCCGTAAGTACTGTTCGTCCATGGCCCGATTTTGATTAATCGTTGTTCGTACCAGTACGTCTAAGTAAGATAAATAGTTTAAAAAATCTAGACTTTTAATTAAAACCATTAAAGATCCATTTATCAATGTAGCAACTATATGTCTGTCGTTTGGTGAATTTTGCGTTGTTACAAGAGAATAAACGTCAACTCACCCAGCTGATGTCTCACAAACAACAAAAAAACATAATGTATTTCATGGGTAATTTACAATAGTTAAGAGTGCGTAACAGGAAAATATTTTTCTTATTTCTTAATCAAAACATATGTTCTTGGTACTCAAAAGAACCGTCTCAATGAGACAGTTCTTTTGAACACCCAAAATATATGCTACAAATCATGGGTAAGAACATATAGACAATTTTACGCTGATTTTTTTGTGTAGTGTATTTAAACCTATATAAATATGTTAGCTAAGAGTCTCCTCACTTTGTATATCTTATTGGTGGTAAGAAATGGAAGATCAGATGCAATTACTCAGCTCATTGAGACGCTTCTAAGAAAGTACTCACAACCCACGGTTTGAACAGAAATAAGGAAAACAATGGTTAACCAATCAAAACCCTGATTTACGATATAAAAGCTAGGCCTCGAGGTTATAGAAATTTTTCATGCCCAACCCAGTAGAGCATGGAGTTTATCCTGCTCATAAATACAACATCTGAGAACTTAAAAGCAAGAAAACTCTTTATTTTTACAATTTAACCTTTTAAGTGCAATTGGAATTTTACATATTTGATCAAACCACTCCACTGGATAAGAATACAGGATTCTTGTTGATTCCGATCTTAGTTCATCCAAGTCATTAAAGTGCTTGCCTTTAAAATTGTCTTTTAATTTGGGGAAAATCGCAAAAACACACGTCGCGAGATCTGGTGAATATGGTTGATGAATAAGAATTTCCACTTCTAGTTAAGCATGAAAAAAGTTCTATAACCTTAGGGCTGGGGTTGATAGGGTGCACATCAGATATACATCAGATGGCATAGGTAATGTGAAGTGCTGAAGAAGAGGAACTAAGAATGTGTGTACCTGACACAGACACGTCATTGCTATAAAATTCTTATCATTAACAACGAGGTTCATTCAACAGTTCGGCCTGACACCAATTTAAATTTTATACTTTACTACAATTTCAGTTAGAGAGGTGTCTAAAGTTTGTATCAGTCATTATGTTTCTTACAACCACCATAAACATTTTACACCCATAAAACCACATCTGTGTGTCCATTTTATTCCGGGTTGTGACCCGGTAACCGCTGGAATTTTAAAATACGAGAATTTGTGATGTAACAGAACTCGTATTAAACCACTTTCAATGTTCAATTGTAAATGATCCATTGTTACAGGCAGTTAAATTTCGCACGTCAACCTACAATCATGACAAAACGATTTTTTCTGGCATGTCCTCTTAAATGATTCACACAGCTTCAACTTGTAAACAACAAGCATGTACAACAAACTCGGAAAGCATTTGACTTTAGTTGCTTACTGCTTTAAATAAATTGAATTTAAAACAAAATCGAATAATCTACGTCATTTTTGACTGACATTTACATTGTAAAAATTGGTACCTGGGCAGATCAGTATAGCCCCGTCCTTTCTGTGTTTCAGTCAGGTCACACTAAAGCCCATAAACCAAACTACAGAGACTAGCTAGAATCTTCAAATTTCGAATGTAACTAGGGCAACGAATACCAATTGTGCAGATAAGCCTGTGAATATGTGCATATTGGTTGTTGCCTTTGCAAACACGACATACAACAAAACAGGCTTTCTGAAGACGTTGCTTCATCCATGCGTTCATTCTTTAAATGGTGTTGATTTCCACTTACTTGTTATAGCGACGTGGCACTGTTTGCAAATGATCTTTGTAGAAGCTTTAAACGTGTTTAAACCGCCAATGCTCCTTTCACGCACGATCATCAAAACAAACACATTAAACTTATTTTAAAATGTAATGCTGGTATATGGTGGGGTGGAGATGTTGATTTAGACACGCCTGTTAAAACAAATATAAGGGTGCCACTATTTGCAAGCCAACCACTGTTGATCCTGATAATATATCGCATACATGAGTAGTCTGAACCTGGAGTACATCTCTATTGGCTGACCGAGGAACTTAGCTGATTTGACTGATTACAACCACGCAACTAGCAGATGGCAAAGAGGTTGTTCATTAACTCGAAATCTGAGATATAGCTGTCATGCAAATATAAACAATTTGCAGTAGAGTGACAGGAAGGCAGTTTGGGATGTTTAAAAGAGCTAAAGGCAATGGACATGATACTTGGAAAATGTAAATTTCCAAATAGTTTTCTTCCTTATTTTCAGTAACATTTTAGATGCACATTGGAATTGCCTCTATGGAATTACCTACAACATATGTCTTTTCAATAAATGAGTTTTTCACCATAAGCTTTTTAAACAAATTCTCAACCACTTTCATATATTCAAAGAAATGAGCATGTAGAAATGAACAACGTTTCATGTAGTTTGTCATGCACCTGGATGACTAAAATAGACTGTCTATTTTATGCTTCTGACAGCTTATCTTGAGATGTTTCATTGGAGTATATTGCTAAATTGCTAATTGCGTGGTTGTAATATACAAAAGTTCAGCCTGTCGGATGAGACTGAAACTCGTGACCAATCACACCATATGGCCTTAGCTGCAGATGATTATATCATAACATATTATGTTAGATGCAAACACAATTTAGCCATTCCATTTTATTTTTTATGTTTCTATCGCATGGCTATCAAGTGTTTCGATGTGTGTTTTATCGCAATATTAGAAACGAAATGGAAAAGCTGTGTCGTTTTCATAGTGTACTCAAAATTAGCATGTGGTTCTATAACAACACTTACCGAGTCCATTATTGACGACAGTAATCTTAAATATTCCCTTTATGAAATAACTATTCTAAGTGGTATATCTCTGACATTTTTAAAGTACATATATCATTTTAATTACCAGAAGAACGCCATATAAACAATTAAATTATATATTATTTAATATTTCCATTTACATGTACTTTATACGTTTTGTTGATCCTATACTGTGTAAAACGCTATAATATGCAAATTGGTAGATATGTTTTCTGCAGAAATATGTGATAATTGTTGCTGGCATTTAGACGCTGTCTTGTACTTTTATATAGCTCCAAATAAATTGAGCACATACAGTAGAACTTGTGTAAAACGGCCACTCAAAAATAGACAAAACAAAGATCTTAATGACAAATGGTAGCTTAATGAAGGTGGAAAGTATTGCAGAATGCTCCCATTCTGCAATACTTTTGACCTGCATTAAGCGATAACTGATCTTGAAAACCAAATTTTGTTTTTTTGAGAGTGGTCGTTTTACACAGGTTTTTCTGTACACAATTTTCATTTGATTTGTAGATGGTTGTCTTGTTATTGTTATCATAAACTGACACAACCTCAGTAAGTAAGATGCAGTCTTATGAATACCATAAGGCAATAAGAGGTATCCTTAACTTTAACAATAAAAGCCTGCTAATACGTTTTTTGGAAAACCAATTCTTGTTTCATTTTTTGTCATAAAAAGATAACATACAAGCTTCTATATTTAGGGCGCATCAATGTCAAAATACCTTCTTATGATTGTTTGACATGTGTCCTTAGAGTGTTACAAGCAAGATGTATGTCTGGCAAGTGACATTTAGATATGTACGCCTATGCAGGTACTGCTTGTTCATTCTGGTTTACCAACGCGCGTTGCGTATTGAGGAACCAGTCTGACCCCGAGGATCTACAACTTTTTTCATGCTCAACTGAAATTAGCATGAACTTGATGAAGCTCATAAATGTTAAAATGCCAACAATTGTTGACATTTTAACATTTATGAGCATGATACATACAACATCTGAGGGTTTAAAGGCAAGAAAGGTCTTCATTTTTCAGCATTTTTAGTTTTCAAGTCATTGAAATTTCATTCTCATTTGAGTTGAGCATGATTTTTTTGATAACTTCAGGGCCAGGTCACTGATTCATCCTGGTCGCTCTATGAGCCCGTTATTAGTGTAAATTTGCACAGCACCTGGAAAAGGTGAAGGTGGCGCGACTGCGCTGTGACATGCACGATGCGGGTCAATAGTCTCCTACTATTAGCTCTCAGTTCGTTTTAAAGTGATCTTGATCGCTCTGAGGTGCATTTTATTTTCTCCTGTGAAGTGGAGAAAACATTGATTTCTTACAGTAACTGTTTTGACCTGATATTAATTTACACGCAATCTGGGCGTTATTGCTCACTGAATTGCTTCGGTGCGAATAAAATATCAAGTAAGAAGCAATAAATGCCTGTGTCATACAAGCTATAAAAGTGTGATACAGCGAATTCATTACCAACCCCAGTGTTTAAGCTACCAACAGTCATCTTATTGACAGAGTACTCCTTGGCTTTATAAGGTTTTGATCTAAAAACAAATCTGGTCTGATTAGGTTAACTTGACCTTACAGGTTTGTGATCATTCTGTGTTTAAATTGTTTGTTTTGCTGTCAATAGTGTCGTTACAAGATTTAGTGGATAGCCATTTTCTAGTTGACAGCAGTCTTGGTTTCTGGAAATTGTCAAGAAATGCCATTTCTTAACAATTTCCTGAAACCAAAGACTAGTGCCATTTCTTAACAATTTCCTGAAACCAAAGACTGCTATCAACTTGAATGACTTTTACTATCCTTTGTAGAAGTTACGGAGGCGTTTTGTTTCCTTATCCTATGCTCGTTACTTCAGAGTTGTCGCAGGGGTAAAACACACTGTAAGAACGGATTTGGTGGCAGCTGAACTGCCACTGTTCTGTTCGATTGCATTAATCCGAAGATAACTAGAACAATAACATGGAGAAATGTGTAACCTTTTCACTGGAGAAATGTTGGTCCCAAGTTGTTTAAGTAGGAAAGTAAGTGTGTAACTTTATATTAAAAGGGGAGGCAATTCTGCTGGTAGTTTGAGTTATCAGACTTCGAGTCATTGTAAGTCGAAGTTAAAACAAATAGGTATTTTCTTTCGAGGTTTTATATCGAAAATAACATAACATAACATAAATTTATCAAGGATTAAACACACAGAGTATAATATCTGTTATTTTTTAAGATTAGACAAAATACACAGAGGAGACGTCACGTGATTGCTATGCCATTCGGTATTGGTCGGGAGCCGAAAAGGTGAGAGATGTCGGAAACAGCCGATGTTTAGTGTACTAATTAGACCCCAAATTCCGATTCAGCAAACAATTAGTGTACACACCCAGACGTGGACAAGTAAGTGTCAAACTTGGTGTCAAACAAATTACACTTTGTCACCTGTTCGGTAGACCTAAAGAGATTTGTCCATAGTGGCCCGCAGCAAATTTATTACCTCAGCCAATAATATATCAATTACCATTCACACGATATTGTCAACGAAACCGTTTCATTAGAAGCTGTAGAGTTGAATCCCCACTCCAGAGACTCAACGACCAGCAATTAATAGGCAATCAATGTGTAATGAATTTGGATGCACAGCATTCCAAGACACAGGTACACAAACTGGAACCTGACCTTGACATTTTAAGGCTTTTGATTATGGCTAATAATCTTGTACGCTGTTCATGCGGCTAGCCTCATGCGGCTAGCATAGCCGCACGGTCCGTGCGGATAGACTCAAGAATAGCCGCATGGGCCGCTCTCAGCTACACCAGAATGTGTAGTTTTGGCGGACAGGCTCATCTGAGTACAGTGTATTTACATCTCCCATGATGGAATTCATTGAAGGGAATGCTGATTAATACCCTATATAGAATAAGACACGGTCTTTCAATCAGGCATACGGGAAAGTCATTATCTCCTTGATGATTAGACTTACAAATGAAGTTCCCATCCGGTCACGTGTGTATCTAAATCACCAACACCAATGCAGACAGTGAGCAGATGCCGCTATACACGTCCACTTTGTTGTGTCCTGTATGTCATACCAGTGCTACAAGCATATACATGTACGCGTTGCAAATATTCATGGGCCAATAAACTTGGCATAGTTGACTCCTATCTGGATCGCTGTCCTTATAATTGCATACTTTAATTAATCAGAACCGATTGAAGCCCCAATTGAACACTGATTTACTGACTGATCTAAGGACATAAAAGAGACAATGACCAAATATGTCCTCATTCGTATATGCTTTAACTTAATATTGCGTTTGACCTCGTCCTACTGACACGTGCTAGGAGGCTTTTGTATCTATCTTGATGTTCATCGTTGAAACATTGGTATCAATCAATGAGACTATTTCAGCGAGTAGCCACATCGAAGGTATTTGTAGATGTGTAGGGAAATAAGCCCACGGGAGAATTGAAGACACCACTCTTGAACCCATTTATGCCGAATGAAATTTCCCACTGTTATCACTTGGGCCCTTCCATTTTCGTTTAAAGGGTTGTTGGGTGGTGGTTTTAATATTCAATCAAATTTTGATAGAACATTCTGTAAGCAAACAGTGGAGAACCGGATCAGACGCCGCGTTCTGCGGCGTCTGATCTGGTTCTGCACTGTTTGCCTATGCCCCACAAGAAGGACGCTAGGCTTATATGAGTTCAACATACATGGGACGCGGTGTCTAACATACATGTATTCAAACATTATCGTTTTAAGTTGCCTGGTTATATTTAATATTGCTTTTGATACTTTGCAGTTCGTACAAAATTAGGGGAAGGGTCGTAACCACTGTTGTGAGAACTTGTGACCCAACCCCATTGCTGTATCATATTTGGAAATAAAATATGTTTAAACTACAAAATTAATCAACCACAACCTTGATATAACCTAGAAACAATTCAGCAGCAATTTTAAAGACAAAATCAAATCTTTATTTTTGATTCACTGGGTCTCGGTGTGAGTCTCCACGAAGTACAGTCCCATCCCTATCAGATTAACCCAGACTCAACAGATTTGTAACAATGTAACATTAGCAATAAATTATTCATCCGAGACGCTATTTCACTTATTTTAAATCTTCTTTTTTTTTTATCAGAATTCAATCACTCAGTCTCAAACATTTATATCATGGCTATGTGTATATTTACCTATCCTTATAAATTGTCTCCTGTAAGGCCCTCTGGAGATGATCTTTATATCACCTTTGCACATCAAGAGAGTGTAGTCGCTCGTTCGCTTTACTCTGAAGAGCATAATTTTACACCGAATTTGGTGGCAGTTAAACTGCCACCGACCTTGTAGTGACCGTTCGTCTGCTTTAAAAACTATGTTCTGTTCAATTGTATTGGTCTGGAGAATAACAGGTAGAAATGTTTAACATTTATCATTAGAAGCATGCTGGCCTCAAGTTGTTTAAATAGGAAAGTAAGTGTAAGTTTACACCGTAAGGGGTGGCAGCTCAGCTGCCACCTCTTTTGGTGCAAACTTACACACACGTATTTTACAATGTATAAACGGAAATCTAGGACACGTTCAGCAAGAAACGCAACAATGGGCTCCATTTAAAGATGTAGACGATTATACTTTCGCAAACTGGGACAAAGATTCCTCTCTTTCCAATGCACAGTGGAAAAGAAGCATTTTCAGTCCTCTGTGAGCATGTATTAAACAGATACCTACATTAAGCAAGCTGGTGTTGTACCTCGTGTCATCTGTTGCAACTGCTTACTGAATAGATGTTAACAGTGATACTCTGAACATCTTTCAAGGGTAGCCCTAGCTCTTAATCGAAATCTAGGTCATCATCCGTCCTTAATTCATAGTCATTTGGGGTACAATTTCTCAAATGTGATGCGCAGATGACAGATTCAATATTCAAAGTTAGAAGGACTCTGTCTCTCTAACAAAGGAATGTGAAATTATACATCAGGGTATCTTTTTAAGAATCAATGACTAATAGTTTATCAGTCGCACCCCAAGGGGTATCTATAATAGCGGATGTATCATCCTATTGTGACCCATAAACAATATACACAAGTTCGTCTTTGATCTTCAAATCTGTCCTAGTTGTGCTGATTTCGCACATTTATATAAAATTAATCAATCGTAAACGATACAACGTGGACTAGATAGCGTCTGGCTCAAAACTACATCAACTGACTCCATCTTGTTTCGAAGATGTCTTACGTTCCAATAGTGCTTCATGCATTAAGCAAGTGAGTAAGACCAGTTCATTCTCAGACTCAAAATAAAGCACAATGATTGGCTGCTTGCGGACACGTGTCCGCAAGCAGCCAATCATTGCGCTTTATTTTGAGTCTGAGACTGTGCTCAAGTTTATAACCTCGAGGCCAGGACATGCACACTCACAGACTGTAGACCAACCAAGGCACCGATGAGGAAGAGACATAGAATACAGACAGCCAAAACAAAATAAAAGTAAAGCAACAAGCTCTCTCTACTTCAACAAGATGGTTGCTGAACTAGAAAGGACACCAAGAACCACACGACAAAACACACACAATGGATTAATAACAAAAATGGATAAAGAGCAACAGAATCACCATAAAGTTATACTTATTCAGTGAAGAGCGACAATTGACTACACTCTCCTGCCATGATGTACAAACTGAACCTCCTCAGTGATACCCATGCAAAAATGAACTGCACAAAGCTTGCTTTATGGCAAATCCTGCACCCATGCACTTACCACTGGTGTGCTTCGCGGCGCCACTTTCAGGATTCACATGCACATAACGAGCAATCACCAGCAGACCGATTCACTACAATTCAAATGATTGGTTGCACAAATACAGAGAAAACCATAGAACCCGTCTGTAACGTCCTTGTCGCCGAGCCAACCACTTACCCTGTTAGAAGTGTCCTCAACAGACGATGTTGATATTGTCTGATGGTTGAGGTTTGGAATCAAATGATGCTTGGTATTACATGCAAATTGTTTACAATTTGCATGTAATACCAAGCTATGTTATTATTTGCAACATAAACCATGTAAACTTATTTTAAAACTGGTCTGCTAGTATGTAAAATCTGCAGGTTTATGGTAAACTGCACATCCCCATGCATATTTAGACACCGTTAAATGAATTTTAGATCTTTTGAAACATTTGAATAGAATATGATGTATTGTACAAACCATTTATCTTGTAACAACCAGCTATTGTAAAGCGTTTTGCTAACACGTGTGATCACTGTCCTAAATTGTTCCCTGTATGCTACTGTCTACGTTGCTATTGTACAATGACAACCCAGTCGAGATGAACCTTTCGTAATGATAATTATAGGGCTAAAATCAACACTTTACAACCAATTAGGCTTTCTTATTTATATTTTTATAGTCCTAAGAGTAGTAATTTGCTCCTAAACGGTACATTACTTTCTCTGGTACGAACGTACACAGAAAGGCAAGTGATATTTACATTTGTAATACCGCAGATAGTCCAAAGCTCCGAACATATATATTTCAGATTCTAAAAAATCGAACACATCTTTTCCTCAGAATCATTATGTTGAGTTTAAGTGTAGGAAGTTTTCAACAAGAGAATATCAGATACTATCTGTCATCTGGTGTCCTTTTCTTGAAAATTTCGTACACCTAAACTCAGTTTACATGATTCCCTTTATTCAAAATTCCGTACACCTAAACTCAACAGTACTTTGATCAATTTTAAAGTCATAGAATAAATGCTTTCTTAGAATCGAATGTATCAAATATTGTGAATATTGCTTGTGTCGTATGTCCTTACATAAGATTTGATGGTTTAGGAAACATGCCATTTTTTGTGTGTGTAACATAGGAGTTGTCTCTAATTAATATCACAACCTATATCTTAACTTCGGATAGACAAATGTTTTAAGCATAAATTTAAAATTTGACTGAAGAAGATCTGAGAATAAATGCCATATACCAGACTCGAAACACTCGAATTTATCAACATTTAAAGTGTTTTTTCAGGCTGTTACGTATCTTAACAAGAACCCACGTAACACGATCAGATTAGAAAGTGACCATCGCTGTTCCTTAAATTGGTTTGAGATAGTATCAGAGTGTAAGTTTCCTTTCATCAGCTCTGTGATCTGTTGTTATATAATACATATTGGTGTTGCTATGTATATCTGTCTCAGGATCTTGTGGCCTCTAGACACCTATAAGTGACATTACAGCATCGACAAATAATCTTGACAGCCAGATAGGTACAAACACTAAATGGGTTATATCACCAGGTATTGTACTTCCGGTCTCGTAAGTTGTTCTTTAAATATACAGTCCTTAGTTTATGTAATAGTTATACCATGGGTTGTCCGCCTGTACGTGGAGATAATCCACGAGCTTTAGCGAGTGGATTATCTTACGTACAGGTGGACAAACATGGTATAACTAATTTATACCACCTATATCAGTGTAGACCTCGCACATCACGAGATATTTCGTGCTCAAGTTGGTAAGGGTGGTATAATATTCGTTGACCACTTATCAATGCAGCTATCCAGTGGTAGGTTAACCCAATTCTATAATGTGTGCAAATCGTCAGTGCTCTACAGAGACAGTCTCGTCTGAGTCTGAGTCTTTGGCATCGCCTTTGTGATATGTTCCGTTTCATACATGCGCGGATCCAGAAAGTTTTGTCAGAGGGGGTCTACTTTTGACAATGTTTTGTTAGTTGTTGAGGGGAGAAAGGATCCAAATACCAGTATAAGCGGGACATCATCGGCCCGCCAGCGAAACGCCATTTAAATGGCGTTTCGCTGGTGTGCCGATGATGACCCAACATTGATGGCTTGGTAGCTTTGTAATTTTCAGGGGATCCGGACCAGTATGGCTAAGGAACCCTATATTTTTGTGATTTTTCAGGAGGGAGGTCTGGACCTCCTGCCCCCCCCCCTTTCTGGATCCGCGCATGTCCTATGACAGGGATCAAACGGGTTATACTGCGAGACACGGTTGCATTAATTGTCATTTTACTTGCACACATTGTAGATCCAGATCAACCAGCTTCTTCAGAAGCTGTCTGATATGGATATACACTATCATACGTTTCTTATATTATGCTGTATGGTTTCTACTTGTAAGCATGGGTGTTTATTATGATTATGGATTGTCTTATTTCTCAACCAAATCATATGCTAGGGGTTCTTAAATTTGAGCACCCAATACATTTATTTAGAACTATCGATAAGTAAGGTATCTATATTTAACTTTAAAAAGTAGATGACCACCAACCATTTGATAAATGATGTCAGAAGTCTTGCGGTACAAAACAGAGAGTGACCAAATGACAGGGGTAATTTACAGAAGGTTTCTAACCTGTCACTGCAATTTCAGAAGAGATACATTCAACTAGTAATCATTTATCGACCACCAAATTGTAATTAAGTTCAATTAGGGGAGCATAACTGCTCAGATCATGTGTCACCCATGAGGTGGTCCAAGCTCTAAATGTCATTACGATCTAAGATTTGTAATTTGAGGCCCGTGAGTTTACACTGTCAATTGACTGGTCACTTGAACTCTGACCTTTAGCCGACAACATATTGCATTAGAATCCAGAAACATATACGTATTCAAAAATAAATTACATTAAAAGCATTTATACCTACCTTTACCAACTTTAGCATGAAATATCACTTAATGTGCAAGGTCTACACTGATGTAGGTGGTATAAAATAGTTATACTATGTTTGTCCACCTGTACGTAAGATAATCCACTCGCTAAAGCTCGTGGATTATCTCCACGTACAGGCGGACAACCCATGGTATAACTATTACTTGATGGCAGTTCATCCCATGGACTCCTTCTCTTAAAATGAAACCATGGAACTAAGCAGGCCTAACATCGACAGGTATGTTTTCACCTACCATCAGCAGAGAAACTGACAACAGTTGTAATTGCCATCATTTGACAGTTAACAGGTGCAAGAATAAATGAAGATGGGGTGTCGGTCGCAGTGGTCAGTAATATGTCCTCTGATGGGCGGTTGTATTTTCATAATACCAGGGATCCCGCACACCGAATAATGATATGACGTTTCAAGTAGGTTATTGTAACGCAAGATGACCTTTGACCTCTTTATACTTTGTTTTGACGTCCATCAATGTTAATATGAAATAAACAATTAGGCGTACAAGTATGTACAAATTAGACAAACCATGACTGTGTAACATTTCTTTAGCTACACAACACAGTGCGAACTTGTCCCGTTTGCCTGGGGCCGTGAACGGAATTGCGCTCACTGTTCGCTTGACTGTCGTGTAGAATATGTCGTGCAATATTTTGCGCACCCGCTACAGTCTACTCGTTATTCTCATAGATCAGGTAGTGGGGTTTCCCCACCACAAACGTGGGTTATATCTGTGATGAACCTGAATTTGTATGGATGTTTGGACCTGACAAAAAGTTTGAACTTGAACTTTAAAATACACTGCAGGTCAGTGTAATGTACTTACACTACTGCTGTTTCCAAAATAACGTTGACAAAACAAATGTGTTCCCATTTATTTATTGTAGGGTCAGTAGACAAACTGTTATTTGAACAACCAACTGAGCTTTTGTGGTTTCCGCATTGGACAGAAATGACCCTATATGTATGTATCGTATCGAGTATAAAGGGACAATTAAGCATATTCAAATCAGTTTAAGCTTTCGGAACTTTGTGACTGCGACATGTAGTTACCACGTACATTTTCACTAGTGATTTTTGAGTGTACTGATTGGCAACGATGATCCTGGTCAGTGAATTTTCATATCTAAGTGCAGGGCTTGTCTGGATCTTCATTGACCACCTACTCCATGAGAACTATTTTCATGTGATTTTACTTCTCTTAAGGCTCCATAATGTGCACTCGTCTTCTCTTTTATGATTTTTTGTGTACACAGGAAACGAATTTAATAGATCGGGGTAAGAAACTATGGTCGTGATTATTTAAGTGGAAAGTCAAACAAAAATCTAAACTGGTTGCACCAGATTAAAACAACATTGCTCCATGGTTGAGTCTTGGAGAGTAAGACCAGGCATTTCATTTAAAATACTGATTAAAGTCACAACTCTTCCCTTGGACCATCTTCTAACCATAACCACCATATAGAGCATTATATAGTTCTGGTGTGTTAGAGCGAGAGTTAAGGGAAAACGGTGTCCTCGCTGTAAACATTGTGCAGTAAAGATGGTTTTCGCTAGTATCCTATCTTAATATTTTAAAACGTTTTGCCTATATAATTACCCTCCTACAACACCGTTTTAGAGGTGTAAGGTTGACACGACTAAGTGCTATTGACCACCAGAACTAGGTCAGAAATTTGCGAGTTGTCAAACCCCAAAACAAGTGAATATGAGATAAACAAAAAATTCCATAGTAAAATTGTAAATAGCTTCTTACCCATACTTTTTAGCATATGTATTGGGTGCTCAAAAGAACCGTCTCATCGAGACGGTTCTTTTGAGTAGCCACAACATATGTTCTGGTTGAGAAATAAGAAAATTATTTTTTGTGTTACGCACTCTTTAATAACTTAAGGCCTGACTCGCAGACATAAGCACACTTGAATCACAACAGTGCATATCTAAGTTGTCAGAAGTTGTACCATATTGTTATATGGCAAGTCTGCGAAGATCAATTCCTGACATAGTTTCAAATTGCAGGAGATAAAGCAGTACGGAATATGCACGAGTGCACATGCATGTCTTTTCTGTGAGTGTCGTTTTCGCTGACAGCTTGAATAATTTAGAGACGGTTGTCTCGACCCCTAAATTATCGTTGAATAATCATGCATGTTTTACAAGACCTATTTTAGTGAAGAAAATTGCTAAAAATCTGCACAGATGCAGTGAGAAAATATGAAAACCTTCAAAATATGACAAGCAGTTATTTTGAATTTAGTGCTATTACGAAAGTAATTATCTCTCTAGACTACGAGTTAAGCTTGGTCATAATTAGGTATACCTATCGTATTCTACACAAAGTTGTACAAGGCTGTTGGTCATAAGAAGTGTCTCATCAGGACGATTCTATAGAGTACCCAAAAGATAGGGTTTTATGCATAAATAGCAAAAATATTCCCCGAAAACTAAAATTTTCTGAGCATATGGTAAATACATTAATATTCAGCCCACATATTTTGCTAACCTCCACTGTAATATTTTATGTGTTGACTCGTCAAACCAAGCAGAGCGTATTTAATTTGAATAGGGTGAGATTAAAAGTTTGCACATTGCTAACCAATCCTTTATCACGGCCCAGAGATCACATTATAGCGGTCTCAAATTCTTATGTATACTTTGCCATATGATACTTATGATCGCCTTAACACAAATTTGAAAAGCTAGAATTACTTTTCTCCATATTTTGTAGGTTTAACATTACACAAAATTCAGTTTTATTTCAAATTTTGTTATTGCTGCGGTTGCTTTTCGGTATATTATCACCTTTATACACAAAAAATGTATGTACTTGGGGAGACAATCACAGCAGGTACTTAATCTCTTCAAATGACATGGAGGTTATGCGTACAGTCGCTTCACGACCAACGGTAATGCATACAGTTTCCTCACAACCAACGGTATAGTATGTACGAGCAGTGAAGTAACTGATCAGACTGCGCGAATTCGCGCAGTCTGATCATATAATTCTCTGCTCATTAATGTGTTCTAAATTTAAGACAGTAAGAGCCCCGAACACAGAGAACTAGTCATAGAGGACAAGTGGGGTGGCTGTATGCATCACTCTCGATTTTCTGGATATTACACTTCACACACATATTTTGTGGTTTCTTATGAAGAAGAAAAAATCTTAAAACTGGTCCAAATATATCAATTTAGATTTCTTTTGAAAAAGAGATAGGTAACCAACAAACGGTTAGGAAACAACATACTTTGATTGAGTCGGTTCATATGTGCACCCGTGTATATTCTGTGCTGTTTTGTCTTCCTGAAATTTGAAACTATGCCAGGAGTTGATTTTTGCAAACTTGCCATATGACATCATGACATAAATTCTGAGAAATTAAACCAGGCAATGAGGAGACGTAGTGTTGTGTCTCAATTGTGCACTTTAAATAAGTAAGGCAAGTAGTAGAATGATTCCAGTGTTAATACTCTCAACGACGTTTACGACTTGCGCTCGTAAGTCATCAGATTCTGCTTTGTCGTCTTATGTTCTATTGTAGGAGCCTCTGAAGCATGCAAGGTTAAATCAATTTGTTGTTCAAATGAAACAAATATTGCAGCGGATGTCATCAGTATACGCCATTTTCAGTTGCGTTTTAGGCTGGTAATGACAGTGTTAACGCCTTCATGACAAGTAACAAAACAATATGCCATTTATTACTGCACATAATCTATCTTTAAGTAATTCTAGAAAAGTACTCTTTCTTTGCAGATTGGAGTGGTTGCGATATAGCGGTCGTTTCTCAACACGGGATCCGTGCTAACAGTCGGGGCTCGGTGATTTGAGGCAATCAAGATGCTTTCTGGACCAAAGTACTTGTTTGTCTGTTTACAATACAAAGTATGTTAGAATGCGCATATATAAATTATACGAGCTCTGCAGATGTGTTCTGTGTTGATAGAGATTTTTCTTCACCCATTTAAAGATGTGTTTGCCCTCTATACACATGATACACATTTATCATTAACGTTCGTCTCTGTAACTGGCATGTTACATGACATTTTATGTTGTAACCTGTTGTCGTGGTGTCGCCGACCTACATATGTAGTAACGGTAGCTATTGGTTTTTAACCATGAATTATTTCTCAGACACGCAGCTATTTTTAGAAAAAAAAGCCGCCAGTTCCATTCCAGCATGCTATTTTCGAGGTGCTATTCCAATAAAAGTTTGTCAATGAAATATACTTCCTGCGCCATTTCAGACACGCTATACTGAGAAAACCTATGCCATATGTACAACATGCGCATGCAGAATGCACACGGCCTGATGAGTGTCACTGTTAGCTGCCTATAAAGATCAATAGGCTCATTGTGGTTGTGTGCGCCCAGCAAAACTCCTTAGACTGGACGTCCTCCCTGTCTTATAATCTTATCAGAGTCTGTACTGTACACTTAATGGGAGCTTTAGGACTCATATTATCAGGAGGACAGTGAAGAATCTGATCACATTAGACAGATGTCAAAGCTGATCTGAGTCATCCTCATATGAGCTGCGATATGAAAAACACAAACAATGTGATTGTGCGTCACGATAGGAGGCAGATCAGCCTGACCATCAGCTCAATCTGATCAGAGTCTTCGCTGTCTGCATGAAGATTGCTTCGGTCCTCTCTGAGTACACAGCGAAGACTGATTAGACTGAATGGATGCCCAGGCTAATCTGAGTCTTCGATTTGTGCATTCTCAGATTTGTTGGTTTTGTCATGTTATGGCACATATATACTTGTTAGTTGATGCGTCCAAATTCTCCTGATTTCGGTTGATTAGAGTAGAACCTTGTATTAAGTTCAAAAGACATACGTGTACCCTTTTTGCTTTCTTAGTTGCAGTACTTATTGTTAAGAACGTGACTGTTTTAGACAATTGCTGGTTTTATTTTCATTCCACGTGGCTTTAATTGGTATCTTCAGAATCCTGCTTGAGTATGTTGCCAAGCCTTCGGTCTGCATACTTTCATCTGTTCAGATCTGCAGACCAGTGTATTGTCGTTTTCGTGAAGGTCAAAAATTATCAAACCTTGGTCAGACATACGATTATGTTGAGTTGCAAGTCTTGAATCTCGTCGAGTATGATTTAAACTGTTTACAGCTACAAGATGGCGCTTCATATCTAGCCATACGTCCGTCGTGTACTTAAAATGATTTTTAAAGTTCTTACGCCAGGTGTGTTGGTATTGAAGTGACATGTTGGCCAACGTATAGATTGAACATAAGCAATATTTGATCATATGATTCGTATGTATAAGTACGTGTCTACAGTTGATATCACACAATAGTTTAAGAAGTTCATAACAGACTATGCATAATTAGACAACATAGTGACCGTGTGTGACCGTGTGTGGCCGTGGCCAAACATGTAATACAGTATATAGCGAAGGTCCCTTTTCAGATTTTACCAAATATATACTTAATTGAATGCTCCATCCTATCCATGTTGTCATATTGTGACCGTCTTTAAGGTATTGTAATCGAGATGAGATCGCTAGTCCAATTAAGCAGGGGATAGTAGAAGGGTTATAACCGAATCATTTCTGATGCTTAAAATGGTATATGTATCTCAACTGGATCAACACTGTTTGTTAATGTCCGATTTTTGGGGACATTAGACAGGTATACGTTAATAAGATTGTTGCTGTGTATCTGTGTGGTACAGAGGGAAACTGACCAAAGATGAATATTTGGCCTCAAACGGATCCAAGTAGTTTTTACGCAAAAAAATCATCCATAATAATTATGAGTTAGTGTCGCCCTTCCCACCCACCTTAAGCCCTTTATCACCTGAAAAAAGAAAGTTATTATAACTTAACAACGCTGGTGGCTAATATTAACTGCCCGTAAATCTTTTGAAGTGTCCACACTCTAGGTACCAACAAGCAGTAAAGCTGTTGTCTGATCCGCATCACGCTAAAAGGTAGGCAATGGCGTGCGTAGAAAGACAGCGTCCTGATCACCCTCCATAAACATGAAGACTCATTATTACCCCGGTTATATACGTATACTGAATCTCTGGGGCCCAGAAGAAGAGATAAATGACACATATTATGCATAGACTGGTCTTGAACTTTACTGGTCATAGGTGCACCTAATAACCTCTTCTTAAAGCAAGGAGAAAACAGTTATCTGAAGTAGGTTGTTGTGGTGTCCATTTCTGGCTATAAATATGCTGAAAGTGTCATAATTCTGTCAATTATCTTTCACCAGTCATTGTTGGCAAATACAACACAAGAAATGGACAGGCAAGAGTAGCTCCAGAAAACACATTTCAATAGTCCGACTGAAATATTTAATTGCTGACCAAAATCAGATTAATTTCATTCAAAAATTTGACTATGATAATCAATTGCACTGACTTACAAAAGGCATAGTTGAAGCTACAATACATATAGATTTATTAAAACAAAAATATGTGAAATCTGTCTCATTCAATCATTTCTATTTTGATAATATTGTCAAATTTTGTCTTTTTATCTCATCTTTAGAGTAATGGCATAATCAGTCATGTAAATTATTTAATTGTATACTTAAAATTAGGTCGAGATAAACAGCAGAATTAAAGAAGAAAATGATTTTATAAGTATGTACTCTACTTCAATGAAAATGACCAGTTCTTTAAAAAAAAAAAAAAAACCAACAACAGAAACAAACTGGACACTATTTAAGAGTAGGCCTTTAAGATGAAATATTTAGCTCAACTCTGCATTACAATGAACCTGATATTATAACTACAATTTCAAATCTACTATGGACACGATCGAAATAACCGCGGCTGAAGTTGTTAGAATCGTTAGATAATAAAATGAAAAAATAATACATACATACATACATACATACATACATACATACATACATACATACATACATACATACATACATACATACATACATACATACATACATACATACATACATACATACATACATACATACATACATACATACATACATACATACATACAGACAGACAGACAGACAGACAGACAGACAGACAGACATCTTTCTGTCCGAACGTATATATATCTGTTCTTCCGTCGGACGGACGGACGAACGTATATACCTACGTATGGACGGACGGACGTATATACCTACGTACTGACGAACGGATGTACTAACGGACATATATACGAACGGACAGAAGGACTTATGTACAGACGGACGGACGTACATACATAATCTTTATTTCAAAAAATACAGAACAAATTATCATGAAAGTTGTGGTACTTACCGGATGCTAGCTTTCTAGTAAATTCCTTATTTTCCACAATATAATCCAAACCTAAGGAAGAATCCATTACTGCGGTGACACATTCAACACACGAAACTTTTAATATCTCATTTAGAAAATTAGTTGGCTGTCGTTTACATATTTCCTCCAAACTCTCAAACAGTAATTCCAATCCATCCTTATTTAAAAACTGTAAAATACACTCCGGATCATTTTTAGATTTATCTAATTTTCTCTTTAAATTATTATAAGTCTGCACAGAAGGCGAACGAAGCAATTCAATGATTTTCTCAGGTTGAATTGCGACAGTAGGACAGTTGTCATTGGGTAAATCGCTTGGAGTAAACCAACCAATAGACGATCGTCTTACAACTGTTCCCCACCGTTGTAAACCTCTGCGCGGGATATATACAGGTGTATCGTCAATTTCAAATACATCTCTATTCAAATCGAGCTCGCTGTCCGATACGCTTTCAAATTCGCCCATTTTGTAGGTATAAAGTTATCTACCTGTAAATAAAAGAATCAGAACTGCTGAATAGTTTTAAGTACTACACTCTTCCCCAATTTTATACTGTTAACCTGCAGCTTTCCAGATGAAAGCATGCTTTCAATCAAAATGGAAGACAGTGTGGATCCTGATCAGATGGCTTCGCCAGAAGCCAGTTGATCTGGATCTACGGTGTTTTCAAAAGTTCAGCAGGACAAGGGCTAACTAATTGCATGCTGGGTAAATCTTTATGGCATTTTGTTATCTGCTGGTTTTGTTCCAAAACTTACCTTTTCAAATATTTCATTCATGAGTCAAACAGTTTGGATCCAGGTCAGACCCGACATTCTATCGGGACTGATCTTTTAAAGATTATCAGAAGACGGGCCTGGCATGGTGAGAGTAAAAATCTAAAGGATTGTTGTTTTCGTATCGTACAATCTTAATATAAAGGAAATTGGAAATAAATAAATACTAAATTGGTATTTAGTGACAGATGTTGGGGATGAAAAAATACTCGAATACCCTTATTTGAAATAAGTTTTCGTTAAGTAGGTACTAGTAACCATCATTTTCAGATGTATAGCATCGACTGAGAGTCCAGCTTTATAAAGCCCCAAACACAGAAAATGTACCATCAAAGGTAGCCTCTGTCTATCTATTTTCTACTGTTACAACAACAACATAAACACAACAAGCACTGTTACAACAACAAAAACAAAAATCCGATCTATTCCACCAAAATTGAAGTTAAGCATTCAAAGAGTAAGTAAATGAGCATTTTAAAGAAAAGGAAAAAAAACACTTATGAAATTAAAGTATGCTGGTCGAATCGCTATAAAGCTGATTTTTTTCTGGAAAAAAAGCAAACAAAAGAGCACATGCATACATATGAAAACATGTATCTGACGCAGCGTCATTCTACATACATGCGCGAATCCAGCACATTTTGTCAGAAGTTTAAGGCTCTTTATTATCATTATTTGTTGCTTCAGTCATCATGTTTTACAGAGAGGAGAGGGTCCGGCGTACCAATATTTTATGCGGGCCACCATCGCCCTGCCAGCGAAACGCCATGCGGGCCGATGATGACGTGATTTTCCAGGGGGTCCGGACAACCTGAGACCCCCCCCCTCTGGATACACACCAAAAAGTTGCTTATTATTGGTATCATTTTGCAATATTGGGTGGTTGTCTCTATTTTGGACGGTTAGTTTTCTTGATGTTTTGACCCATTTTTTCCATATTCTATAAGTGTGTACTTTGTGAATAATTGTTTGTTTAAAACATTGAATTTACCATATCAACTCAAGTGGTTTGTTTTGGAGTAGAGAAATTTAATAGAGCTTAATTTTCTTGCAGTTTGGATTAAATTTTTCAATACAAACTCACAAACATGGTAATTCAGAGAAGCCACCATGATAAAGCACAAAACTGGATTTCACTCTCGTCTGCTGAAGTCGTCTGCTGATGTCGTCTGCTGCAAAATGTTGCTAAGACTGTACATTTGTAGCTGATTTCATGTTGCAGGCAGCTTTTTGGGACCACAATTAGCCTGATTCCATATGGACCAGTATGATCGGCATCTATACTTTTTTGCAACTTTGGCCTCCTAATAGGATACAATAGGCAAATTTACTTAAGAGGGTCGTAACTAGAGCTCAAAATTTTTCAGCTAAGCCCGATTACAAAATTAGGACTACCCTTGAAGGAAAGAATTCGCTCCAACAGGGAGTAAATTCTTCTCTTTTGGTACGGGGAAATATTTCCATATCAGTTGATCTCCTTTGAATGTGCACAATTTTCATAACGCTAGTGCGTACTTGCGTAATGGGTACAACACCTGTGGTTGTGAAAGGGATAAAGGATATTCTTCCAACTGGCTGCTCAGACTTTACCAGGGGAAAAATTGACGTGCATTGACGTAATACGTTTTCTGTGTCAACTTTTTTCTTCAGATTGTGTCATAGTTAGTCTTCAGTGACGGATCGAGAGGGATTTATGGGGTTTGCTTCACCCGGCCCCACCCCTCCACTTTATTTTAAATATCGAATGAAATAATTTCAATGAGACCACATTATTTCATATTCATGGGATATGTAAGAAAATGTGATAAATTTAGCATTTGAAGCGAACCTCACACCTTTATACAAAATGTATTTATTTTCATAAATGTACATGTGACCCCCCCCCCCCCCCCTCTTTCCAGAAATCCTGGATCCGCCCCTCGTCGCCATAAATGACCTTGTCTCGATTGAAAACAGTATTTCTGCTGATAACATGTGAAAGTCTTGTCTAAAATACGAGTGCTGCCAGGAAGTTTTACGGGAATTAGTCATTGCATTTTCCTGATATTGTTCCTGTCGCGTAAGGAAAGACCCGACAGGATAGCTTCATATTAGACTTGTACCCGTTTTGTTCTAATATTATCTTTTTAATCATTTATACATGGACTCTAGATAGATCTCTCGGGCTGAAGAATGAATGTCGGTGCTATCAGAGAGGACTGAAATTGACTTTATACTACACTACACTAACGATCACTTGTCTTTTTTCAAAGCAGGCAATATATAATATTAGATACGGTAAGAGAACATTTAATTTCAAGAATAAAAATGAAAAATTAATATAAAATAGTCCGTATACTTTGTGCTAAAATTTTCGTTTGTCAAAAATATGTAGTTTTCTAGATAACTGATTTTTAAGACTGATCGGTTAGAACTTTCGATTAGTGCACATACGCCAAATTGGAAAATGTGTATCATTCTAGCTTCATGTGGCTTGCGATGCGTGTCCAGAAAGTTTTGTCAGAGGAGGTCCAACTCTGACAATATTTTTTTGTTTTGCTTTTTTTGTTAGTTGATGAGTTGTTGGCGTTTCGATGGTGGCCCAATATTGAATGCTGGCTTGGTAGCTTAATGATTTTTCAGGGGGTCCGGACCATTATTGCTAAGAAACCCTATAGCTTTGTGATTTTTCAGGGCGGTGGACCCCTACCGCCTCTTGATCCGTGCATGTTATCCGTCTGAGACGGATGCTTCTTGGTATTGGAAAGTTCGCATCTGGTAGATTTTCAGTTTCCAGCCTTTTTTGAAAATGTACATTACCTATTTCTACATAGACATACAGAGAATGCCAAAGTTAAGTTGAAATGCACACGATTTTGTTGATGCGATCAATCAAGCACACCACAGGCAGTGGGCATCAATCGTCCAGAAACGATGCTAAAGATGTTCATGGACCATTCCATGAGAAAGAGGATCTTATCATAGAACAAAAGCAGAAGTAGTTTTCCATTTTAATAATGTCTGTCGAAATTACGGAGTGATAAACGTTTTACATTTCTACCTTATATTGTTGAAGATATTGTCCAGGATCCAAAATTACAATACCTCCTTAAAGTTAAGTTAAGTATTGATTTTTAAGATGCTAAAAATAACGTTTCGAACTTATTAAAATCAAAATAGTTTCATATTTTCTGTAGATCACAATGATATATTTGACCATACTTACTGCATCGATCCTGGCAATTTATTATATATAATGTACCATGTTGAAATATCAATACTTAACTCTAAGTCGTCCTTAACTTTAAGGGAGCATTGTAATTTTTGGCCCAGATCAATACGATCAAACACCCACATAAGCCTAGCGTCCTTTTTGTGGGTCTGATCTGGGTCTCCACTGTTTGCTCACAGTACGTTCTATAAGATTTTGTATAAAAATGAAAAGTACTACCCAGCACCCCTATGATTTGAAATAGACTCGTCGTACCTATAGAGATAGGAAAGTTCATTCGGCTTAAAGGGTTAAAACAGTTGAAAGGTTACACCAAGATCAGTGGCAGTTCAACTCCCCCCCCCCTCAATTTGAAGTAAAGTTACACTTATTTTTAACTGTGTACATACTGCAAATTTGTAAATTTTCGCGAGGGTTTTATTTCGCGAAACTTCGCGGATGCGGAGTTTCGCGAAAATAAAACCCTCGCGAAATTATGAAATCACTCTGTCGTTCACTGATGTAGGTAAATCACGTCCAAACCGCGAATTTTAAACATGACAAATCCTATTCGCGAAAATAAAATTCTCGCGAAAATTTTCGAATTTAGAGAACATGTATTACAAGCGCAGCCTGCCAGTTGCTGTTCACCAAGTTTTACAGGGCTACTGCTTTAACTCAAACTACTTATTACACATTGTCAACTTTCTGGATTCATGAACCTTGAGTTAATGAATAAAGACTACACAATTTATGGGAACTCATGTTTTTCACAGCCATAAGAACAGTTTTCAAATGAATCTACTCTATCAAAGTATATACAGAAAGAAACGCCAATCATCGCCTTGTCATATCTTAGGATATAGCCATCATTAGTGAAGTGAAAATCAGGATTATGTCTAGAAAATGAAATTTCAGATACTTTTCTGACTTTGCTCCAAACAGCCATTGTGGCTGCCTAAACGGAGTTATGGGTCTATTAAATGATTCATGATCACAGTAGATTAATGAAACCAATATTCAACAAGTTCAAGGAGTTCGATACTTATTTACTTCTGATCAAAACATAGACTTGTCTCAATGACGCGGTTCTAATGAGCACAAACTGTCTATATTTCAAGTAAAACTATTTCTAGGTCCTCCTCTAGGGTGGGGGTACCTGTACCTCATAAATTCCCAATTCTTCTTATCAAAATCATTGTTTCCTATGTTATCTGTGCTTCAAAATGCCCATTTTTGCCTGTCCTTCTCATTTTTTTGGTTTCACTGCTCCTCAGAATCGCAGGGATACTATCATATTTTAATCAAATGCAGCAAACATAGACATGTTTACATAATGTACTTATCCCTATAATTTTGGTATGTTGCCTTACTGGGTTTCATATCGTCGCGGACCCTATATTGAAATACAGTGAAGACCAAAGATTGGGTTTTCATGATCGATTATCGCTTAATGCGGGTCAAAAGTATTGCAGAATGCCCCCAGAGAGCATTCTGCAATACTTCCGACCTGCATTAAGCTAACATCTGTCTTTAAGACCTTTGTTTGTCCTATTTTTTGAGTGGCCGCTTAAGCCTGGTTTAACTGTATAGGATCCGTGGTATAGTCCTACTTTTAAGCTCTACACATGTAAAAAATATGCGTTATTTTTGGGCGATTTTGGAAGCCATCTTCACCCCAGTCTTATTAGCCTTGGTCCAGTCGTCAATATTTTGGCAATATTTCTAATGCTAATATTCCAAAAAATAAGAGAATAAAAATGTGAGGCTAGGGGTACAGATCCGTATCCCTAGCCTCACAGGCTAATGGTACGGATCTGTATCCCTAGGCACTGCCTAAAATGATACCACCTGTCCGTTATTGATTTCGGTTAAGCCAAGAAACGGAAAAATAAAAAAAAAATAAAAAATGATCAGACTGGAACCCAGGCTACAGTCTTATAGGTGAATAATTCGGAGATACAAGAAGGACCTTATCCTGTGATGAGGATAAAAAGGTTTTCTTATACAGCGCACTGGGCAGTACAGGTGAATTATATCCCGTGATGCAGTGGGAATGTTCAGGTGTTTAAAACACATGGTGTTAATGAAGACATGCGTTGTTGAAAAGATTGAGATACATGTCAGCTGTTCAGCGGAATTCTTCCGAGTCCGAGACTGAGTGGTTTTGCAAAAGACTTCTGTTGCTAATAAAGATTGTAGCTCCGGGCACACGCCGTTTAGAATGTCTTGCTCGAGCTGAAATGCCTCCAAAAGATACCACTGTTCCTTTTTTACTGGCAGTAAGAGATCATCAACTTCGGTATCGAAATATCTCAGGTTGCTAAACTGGGTCCAAAATTACAATGCCTCCTTAAGGTTAAGGACAACTTAGTTGAGCATGGTATTTCAAGTGTTTAAGAAATTGCCAGGATCGATGCAGTACACATGGTCAAAGATGACATTATGATCTTAAAGCTGCATAGTCTGTAACTTTTGATTTTTTAATTTTTGAAATGAACGTGAACAGTGGTCGCAATGGAAACTCATAAGGCCATGAATAAGAAATTATTTGGTGTAAATGATTATTTAAATTGATAATGCCGTTGACAAGATAAATATTGGTCGATTGTATAACTCAGGCATGTAGTTTGGGTAGCGACTGTGGTTTACGTGACCAACCGTCAGTTGTAGTAATTGAGCTGAAGCTGACGACACGTGAACCATAGACGCAATAGAAACTCATTGGACTTAGTATTTGAATCTATTTGGTGTAAAACGTCTTTAGTTACTTGTACATTTACCAACATGTTGGTGGCGGCTGTGGTTTGTGTGACCAATCGTCAGTTGTAGCAATCGGGCTGAAGCTGACGACACATGAACCATAATCGCAATTGAAATTCATTGGACCTGGCATATGATTCTGTTTGGTGTTAAAGAAAAAAAATTATCTTTCACAAATTTTATATTAGCTGCTTGTATAGCTCAGACATGACGTTTAGTAGCGGCTGTGGTCTGCTTGACCACCCGTCGGCTGAAGCGGGCGACACGTGAACCATAGCCGCAATTGAAATTTCATTGAATTATTTGGTATAAATAAAGTTCAGGATTTTCTTTACAGACTATCAAAAGTGTCAATGTCTTTGTTTGAAAATGAAATTCATTCATGTTATCAAGTAGAATTTTTCAGTTTGGTAATACATCATTGGACGCATTATTAGTGCTGTACATATGTATATATGAATTATGTGGTTTTTGTATCGCATATGTATTTGTTAAACACTGTATGCTCTTCACTTGTGGAGGAAATAAAGAATATTATTATTATTATTATTATTATTATTATGATTTTTTAATTTTTGAAATAATGTTTCTATTTTTCAAGAACACAGTAAAAAAACTAAAGTTCAGGTATACATTTTACCAATTTCTTAAATCTTTACAAATTATCAGTATCAAACCAGTAGCATTTATGTTAAAACTTGACTGTCTATAATTATTGGAGGGACGCAAATAATTACCAACGAGAGAAAAAAAACACCTGTTTTTGTAAGATAATTCACTTTTCCATGCAGTTTTCAGCTATAGTGAACAGATTTACTGTGAAAACTTAACTTAATTCTGCTTTTACAAATGATTTAAAAAGAAAAGAAAATTTTTCGAAAAATGTTCATAGTTGCAGACTTAGTCTCTTTAAGAAGACACGAAACAATTTTGGTTTTAATAAGTTTGAAACGTTATTTTTGTATCGAAAAAAAATCAATGGCCCAAAGTTACAATTCTCCTTAAAGTTAAGGACGACCTTAGTTAAGTATTGATATTTCAACATGATATTTTCAGTGTTAGGATTTGGCCAAAGGTGTCATTGTGATCAACAGAAAACATGAGAATGGGACATTATTTTTCGTATCCTAAAATCAATACTGAACTAAGGTAATGCTTAACTTTAAGGAGGCATTGTATGTTTGGACCTTGTTACCTGCATGGTAAAACCTATCCAAGTCAAATGGAATTTCCCATCTTTATCATTTTGACAAGTTCATTCTTCAATTTAAGGGTTATTGGGAGGTCTCTAAGAATTATTTTCATTTAAATCTCAAAAGCAAACAGTAATCTGGGAATGCACCTTAGCTCTGCGCTTCATACCCCCACTGAAAAAGGACTTAAAGAATACGTGATAAGCAATTATTTATTAATTATTGTAATAAAAAACATTTTTCCTGGGCGGCTGATATGATGGCATTGTTTGTCCAACCTTGTTTTCGTATATTATCGGTAGAAATCACCAAATACCACACAGTTCTGACAATCTTATAATCGGTGGAATGGACATCAGTCAGATTTCACCTGGGATTAAGATAATCGAAGTGACGAAACCAACACCTACATATTAACTAGATTAAGATATAAGGCATTTATTGATATATTGTAGTGCTAATAATAATCTCATTGATTTAATATTATAATGATATAATAGGATAAATTGCAATTTCAGGCTAGCATGCACATTTATAAACATGTTACATTACCAAATTGTTCCGGTAAAGTCGGCTTCCCTTGTATAAACATGATTAAACACACCAGGTTATAAAACTTTTTACATGCTCCACTCAGCTGAGCACGAAATTTATCCTACTCATAAATGTTAAAATGCCAACAATTGTTGGCATTTTAACATTTATTAGCATGATAAATACAACATCTGAGAGACTTAAAGGAAGATACTTCATTATTTGTTGGTATTTTAGTTATCATGTGCAGTTGAAACTCCATGCTCAGTTGAAGTGGAGCATGAAAAAAGTTTTATAACCTCGGGGCCAGTTTTCTAATTTCTCCAAGGAATTGCCGCACGACCCGCAGGCATGCACAATAATCACTGTGTTAGCCAGTCTGTCTGTCCGTCCGTCCGTCCGTCCTCTTGAAACACATGGTATATTTTGATCAAATTTTGCATACGTATGCATGTCATCATACCACTAGCGTACGCAACAGCCTTTTTTGCTGAGCATCAGCCCAGTCGGTCGTGGTCAGTTAGTGAAAATGCTCATAACCATTGAATCACATGGTATATTTGGATCAAATTTTGCATGCTCTGGTACAAGTTGAAATCCCGTGTATGCACTAATCCTTATGAAAGAAGAAAAGTGAAAAAAAGACAAGTTCCAGTGATTTTGTTACCGACGCATCCTGCATCTTTTGCGCATAATTTTGACTCTGGGATGCAAAGTTTTTATTTCAGCGAGTCCCAGGATGCAATAGTATTGCAGACTTGCCACCAAAAATAGTGTCCTGGACTCATAATTTTGCAGTTGGACTCAATGATATGGGAAACAGCGAGTCCCAAGACCCATAAGCCCATAATTGTAAATGAATCACTGAAGTTCAAAATCCTTTAAAACCCCTTTACTCCATAATAACACCTTTTGGCGCCTTTGAAATATCATGTTTTGAAAATATTATGGAAAATAGAGCATTTGCTCATTTTTCAATAATATTTTCAAAATGTTTCAAAACTTAACTTAAATTTTTCAATGTTGTCTGAAAATAGAACATGATGTCATGATCTTTACATAGTTCATGGAGTAAAGGGTTAAATATTTTCTCGATGTCAAAAATCTTCATGCAAATTTTTATGTGTATTATTGGATCATTAAATGGATTGACGGACAAGAAGGCGGATGGACAGACAACGTGAAAACAATATACCACATAAAACTCCGTTTTGCAGGGGAGATCACAATATCTGTAGATACACAAAAAAGCTCCTGTTAGTTTTATCCCAGGTTTTCCCTACTTCTACATAATGGGCTAAACTTGGGGTATTTCTATACGCTGTGTTTCCATCGAGAGACTGATTTCATTAGGTTTGTGCGCCAATGGCCAAACTAGTAAAATGTATAGTTTCATAGACAAGTGTGTTTTCGTACTGCTTGTTTTTTCTGAGAGCATGAGGATAATCGATGGGGGTGACTGAATAGTTTATCACACGTACAGACGCACAAACATGCAAAACATGCATGTATGATTATGTACCTGATCTTTTCATGAAAGGTACAATAAGTATAGGTTATTCAATGTTTTGGGTTGGTTATGGAATATATACGAGGGAGCGAAGCTCCCGAGTGTATATTTCATAAACAACACAAAACATTGCATAACCTTTTTAGCCCTGACCTAGCTGTTTCCTGTGTTGCTGACAGGCAGGTTTCAAATCGTGAAATATACACATTATGTAGCATTTTATTTAGGAGTTTGTCATTTCTTGCTTAGCCAAGGGTGCGTTCACATGGGACAAATGGATTTTTATTAGGATTTATTTTTCAAAATTATCTGGGGAGCATTGCGCTACGTTACAGATGCATATGCTGATCAGTCCCCACTGCTTGTGCATTCTAACCTGATGGACAAACAGTGGAGACACACTGACTCAGATCAGCATATATATCTATGTGCCGTTTGATCAAATAGCATTTTAGCATCCGGGGCAAGCAGTATGATTCTGATCCGGCTGCAATGTACTTATACAGCCTGGTCAGCGTTTTCTGTTTGTGCCACTTTTCAGTGAAACAGCTTAAATTTGAAATTTACATCATTTTGTGTCTATATTCTTATCGTAGTTTTCTTTAGGGTTCTAAAAATAAAACAAAATTTGGTGAAATTAACATTTCGGACTGCAACTTCCTCTCATCCAGTTATGTGAATGAGTCTCAAAAAAGTGTGGGCTATGTAATAGTTATACCATGGGTTGTCCGCCTGTACGTGGAGAATCCACGAGCTTTAGCGAGTGGATTATCTTACGTACAGGTGGACAAACATGGTATAACTATTTTATACCACCTACATCAGTGTAGACCTTGCACATCGCGAGATATTTCGTGCTAAACTTGGTAAGGGTGGTATAATAGTATCAATGCAACCTGAATATACTGTATTTTTCTCGTCTGAATTGAACAAGTCAACTATATTTCGAGTCCCCACTATTGACTTACATACCCTGTGGGCGACTAGTGGCACTCTTCCCACTAGAAGGTGAGAATTCGGGTTACTACAGAACGAATGCGCGAAAGAATCATTTTCTTGCACCTTGGCGTTTTTTTTTCTCTCTCTCTCATTTACCACATGCGTTCTAGGGGATATAAAACAGGGATTATTATTAAAATAAACGAACAAATGAACAAATTCGCACCAACCTGTGTTTGAACAAAATATCATAGGACAGTGCACTTTTTATTTTTCACCTGTTCTCAAAATATTTCCACAAGAAATTGACCGCAATGCTGCTTAAAATATCCATGTTAGTATTATTAATTCGCTTTGTTATTTCATGCATCAATATTTTAAAACTCCGCCGAATATTTAATATTAATAATTCAATCAAAGACTTTATCCAAAATATCCGGACATACGTAATTTTAGCAATTTTCCACGCCTCTAAATATATTGTCTGCATAAGTCTTAAGCATATTTAATAAAACAGACCTCGAAATGCTCTATAGTGTAAACAAGGATCAAACTGCTCCTTTTGTGATAAACGAAATCCGAGTCTACACTTTAAGACTATGGCTTGCTTTCCGAAAGTTTAGGACAAATATGGTTATTTAAATACCATCAAGGGGATCACACCTTAAAAGTTTAATCTCATTAGAAATGAGCTAACTAAAACTACGTACAAACAGTATTTAGATTTTTAAACGTTCTTGTAAACAGATTAAAATGTTGATAGTCTTCCAACATTAGGACATTCAGTTGATTGTGCTATTTTGTTTTCTTGTTTTCCTGTCTTCTGTTTTATTGTTTGTGACCCTCTATACTGTTCATCCTACGTAAGTGCTACCTGAAAAAAAAACATCAACAAAAACAACAAAGTAAGTAAGGGTGCAAAGATCAGGAATCGATACAATAAAATGATAACAAGGGTTTTAAACCACGCCTGCTACGAAAAAAATTCATCTGAAAATATCGTCTGCTGAAGTCGTCTGCTGCATATATATGCTTACTTCAAGAACGAATTTCGGCATTCAGACAAACAGTGTGGACCCTGATCAGACTGCTCCTACAGGAGCAGTCTGATCATGGCCCACACTGTGTGTTACAGAGACGTTTTAAAAAGAACCAGCAGGCGACACACGGCAGATGACATTTGACATTTAGTCGCGATAATCAGCCGAAAATTTAGTATTTTACATCTCAAGATTAACTGTCAATCAAATCAAGTTATCACCCAGGTGCATACCAGAATACGCGAAAATCAGTCTTTTTGTTCCTTACATCTCAAGATAAAGTGTCAAAACAGGATCAAATTGGCAGCTTATTTGTTATCATACAGGTGCATTCAAAATACACCAATTTACAGGCGGTTTATTATACAGTTCAGAGGTAACTACAAGAAACACCTTCATCAACAGGTCAAACGTGCATAGACAAATGGTTTCATCAACAGATCAAATGAGCATGTATCACTACAAGACAAATGGTTTCATCAACAGATCAAATGCGCATGTATCACTACAAGATAAATGGCTTCATCAACATATCAAATGTGCATGTATCACTACAAGACAAATGGCTTCATCAACATATCTAATGTGCACGTATCACTACAAGACAAATGGTTTCATCAACAGATCAAATGTGCACGTATCACTGCAAGACAAATTGCTTCATCAACATATCAAATGCGCATGTATCACTACAAGACAAATGGCTCCATCAACAGATCAAATGTGCACGTATCACTGCAAGACAAATTGCTTCATCAAAAGATCAAATGTGCACGTATCACTGCAAGACAAATGGCTTCATCAAAAGATCAAATGTGCACGTATCACTGCAAGACAAATTGCTTCATCAAAAGATCAAATGTGCACGTATCACTGCAAGACAAATTGCTTCATCAAAAGATCAAATGTGCACGTATCACTGCAAGACGAATGGCTTCATCAACAGATCAAATGTGCACATGTAACAACAAGAGAGCACCTTCACCAAAGATCAAATGTGCACGTATTACTACAAGAAAATTGGCTTCATCAACAGATCAAATATGCAAGTATCACTACAAGACAAATGGCTCCGTCAACAGATCAAATGTACACATGTAGCTACAATAGAGACACATTCTTCAACAGGTCAAAAGTGCACGGATCAAATGTGCACGTATCACTACAAGAGAAATGACTTCATTAACAGATCAAATATGCACATATCAAATGTGCACATATACAAGAGAGACACCTTCATTAACAGATCAAATGTACACATATCAAATGTACACATATCAAATGTGCGCGTATCATAACAAGATAAATGACTTCATTAACAGATCAAATGTGCACATGTACAAGAGAGACACCTTTGTCAATAGATCAATTGTACACATATCAAATGTGCACGTATCATAACAAGATAAATGGATAACCAGTAGATCAAATGTGCACATGTATAAGAGAGACACCGTCATCAACAGATCAAATGTACATAGATCAAATGTGCACGTACCATAACAAGATAAGCGGCGTCATCAGTAGATCAAATATGCACATGTGACTAGAAGAGAGACACCTTCGTCAACAGATCAAATGTGCACATATCAAATGTGCACGTATTATAACAAGATAAATGGCTTCATCAACAGGTCAAATTTGCAAATGCTGCTACTAGCGAGACACCTTCATCCAAAGATCAAATAACACGCATCACTTCAAGACAAATGACTTCATCAACAGATCAAATGTGCACATGCAACTACAAGAGGGACATCTCCATCAACATATCCAATATACACGTATCAAATGTGCACGTATCATATAAAGACAAATGACTTCATTAACAGATCAAATATGCACATGTAACTACAAGAGGGACACATTCATCAACATATCAACTGTACACGTATCACTACAAGACAAATGACTTCATTAACAGATCAAATATGCACATGTTACTACAAGAGGGACACATTCATCAGCATATCAACTGTACACGTATCACTACAAGACAAATGACTTCATCAGTAGATCAAATATGCCAATGCTACTACAAGAGAGACACCTTCATCAACATATCAAATGTGCACATATCAAATGTGCACGTATCACTACAAGACAAATGGCTTCATCAACTGATCAAATGTTCACATGTTACTACAATAAAGACACCTTCATCAACATATCCAATGTACTCAATGTACACGTATCACTACAAGACAAATGGCTTCGTCAGTAGATCAAATGTGCAAATGTTACTACAAGAGAGACACTTTTATCAACAGATCAAATGTGCACATATCAAATGTGCACGCATCATAACGAGTTAATGGCTTCATCAGTAGATCAAATGTGCAAAGGTTACTACAAGAGAGACACCTTCATCAACAGATCAAATGTAAACATAATATATGAAACGTCCACGTGTCACGACTTCATCAAATGATCAAATGAGCACATAGTATCTACAATAGAAACATCTTCACCAAAATATCAAATGTGCACGTATCACTACAAAGTAAGTAAGGGTGCAAAGATCAGGAATCGATACAATCAAGTACCACATATGATCCAGGATACCAATGGGAAAGTAACAAACTCACAGTTAGACACCACAAACGACAGCCAAGAGGTCAGCCCTTTCACAGCAGGTGACCACAAGGCAAATGACAAGACACTACAAGACAAGTAGCCTATTCAACATATCAAATGGGCACAATGTCATGTAACGACAATAGACACCTTCATCAACAGATCAAAACGTAAGTGAGTATGGTCAGGAAATACAATAATCACATACTGCAGACCAACCCATGGCACCGTGAGGAAGAGCCACAGAACATTTATAGTATCAATACATCTGTAGACAATAAAAGCAAAGCAGCCAGCTTTCTTTTCCTCTTCAAGATGATTGCAAAACTAGAATGGACACAAAGTCATGCTTAACAAAACAAATACAAACACAAAAATCACACAATAGGAAGTACATTAAACAATAGATTAACAACAACAGAACCCCTACCTTAGATCGGACAGCAGCCAAAGCCACTGGGGGCTTAAATGTATTTCACTAGCGCTAAATCTTTGCCCTAGATTCTGTTGTTGTTAAACCACAAAAGTGTTTAGCTAGCATGGAGGTTTCCTAATTAATGCAATGTAGATGTATCATCACAGAGAAACAATCAAATCAAATTAACACATTATGATCATACAAGGAAAAGGGCTTGTGACTCACAGATAGTAAGAACTAAAAAAACTTCAAGTTGAGCTGCGGTGGGCCCAGCCAACAAGAAGCATCAGGCACCAACCAACGAATTAAAGCTTAACGTTAGGGCCGTCATTAAGTCTGATGCCTATCCAACCGTCGTGCATGTATCACTACAAGATAAATGACTTCATCAACAGATAAAAGTGCACAAATCACAACAAGACAAACGACTTCATCAACAGATCAAATGTGCACGTATCACTACAAGACAAATGGCTTCATCAGAATATCAAATGTGGATGTATCACTACAAGATAAATGACTTCATCAACAGATCAAATGTGCACGTATCACTACAAGACAAAAGGCTTCATCAACATATCAAATGTGCACATATCAGTACAAGATAAAAAATGTGCACACGTAACTATAATAGATACACCTTCATCAACATATCAAATACATATATTTCAGCGAGCATGGAAGCAACCGGTCTTTGCACCATTTTGCCCTATGCGCATCATATATTTTACGAACAAACACAAGGAACCGCTTGAAACCACTTAAACCACTGTATTCAACAAAAAATCACTTCAGAACCACCTGCTGTATGTACTTTATGACACAAAACTAATGATCTTCCCATCCACCTTTCGTAAAGTAGGTAATTTGTGTGACAAAGGGAACTGCGAAAATCACCTTCGACACACTCTCAGATGGAAAATTATAGCCTTGGTCATCCTCTTGGGACATGGGTGCCAGCTTAGTGGCGGACTAAATAGGCCCTGATCTGCATTGCAGGAAGCGCGCTGATCTGAGCATTTTGTCCATATAAGATAGAAGATTTTTTTGGTATCTTAATGAAGGTGCATGTTGCAAAAGATAAAGGCAAAACGGTATATCGCAAAAATTGTCGGCAAAGATGACCATGAGACGTGCTTTTTATACTTCGTATTTGTTTCCTTTTTAAAGTGCACGTTCATGCGTGGATCCAGAAAGCTTTCCCAGAGGGGGTCCAACTCTGACAACGCGTTTTTTTGTTTGGTTGATGAGGGGAGAAGGGAGAATCCAAATACCACTCACTACTATAAGTGGGCCATCATCGGCCCGCCAGCGAAACGCCATTTAAATGGCGTTTCGCTGGCGTACCGATGATGACCCAGCATGGAATGCCTACTTGGTAGCTTTGTAATTTTCAGGGGAGCGACCAGTTGCTAAGGAACACTATATTTTTGGTGATATTTCTGGGGAGGGTGTCCGGACCCCCTGTCCCCCCCCCCCGGATCAGCGCATGACGTTGATTGCGCGCCCGCGTCTTAAACGTATTCCTGAAGTGGATATCTAAATCAGATCTAGGTATATCAAGTTTTCAGTGCCCATTTTTTCAGTACTTCCAGCAAGTAACTAAATTTTGCGGTCATTGTATAAATCGGATAAAAGGTGTCAATTGCTATTATATAAGGCTCTTCAGTATGTGTGAATCCAACTCTATGGAGGCTCCTAGACCTATCATTTACAATTATTACGTTGGAATGATCTTGAAAACACTTGAAGATTATCATAAACATACTAATATAATGCATGCAGAGATGAATTTCGGTTCAACAAGTGCAAAGGGGAGTCCGTCCAACATCATTTTGAAAACTAAGTCTAACGTCGATTCAGCGTTTAACCCTTAAAGCGCCAAAAATGCATCTGAAAATGTCGTCTGCTAAAGTCGTCTGCTGCAAATAATTGCCTAGCATTACTGGAAGCAAACAGCGTGGATACAGAAAGATAGGAGCAGTCTGATCCGGATCTACACTGTTTGCCATAGAGGCTTCTTAAACATTTCAACAGACGAGAAAATCAGACGACTTTTTTTGCGATTGGCGGATCAAGGGTTATTGTTGGGGGTCGATTGGGTAGCTGTTAGAAGATTATGTGCAAACCATCTCCCGACATACCGATATGGTGTACATTTTCTTTTTCTGTCCCTTTGGCACTACTCGGCTCAAGCCCTTAACCCATTTAAGCCGAATGGAATTTCCCACTCAAATCAATATGATTAGACGAGTCCATTTCCGTTTTAAGGGCTGTTGGGTAGTATTTTCATTTTTATTCAAACTGTAATAGAACATTCTGTAACCAAACAGTGAAGACCAGACACCAACAGAATCGCCGCCTTAAAACGGACAGCAGAGAGGGACAACTGATAGTTCGCAGTTTGGAATTTAAACTGACATGCTAACATTACAGATCTTTATCTTGAAATTTCGGATTGTGGAACATCCTGAAATTTTTAATTGACATCTTGAAATTTAATTCTGATCAAAATCTTTAAATTTCAGATTAACATCTAAAACGTTTGCTACAACCAATAATGTAATACATCACACAAATGTTATACTTATTACATTTGAAGGAGCGATAGTACACCACCGCTCCCACAATTGTAATACTTTTCATCGGGGTCATCCGACAGTTTCATCCATTCGTCGGCGATCATCCGACAAGTATTTTAACTTTAGGGCGAGTTGTCTGTGAATCAATACCAGTCATTCAGCTTTCCTCATACTTGTTGGATAAAAATCGAAGTATTACATTTGCGGGAGCTATGGTATACTATCGCTCCCGCAAATGTAATAAGCGCATAATATGTGGGAAACATTACATATGCGGTTTTAATAAACGTTTCAGCTAATATCTAACAAATTTCAGATTACCATCTAGTGGAGGAATTATTTGGAAACTAACTTGTGATAAACAGTTTTTTAGTTGTACTGATTTTTTATGATTAGCATCATGAAATTTCAGAAAGAAAAAAAATCTAAAAATAACAGATTCACAACTTAAACTAACAGACTGAAAACTCGAAATTCTAGACTTGAACGTTTCAGAATAGTATCTGTCTCTTGAAGTTTTGCTCTGAAATGTTATACTGAGTTTCGCAATCTGAAATTTCAACTTAAAATTCGTCTAACTTATAGTGTAAAGATATCAATCTGAAAGTTCCAAATAATTCAAAGAAATCGATATGACATTTCAAATTGCGGACTCACAAAATCGGCTTTGTCACTATTGCACATCCACACAGAAGACGTTGCATTTCTCTCATGAACAAGTCTGCTGATTTCTAACTTTGTACGTTGTCTTTTTTTCTGTATTATAAATGGTTTTTTTTTCAGATGGTAGCATTTCATGTGTGTAAACAGCGCCTCAAATCATTTTGTTGGTGAGTTTGGGCAAATACGGCCAGGAACCTCAGTTCAACTATACGAGTGGCAATGGTGGAAGATGAGGCGTCTAGGCGTCTAGATTTTGCTCTGGACTATTATCGACTTCTATACTTTCTGTATGCGAGCAGTGAAAGCTCTGGCGAGACTGCGTGATGCATTTGCTAATCGCTTCAAAGATAATTACCGAAATCATGCGCGGATCCAGAAAAAAATTTCATAGGGGGCCCAACTTTTTTTTAGTTAATGAGTGATCCAAATACAACTAAAATCGGGCCGTCATCGGCCCGCCAGCGTGGCGTGCCGGTGATGGCCCAACATTGAATGCTGGCTTAGTAGATTTGTGATTTAAGGGGGATCCGGACCAGTATTGCTTAAAGACCCTATATTTATGTGATTTTTCACGGGGGTCCGGACTCCCTGTCCCCCCTCTGGATCCGCACATGGAAATTATATGTACAGACGCATTTCAGCCGGCAGCTACCGTCGGACCGGGAACAACCACACTCTACAACGTAGCTTGTTTTACCAGTTATGCCAGGTAACTATTTATCTTATTTGACATTAGAAAATGATTTTGTTGTTGTTGATCAGAAGCGCCTTTTTTTCAAATATTTTGATTGAATATTGAAAAACATAGTGCACTTGATATTTGCTCTTCTTTCTTTTAAAATGAAAGAACTAATGAAAACTGTCCGTCAAAACCAAACTACAGCCAAAACTCGCCAGACTTTGAACAAATCCGCATTGAATTACGTTCAAATAGTCATTCTCTCTTCCAGACACCATTACATAATATTGTTTTTCAACAAGTGGGATTTTGTTTAATCGCTTAGGTACCTGAAAAAATTAGCTGTATTATAGAGAAGGTACCTTAATGATGCACGTTCAGTAAAAAATCGTACAATTCTACACATCCTCGAAGTCTGATTTGGGTAATTTTGCTTTCTTGTGAGATCTTGATTATTTTACAATATGTTTGTGTGTAATAATTATCTCTAACTATCAACGGGAATGCGCAATCAAATATCATATTTCTATATTAAGTCCATTTCTGAAGTATTTACCCCCACCCCTACTCTAAAGCGCATCAATAATCGGGACAATAAAGAGATTTAAGGGTATAATAATCCCTTTAAGTCAACAGAATTTACTCAATAACAACACATATCTTATAATCGTGTTATTTCTAAGTGATATACCCCATTGATGGGTTTCTATGCGAATTTGACCATGTTTGAAGTATATCCAAATAGTGAAAGTTATAAACTATTGATTAGTATTGTACTTCTTGAGTGAACGCATCTTATTTCACACTAAAAGTATACTTCAGTGGGACATCTAATTAAAGCAAAGAAAGCGCTAATCAAGCACTTCATGACAAAAAAAACAGCTAAAAGATGTGATTCCAATGCTTATCCAGACACATCTCCTGGATAAATTTTCTAAATATGTAATTGTTTATCAATTGTTCTCTTAATTCTCTTAAAGGGGAACGTAACCTTGAAATAAAGTGGATCTGAAATGCAAGCACTTGTTAAACCATACAATCTACCGCAAACCAGATTGCAATCAAATTTGTATAGCAGAGAATTGGACGCAATGGACGGCAGGCATTTTAGAATGTGTGACGTCACAAAGTCCTAATTAGATATGCATAAGCAGAATAACTTATTGCATGCTATTCGTTTTAACCCTGTTTTCATCTTTATAGATCCTTCTGTAGAAAACAGTTTATTTTTTAAAAAAAATCTGCTGTACAGTGTGCAATTAAATCGGGGTTGAACATTTCTTGTACTTCAACAGCAGCAGAATCTAGGGCGAAGATTTGATACCAGTAAAACGCATTTAAGCCCCCCCCCCCCCCGGTGGTTTAGGCTGCTGTCCGTTCTAAGGCGGTGGTTCTGTTGTTGTTGACTTTTTGCTTATTGTTACTCCCATTGTGGGAGTCTGAAATTGTTCATGTTTTGTTGTACGCTACTTTATGTCCATTCTAGTATTGCAATAATCTTGACGGGGAAGAGAGAGCTGGTTGCTTTGCTTAATTTGTGTCCCTGGTGTTTCGTGATGGTTGAGTGGCTCTTCCTCATGATGCCATGGGGTTTTCTGCCGTTTGTGATTGTGGTATTATCTGATCATACTCTATTTCTATTTTTGTTATTGGACTATAAATTTTTACAGGAAGTTAATATGATGTTCAAAATGGCGACCTCCATTGGCCTGTTAGAACTCAAATTTTACACTTTTAAATTGCTAAATTTTTATTTAAAGCCCTATTTTTATTTAAAAAATACATAAGAATGCACGTTCTGTTAAAGTCTATCATTTTATGTACATTGTCAAGACCCAGTCACTAAAATTGAGGAATAACCGACGGGTCAGCTGCCACTTTTTTGCAATATTTCACTCAACTTTAACAGTGTGTGCATGTTTAAGATTGCGCAAATAGTGTAGACTTTTCTAGGCCATAGCTCACCTGGGTATAAGTTAAACTGCATTGCATACATTTCGCCGGTTTCAAAAATCTATACCAACCGGTAATCGTGCAAAAAGTGTTTGTTTATTTCGATGCATGTACAATGACTTATTCATGCAGACGCATTATTTGCGTAAAATTAATGGAATTCGCCATGAAATTATACAATGTCTCATACAGTGGTTTTAACAAACGCCTCAAGTTCATTTTATTGCATAGTTTAAATTATTTGGCTCACCTTAATTGATTACCTATGCATTTTAAATGTTGCCTTCTACCGCACAGCTACCTACTTACCGCCCAGCAGACACAAGTCATGTGATCATGTTTGTTTCTTTACTAATGAAGTGAATCATTTTCAAAAATTATTTCGGCTGCGTTGCGAAAAAACTTGTCTTTGGGTTTGTAGCCAGGTAATGCTCAAACCAGCCTGCTCAGCTACTGAGGGACTAGCTAGAATACCGATTTTTTTTAGCATATTAGAAGTTTAGCTACCATATAAATAGGAAATCGAAAAACAAAGGCGTTGATCAGACTACATGGATACCTGGCTGGTCTGCCCCATGTGCGGATCCAGAGGGGGGGGGGGCAGGGGGTCCGTACCCCCCTACCCTGAAAAATCACAAAATGTAGGGTTTCTTAGCAATACTGGTCCGGATTCCCTTAAAATCACAAAGCTACCAAGCAAGCATTCAATGTTGGGCCATCATCGGCACGCCAGCGAAACGCCATTTAAATGGCGTTTTGGTGGCGGGCCGATGATGGCCCGATTTTAGTTGGATCCACTCATTAACAAAAAAAAGTTGGACCCCCTCTTAAAAGCTTTCTGGATCCGCGCATGTGCCCCATTGGTGTTCGCGCACAATAAAGTCAAGTTAGCATACAACAAAGTCAGATCAGCGCCTTTGTTAGTAGCTCCATGTACCAATCTGCGCATATGTGTAGTCTGATCAGCACCTTTGTTATTGTAAAGAATAATATACTGACAGACTTTAATTACGCAACACTAACTTCCCCTTATATCTTCTAAAAGACTGTTGAATGTAAACTTCCTTTGCTTTGATAATGTCACCATGAGTTGGTTTCTTCAGCAAACACTTTAGTTTTAAATGTACAACTAAACCGGACGACGTAACTTGCTTCGTATGAATTTAGCCATTTAAACATTTCTTAAGTAGAGGTGATTTAAGCTATTGAATGAAAGGGTACACCCAGATAAACGTCATATACGCAAATAAGCTGCATCACAGACCTGCAAATCAACACGTGAGTGATTCCTTGATGACCAACAAAGCCAATGATACAAATTTGATGCTTCTAGTCTTTCTTGATTTAAAGAAGTAGGAAATTTTTCACTCATAACATTTGGTCACATAACACAGTTGACCCCTATCTCAAAAAGTTTACAATTTACTGCATTAAGTTTATCTTAGTTGGACAAGTTTTTGACGTTTTACTAACAAATGAATGCTCTTTAACATACAATCAAAAGTATTGTTCTACCTTGTTTTTTGAGACATAAATTAGCGCTGTTATCCAAGTGTTGCGTTTTTAAAGCCCGTCAGTATATATAAATCTGCTCATTAATGTAAAAATTCAATAGCTTAGTGCAGTCGGTAGCCAAGCCTATTGCACATACATGGGCTTGAGTTCGATCCCAACCTGGTCCCATACTTTCCAGGAGATTGATCGTGAAATTATTTCTTCTTCCCCTGAATCAAGAATGTGTGCGTACAATGTTAATCGCTTAGTCAAGCTTGCCCAGGAAAAGGTGCGGTTGGGCTAACTGACCGTCTCGACATGACCATAGCTGTTGACTGGGACCAAACAAAACAAAATTACAATATTCTAGCTGATCTATGTAGCTCAGCAGACTGATTTGAGTCCAAATCAAAAACATTTCTAGAACTTTTTATTCTAAAAAGGTTCTTTAGAATGGCTTAATCTTAACACCCCAAAAAAGTTTAGGATTATATTCTTTAAGTATGGACATGTATTTTGATTCTTATGCTGCATATAAAGGCCATCTCATAAGAAACTCAGTCTGCTAATGTACATGTACAGCCATTCACATGAGCCAGGTGTTTAATCACCATGTCTATACTTTTAAGCCACTAAGACAGGTTCTAGTCAAAATGATTTGATCCGCTGGCCAGTCAGAGCCTTCTTTTGTCACCATTTGTGATAAATACTATGACCTACTATTTCCCAGAATTCTTGCAATTTTAAAGAAATTCGACAAAATCTTCTGCTGCTAGGAAGGTGGGTTTCATGTCAAACTGACGTACTAGAAACTAGTAAGGCAATTACCGTAAGTCCATAAGGTACATGGAATACAATCAAAATTTCAATAGCCTAGCTAGTCTCTGAAGCTGAGCGGGCTTGTTTGAGTCTTACTTGATTGCTTACCCCAAAGAAAGGTTTTCTGGTGTCGAGGCTTCATTATATTTTTAGTCAGGGGAGGCGGGGGGGGGGGGCAATTTAACTTACTATGCACCACCAGGACAATTTTTCATGGGTGCCAAATTTTTTAAGAGCCCCCTTAATGCGAAGCAATGTTGTCTTTAAAAATTAACCTGTTTTTGGCTATGTGAAAATACCTAGTTTCCATGGCATAGTGGTATGCCTACAAAATTACTCATATCTCAATTGCAAATTATCGTAGATTACTAAACTTGTTACCAAATTTAAGTTTAGACATACGTATATCGTATATATGCCTTTTATCATTGTTACAAATGCAAATTATCTAAAATGCAAGTTATCTAATTATCAATTTCATGAATATTCATTAAGACATTGAAATGTGATTCATGAATGGGGTGTTGAATTAGCTTAAGTCTTCTGCAGTATTACTTTTAATAGAACTGTACAAAATAACAAAGTGATGTAATTAGGCAACTGACGTTATTAGAGTAACGTCATAACGTTGACTTGTTACAGGACATTGCATTCCTCCCTTATTTGAACAGAAGGAGTCCATACATATTGTAGCTAAAATATATGCTCAGCAAATATCTTATCTGTATTTGAAAATATAAATGAATACCCTAAATCTGTAAAAAAAAAATCTCTCTCTTTTTTTTGTGCTTTATACATTTAAAACTGTCTGAAACCTTATTCTTGGTATTCTTGGTCTATTATCCAATAAAACTATCTTCGACAATATTCAATAAATTTATTTTTTAGTTTTTAAGCGTCTTTGATCTTTTCATCTTTCTTCTCTCCTTTCGTTGACTAGCAATCTGTGTTTCCTTATAATGCAGTTGCTCCTCATTTTCTTCATACTCTTTAAGATCTAGTGCTCGGCCATTCGTCTTTAAAACCATTCAGTGCTCCCTTGATTCTTTTTTATAGGGGCATAGCATATTGTATATGACCCCACCAATCACTGATTATTCTGATTTGCTAGTGTGTCGTCTTACACGGTATTACTATGATCTTCAATTTGCTGCTCTCAATAAGGTTCTTCGTTAACAGTAATTCATTCTCAAGAAGGCGAATTCTTCCCTGTAAAAATTGTATATCTCTTGAAAAATTGTATATCTCTTGATGAAACACTCGGCATCTTCTCTTCTGTAGATTTGGACACTGTTTTGATTCGCACATGCATCATCTATTTTTCGACAAGGTCCTCATCAGAACTTGTGTCGCTGCTAGAATATACCTCTTATGTCCTTTTTATACTGGGCTTCTTCTGCTGGTTATTATGTTGTGGGCTATTCTGATTGAATAATTCTTCTAGAGTGGCGTATGCTCTGCAAACAGACGGAAAGTGGTTAAACTTCTTAGAGATTTTGCATTGTGTTCCGTTTGCAGGACAGCGGTTTCCTCTTGGATGTGCTCTTGTCAAACCACAGTATGTGCAATGTTCAACTGGCCCTTCATACTCTGGATTTCTTAATATTTGGCTGCTTCTTCCTGACATTACTTAAGTTATCTCCTGGTATACTAATCGACCTTCATATTATGAACTTGTATGCAAATATTTTCTTTCTGTCCTGCTTCCTACAGAAATTGCTGTAAAGTCAAATTTTTTGAAATGCATTTCTGTATCAGCTGCTGGGTTTCTATTGTTTATATGAGATATTCTAATATTCGTTCGTCACAGAGTATCACCAAACTTCCATTCATATGCTTTTTATCGCAACCGTGTTGCACATGCTACTGTTCTTTCTCCTGTTTCGGGCCTCATCTTAGAAGTATATACATTTATCTAGAATAATGTGGTTTTTTTTTGCATATAATAAGCATTAAACTTGACTCTTAATTTCTGTTATACATCTAACTCTTTGCTCGGACCTTCTGGATCTGGCAAGCTTTTCTCAGTTTTGCTATCTGTGATCCGCCATAAATGTCCAATGCATCTTTTCTATCTAAAGGGTTAGCTACTCTGAAAAATCGAATTCTCTTTCTGTGGAATCTAACCAGTCCTCCCAGAGTTTCCCTGTTGATAGCTGATCAATCGTATGTCTGAATGGTAAGGTTTGAAGATTTCTCCCTTAAGACATTATTGTTACTGTACTATCAGTACTATTGTCTTCTGCTCTTGTATCTCTCTGTGATCAGTTCTTCTCATCCTCTTTTCTTTTCTCCTCATCGCCAATGAAATATCTTAAGTCTTCTGTAGTATTATTTTTAATAAAACTGTACGTATAGCGCAAGAGTAAATAACAAAGTGACGTAAACTAGGTTACTGACGTTATTATTGTAACGTTATAACGTTGACTGGTTCTAGTAATATTAGACAGGATATTAGAGGTGTACCTTCAAAATTAATTGTATCTCAGGTGCTAGTTATCATAGACTATAAACATTGTTAACAACTTTAAGTGAGACACGAGCATTTTATTCCATGGTCAAATATGCAAATGATCTTATTTGCATAATTTGCGTATTCATGAATATAAATAGAAACGTTGAAAATAAGGAAAGTCATTTAAAACATAGATAAGAATTTAGGAGGTCCTAATGAGCAATTTGGCACCCATGAAAAAATTGTCCTGTAGGTTGAGATGGGTGCATGGTAAGGTTAATTGGCCCCAGACTCTTTGCTAGTGATCAGCTGCACACTTGTTTTAAGCATCACCAAATAAGCCACCAGTTACTATGGTGAATATATCACCCGTAAAGTACTTTCATGCCCATATAATGCCTGCTATAACGGTTAGAATCAGGTAAAAGTTCAAGGTCATTGATCCCATTACAATGTAGTATGACAAAAATATGGATTGTGGGTACACATTTGAAATGCCTAGCGAGTACTCACCATCAATATTTAGAATTGCATAAATAACTAAAGGAACGTGAGATAATTTAGTTTTGAAAATAAAGAGACGTTAAGAAAACAAACTTATTTACTGCTGGTATATTGACTTTGATTTGGACACATGTAGTTGAAGATGTGCAGGTCATTGTGGTTTAACACGAACTTAAACGTCTTTAAAATCTCTGATTAGAAATAGGATAAAATATCTTGTCATCTCCATAATGAATTATCTATATTTTTTCAGTTT